>CM077350.1:54418583-55051838 GCA_039655645.1 Ammopiptanthus mongolicus
AGTGAAATATGGGACTTCTCAGACGATGAACTTGACCTTATTCCAGCTCTGAAATTAAGCTACTATTACCTCCCCTCACATTTGAAAAGGTGTTTTGCTTATTGTTCCATATTCCCCAAGGGATGTATATATGATAAGGAGCAAATCATACTACTGTGGATGGCAGAGAACTTCCTTGAAACCTCCAATCGAACTAGGACAATGGAAGAAGTAGGTCATGACTACTTCAATGAATTAGTATCTAGATCTTTCTTTCAAAAGGCAAGGTTTCACAAATCACGGTTTGTAATGCATGATCTTATAAATGATCTTGCTAATGTTGTGTCTGGAGAATTTTGTTCTAAGTTGGAAGGTGCTAACTCTCCATCCATTATGGACAAGACGCGGCACCTATCCTTTGTGAGGGATAATTATCCATTGAACTTATCAGAGGCTCTCAGCAAAGCGAAACGATTGCGTACCTTCCTATCACTCAATTTGCTCTGGCCATTTTTGGCATCTACTTCTCAGAAGGTACAAGTTGATCATCTCACAATGTTAAGGTGTCTCAGAGTATTGACTTTGAGTGATTGTTATGAGATTATTGAATTGCCAGAATCAATTGGCAATCTGAAGCATCTTCGTTATTTGGATGTCTCTCGTACCTCAATAACAAAGCTGCCTAAATCTGTATGTACTTTGTACAACTTGCAAACACTGAAGGCATCAAAATGTGCTTCCCTTAGAAAGCTTCCTAAGAAATTGCATTATCTCATTAACTTGCGATACCTTGATATTAGGGGAACTCCCTTAAAGGAGATGCCAAAGAAGATCAGTAAGCTAGAGAATCTTCAAATGTTGAGTACTTTTGTTGTGGGCAAAAATAATGAATCTACGATTCAAGAGTTGAGGGAGATTTCAAACCTTCGGGGATCACTTTCTATTCATAAGTTACAAAACATTGTTGGTACTGCAGAAGCAATGAATGCTAAAATGGAGCATAAGAGATTCCTTGAAGAGTTAAAACTGAATTGGGATGGTACCATCGCTGTCAAAGATCCGCAGCATGAAATCAATCTGCTTGATAATCTACGGCCACATGCAAACTTGAAGGACCTTACTCTCCATTGTTATAGAGGCACAAGATTTCCGGATTGGTTGGGGCATCGTTCATTTCACAATTTGGTATCTATATCACTAAATTGTTGCAGGTACTGTAATTGTTTGCCACCTCTTGGCCAGCTACCTTCCCTTAAATTTCTTGATATCTTGCAGTTTGATGAACTGGTGACAATTGGCAGCGAGATTTATGGATCCTCTGTGTTGAAGCCGTTTCACTCACTGGAGATTTTAAAATTCATTTATTTACCGGCATGGAGGAAATGGCATTCTCTTCAAGATGGAGCTTTCTCTCATCTCCGTGAGCTTCACATAGAAAGTTGTCCATCATTGAGGGATGATTTGCCTATCCAACTACCTGCTTTGGAAAAACTGGTCATCATAGACTGCCAACAGCTTGCTTCTTCACTCCCCAAGGCTCCAGCTATCCATGAACTGGAGGTGATCAATTGTAACAAGGTCCTCTTAGAGGAAATTCCAAGCAATCTACAATCACTCAAAATAAAAGGTTGCCATATCCTGCAGTCTCTATTTCAGGCAATGGAGTACACGGAAACTCGCATTAAAAGTTTGGACATCTCTACCTGTTCACATGACATATGGCTTCCAGGGGCCAGTCTGCCCACTGCACTGAGGAAACTAATTGTCCAAAACTGTGAGAAACTTGTTATTCCAATGGACCAACTTGACAGGATATCAATATCAGAAAGCTGTGAATCACTCACCTCCCTCCCAATGTGTATCTTCCCCAATCTCAGTTATCTCTTTCTAAAAGGATGTAAAGCTCTTGCATCCCTTTCATTGTCAGAGGAATCCCTCCAACATCTCCCAAGTCTTTACTCCTTGAGCATCATTAACTGTTCTGCTTTTGTAACTTTCCCAACAGGAGGAATTTTCGCCCCCAACCTGACTCACTTTTCAGTTTCTGGATGTGAGAGCTTGATCTCACTGCCTGACGACATGGACATTCTCATGCCATCTTTACAAACACTCATAGTATACAAATGTCCCAAACTTGAGTCGTTTTCTAGAGGGAGTCTACCATCCAGTCTGAAGACACTTCATATAGGAAACTGCGACAAACTTGTTGCTAACCGGTTAGACTGGAACTTGCAAAGGCTAACATCTCTTGAAATGATTGGTATTATTGGTAGATGTGAAAATGTGGAAACTTTCCCGGAGGATGGGCTTTTACCTGCTAACGTGATAGAATTGTATATTGATGGATTTTTGCTTCTCAAAACATTGAATGGCAAAGGACTTCTACATCTTACCTCTCTCTCAAAGTTGTCTATCAGCATGTGTCCTCAAATCCAGTCATTGCCAGAAGAAGGGTTGCCTTACTCCGTCACTTTTCTCAGCATCTGGGGTTGCCCTTCTCTAAATCAACGTTGCCAAAGAGACAGAGGGGCAGATTGGCCTAAGATTGCTCACATACCCCTTATAACTATAGAGGGCAAATCCCTTTAATGACATTTGAGCAAATCAGGTGACATTGTTTGATCCATGTAGGCAAGCCTACCTAGTGGGAAAAGGCTTTGTTGTTGTTGTTGTTATTGTCACTTTAGGAATAGGGTTGTTCGTTTGAATTCATATGAAGTTTTTGACTGCATCCAATTTATATCCTTTCTCTGAGCTGTTTCTGAAGCAATGTTTTGCATATGTTCAATTGTTACCAAGCATAAACTTTCTTCACTTGCAAATTGCCCCATTATCAGAAGCAACTTGGTTCTTGTGAGAGTTCATTGGTCTTGCCAGTTTGGCACTGATTTTGGCTGTTAGACAAAAGCACTGACCTATATCCTTTGCTTTGTTGATTTGTTCTAATCATCAGCATTGTGTTTACTGTAAATTAAAACTATACGTTGCTATATTTTGCTATGAATTATGAGTTTTACCTCAAGGTTGGTTCCTATGACTTCATATAATGTATTTAATTTTAGGCGTACTCGATTTAAAATAGGAGGATAAATGATATGATAGAATGGATAACTTTTCTGATATCTTGGGTAAACTCTCATTTCTTTTTTCTCTTTTTGGTGACGATTAGGGGCTAGTTCCCAGAAAACTACAGAACTACAATATGCATGAGAGTAGCATGAGAAGCATCAGCTTGAACCATATACTCCTACCTTTTAGGTGGCTGATGATAAACTCACAGAATAAGGAATAGAATGAGCATGACTGCACTATTTCAAAAATTACGAAGCCTCTAAGCTCACATTCTACTGTTGTTGCAATTGCACTTTTATTTTCATTTACATCTTCTGCAGCAGATACTCATTTAAACTTCGTTCAAAACCTTTTGTAATTTTGACACCTGTGGAAGTATCCCAAATTCAAGCCACCATAATCTGTTCCCAACGCCATGGCATGCGGATTAGAACTAGAAGTGGTGGCCATGATTACGAGGGTCTCTCATATGTTTCCAAAGTTCCATTTGTCATCATTGATCTCATAAACCTTAGAGAAATCCATGTGGACGTTGAAAATAGCACTGCATGGGTTCAAGCTGGAGCAACCGTTGGTGAAGTTTACTATAGTATTAGCCAGAAAAGCAAAAAGTCTTGGCTTTCCAGCAGGTGTGTGCCCCAATGTAGGAGTTGGTGGACACTTCAGTGGGGGTTGATGTGAATGATAGGCTTCTTGATAGAGAAGAAATGGGTGAAGATCTCTTTTGGGCTATTAGAGGAGGTGGTGGTGCAAATTTGGAGTCATCCTTGCATGGAAGATAAGATTAATTCCAGTTCCATCAACTGTTACTGTATTTCGGCCAACAAATTCGGGTGAGTTAACCTTTAAGGATGCGTTCTTGCATCTCCGACCCGTTGGTCAAACTGTGAAGTGGGCGAAACTGATTTGGAATAATGCCATCCCTCCTGCTAAGTCTTTTCTTTCTTGGAAGCTGTTGCATAACAAGGTACCAACGGATGAGAATCTGAGGAAGAGGGGTTGTCTCATGGTCTCTATGTGTAGTTTATGTGGCAATGATTTTGAAACTAGCCTCCATTTATTCTGCAAATGTCCCTTTGCTCAAAAGATTTGGAGTTGGCTTAGTGGCATCATCGGCGAACAGCTTGACACTACCTTTATCCACACTATTCTTAATATTTGTGGGAAGGCTTGGTCTTCTCAAGTTGCAGATGTTATTCTTGCTACAATTCTTAATGTAGTTTGGTGGATTTGGAAATGCAGGAACATGCTCAGATTTGAGAATACTAGAATTCATTACAATACTGTCGTCTCTGGCATCGCAGCTGGTGTTTCCCTGACTGGTCGTACAAGTAAGGGTTACATCTTTTCTTCTTTAGAGGAATTTATGCTTCTTAAGGCTTTCTCAATTGATGCAAAGCCTGGTAAGGCTGCTAATATTATTGAGGTTAAGTGGATTCCTCCGCCTTGTTACTGGATTAAGTGTAATACTGATGGCGCTGCTAGAGGAGCTCCGGGTTATGCTGCCTGCGGGGGCATCTTTAGAGATAGAAGTGGAGCAGCTCTAGGTTGTTTCTCTGTTAAGTTGGGCATCACTTTTGCATTGCATGCAGAGCTCATAGGTGCTATGGTTGCTATTGAGCTGGCATACAAAAAAGGTTGGCATAAGTTTTGGCTGGAATGCGATTCACAACTTGTTTTGTTATGCTTGCTTATAATTCGGTAAATATTGTTCCTTGGCATTCGGATAGGTGGTTTAAACTGTATTGAGCTCACTAGGAAAATGAGTTTTAGAATTTCGCATATTTTTCGGGAAGGCAATCATTGTGCTGATAAGATTGCCTCTCTGGGGTTTACAGTTCCTGGCTTTCATTGGTGGGATACGGTTCCTAGAATAATTTGGGAGGACTTTTCTAGAAATAGAGTGGGTCTACCAAATTATAGATTTAAGTAGTGTTCATGGGTCTGGTTCTAGTCTGGCCTTATCTGATAGGTTTTGCTGTGCTGCATATGATTGTTAATGCCTCTGGTGCCAACATAGTTGGGATGAGAGTCATTATAGTGATGCCTGTGCATGTCAAATCCTGGTTAGACCTTTTTTTTTTAGGTGGGTTCCTTTTTTTGCTGATTTCTTTTTGATGCTTTGGTTCATGGGTTTTGGTCTAGTCCCCCCATGCTTTCTGTTTTCTTTTCTCTTTTTTTCAATAAAATTTAGGTGGGGATACTCTTTTTCCTTCTTGGTGTTTTTTCCCTAAGGTGGGTTTTGCATCAGAAGGTTTTAACGAGGCCTCTCTCCTCTCTTTTGCCAAAAAAAAAAAAAAAAACTGTTACCGTATTTAGAGTTCCAAGGACATTGCAGCAAAATGCAACCAAGCTTATTCATAAGTGGCAGCTTGTGACAAATAAACTTGATGAGGACCTAACTATTAGGATCAACTTGCAAAGGGTGAATTCAAGTCCAAATGGGGAGTTAACAACACAAGCCACATTTGAATCCATGTTTCTTGGAAGTGTGGATAAGCTCATTCTCTTGATGCAAGAGAGCTTCCTTGAATTGGGTTTGGTCAGAGAAGACTGCATTGAGATGAGCTGGATAGAATCAGTCCTCTACCTTGCTGGATTTACAAGTGATCAACCCCATGAAGTTTTACTGAACAGAACTCAATCTGCTGTGTTGCTTTTCAAAGGAAAATCTGATTGTGTTAGAGATCCCATTCCTGACTTTGGGTTAGAAGGGATATGGCCAATGTTTTATGAAGATGAGGCACAAGCTGCAATCATGATACTCAATCCTTATGGGGGCAGAATGGATAAGATTTCAGAATCTGAAATTCCATTCCCACACAGGTCTGGAAACATAAACAAAATTCAGCACATACTGTATTGGCTACAAGAAGGGATGAGTTAGCACAAAGGCACATCAATTGGATTAGAAGACTTTACAATTATATGGAACCTTTTGTTTCAAAGTCTCCTAGAGCTGCATATGTCAATTATAGAGATCTTGACATTGGGGTAAATAACAAAGGGTACACAAGCTATAAATAAGCAAGCTAGCATTTGGGGTCATAAGTACTTCAAAAACAACTTCAATAGATTGGCACCAAGGTTGATCCTCTTAACTTCTTTAGGAATGAACAGAGCATACCTTCTCTTATATCGAAGGGACGCAAATAGAAATCCATGAGGGCAGCAAAGGTTATATAATAATAAAATAATAATAAGCTAGCTGCTTTGTTTTCTCGCTTTTATTGTATCTAATACACCATTCATCAGTCCTTAAATGTACCAAATTAATTTGTTGGCTAATATGTGCTGAGTTATCATGCTTTTTCCCTTTTGGCTTCATCCTAGTGAAAGACCTTAATCATACTGTCATTTCCCAACTTTTTTCTGATGAGGGATGTTATTTGAATTTGAACATCCATTTTTTACTAATACTAGAAAAATTTATTTTTACTAAAAGAATACATAATTGTCCAAAAGCTATCGAAAATGGTTATACAAATAGATTTGTTGTTATAAAAAATAAAAATTTTGTAAAATTTATCGAGAGTAATTGTATAAATAACCTTTTCATTAGAGTGATGTTATATACAGAATTTTTTTGACATATGACATATGGTTAAACTTCATTCATTCTTTTACATCTTTCTTTCTCTCTTTTTTCTTAAGCCGTCAATGGCTCTCCCAAAATCGTGCTTGGCCTCTATATATATACAAAAACTTATTACATTTAACATTTCTGCCTTAAATATGTGGGAATTAGAAATATTTTTTGAATATCTAGAAATGGAACACATCATATGAAACACCATATATAAAGTATCTTTTTGTAATAATTAAAAATAATAATAAACTAATATATGAGAGTATAAAAATATAATGCTAATATTTAAATTTATTCTATAAATAATAAAACTCATATTTGAGAATGTCCTTCGTGGGAGGATACATAGGCAGGTCTACTTTATCTCTACCAAGAAACAAAGAGTAGTGCTATATAACACCAAATTGGATTTTGTGAATTTTGACGAATTTAAAATATGGTGTTGTTCCCGCTAAAAATATTGAATAAAGCTCAATCCTTAAAGGCTCATGCCTATTCCGATTTCCTCACACCCAAGCCCAATCACTTCATGACCAAACCCCATGGATCAAAATCACACTACGCTAGAATAGACATTTAATAACACTTTTGTGTGACTTTTAATAGCACTTAAAAATCGCTATCAATCCTTCCGTTATTAAAGATTGTAACTAAAGATAGCGTTTCAGCAACGCTATCTTAGGGGAACTTAAGATAACGCTTTTTCAAGGAAGCGTTAGCTATCTTAGGGGGTATCCTAAGATAGCGTTTCTAAGCGTTATCTTAAATCCACCCTAACCCAAACCTAAACCCAAACCCAAATTGTGGTTTCCATCAACGTTCCAAATCTGGTTGGAGAAGCATATGTTCTCTCTGCCCCAATGGCATCAAACCCACTCACTTCTCCAAAATCACACTTCATCTAATGAACAAACGGATCCGGATTCCCTGCATTAATAAAAACACACATTTACATGCATTAAACAATCTCAGCTATTGATTTAAGATCAAATGGCTCACATTATACCTTTACAAAATCCACTTTACACATTATTTATTATTACGTAGTTACAGCAGCAAATCCATTTCCTGAACAAACCCTCTCATCTTAGAAATCCTTAGAAACTATCTATTTGTATAAAAAACTTTTAGTTATTATCAATAAGTGTTATTTCTATGCAATTTATGTTGTTCTATGCTCCCCCCAATCTGGCATGATGAATTCCACTACCAAGTGCCTACTTATACTAATTAAGTTTTACTCTCAACATCTACAAGTATTAAAAAGTGTACACTGAATACATTGACAAACTTAGAAGTTATGAAAAGTGTATGACTAACTTCGAAATTTTATGTTAGGAGTTAAAACTATTTACCATTCACCTATAAGAAAATATGAAGAACCAATTATAAGCAATAACAATTGTATGACTAACTTAGAATTTTTAAGAAAATGAATATAGTAATAAAAGGAAAGAAAACCTTGCAGTGAATTAATTTTTTTCCTATCACACATCGCAGTGAGTTGCAGATAATAATGCTCTACATCGTCAAATTAAATAGTAAACTCATTTCCAAAAATTCTACAGAAACTAGGTCATAGAGATTGTTTTGTTTTTCTAAAATAATGGAAATATAGCGTTTCCGTGGGAAAGCGCTATTAAAGGTCCTATCTTTAATAATGTTTCATTGAGAAAGCGTTATTAAAGATCTTATCTTTAATAGTGTTTCCTTAAGAAAACGTTGTTAAAGGTTACCTACATCACATTTAATAATGTTTCCTAAAGAAAAAGCTGTTAAAGTTAGTTATATCAACTTTTTGTTAGGTTGATTATTTTTCCACCTCATTATTAAAAAAGTTTGACTATTTTATTATGAAGTTTAAAGAATACTGCTCTATTAATCATACTTCAAAATTGTATATTTTAATAAATTAGTAAAGCTTTGAACTTGAGGCTTTCTGGTTTGTTCTTTCTTAAACTAATATTGCAGAAATCTCAAATAATTTCTCCCCATTGAAATAGAAACTGGTTTTGAAATATTATTTAGGGAAAAGTGTATATACACCACCTAAACTTTAGTCTCTTTGCAAAAAGACACCTTCAACTATTTTTTCTTCTTAATTAGTCCTTAAACTCCTACTATTAATAAAATCAATCCTTCAACTACATTTTTTTGTCTTAATTAATACTTAAACTTCTACTATTAGTAAAATCAATCCTTCTATAAAGTATTAACTTCCCCTTAGATTTATGTATTTTTTAATTGAATTGATAATAAGCATAAAAGAATGTTGTTAATAAATTTAAAATAATGTTATAATTAATTTAGAGTTTAATTGTTATATAACAGTAGTGTAAAACATTTTTACACAGACATCTAATCATAAGTTGCCACATCGGTAAAAAAAATTGACTCTCATCCTAACTACCTTAAAAGTGATCCATACTATGATTGGTAATTGGTTGTCTGTGTAAAAATATTTTACACTGTCAGTACATAGCAATTAAACTCATTAATTTAAGCATATGCACTCTAAATTTACACAAAAATTTCACCGTAATTTATTCATAATTTACCTCAATAGTAATGGTTAATTATAATTTTTAATTTAATACATACATACTCTACGTATATTTTGTTTTTTTACCTCTATGGTAACTAATTTTTTTTTATTCTTCCTGTTATAGATATAATAAATATATTTATATGTTTTTTTTTTTTTAAAAAAAACACCTAATTTTTTAAAATAATTAATTCCTGCCATGATTATAAATTCATTTATAAAAATATTAAAAACTCATAAAAATGCAATCAACTGCTTTAATTTAAGTGAAATGAATGGTTAGATTAATTTATTCACATTTAATGATCTAACTATAAATTAACAAAATGATTGATTTTACTAATAGTAGAAGTTAAAGGATTAATTAAGAAGAAAAAATAGTTGAAGATGTTTATTGACAAATAGGCTAAAGTTTAGGGGGTGTATATGCATTTCCACCTATTATTTATATCATTATATTATAACAGCAGTAATATATATTTTACAAGCTCAATCAGCGTTCCAATTCGAAAAACAAATAAATATGAAGTAAAAGTTATTTCATCATTGATAACAAAAGTTACAATTTGCTACACGATGTGAAGACAACAAAAGTTCTTTCATCATTTGAGTTATTTTTCTCGCTTCGAATCTCATTTGCTTCAAGATATTATAACAGTTTCTGTATAGCCGAAGCTTCTTTTATGATGATCCCAGAAGGATTTGCTACTTGAAATGGTCTCCCTTGAAATCCAGTCTTCAAGTATGTCCTGGCGTCTATCATAGTTGACAGAATGTAAAGACTCGATCCTCGACCTGTTTGAGCCTTCCCCTTCCTCTTTGTCCCATTGTCTCGTCTTTCGACATTCCCATAACTTTTGTCGTCTGTCATTATCCTCTGACCTTGTTGTCGCATTTTAGCCTTACCCGTTTGATCAAAACAAAAGGTGGAGAATGACCAAGACATCAATTACTGCGGGAGGATTAGAGCAGTCCTTGGAGAAATTTTGTAGTTAAACGTAGGTAATTCTGTTTCTTGGGTTTCGGTAGTAGAAATAGTATTACCCTTCATTTCTTAGGCCCTCTTCGTTTCACATATCTTCCTATCTCCTGTCATAACAACAAGAGGTTGTTGAAGTTCTCCAACCGGAGTTGTTCTCTCTCTACCTTACTGTTTTCAATGTTGCAAAACAAAGAGAGCGCTGATGGGATAAATACTGTTGAAATGAGTTCATATGTTCAATCGTGTGCAATAGTGTTTGAGCTTTCCCATTTCTTTTCTTGGGCGTCTTCGTCTCACTATCTCTGAGAGAGAGAGCGCAGATGAGAGACTCAGAAGATAGGGACTGCACGCCCTCTTCTGGACATTAGTCATGATAGAAGATAGGAAGATATCAAAATGTCGACCTCTTATGGATTTTGTAGCTCATAAGCCATAAGAGAGCTCCATAAATAAAGAATATAGAGAAAAAGAAGAGTTTATAAAATTTGCAGTGTGAGATAAGAACACAGAGAAGAGTTATATTTATAGGAGATTTGATTCAAGGTTTAGTTGCGTTGGTTCAATAGATATTAAAGCAAAATTAATTATGGACAGTTTTCTATGCTTTGAAGGTTGAATATCGAGTTTTTTATTGCAAAGGTTTATTGTACGTTCTTGAACCGTGTCAACTAACATGCAGAGAGTTGGTCACCTAGATCTCGTTTTGTTTTAATATGGAATAAAGATAGTGTTTCCTCCAACATGTACTATTATAGTGAATCCTTTAATTGGGTTTCCCCAGACAAACGCTATTAAAGCTATATACTTTAAAAGCATTTTCCGAAAAAAGCGCTGCCAAAGGTGGAGCACAAGCGCTGCTAAAGGTGGAGCACATTTTTTTTAAAAAAAAAAAATATGAGGAAAAAATAGTATTTTCTTGGGGAAAGGTTGTTAAAGGTGTATGTTTTAATAACGCTTCTTCGAGGAAACACTATTATACATCTCCATGCATTTTTTAAAAGTGTTTCCTCTTGAAACCGCTATTAAATGTGTGTTATTAAAAGTCGATTCTGACGTAGTGCATCTTTAAAGTATTTAATATATAATGATATAAAGTGTGATGATATTTTTGTTGTCCTTAGGTTGTTGTTGAAGATGGTGAATCTAATACCAAAGTTGATATGTCGCAGCAAGGAGAATATAACTCTGTGGTAAGTATTATAGGAGTGTTTGTTTGATGATCTAGAACACACTCAAAAAGCCAAGTCAATTAGGTAGAAAAAGATCAGTAATGACATGTATGTGTCTTCCTTGTTTGACGATGGTGGGACACAAACATCTAATAAAACGATGCCAAAGATTGTTGTTGTTAAGAAAGAACCAAGCCATTGAGGGTTGGAGTTCTATTTTTGAATTGAACACATTTCATTTCAGTTTATCAGTTAGTAATTATGTTAACAGTCTTTGTTTTTTGTATTGTAATTTTCGCCATTTTTTGTATTGTAATTTTCGCCATGAACTTCTGTCAAGGTTTTGGTGTTGTTTCAACGGATATTGTTTCATATATTTTTGTTTATGACTGCTGTTTTAAATTTTGATATTGTTAACCATTAAGCTATGGTCGTACCTTTATGGAAGTTCAACTTAAACACTTGCTAGGAGGATTTGTTGTCCCATTTTACTATATCATATTTTATTCTCACCAATAATATTTTGTCACATAGTCTTTAAATTATAAGAAATTTCAACTTATGTGACAAAATATTATTGATGGAAACAGGCTGTGATACATCAAAATAGGACATGAGATCTTCATCCCCACTCTGTATATCTTAGGTGCTAACTTAGCATTGCTAGGACACTCTCGATCTACTGGCACTTTAGGATCAAATTAATAAGGGTTAAATATATTTTCAGTCCCTAAAAAAAATGAGCGAATTTTGATTTTGGTCCCTGAACATTTTTTTCTTTGGTTTTCATCCTTCTAAAATATGAAATTAATAATTTTGATCCTATAAAATGAGCAAATTTATTTTTCTTTGATTTTTATCCCTCTAAAATTTAATATCATTCTTTTTAGTCCCTAGCATTTATGTTAGGGTAGATTAATATAATTCAATTAAGGGTTCAAGGAAATTTTTAGGGGAATTATATGTTAACATGATACCACAGAGATTATTGGGTGTCACTTGAAATGATCATATAACTTTCTGTTAGGCATATAAGTACTTAATGGATGTCACATGACAGTAGGGACCAAAAATAGTGATTTTAGATTTTACAGGGACAAAAACCAAAATTCGCTTATTTTACGGAGACTAAAAACATATTTAACTCAATTAATAATAATGAAACCCAATCCTTGATAACAACGCCAGTCGCAAAAATAATAATAATAATAATAATAATAATAATGTATCTCAAAATGAGAGAAATTTTTTTATAGGGATCAAAATTAAAATTCGTTCATTTTATGGGGTTTAAAAAGATATTTAACCCAATTAATAATAATGAAGCCTAATCCTTGATAACAACTCAGGTGGTGTCGCAAAAAAATAAATAAATAATGCATCTCAAAATAAAAAGGATAATACGGAAAGAACTATTAAGATAGTGAATACTATGAATGTCAATTGAATATCAACATTATTTTTTAGAAACAATAGAAAATACAACAATAATAACTTTTAGGATCTTTCCAAGTAGATAATTCTACTATGTCACCTCTATTTTGAGGCGAACCCTTGAAGCTTTGGGTTGAGGATTGTTTAGGTAGTGTTCAGCCTGACTTTTTTTTAACTTCTCTTGTTCTTAGAAGTAGAAACACATTTTTTGAGAAGCTCTTTAAAAAATAAGAAGCTTATCTCTAAAGAACAAAACAATGAAAAAGGGAGCTTTTAATAAAGTTGCTCCAGGGAGCTTATTTTTAGCATTTGCTGAGCTTCTCCGCGTTTTACCCCATTCGATCCCAGCCTCTCCCTCTTTTTTTTCTTTCTTTTCTCCCAACCTTCTTCTTCTGCTGTTGAACCTCTCTCTCACTCACACACGCTCTCTCTCTCTTTCTCCTTCTGCAGCCATCATTTCATATTTTCATTCTCACTTGTCTGAAAGTAAGTTTTGTCTTGAACTTGTTCTTTTCATTGTAATTTTCCTTGATTGGCTTCTTGAAAAATGTTCTCAGGTAGTGGGAAACAATAAAAGCAACGTTGAATCGTACCAGAACAAAAAAACTGGAAAAGAACCCAAAAACAAATACCCAGAATCCAAAAATGCAGCTTTCTTCGAACCCACAATCCAAAGCCCTTCAGATTGAAGGAGAGTCGAAGACCTATAATCTTGCATAAAAAAATGACATGAAAAAATTGGATTTCTTTTTTTATTTTTTTATTTATCTTTTTTACAGAAAAAGTGGTGAAGGGTGATGAATCATTGGAGGTTTTTGAAGTGATTGAGTGAAAAAACGAAGGTTTACAAAAAAATTGGTTGGTTAGGAGTAGTTTCTGGTTTCGAAGTTCCATGGGGAGAAGACGATCATGAATGATAACATGATGACAAGACTTTAAGTTAGTTCAACAGGGAGATAGTTTTATGTTAATAAAATCAAAGGTTTTATAAAATAAACTATAAAAAAACTTTGAGTTTATAAAGTTAAAAAGAAAGAAAATAGCAAATAACTTTAACTTTTATTTTTAAAATCTTTTTTTATATTTTTTTTTCAAAAAAATTTTTAAATCCAAAAAAAAAAAGATGGACCAAACGTAACCTTAATCATGTGTCTTTTTTGTATTATCTTCAGTTGCTCCAATTGTGCTTTAAAGTGATCGCCTTGGCACCTTTTAAGTACCCCCATGTGAGTTTTCAATGAATCAGAATTTAATTTGCATACTATATTCTAATCTGAGTTTTCAACGCGAAATAGTATTTAATTTGCATTACACACACAAATATTATATTACTATTCCAACATGCCGATTGATATTTCCACTAAATTTGAATATAATGAGGGTCATGATTATTATTTTAATGGCCTGAATTAGTTTGTGTTGAATCAGAATTGAATAAGTTTTCATTGAATTAGTAGGGGTACACTGTCAGTGTAAAACCATTTACACTGAGATCCAACTAAAGTTCAACATCTGTCATCTCATCTATTCTCATGTTTTTAATTTTATTATTAAATTAAAAATTTGAAAATATGAATGTCTCACTCACGTTCTCTATTTTCCCACGTTCTTTTTCCTCCTAGCAAAACGTAATGGATGTGCAAATTTCTTAATTTCGTTCCTTCTACTCTCCTCAGTTCTTTGTTCGTCAACCTCCCCCACGCTGCAATCTGCATAATCCATATGCTTCCAATTTCGTTTCTCACTCCCAATTCATCTCGCTTCGAGGTCACCCCGGCTGTTGGCGTCGTACAAGAAGAACTGAAAATCCGACGGTGAGAGTTTCAGTTTCGGTTTGAAGAACCCATCGGTGTGGCTGCACAACACCGTGAGTAAAACTAATGAGCTTTTCAAACACAAACTGTAATCCGAAGTGGGAATGTGATATTGGACACCGCTTTCAAATCCATCGGCGTCACCACTTATGATCTTAATCATTCTGGACACGCTCGCCTCTACATCAATTTCGACCTTCTTTTTAGGGTTCTCTATTTACCCTTTCTTTGGTTCAAATAAACCATAATTTGCATTTAAGTTTATCTCCCGTTTGGTTTTAGTGCTAATTGGTTCTCATTTTCTGCTCTGTTTGGCAATTAGGCGTAAATTTTAAGCATTTGGGATTTGAAGTCTGTTATGTTAGCAATTTTATCAATGTAGATGACAAGGTCGGTTCTTGCTATTTTTTTTAACAATTAATTTTCTTTTCCGCTTACTTATTACCATGGACAGTACTGCAAGAATTTTGAAGTAAGTGACGAAAGAAGAGCACTTTTTTTTATGAAGAGTGTAATCTACTTCACATAAAAAAAGCAGCTAATGCTGCCATCAATGGACCAGTTGAATCCTCTGGCTATGGAACCCACATAACACCCAAGAAGCGGAAAGTTTAGGAAATATTTTCCATCAGATCAGCCATAGATCAACCGGTGCTGTCTTCTTTGTATTCTTGATCGGATTTACTTGGATTTATTTGAATAATCATTTAGTTATTCTTTAACGGTAGGTCATTTGGTTTGAAAATCATACGAAACCATTAAGGCAATGACTTTATCATATAATTATCGCAGACCATATATCAACTTCTCATCTCTAGTTTTTTCCCTTGGACTTCTTTCACAGGCCTCCCTCAATTTCCTTATTGTGTGTTATGAATTCTGATATCCAAACTTCATATAATAATTTTTACTTTATTTTGAATTTTAATCAGGAAATTGATCCTATAGCTTCATCACCTTCATCTCTGTCAGTTTCTTTTGTATCTGACACTGCAACACAAGAATTTCAGGGTCTCTAAGATCTACATACAGGTATGTGATTTTTTAATCATTATTTGAGGAATTTATTTTATGTTTTAGTTATAAATATAAAAGAAATTGTAATTAACAATAGCTCATCCTGAAGGTCCCTATTGGCGGATGTTGAATAAATTCCTTAAATAACTGCATGACCATACACGTTTGGATGGAAGAAAAGCCAATGCAATATTGACACATTCCTTTTGTACATTTCGTCAAAAACTTTTTCCTACTCATTACCAATTTCCTAATTTGAATCCTATATTCATCGTTGCCACAAAATTGGAATTTATTAATGTCATGATTATTATTTTAATAGCTTGTATTAGTTTCATTGAATTAATTTAGATTGAATTAGAATTAGGATAATCTTAACAAGTGTCCTAAGGATATTGTTTAATGAACCAAAAAAGAAAATTTTCATTGGGACTTGATGTACTTAATATTTGAAGATATGAAATACTTAGTTTTTCAATAAAAACTTATTTTTTATAGATTACTGAACCTGTGTCCTTATAGCACTCGTTAGCATGACCATTAGAATTAATACCATATTCCAACTTATTCCATTGATTGTAATTGAAAATCATAGTTATGGTTATTGTTTTAATGGTCTGTATTAGCTTCATCAATTAATTTCTATTGGATTAGAATTAATACTATATTCCAACTTATTAATTTCCATTGAATTTTAATGGAAGTAGTTTCCATTTTATAAGAATTTTAATGTCATATTCCTATGTATTAGTTTGATAGTTTCCAATGATTCAGAATTTAATTTGCATCATATACACAGATATTATATTATTTTTCCAATGTGATGATGATATTTAAATTTTCCATTAAATTAGAATTTAGTGATGGCTGTGATTATTATATTAATAGCTTGTGTTATATATATAACATGAGGGGATCCATTCTCATTTCCACTGGAGTGGATCCTCTCATGCTAGAAAAGAACATGAGAGGGTTATATTTTTAATCTTCATCATTCAATCCTCATATCCCCTATTTCAAACACACTTTCTTTCTCCTTCAACATATTAGATGAGAGGTTGAGATTCAACATGATAAAAAATAACATGTGGGGAGTCATTCCCTATTTCTACCAATTTAAGTATTTACTCTTATTATTAATTTGTCAGCGAATATTAGGATAGAGGTTTTTTGAACTAACCGACCTTCTTTCAGAAACTATTTATTAAAATAACCTTGTTTTGGAACTATTTATCAAAGTAACTCACTTTTTGCCAACGCGTCATTTTTTAATATATTTTTTCTGAAGTGGAAGACGCTACTTTTACTAGCGTATTTGAAAAACGCTAATGTAGCGTTTTTACCCGAACCGCCACGTGGCAAGTTCTGGTTCGTTGTTAGATTTTTAAAAAAAACAAAGGGACAAGCATTGACCGAAGCGCCACCTTTACCCAGAGCGCGCAGGCGCCCCAATGACTACAAATCCCCCCCCCCCCACGCACCCAACAGCTACAAATCCCCCCACCCTTATATATATCATCTTCTTCATCCCATTTTTTCACACTCTACACTTCTCTTTCTGTACCTTTTCTCACACACTCTTATTTTTATGTTAAAGGTATATCCTTAATTTAAATTTTATTATTTATTAATTTCAAATTATTATGATTAGTACTTATATTATCATTGTCTTTAGTATAGATTAGTAATTTTCCAACACTTTATTAATATTAGTGTTATTATTGTTGTTAATGTTATTATTTTATTATTAGTATTATTTATATTGTTTTCATTATTAATAATATAATTAGTATTATTAATCATTTATGTTTTGCTATGTTAGGTCAAAAAATGGTGGCAAGTTCATCTTTACAGCCACATGTGATTAATCCTGGCCTGGAAGATGATTCATTGTTGAGGATGCAAGAAATTCATGTTTTCCAGTATGAATGGTGAAGTTGATCGGCTATTGAAGGTGACGCGAGCAACACAGTTTCATAACCGAGTTGGAGATGTTCCGGAGCCCATCAATATCTATCTTGAGCAAGCCGGTTTCTAAGGGGTGACATAACTTGGATCATCCCATGTCGATCATGCACTATTGAGTGCATTAGTAGAACATTAGAGATCAGAGACTCATACCTTCCACATGACATGTGGAGAATGTATAATGACTCTACATGATTTTGCAATCCTACTTGGCCTATGCGTAGATGGGCAAGCGCTGATCGGCTGCACTTATGGTAATTGGATAACATATGTGTGAAATACGTCAGGTGTGGAGCCGCGCTCACAAGATATGAATAGAGTTCGGTTAAGCATGTCATGGTTGGAACAACATTTCGACAATGTCGACGTTGACATGCTCGATTAGCAGGGCAGGATACGATATACGAGAGCTTATATAGTGAGGCTGTTTGGTGGATTGATGTTCACAGATCACTCCTGCAAGTACTTACCGTTGAGGTATCTGACATTGTTAGAGGATTTTGCTGTAACCGACAAATATAATTGGGGTTCGGTCATGCTAAGTTATTTGTACTATGAGCTTTGCAAGTCCACTGATTATGAGAAAAAGGAGATTGTTGGGATGACTCCATTGATTCAACTGTGGGCATGGGAAAGATTTCTGTTCATTACACCGTCGATCCGAAATGAGGTTCGACCAGAGGGATCGCCATGTGGTGCATAGTGAGCAACATTTTCTCTTTTTATCTGTCAAAAAATATTTATTTTAATTTGATACTTGCTGAATTTAAGTACTAAAATATTGTTATATATAGGTGGCTCAACGATAGGAACTATTCTAGACGATCAAACACCTTGCAACATTGTCGATTAGCTTTTGACAAAATGAAGCTTAAAGATGTAAGTGTCAGTACATTTTATCCCCAACATAGTTATTTGGTGAATCAGTTGTTTATTTGGTGATCCAGTTGTTGATTATTTGTTTATATTTTGTAGATTGTTTGGGAATCATACACTCCGATGATCATGACCACATTGCCATTGATCTCCCTGGAAGATTTAAATGTGTGGAGGGCCATTAGTGGCGCTACTTGCAGTAAGCCTTTGCCTGGAGCATGCAGGTGGCGCCTCTGGCATTGCCTGTCCTCTTTTTTTTTTTAAAAAAAAAAAAATTAACAACCAACTAGAATTTGTCACGTGACAATTCTGGTAAAAACGTTACTCTTTGACTAGCATTTTTCAAATACGTTAGATAGAGTAGTGTCCTTTATGTCAGCAAAAAAAATATTAAAAACTATCACGTTGACAAAAAATGGGTTACTTTGATAATAATTTCAAAACAAGGTTATTTTGATAAATAGATTTTAAAAGAATGACAATTGGGTCCAAAAACACATGATAGGTCAATCGCTGATCACAAAGCCAGGGAAAATTACAACTAGTGGACCAACATGTACACTATGTTTGGTTGTGAAAAGAAAATGAAAGGAAAAAAAGAGAAAGGAAAGAAAAAGAATAGAAAATGAAATAATTATTTAATTGCTTGGTATCAGAGAAAATAAAAAAAAAAGAAAATTATAACTTTTCTTTTCTCTTGTTTGATTATATAGAAAGTGGGAGGAAAGAAAAAAAATATGTTAGTGAAATGACATAAATACCCTCACAAATAATTATAAAAGAATAACTTTTTTTGTCTTTTCACAAAAAAAATGCACAATATCCTACGCTTGAAACTTGGTTTTTGTGCCCCACTTTTCTCTTCCTTCCAATTTGAGAAGAAAACAAAATCAGGTGGGATCAATTATATTTTTTTCTTCCTTCTATTTTCTTTTCATTACAAATAACGGAAAAGTCACTTTTTCCCCTCTTTCTCTCCTCTCTTTTTTTCCTCTCTCTTTCCACAAAACCAAACATAACAGTATACTTAACAAGTCAGGACAACTCTTCCTTTGGGCAAGAGTAGTGCAAATACATTACTTTCGTTTTTTTGGTGTGGCCGGCAGATTCATTAATCATTAATGATTTATTAATATAGAGAAAAGTTGTTTGAAAATGAAAAAAAGAAGTATATTTATCTTTAATTTAATGTGTATTTTATCTTAATTTATTTAAATTTAATATTAAATATACTTTGATTTTTTTTGAGTTTAATTATTATATATCGATAGTGTAAAGTCTTTTTACACAGACATCCAATCAAAACTTGTCACATTAGTAAACAAAATTGTATTCTTATCTTAAGTACCTTAAAAGTCACTCAAATTATGATTGATGATTAGTTGACAATATACAACAATTAAACTCTTATTTTTTTCGTTTAAAAAATAAACGCACTTTAAAATAGTATCTTGACAATAATTAGAGTTGTGATATTTATATAATAATTTTGTTATTCAACACCATATAAATATATGGTGCAACATTTATTTATTATTTTATTCTCTCTCCATTTAAATCATCACTTCAAAACATCATTTATGATGTCTAATTGTCTATACTTGTTATCCTATTTTATTTTCAAAATATCATCCAATAATTATAACCATGGTTATGAACTCTTTGACCAGAACAGCCAATTGTCGTAAAAGTCTTGTATTGACTTTAAAAGTGGCATAGTGTCCAAATTTGACTTTTATTGCAGAGATGGTAATACAAACGAAAACATACTTGAAAGTGTCGTCGCGTGCCAATTCCTATGATTGAAACTTCGCATCAGACTTGAAGACTTTCATTATTAAGTACGTTGGGAAATATAAAAAAAATTTGGCCGAAATGTTAATATATTATATATTATATATATAGTGGAGTTGGCAAAAGAAATTCCATTCAAATACAATATATTAATAATTTAATATTAGTAAATAGTAACCGCATGAGTTGACTATAAATAGGGGAGTTCCCATCCGTTGGAATGATAAGTAGCAAGGGTGACAAAAATGATCACTTCAAATGGAAAATTAGTTCTTCTTTCTCTCACCATTTTCATCTCAATTTTCCCTGCGACTTACAGTTATGTTGGCCTTGAGAAAGGTTTCCTTCTATGTTTTCAGTCAGGTTTAGGAGAAGACAACACAACTTCAGGAGTAATATTCACCAAAAGCAGTTCTTCTTATGAACCAATTTTGAAGTCTTCTATAAGAAACTCCAGATTCTCGGCTAGTTCAGTCCCAAAACCAAACCTTATTGTTACTCCACATAACCTATTCCACATCCAATTAGCAATTCTCTGCTCGAAGAAAAACAATTTGCAAGTAAGAGTTAGAAGTGGGGGTCATGATTATGAGGGCCTTTCTTATGTCTCTCGTGTTCCATTCCTCATCATTGACCTTACCAACCTTAGATCCATAAGCATTGACATGAAAGAAGAAAGCGCGTGGGTTCAGTCAGGTGCTACAATTGGAGAACTATATTATGCAATTGCAAATAGAAGTAAGGTCCATGGGTTCCCAGCTGGGAGTTGCCCCACAATTGGTGTTGGAGGACACTTGAGTGGAGGTGGATTTGGTACCATCTTCAGAAAATATGGCCTAGCATCTGATAATGTAATTGATGTTCAGATGATAGATGTTAATGGGAAAATATTGAATAGAACATTGATGGGAGAAGATCTCTTTTGGGCCACGAAAGGTGGGGGAGGGTCAAGCTTCGGTGTCATCACTGCATGGAAAATCAAGCTTGTACCAGTTCCCTCTATAGTGACAATTTTTGATGTGTCAAGGACCCTGGATCAAGGTGCTAGTTTCCTTTTTCTAAAGTGGCAAACAATTGCTGACAAGCTTCCGTCAGAACTTTTTCTTCACACAGTTTTGGGAGTTGCCAATTCAGGTTCTCATGGTGGAAAAACTGTAACATTTTCTTTCATAGGATTGTATCTTGGGACAGCTGAGAAACTCCTTCCTTTGATGCAAAACAGTTTTGCAGAACTGGGTTTGCAAAGCAACAACTTGACCCAGATGAGTTGGATTCAATCTATTCTTCATTTTGCAGGTGAATATTTCTAAGTACATACGTATATATATTGTTAGGATTTTAAAGTGTGTGTAAACAATTAGTTCCACATCCAGAAGGAATGGAAAAAGTGTGGACTATATAAGTGGATGAATCTAGTGCCTTATATGGTATGAAGTCCACTTACGTACTCACTTTGTTTAGTGATTGAGACAAACACTTTTTATTGCAGGTCATTCACTGAATGAACCTTTGGAGGTCTTGCTAAAGAGAAACACAACATCCCCAAGTTTCAAAGCAAAATCTGACTATGTGAGGGAACCCATTCCATTACATGGCCTAGAAGGGCTATGGAAGATGCTACTCTTGAATAATTCACCATTTTTGATTATGACACCATATGGTGGGAGAATGAGTGAGATTTCAGCATCAGAAACTCCATTTCCACATAGAAAGGGAAACTTATATGGAATCCAATATTCGGTGAATTTGGTTTCCAATGAAGAAACGCCAAAGCATATAGATTGGATAAGAAGCCTATATGCATACATGACGCCATATGTGTCAAAGTGGCCAAGACAAGCATATTTGAATTATAGAGACCTCGATTTGGGTGTGAATAGAGGAAACACTAGCTATGAGGAAGCAAAATCTTGGGGTTCGAAATATTTCAACATGAATTTTGAAAGGCTAGCACGAGTGAAGGCTAAAGTTGATCCTGGAAACTTTTTCAGGGATGAACAGAGCATTCCACCTTTGTTGGGATAAATAAAGAGCCTTGCTAACTTGCCGTGATAAAAAAAATCAATAAAAGAAAAGTTTGTATTGAGAAATTAAAAGTAAACTTTTTAATGATGTATTTAATAAATACATCACTTTCTTATGAAAATTTGTCTTTTTTATTTCTTAACCAGTATTCTTAGGACACTCGTTAGCATTATCATTACTGAATTCTATGACTTGCTCGTAAATTTAAGTCTAGATATTATGCCATGTCAATAGTGATTTCTCCTCACCTCATTGATTAACTTTTCCTTAATCTGGATATCCATGGCCACTCTAACATTGCTTCTAGTTAGTAGGAGTGCTCTAGTGAGAATGGTTGTTGTGTTAGTGTAGGTCCAGTGAAGGCTTGTGGTGGTGCACGGTAGGAGTGGAGTGGGAAAGAAAAGCCATTTTTTACAAATTAATTTTTGGCCAAATTACTTTTTAAAATAATTATTTTTTTTGTCTTTAACCGGATATTCCCTCAGGCAAGTTATGAGGCTAACCCTCAAGCCGGGATGATGGTTAGGTAAAACCCTCCTCAGAGTGATAACTCTAGGATTCGAATCTCTGACATTACAGGTCAGGTCTGAGTTGTAGTCTACTACCACTACAACCAACACTACGCCAGATTATACATTAAATTGTGCACCATCAGTAGCGTTTTTTACTGAAATGCTGTTTAAAATGAGGCGGAAGATTTTAAGTAGCGCTTCCTTAAGCAAACGTTATCTTAGGTTTGAGAATTGAACGCTTTCTTGAAGAAGCGCTACTAAAAGTGTTACAAGAGCAAAGGCATCGCTCCCTCAACGAAGCGTTGTCTAAGGTTTGAGAAAAGACTGCGCTTTCTCAAGGAAGCGCTGTCTAATGTACACCTAAGGCAGCTCTTCCTCAAGGAAACACTGTCTATTCCCATTTTCCCTAATATATTCCTTTTCCAACTTAGTAACTCCTGGTGCGCTCTCACTATCAAACAGTACGTACACTTTCCTCCTCCATGACTTAAGTTCTCTCCTCTCCCAAACACCACTCTCACTCACCATTGCCACCATCCCTGCACTTGAACCACTGCGAGGACCACCGCACCCATCAGATACCCTAAGCTCACCTGCATTGTTCGCGTGGCCTTCTCTTCACCCATCGCAAAGACCACTGCTCTCTGCCCTGCAAGCCCTCCTCTTCACTGCAAGCTCCCAGGTAACACCCCTCTCTTCCCTGCAACCCCCCTCTAATTAGGTATACTGTGTTTTTTTTACTCAAGGTATATTGTGTAGATGAGCAAAAACATGTTTTGTTTTAGTTTGATTTGTTGACTGAAAATTATGCATTCCAAATCCCCGATTTTCCTGTCAATGAAATCACCTAATATTCCTAGGCTTATGATAACTACTTTTATAATATATATACCTTGTGTATTTACTGCTGTAAAAATAATAAATAAATAGATAAATAAATAAAATAAATAGAGAAATATATGAAGAACATCGATAGATTGTTTATAGTCTGAGATGTGTGGAATAACATTGTCCTTAAGGATTATTTCGCCACAATCATAATAATAATGCGAATATCCCCCATGACTTAACAGACTTTTCCAAAATAATAATATTATTCTGGATATTCAGAATAGAAAAAATGATATCAACTCTTAAATACTTAAAAGAAGAAAAGAGAAGAATTTGTTTTTCACAATTAAAAAAATATGGGCTTTAGAAATAAGCCAAAAACAAAGGAAAGAAAGCAGGTTGGAGGAAAATAAATTTTCTCTTTCTATGCTCCAAAAGCAATTTCACCAACAGTAAAGTTCCCATTTGGTTCTCTCAAACCACATATATAAAACTCATTGCAATAGGAAGAGAAGAGAAAATTTTGCATAAAAAAAAAAACCTTAGGTAAAGTTTATTGGCACCAATTTAAATAGCCTTCAATGAGTAAGAAGAACATGTATTGCCCAAAATATATGTTTATATATTTGTAAGTTAGACAATTCAAGAGACAAAGCAATAAAGAAATATTGAATAGCACTAAAGTATAATAAAAAAAATGTTAAAGGAAATAAGTAGTCATGAAAGTAAATAAATGGTAATAAAAAGGTGGTTTAATTTTTTGAAATTTAAAAACAATTATTTTGGAATAAATTTTCCTACAACCCCCAACATATTGCAAAATAATTTGTGAAAAGAATCAATAAAATTTAGAGTTGATCACATGGATGTTAATGCTTCGAATCTGGTGTTTTTTGGACTATGAACCAGGTCTAGACTGATAGACGTACCATACAAGTGTGTCGGTGAAGTAAACTTCTATGGACCAAAACACTTTGATGCATGTTAGAGGTCTATCAATCACATTACATCTCCACGATTCTTGCTATTACGTTGTTTTGCGCTAATAGGCCATGCGCGCACCTGATAATTCATGAGTGCTCTAGAGATATTATTCCACAATCTCATACAAGTGATCCCACTTGACATTCATATAGGTGATTTCATCAAGTGTATGCTGCATTTCATACACCATCCATAAGGGATATGAAATTCATTAAAAGTTTTCTGCATATCCCTCAATAAATGCAGTCTAGCACTTCTCACACCATAGGAAGGGACAAAATTATTGGTGCTAACAGAACTAACAAGTGACTTGTTTTTACCCATATGAACCTTCTTCATGGGATCTCCAATCACAAAGGTTGGGTTACCATCACCGTTAATTTCACATTGGCTTAAGTCTCATTCCCTTGATGTTTTACTCACTAGCTTTTTGTTTTGTGAAAAAATCGATCAAATTCATTTTTGACCTCTCAAAAATTAGGCCTCATCATTTTGTAACTACTTTCCAGAATTGTAACACATACGTATGTCTTTAAAATATATTCAATTTGCCATTTGACACTCACAATATATAAACACATAAGGAGTTAATTTAACTCACAATAAAATATTTGCTAAAAAGTTTTTCAACCACTCAGCCTCATTATTAGCAAATTTCAGAGTAATTAACTCTGACCCCATTGTATATTTAACAATAAAATTAGTTTGGCTAATCTTCAAGTAATCACACCACCACAAAGGTGAACACATGACCTGAGTTTCGGTTATCATCATCGTATATTTACAACACAATGGAAAATTCACAATTGGATATCATAGTTCATCCCCTACAAAAGTGTAGGAGGCAAAACATCTTTATTTGCACAAATATGCTCGCTAGCCCTAAAGTTTACCATCCATTATTTTACATTTAGCATTAGACTAGCTTGAGAAATGACCACAACATTTATAATCTCCTTAAACCAAGTTTGCCTTGGGTAAGGAGGTTCACCACGCCTCTTCATACATATGCATTGAAATGCATGATCACTTGTTTCATCCATGTCTTTCATATCAAATTTAGATACAAGAAAGTGATTGGCATTATATACCACAACATTACAAGTACAAATATCAAATATGATACGTAGTGAACATCATAAAAATACACATATAATTTTTCATGCGATGCGCATAAAATATAGTGTCACCATATAAAGCAACTGAGCCACATACCTTAGTGGTTTAAGAGCATGACAAAGATCCAGCCTCCAGTTTGAACTCTATTTCCGCTCGATACATGCAACTTCAATTTAAACCCAACAAACATAAAACATTCCATTTTTCATTCTTATAAAAGTTTCCACAAAGGACTTAAAGCCCAAAGCCATTAAAATAAACTTTGTATCTCTTTATATTCCTATCCAGCAAAGATAGCCACCGCATATAGTTCTTCAAAAAATGCAAGAAGGTAAAGTAATAAGACCAATAACCAAGCCCTTTGCTCTAGTGCACACCATGTTATGGTTCAAGAAGGAAGAAGAAGCAGCCAATAAGACTTCAAGAACAATAAAAGGGCACAAGACATTATCAAGTTACTTATCATAGTAACTATCAATTATATTGAGATTATTTTGACGTCACAAAATGTATAACAATACTCATAGGTAAGAAACTTGTCTATGAATAATATTACCAAAAATGCTTCAAGAGAAGCCTTAGAAAATTTTCTAACAACTCCATCAGAACTGTTCTTTTCTTCTCCATTTCCTTATATCATGCATTCACAAGGACGTTATCTAGATAAATCCACAAAAATCCGTTTCAAAATTTAGTACATAGAATCACATGATTAATCCAAAACAAAACCACTCTATACACTTGATCATAAATTTATGACATCACAATTTCATAACATAAAAGACTGACAGTAGGTCATACTCACGCCATACATGGCATATAAACAATCACATAATAAGCAATTCATCATATAAATAAAACTCAAATTCTGAATGCTTACCTACCTTACATATCCTCGCATTTATAATGGCAAAACAGAATAACTCAACTATCCTCGTGTGATTCCTTAGTGATATTTTGAAAAGCAAGTGAACAAATCCATTCTCATCATTCAGAATCGAAATATGCATCACATACGAGCAATTATGCTTAAAAGAAAACTCTAACGCTAGACAAGTCCAGAGAGGGAGAACGAGTCTCAAAAGATGGAGCTACAATATCAAGCTACAAAATTCACTGAAGTTGAAATGTTGAATTAATTTTGATTCAGCTCACTTACAGTTTTGAACTCATTTAAAAAAGAAAAGAATAAAATAAGAAAATAAGAGTGGAGTGAATAGACCATGGGCATAGGCATGGGAACTTGAAATTAAAAAATAATGTTGGCTTTCAACTTCTGCAGCATTGGATACTTGCCTACTTAATTACCATCCACTACCCACAAAAAATATTTGGCTCCCACTGCTTAAGTGCTTCCAGGCAAATCCACCAAAAAGAAATGGCTCCCACCGCTTAAGAACATCCAAAAAAAATTAGCATAAATTTAATTAAATGGTCATTCACAAAAACTCATTAAAAAATGCAAAGGCATATATATCACCGATTTTAATCAAACAAAAGGAAGGAATAGTGTAAGATACACATATTTCTCAGAACGTCATATTCAGATGTTTGCTGACCACTTTGTGTCAATATTGACAGTCACTAAGATCTAGCGTGAGTCCTAGTCTCTAAGAGACTCTTCACGCAGTTTGGTGAGACGTGGAGCAATAGTCTTGAAAACCATTTTTCCCTTAAAAAAAATAGAATAAAAAATCTTCATGTTTCTGCATTCATTCCTCTAACAGGGACAACAAACTAAACAAAGTAACCCACCAAATTTTTCATAGGAAACAATCCTTAAGATTGTTGTAAAAATAATAAATAAATATATAAATAAAATAAATAGAGAAATATATGAAGAACATCGATAGATTGTTAATAGTCTGATACGTGTGGAATCACACTATCTTTAAGGATTATTTCGCCACAATCATAATAATAATGCGAATATCCCTCAGGATTTAACAGACTCTTCAAAAATAATAATATTGTTCTGGGTATTCAGAATAGCAAGAATGATATCAACTCTTAAATACTTAAAAGAAGAAAAGAGAAGAATTTGTTTTTCACAATTAAAAAAATATGAGCTTTAGCCATAGCCAAGAACAAAGGAAAGAAAGCAGGTTGGAGGAAAACAAATTTTCTCTTTCTATGCTCCAAAAGCAATTTCATCAAATAGTAAAGTTCCCATTTGGTTCTCTCAAACCTCATATACAAAACTCATTGCAATAGGAAGAGGAGAAAATTTTGCATTAAAAAAAAAAAAACCCGGGTAAAGTTTATTGGCACCAATTTAAATAGTCTTCAGTAAAAAGCACATGTAATGCCCAAAATATATGTTTGTAAGTTACACAATTCAAGAGACAAAGCAATAAAGAAATATTGAATAGCACTAAAGTGTAATAAAAAAATGTTAAAGAAAATAAGTAGTCATGAAAGTAAATAAATGGTAATAAAAAGGTGGTTTAATTTTTTGAAATTTAAAAACAATTATTTTGAAATAAATTTTTCAACATTTACCGCGTAATTTAGAGACGGATAATAGGAGAGGTTCTAGGTGGTGGGTTGATTTCTATTCCTTGGAAACAAGTGTTGGGAGTTTTAGGCAGAATTGGTTTAAAGCATCTCTTGAAAAATCAGTGGGGGATGGGAAGGATTCTATGTTTTGGCATGATCATTGGGTGGGGACAGGTAGTTTAAGAAGTAATTTTCCTAGGTTATATAGCCTAGTTGTTGATAAAATGGTGAGGGTGGCAGATGTTGGTGAGTGGAAGGAAGGTCATTGGAGTTGGGTTTGGAATTGGAGGAGGAGATTTTTCATATCGGAAGAGGAATTGTTTCAGATCAGTTTTTGTTTAGTAGAATGTGAGTTGGGCAACTTTTTGTTTTGATATGTCTGTGTGTTTTAGTTTTGAATAAGATAATGCTCGTTCCTTGCAACCTTGTTTCCGTTTGGTTTTAATTGTGATATGGATTTTCCAGTGCAAAGAATTGAAATCTTGGGTCAGTTGGATTGCTTTTCGAACTACTTGCTTGCACCTCCTAAAGAGCATCTTGTTGAAAAAGTAAATATGGTTTGATTTGGTCTATTTTGTTATACACAATTTTCATTGCTTCTTAGTTGATAGGTTAGTGATCAATTATGATTTCTGATATATATGTGTATGCGCTCGTGTTTGCTTGATTTCAGTTTTAGTTTCATTGTTGGTGTTTGCTCGATTGGAGCAAACTTGTTGATGTGCTCGGTTGCCTCCTCTCTCAGGTAGCTTACTTGACTAGCTCTTGGTACTTCCTTTTAAATTTGGTATTTGATTTAGGAAGAAATACAGAAACTAACAATTTTGGATTCTCTCAGGCACCTCTGTCAATCAACTCTCTGGTGTTCAAGTTGTTCGGCTTCACTATGGTACTTGCTATTCCCCTAGGTTATATTAATCATTTTGTTATAATATTAGACATGTTTATTTTAGCATCGGTATGCACATGCAATAAACTTAGTTTCCTGTTCAAGAACGATTTATATATTGTTTTTGGCACAATATACAAGTTATTCTTGAATTGTCCAAAGTGGACAGTCTAAGATTGTAACTTTGCATTCAATCCATATTATTGTATGTCTTAATTACTTCCTGATTTAAGAATGTTATTGGTTTGTATTTTCTCATTGTTCTGTGGGTACATACCTCATTGTTACGAATTTTATCCAAAAATAAAGGTATACATACTCTGATTATATGCTAGAGTAGTGTCTCTCCTATTAGATTTGTGTGTATATGTGCAAGTAACCGTGGGTGGGTTTTGATTCACATTGAAGTATAGGACAAGGAGAGCAACATAGGACAAATGCTTGAGTCACAGCACAACTCTTTGTCCCGTACATTGTTTGATGGATAATGGACAACACAAGTAAAATAATGTAAAATTTACTTAAATACTTTTTTATAATATATAATATTATATTAAATAAGTATTATATATAATATATAATATTGTTATAACTTATAACAGATAAATAAATATATAATAATGTTGACTATATATATATATATATATATATATATATATATATATATATATATATATATATATATATATGTATGTATGTACGTTGAGAGAGAGAGAGTATATAATAAATAAGTGTGGATAATTTTGTCTTATTAGATAGTATGTCCATGGGACAAAAAGTTGTCACATGGTTTAGTGAGGGACAAGATTTTGGGTTTTTGTCCAGTACCTCACCACCTTTTTTATCTAGTCCCGTGATCACTTTACAAATCAAACATAAAATAATTATTTTTGTGCTGTACAGTCCTTTACTTTTTTGCAAATCAAACGCACCCTGTGTGTGTATCTTGTGCAGGGCAACAAGTATTTTGTACAAAGGGCGGAAGTTGGAAGAAATATTAGTATATAGTTAGTAGTTAGTTATAGTGTATTAAGTTAGTACTCTCTCCGTTCCAATATATATGTAATATTTGGTTAAATCACACAGTTTAAGAAAAAACAATAAATGAAAGAAAGAGAGTAATAATTTTACCAAATTAACTTTATTAATCACTAGATCGTGGACCCGTGCGATGCAAGGGTGAATTATGTATGAAGGGAAATATTTTATATTATTTTGAAGGAATATTCATACTTAAATCTAGAAAATAACAAATTAAAAGAGCAAAAAATAAATATTCGTGTAGTAACTGAAGCATAAATAGATGGATAAAGATAATAAATTTATTGATATTCAATTATAAATAAGTATTGTAAAAAATTTGACTCAATTTTTTCATCATATATATATATATATATATATATATATATATATATATATATATATAGACACACACACACACTAAAAGAATAACAATTGATAAAGTTCATAAACGTGATATCATAGAAATAGAATTTGGTCGGGTAGTCCATTCATGGCAACTATTTGCATCCATGTCGTCCTGCAATTAGCAATGAGCAAAATAAGTTTATTTCAGTGCATAGAGGTCTAACATCGAAAGAATTAATTCATAACATTTGCTATTAAATTTTCAAATATTTTGTTAGATATGTGCAAGAACTTACTTGCATGGCCAGCAAGGCAAATGTTAATATATTGAAGAACAAAATTGCATATAGTCAAGTCCAAGAATGAATCAAAGCATGCTCAAAGATGGCCATGTTTTCTGATTTCCATCACTCTTCAATAGCAACATTAACAATAATTTCCATTGAAATTTATTAAGTTTGCAGTTAAACCTAAAGTCAGGGACTAAGAGGTGTAACATTTAGAGGTATTATGATGTTGAAGTACAAAGTACACCAATAGAAGAGTTTAATAATAATAATAACATAATAATAATCCAGTCAAAAAAACTAATAACTTAATAAAAATAACTAAGAATTAAGACAATTAATGACTTATTAGTTTACTAAAAACTAAAACTACACATTATTTTAAATGAATAATTGAAGATCAATTTAATTGTCTAATCTATTCCTATACACAATAAAAGAGAGCAGGATTACAGAATAAAAAAAATTAAGTAGATGAAAAGTTTAATAATAGCATAATAAACAAACTAACAATTAAAAAAATCAATGACTTATTATTTTTACTAAAAAATAAAACTTCACATATCTTAAATTACTAATTGAAGTTCAATTTAATCGTCTAATATGTACCCTATGAACAATTAAAGAAAGCACGGTTACTAAATATATACAAAAAGTTAAGTAGATGAAAAGTTTAATAATAAGATAATCAAATTTTTTTTACAATTAAGACAATTAATGACTTATTAGCTTTACTAAAAACTAAACTAAAACTGCACACTATCATAAATGACTAATTGAAGTTCAATTTATTTGTCTAATATGTTCTCTATGCAGAATTAAAGATAACACGGTTACCTAAGACAAAAAGTTAAGTAGATGAAATGTTTAATAATAAAATAATAATAATAAAAACTAACAATTAAGACAATTAATGACTTATTAGTTTTACTAAAAACTAAAACCCCACATTATTTTGAATGACTAATTGAAGTTCAATTTAATGGTCTATTAAGTTCCTTATGCACAATTACAGAATATAAAAAGTTAATTAGATGAAAAGTTTAATAATAACATAATAGAAAAACTAACAATTAAGATAATTAATGACTTAATAGTTTTACTAAAAACTAAAACTTCGCACTAACTTCAAAGACTATTTTTGAAGTTCAATTTAATTGTCTAATATGTTCCCTATGCACAATTAAAGAGAGCACGCGATCATCGAAGACAAAAAGTTAAGTAAATGAAAAGTTTAATAGTCACATTAAAAAAACTAACAATTAAGTTAATTAATGGCTTTTTGAAATTTGATTTATTTTTCTAATTTATTCTCTATGCACAATTAAAGAGAGCACGGTTACATAATACAAAAAGTTAAATAGATAATAAAAGTTTAATAATAAAAAAAATAAAAAACTAACAATTAAGACAATTAATGACTTATTATTTTTACAAACAACTAAAACTCCATATTATCTTTAATAACTAATTGAAGTTCAATTTAATGGTCTAATATATTTCCTATGCACAATTAAAGAAAACACAATTAAAGAATACAAAAAGTTAAGGATGTGTTTGGATTGCAGTTTGGAGCCCTAAAAGTATGTTGAGGGGAGCTGAACGTCCGTTTCCAGAAATTTGGTGTTGTTTGGGAGCTCTCTTCCAGAACGCAATTTTGGGTAGAAACGTGGGTTGAAGCCAAAGCAATAAATAGATTCTTATCCGTTGTACGTTTGCTGTTGGAAAATTGAATGAAGCTCTCAAATTTCAACTACCACTCACAGAGACATAAATACCCTTAACTTGAAAGAGTTTTTCAAACCTTGTTACCCATCAAACATTCCTCGGCAAGCTCCTGTGATTGGGGCTGTGGCAAGCTCACTTTGAATGTGATTTCAGCAAAGTTCCACAAGTTTCCATCAAAGTTCTTGGGCAAGGTTCGACTAGTACGCATGATTTTTTATTTTTTTTGTGGTTGTGGCTGATTATTTAAACTAGGAATTGATCTTGATTTTACGATGAAGAAGAAGCATTAGTTTTAGATTCATATCAACTTTTGTCTTACTCAAACCAAGCATATTGTATAGTTTTTAATCAAAATCAATTTTTGTGGGTTTTTTTTTTAATTTTTTTCTGGCACCAAAAAATGGAAGATCTGTTAGTTCATATTAAGCATAAAACTAATCTGTGTTTGAATATCAGAGACTCTGTTCTTTATAGTCTATGTTCTCTTATTTTGAATATTTTGAAATAGGATGTCTATCAGTGTGTGCTAATGTGTGCTATTATATTAGAACATTGGCTGTTATCTCACTTAGAAACTACAAAGCACAATAGTTGTTATGTCACTAGCTAAAAAAAGATATACAGTAGAAACTATAAAAATGCTTATTTTTCATTGTGATATTTCTTTTGTAATAGAATCATGAGTAACAATAAGACTACATGAGATTCGAAGGCAACTCAGTGTTATATCAAAGCATGCTTGAACCAAGTGTATAAAGGGGAACGCAATGGAGGTACCTTTACAAAGAAAGGGTGGAAAGCCATCATATCTGAATTTAATGAGAAAAGTGGAAAACAATATAACAAGCCCCTATTCAGAACCAAGTGGGATAATCTTTGAAAAGAATGGTCAGTATGGTACAAGTTGTTTTCTAAAGAGACCGGCGTAGGATGGGATAGTGCAAGGAATACTGTAGATGCCCCAGATGAGTGGTGGGAGAAAAAACAATTGGTATGAAGTTTTAATGTCAACCTATAAGTGTTAGATTTCTTTTTGTGTAAGATATAATGTTGATTAGTTGTAAACATGTAGGAAAATCCACAATATGGAAAATACAGAGATAAAGGACTTCCCTTTGCTAATGAGTTAACTATGTTGTTCAAGGATGTGGTGGCTACTGGAAAACATGCATGGGCACCCTTTTTTGGGATATTACCTAATGACATAATTTTATTAGAAGGAAATCTGAAACTGATTCTGAATTCAAGCGTTATGAGGATGCAGATATAGTTGAGCATGAGAATGATGATTATGTTGGTGAGGAACCGTCCTTAAATTTAAGTGTTGCCTCTTCAAGAGAGATGGATGTTGTTCGGGAACCAGTCAGAGATCAAATTATACAGCATATGCAGTCTAACTAGTCATATATCTAAATTTCAAAATTGTATTACATTTTGTTGTGTTATCTAATTAGTCATGTGTTATCTATCTTCCTTCCTATGTGTTTGAGATTAACTCTGTTCAAAGTACTTAATACAATCTTGTGTTTTGCAATAAGTTGGTTCCTTCAGTGAAGAAGAAAAGAAAATTCTATCTAATTAGTTCTGTTACTGTTATAAATTTTAAGGTCCAAAAATGAATTGGCATATTGCATTACATTTAGAAAGAAAATTCTATCTAATTAGTTATGTTCCTGTCATAATTAGTCCAATTTAAATTGCATTGTAGTCTTGAACTATCATAAATTGTGTGGCATGATTGAATTGACAGTTATAGGCATATTGCATTTAGAAATGCACTCATACTTTTTTTAGTAATTACACTTTAAAAAGTGCTTTTAATTAGTATCATCCAAACAAAATTCATTTTCTCAAACACACTTTTCAGATAAAAGTAACCAAATATAAATCACGTTACAATAAAGCCACTTTTTATCAAACCTAAGTTTGCAAAATTAAGTTGCTTCAAGCTTAAGTTTGCAAACGTTAATCCAAACACACACTAGTTAGATGAAAAGTTTAATAATAACACAATAAAAATGTGACAATTAAGAAAATTAATGACTTATTAGTTTTACCAAAAACTGTTACCACCTGCATATATATTTCCTCCCTCAAGCAGAAAATTCCTAAATCCATGGTTACAGTATTTTAAGTTTATTTTTAGTAGAAAAGATATTACAATTTGTAATGTTGAATTAGAGTGTATCGTTGAGATGACCCGCCGTCCCATCAGTAGAACCTAAGATATTAACTAATCTTAATCGCATAATAAACGTTAGCGCGCCTTATTAAAACGAAGCGAAGCGGAAAATTTAGCGCGGAAGCAAAACTATAAACGGCACGCTACGCTTCAGAGTACACAGCTTTAAATATGAAGAAATATATCACATACATCATTGCTCTATCAGTAGGGCTACAGTAGTAAAGTAGTACATACAGAGTATATTGTTACAAACCAAAATAAAAGTACGAAAGATAGGCTAAGAGATAGCTCTCCGGCTAATCACGATCGCTGCCCAACCTCTAGAGGCTAGGGTCCATGGCCCGTCCTCCGGCGTCAGGCTCGTACGGAATGCCGTCCAGTTCCTCAGCAGCTGGTTCCTCTTTGGGATCTTCCCATTAAATAAAGGCAACACATACAGAAAATAGCGGGAGATAAGAAACATAATTCATCAATATGGGAGAGGGGCATCAGTACATCATATATATATACATCACACAACACGGATAACATATATAACACAACCTCATCCATCTCTTAAGTCACTCATCACAATCATCTCAAACATCATTCTCTCGAATAAGCCTATAGGAGGGATACTAATCCCTATGTATATGTTGTCTTCCCTATATGCATGTCGATCGATACATCACGTCCCCAATTGGACATCCCCGTCGAGATTACATCGCATCACATCATATCCCGCCTCGGGATTTTACGTAACGTCCCCAATTGGACATCCCCCTTTGGGACCAAATGCTGTGGTATGAAATGTTATGAAAATGCAACAGACATCCATCGCAGGTTGATATCGGAACCTCATGCCTAAACACTCGTCCACGACCACGACACATCGCATCACATCAACATCAACGTCAACATCAATCATCAATACTAACATCAACATCACATCAGCATCAGCATCACGACGCCTTGCGTCTACGAGCCACAGCTCCACGGTCAGGACCACAACGATATCAACCCGAACAACATCAACGCTCACCATACTCTCATCAACACTCAACCAACCAATCACAATAAACATCACAACAGAAGATCTTTCCAATACAGTTATCATCATAAATTCAGACAATAGTTCATCAAACAGACAGTTCACCTAAAATAAAATCAACAGGTAATCAATTAAATAATTCAACACAATCAACCTCAATTAGTCTCATCATTCATAATATCGACTTAGCGGTGATAGCCCAAAGGTACCTACACCTAGGGTCTAGGCACTCTATCCAAGGCTCAACCTCTAGTAGGGTGTTAGGGTTCCCCTATATATATATATATATATATATATATATATATATTCTATACTAAGCTTGCCTTCCCGACGATATTAGTTCTTTCTCCCCACCTTAGTGATTTCCTCGTGTAGCTCCGGCTACGACTCCGCAACTGTCAGTCGGGTGCGCTGTCGGATGTTCGAATCCTGTCCGATTCTATACAACAAAACACAACCAGAAATCAATACAGTTAAATCAAAAACTCCCTCATTCCTTAGGATTAGCTACTGCCCCTATTTAATTAATTAGGCTAGGGATGTCGAACAATTCCTAACTTTTGGATCAATGATCATTAGGTATCCCTAAACATAATCAATGAAGGCATTAGCTCAAAAAGTAAAGATTTCTCCTACTGCACTACCCCTAGGGTTCGGCCCTATTGAATGAAAAATATGGAAAATAGCTAGGAAGCTCCAAAAATTCTCATTTCTTGCATAACACCCTAACTAAATGTGATAGCCCTAGATATTAAGTCAAAACATCAAAAACCAACCAAAAACCCTACCCTGCACAATAGGGGGTTTCGGCCCCTCTATGGATAAATACCCTAGAGAGATTTCTTGGCTCTAAACTCTTGGACCATACAAGTATGTCATGAACCTAGGCCATAGAAACTGGTATGGTATCAAAATGACTTTCCTACAATTTATCATGGATTTTTGAAGCTTTAGGGATAAAAACCCTAACATTTCTAATCATGAAATTTAGAGGAGAAAAATGAGAGATTGAGAGAGATAGAGAGAACTAGCTACCTCCTATGATGATCTCCTTCAAATTTGGTGAAGATTGCTTCACAAAATCTTGAGGATTTAAGCTCCAAAAGTGAAGAAAAATGGTGAGAGAAAAAGAGGAGAAAGAAGAGGTTTGGGGTCTGGGAGAGGGGGGCTGCCGAGAAAGAAAATGAGGGAGGATAAGAGTGAATGAGATATTTAATTAAGTTGGAGATTAAGAGTTAAGTAATAGTAAAAGTAACTAATAACAAAAATGAACCAAGGACAATTTGGTCAATACATGTCCCGACATTTCGAAAATCCTCACGACACTGGTAGGAGTCCCCGAATAATTTAACATAGTCCTGGTCTGAAAATTATTGGCTCAAGGTTCTCGAAAAACCCTAAGACAACTCGAATCGTCTACCCGATCGATTTTCGGTCCGAATATAAAATATTATTTATATTTTTGGACATCAGGACACATTTTAGCAAAAAAGTAGAGGATTGAATTATAAGACTAATGGTTCTGACCGTTAGTCAAAAGGAGGTCATGATAGTAGAAAAACACTATCATCCGAAAAAACATAGATCGGGCTCCGTTTGAGTTTTCGGCCCAAAACTTAACCATAGTCTCCTATAATGGCGTAGAGTGTGACTATGGCCTCAGAATAATTTATTAAAGTTTCTAGACCCTCCAATAAAATACAATTTCTTAAATACAGACTAATTAAAAAGATTAAGAAAATCGGGGTGTTATAATTGTGCTAAAAAAATAAAACCTATTTTGTTATGAATTAGAATACAAATCAGATTTCTTACCTATTTTTAAGCAACGTCCTACATCATCACAATACTCCAAAGCGAACAAAAGTGAAGCACGATCAATCAACACGTATGCAACATAAACCAAAGAAAACCGTTTAATATGTAAAAATAAAGAAATTCAAAGCAAAGACATTAATAAAAAAACTGACACCTCTTAGAACTTTTGTCAAACACCTAAAATCCAAAATCAAACCATCAACTTGTACCAAATATAAATAAAAAAATAGAAACCATATATCCCCATCAACCTTACGACCCCGAAATCACAGGAAGAAAATGTAATGTTTTTTAAAACATTCAATCATGTTGTGGAGAAAAGATAATGAAGAAAAAATAAAGCAACCAGAAATGAAAAAAGGTTTTCCCCCTCAAATCAACCAAACAACTTTAACACAATGCAAAACTAAAATGAAGCAATCCAGAAGCAAAACAACTCAAATCCAAAAATCAAAACAAAACCAAAATGAGAGATTTAGGAGGAAACATAACTGGCCAATAAAGCAGCTAACAAAAATGAAGAGCAACAGGAACAAAGATCAGTTCTGAAAGAGGCATACGAAAATGAAAAATTAGGGATTTTAATGGATTAAAAAATTTCATATTTCGTTGCAAATCAGAAACCCCGGTTCAGAAGATAAAAATTACAACTTACTAATTCGAGAGTGAAAAGCAACGTCCTACACCAAACCGAAGAGAACAATATGGAGAATACCTCAAAGCAAAATCCTAAACCACAAATTAAAAACCTTGCACAAAATGTAAAAATAAAATAAAAAAAGGAAAGCTTGAGTGCTTAATGATGTAGAAGATTAAACTCTAAAAAATATGAAGAAGATGGTGATTACGACTTACGAATTCGAAGAGAGAAAATGGATTAAAGATTATGACTTACAATTCGAATAGAGAAAACAATGCTTGGACGGTGGTGGAAAGATTTGTGTTTGCGCTTGAGTGGTGCTTACAAAATGAAGAATACGTTGTCAATGCAACCATTATTTACTATTTTATTTTAAAAATATTATATCCTTTTTTATAGATGTTGTTTTATAATTTTGCCCTTACTTTGGGCGGGAAAAAAATACTACAACACTACTTTACTTTTATATATAAAGATTAGTGTATTAACTATTGTCATAGATGCAAAGTGGAGTATTTAAGGGTACAATTGGTAGAAAGCATTGAATATTACATTGAAAATAAAAAATGGCATATATTTTGGAACAATTTTTTTTTGTAAATATAACATATATAATGATACGGAGGGAGCAGCTAGATACATTAAGTTAGTTTGGGGTAATTTGTGTATATGTATTTAGTTGATGAGTTAGCAGGAGGTAGTTATATATAGTAGCTAGTGTATTAAGTTAGTAGCTATGTGTATAATGTGGATGAATTTAATTTGTTGTGTACATGTATGGTTTTGTATTGAGATCAGTTTAATTTAATTGAAGATATATATATTGATGAACAGTTTTGCCGAAAATATGATGAGTTTAATTTTCTGAAATTGTACTGGTTTTGCCGAGTATAGGGGATAAAATTCAGAAAACAATGTAAATAATTAAAAAAAAGAGAGACTATATGCGGGGTGAGTTATGCGGATTGGGGGGTTATTATGGCCAATCAAAAGTGGCAGGTTAAACGTGTTAAGAATTCAGGCATCCGAATGATCCCCGCAAAAATCGGCTTATGACGAGGTGGTCTACCCAACTATATAAGCAATGACCAGGCTCGTTAACCACCCAATGTGGGACTCGCAACACGCCCCCTCGAGCCTGGGCTCGTCACCACAAGCGAGGGCTAGCAGTACTATCCACACCATCGGGCAGACTGTGGCTCTGATATCATGTTAAGAATTCAGGCATCCGAATGGTCCCCTAAAAAACCGGCTTATGAGGGGTGGTCTACCCAGCTATACAAGCAATGACCAGGTTCATTAACCACCCAATGTGGGACGCGCAACAAAACGGATTGACCCAACAGGTGAATGCCATCTCTAACTATTGTACCATACAAATTATCTATTCATACACTATTCCTTTCACCTCTTACATGTTTGCCTTTTGGATCCGCGTTCCCCTTCCATCCTCTCTCCAGCCAAACGTTAGTCGTTAGATTAATTTAACAGCTGACATGAGAGATCTCTCGACCGTTGGATTAATCCAACGACTGCCATTTGGTTGGAGAGAGAATGAAGGGGAATCTGGATGGAGAGAATCCATTTTCTTGCACTTTCCTTTATTTTTTTTCCAGCGTGATTTTGTGCTAAATTTGTACAAATCTATCCATAATTTCTGGCTAGTAACCAATTGTATAGATAAATAAGAAATAGGAAATCTAGAGATTTTGATATTATTTTCTAGAGACTTTAACAGGTAGGGTGGGCTGGACCGATGCTAATATTGAGATTTTTTTTTGTTTACTATTTTTAATGGCAACAATACATCAAAATTTAACTCATATTATTAGACTAAATATAACAAATTTTAGAAATTAGCGTGGGTCAGGACCGATGTTAAATTTAACTCATATTTAAAACTAAATACAACAAATTTTATAAATTATAACACATATTTAACAGATAGCGTTAGCCTAGCCAACGCTAAATTCACGGAATTTACAACCAAAAATCTAAAGTTATTGTTGACTATGGTATAGATTAGCTATTTACTTTTAACAAAAAAAATTTGACTTTTGAGTATAATAAATTCTATAGCATTATAAATTTTATTTTATCTCTTCTTATTAAAGTTATTATTAACTATCCTCTCTCTGTGATTTTTTGCCAATATATTAAAGTAAAAATAAATTCCTAAATATTAGTGTAAGAATTTTAATTAATAAGTTAATCCCTAAATATAAATATTTATATTGACTTAAGTTAACTTATTAATTACTGACATATATATTTTAATTTAATATGTATGTTTATATGCTAATATCATATTTTTTAATTTATGTGACTTAAGTCATTATATGTGTTTGTTTGTTTGTTTAGTGTCGGCCTGGCCTACGCTACGTGTTAATATGTACTATAATTTCTAAAATTTGTTATATTTAGTTTTATGTATGAGTTAAATTTTGATTTATAGAATTTAACGTTAGCCATGGCCGACCCTACCTGTTAAAATTGAAAATATTGATAATGGGTATTTAACGTCGGCTTTGGCTTTTAAATAAATGAAAAAACAAAATATGTTTCATTAAGAGAAATATTAAGTATTTTGAATTTAATTAAAATTATAACTTTTATTTATTAAATATTTATATTTTTATTTCTAGATATTTATTATTTATTAATTTTAGAAATAAATTATACAATTTAAAAAATCATAAAATAACTAGAAGACGTTTTTTTTTTTTTTGACAAAAACTAGAAGACGTTAAATTCATAAATAAATAAAATACTTAAAACAATTAAAATTTTATATATTACTATATATATATATATTTAGTACATTATATTCAGATTAAATAGATACATTTAATCCACATTAAATAGATACATTAGGTTGTTTTACTAATAATATGATAATGTTCCGGAGTGGAATTCTTATCTTTATAATTAAAATTTTCTAGTGTGTATGTTAGTTTTGTTTTGGAATTTAATATATAAAAAATATATGTTTACTAATATATAAAAATTTCATTTTTTTTAATTTTTTATGAATTTAACATCTTATAATTATTTTATGAATTTTTAAAATTTATAATTTTTTGCCAAATTTAATAAGTAATAAATATGTAGAAAAAAAGTATAAAATATTTAATGAAATGATACAAGTTTAATAAAAAGTCATGATACTTAATATCTCTCTTCATTAAATATATTCCATTTTCTCTTCATATTAAAGTTACTTTTAATTATTTTCTCTTTAATAAAATAATAAGCTTAAGCCATTGGATCAAACTAAAATCAAAGGTTAAAATTTTGTGTAAAAGTAAAGTTTGACATGTGGAGTTAATGCATCTTGTCTTTTATATATTTAAGTTTGACACCAAATCTTGTCCCTTAGTTAAAATGTAGTTAGGATAAGTGTCAAACATTTTAGCTAATGTAGTAATTTATGATTGGTTGACGGCGTAAAGAATTTTTACACTGACAGTGCATATCAATTAAATCCTAAGTTTTATCGTACATTATATTATTTTATTATAGTGTGAATGTATCTTATAAGAAATTATCGCATAATAAATATTCTTGAATTAAAAATACAAAATATTTATTTAATAAATATTATAAGTTTAATGAAAAATCAAGATATTTAGTATCTGTTTTTATTAAATAAATCCTATTTTTTCTCTCCTTATTAGAGTTACTTTTAATTATTCTCTCTCTTTAATAAAAGTGATAAGCTTAAGCCATTAGATTAAACCATAATTAAGGGACAAAATTTGGTGTCAAAGTTAAGTTTGACACCTGGTGTCATTTGATCCCATCCCTATATATATATATATATATATATACTTATGCGAAGTTAGTAAATGTATTTATCATTAAATACAATTTTAAATCATTTAATAGGAAATTTTCCTCTTTGTACTCCAATTTATTATATTAAATGCAGATATAATTAAATGAAATTTATTGATATAGAATAATAAAATGCAGAAATATTTATCTCAATTTTTATATTTTTTCACTTTTATATAATTTTTTTTTCCAACACTTTTAGTACTCTAATCAAATAATAATATTAAATTTTTTTCATTATACATATTAATATATTTATTTTGACTGAAATATTTTTATTTATTCATTTACTAGAAATAGTCTCTTTCATAAAGCCTCATTTATTATATTAAATGAGAATAAATTCAAATAATAAATTATATACTCATGCATTATACGGGTCCATGATCTAGTAGAAATAAATAAAAGATGATTTTATTTATATATTTGGTAGAAAATCATAAACCAAAAAAATTCCATTCAAATATAATTTTAGTAGCCACATGAGTTGACTATAAATAGTGGAGTTCCCATTGTTGGGAAAATAAAAAGCTAGAGTGACAAAATCACAAAAATGACCACTTCAAATGTAAAATTAGTTCTCCTATCTCTCACCATTTTCATCTCAATTTTCCCTGCAACTTCTAGTTCTGCTGGCCTTGAGAAAGGTTTCCTTCTATGTTTTCGGTCAAGTTTAGGAGCAGATAACACAACTTCAGGAGTAATATTTACCAAAAGCAGTTCTTCTTATGAACCAATATTAAAGTCTTCTATAAGAAACTCCATATTCTTGGCTAGTTCAGTCCCAAAACCAAACCTTATTGTTACTCCACATAACCTATTCCACATCCAATTAGCAATTCTCTGCTCAAAGAAAAACAATTTGCAGGTAAGAGTTAGAAGTGGGGGTCATGATTATGAGGGCCTTTCTTATGTCTCTCGTGTTCCATTCCTCATCATTGACCTTACCAACCTTAGATCCATAAGCATTGACATGAAAGAAGAAAGCGCGTGGGTTCAGTCAGGTGCTACAATTGGAGAACTATATTATGCAATTGCCAATAGAAGTAAGGTCCATGGGTTCCCAGCTGGGAGTTGCCCCACAATTGGTGTTGGAGGACACTTGAGTGGAGGTGGATTTGGTACCATCTTCAGAAAATATGGCCTAGCATCTGATAATGTAATTGATGTTCAGATGATAGATGTTAATGGGAAAATATTGAATAGAACATTGATGGGAGAAGATCTCTTTTGGGCCACAAAAGGTGGGGGAGGGTCAAGCTTCGGTGTCATCACTGCATGGAAAATCAAGCTTGTACCAGTTCCCTCTACAGTGACAATTTTTGATGTGTCAAGGACTCTGGATCAAGGTGCTAGTACTGTTTTCCAAAAGTGGCAAACAATTGCTGACAAGTTTCCTTCCGAACTTTTTCTTCACACTGTTTTGGGAGTTGCCAATTCAACTTCTCATGGTGGAAAAACTGTTACGTTCTCTTTCTCGGGATTGTATCTTGGGACAGTTGAGAAACTCCTTCCATTGATGCAAAACAATTTTGCAGAACTGGGTTTGCAAAGCAATAACTTGACCCAGATGAGTTGGATTCAATCTGTTCTTCATTTTGCAGGTGAGTAATGTTATCTGCATACTTACATTGTTACACATATTCCTCGGATTCTAAATGCGATTAAAATAATAGCCTGTTTATTTGCACAATAATATCACGTCCACCGTGATTTTTAGTGAAGCTACTATTAGTAGCTTTCATGATGGGAGGTGTTTCCACCGTGATTCCAAACAGGCTATAAGTCTCACGAGTCACGTCGAGAAGGAAAAGTGAGGGCATGTCCCGGTGTTAATTAGGGGTAATGTTTTTAGATTGTCTTAAGGTTGATTATTAATCTTTTTTTAAAAAATCTTAAAATAAACAAATAAAACTAATATAAAATTAATGTATTTTTAAGCATACAAAAAAAGTAAGGTCTTTTTTTTAAAGAATTCATGTGGGTTTTTTACAATTAAATTTATTGATATTATAAGTTAAATTTTGAAAATGTTATTTTATGTCACAGGAATGATTATTTTTCTTAACACTTTTTATTATAACAAAATATTAAATTATCATTAAGTTTTTATTTTATTATTACTTTAAATTTACAAAAAATATTTGGCTTTTCAAATAATACGTAATTATATTTTTTAAATATTATTTATCCGTGCATCGCATAGACTCACCGTCTAGTTTAATATAAGTGATTGGATCCATGAATCTAATGTAAACAAAAGCACTTTTCTTTGCAGGACATTCAGTGGATGAACCTTTGGAGGTCTTGCTCAGGAGAAACATAACATCGCCAAGTTTCAAAGCAAAATCTGACTATGTGAAGGAACCCATTCCATTACATGGCCTAGAAGGGCTATGGAAGATACTACTCTTGGATAATTCACCATCTTTGACTATAACACCATATGGTGGAAGAATGAGTGAGATTTCAGAATCAGAAACTCCATTTCCACATAGAAAGGGGAACTTATATGGAATCCAATATTATGTGAATTTGGTTTCCAATGAAGAAGCGCCAAAGCATATAGATTGGATAAGAAGACTATATGCATACATGACTCCATATGTGTCACAGAGGCCAAGACAAGCATATTTGAATTACAAGGACCTCGATTTGGGCGTGAATAGAGGAAATACTAGCTATAAGGAAGCTAAATCTTGGGGTTTGAAATATTTCAACAAGAATTTTGAAAAGTTGGCACGAGTGAAGGCTAAAGTTGATCCTAGAAACTTTTTTAAGGGCGAGCAGAGTATTCCACCTTTGTTGACATGAATAAATTACTGAAATTTGCAAACATGCGCATAGGGAAAGCTACTCATGTATGATGATATTTTTGCAATTATTAATAAAAATAGGAAACTGAAGACAAAACAGATTGACTTTAAAAGTCTTACTATTTAGTTAACAAAATAAATTTTAATACGTCCCAAAATAACCAGTAACCCTTGATGCGAAGAACCAACAATTCAATACTAATCCAAATTGATCGAAAATTAATATGTGGTTTCTTGAATCAAAACGCGTAGATGTCAAATATTTGATGCATTATAGTCTATTTAATATTATTAAAATAATATCCTCATCAGACACGCGATAGCTTTACATACACATTGGTTTCCGTTCATCTTCATTTATGTTCCATTCAAAAGTAGCCTCTATTTTCAAATTTGATTATTGATTATTGATTATTCTTAATATTATTTGATTTGATATTTATTACATATATAATGATAATACTATTAGAGCTTTGCTATTTAGCACGAATTTGGGTTTCATCAACTTTTGACGAATTCAAAAGAGTGTGTACTTTCTTTATATAATAAAATAAAATAAAAAAAAAAGAAAAATAATGGCTATTAAACGGCAATGTTCTCTTCTTTCATTTTATATTCGCATGCTGTTTTACGAAATTTGAGTTGTACTATTTAGTATTTCTGATACTATTAACAATATCCATATTTATTTGAGTGTGTTTTTAATGCAGTTAATATTATAAATCCCAAATGTTTTACTAATCATACCCTCATAATATATTCCTCCCACTAATTATTTTGAGTACTTAAACTATTTTTTTTTTTTTTATGTTTTCAACCCTTCAAAATATCTCCCATTTTGCATCTGAGATCCATGTCAGGTAGCATCACCGAGTTCATTTCCCCCACTAATATCACAAATAAAAGCAAAAATAATAATATAAAATGCCAAAGTTATAAATAAGAAATTTAAAATTGAATTTGTAACTTTTGGACGTAGTAAGGAAATTTTTCACAAAAAAACTCACCGACCCCTTAACTTGCGCGTTATGCAGGACGGGTTATGCGGATTGGCCATTACCGTGACCAACCCAACCCACCAAAAGTGATTGATTAGACAGGTTGACTTGACAGGTCAAATCGATTTTCCCATCTCTAAGTATTGTACCATACAAATTCTCTATTTATACATGTTTCCTTTCACCTTTTACATGCCTGCCTTTCCTTTATTTATTTTTTGGAGTGATTTTATGCTAAGTCTTGTCCAAATTCGATCCATAATTTCTACCTGGTGACTTGTTGTATAGAGAAATAGGAAATAAGAAATGCAGAGACTTTGATATTATTTTCTTGTTTAATGATGAGTGAGTCTTCGTTGCTATTGACTAAGGGTGTGTTTGGAAGAAATTATAGAGAGCTTATGAGAATAGCTTATGAAAATAAACTTATGCAAATAGTTTATGATCTTTCTATAAGCTCTTTTTAGCTTATTTTCATAAGTTTGTCAGAGAAGCTTATGAAAATAAGTTATTTTTAGCTTATTTGAAAAAGAGCTTATTGAACAAGCACTAATTAAGCTATGTACCCAAACGCGCCCTAATTAGTTTCTATTTTGTGATTTATGATTGAATTATATTTGAATTTTGATTGGTTAAAAATATGTATGCTATGATTGGTTAATTTTTATTCATCACTTTTGAGTTTTGAGGCAGAAAATAAATAATTGAATTGAAGGTTTTCGTTTAAATATTTTTTTCAATTGAATTTTGTTTTTTCAATTGGTTAGAGTGTAGTGAAAAAGTAGGTGCTGATTTGATCTTTGCTAATTTAAATCAATGGAATTCTGAAATGTTTTTAGTATAGAATTTAAGGATCATTCCTGGTAATTCTAGTTTGAGAGATTCAATTTGAGCTAAGATGTGTTTAGCATAATGTGATTATCCTTGAAAGGAGCCACTACTTTACTTAAGATTGATTGCTTTGCATTACTGTTTTTTTTGGTACAGACTGTTGTTTTTATTACCTATTTTTTTTATGAATGGTAGTAATATGTGACTCTCAAGTGGCATTTTGGGTATTCCACAAGTTTCGATTCTATGAATCAGTTATGAGATTAATCATCGATCAATTGTGTCTATCACCAAAATTTGAACTGGCGTTCTCTTTTTTATGAGGTCGAGATGCTTACTATACATTGATCAACCATTGGTTGGTTACCTATTTTTATTTTGTTATAAATATTCAAAGACCCCCTTCTTACCTCTAGATCTGGTTTGACTGCGGGTCTGCGTCAAGTGATTACTTGAAGACGATTCGTTTTGTGCCTAATATTGCAAGTAATCATGAAATTGGTAAATTGTAAATTTGTCGGCAGCGAAACCCATACATTCATGGATTTGAGGAGCCATTTGTTTCCAGTTTCTTGATCTTCGATAAGCCTTGTTCTTCACCTCCATCAACTGCCCAAGGTAAAGACCAAGTCAAACTTTGGCCACTCTTGTTTCGTGGGCTCCATCAAGGAGAATTGGGCTGACTTCTTACTAGGCTACTCCTCTTATCGAGTTAGATCAGCCCATTACACAGGTCCAATAGCTTTTGGGTCGTTGACCCCAAGCTGAAATTTATGGAGTGCCGACAACATATAAGGACAATGTTTGATGTAAATTGAAAAAATAGAAGTGACTTTGTGCCAAGTTTTGGTCAAATTCCTATCCATAATTTCTGGTTAGTGACTGGTTGTATAGGAAATAGGAAATCTCTTTTGTTGTTGTGATTGTGCTAACACTCAATTCGTCCGATAAATACGTTTTTCACGTTCAAATCCTAACGATAGATACTCTAATTGGGAGGTTTCGAAAATCAAGGACTAATTCTCTGCTCTAAACAACCGATCGAGTATTAGTCTGATAGCTGATCCAAATGGTCGAAGCTTGTGGAATACCTGGGATGCCACTGGAGAGCCAAAGGTCCTAATTACGGTGGTTCATAAAAAAATATTTTTCTCATTTGGGTTGGTTTTTTTTTTTTAATGAAATTATAGATGATGATTTCATATTTAAAATATTATTTCAGATTGAAGGATTGTTTTAAATTTAAATAACCCATATTCTGCTCCTATTCAATTTTTTCCCCTCAATTTTAGTCAACAGACCCCAACCCTGTTCCGGTCTCTAATCAAAAGAAACAAGAGCATCTTGGAGAGAGATTATTAAACTTTAGCCCCACTTACTCCACCAATTAAAAAAATGCACACGAAAAATGTCACTAATGAGTATACTCCATAAATGCAAATGTCACCCTGATTTGCTAGGAAAAGCTTATCAAAGTGAATGCAAGCAAAAGGAAACATAAACAGTGTGCCAAGTATATGCCAGGGAAGATCCTTTCCTCCACTTTTCCCTTCACCTACAAAAGCCACTAATAAGACTACATATTTCCCTCACTTGAGCAACATTAAGGCATCACACACAGTTTTCAGCTTATAGTTGCTTTCATCAGCAAGTGTTTCAGCTTCAATTCTTATCTTTTCCACCCCTCCATCAAAATGAGTCTCAAGTTCAGATCCGGGGAAAGCCTTTGCATCAAGGATTATATAGCCAAGGAAGCAAAAGGCAGGACGTTGCTCCTCAGGCTAGTCCTAAAAGTTAGGTGATAGATGTAAGCTTCAAGCCTAAACCTAGGGCAACCATGATCCTTTGGCAATGTATCCTAATTCGATACCAGAAATTTATGTACTATTAAGTACTCAGTGTAATCAGTCTTGTCAATAGTTTACTTTGTTATTTTGCTATTGTGTTCCATTGGTTTCTCAAGTTAAACACTTCTAAATTATTGGATATTTGAACTTAAGAAAATTTTCTAATTTACAATTTTCTATAGTATGATTTTTTATTGATTTGCTATTTATATTTAAAAATTATATAGGCTCAACTCTATAAAATTATACTAAAAATTATTTAAGATAAAGATTAACAGTTAATAAATATTTAAAAACTCATTAAAAATATCAGTAATGAAATAAAGAAAAATATAGCTAAGGAGGGAGAGAGAGAGAATAGAAGTCTATACTCTAAAGTTGAGAGCACTTGTGGAAGTAGATGGATTTGTTCCCTAGTTCACATATATAAAAACAAAAGGAGAGATCTTAGAAGGTGCTGAATTATTTGGTCTTTTCCCTGTCCTTGGCAGAAAGGTCTCTTAGTTTCATAGTATCTATCACACTAATCACAGTTTCACACCACTACCAAAGTAAGGAACCTGTGAATCTCCACACAGGCCTTTAGATGTCTGTCATTTGTGCAATCCTAGCCCTTGTTCCAATCTTTCTACTCCAAATTCTAATGGCAGCTTCAAATCCTCTCCAAGATAGCTATCTCCACTGTCTGTCTCTCCATTCTAAACCTTCTCTTCCAATCTCTACAGTCACCTATTTCCCCAACAGCCCTTCATACCTACCCATCTTGGAGTCCTACATCAGAAACCTCAGGTTCAATTCCACCTCAACTCCAAAACCATCCTTCATTGTGACACCAACCCATGTGTCCCATATCCAAGCATCAATCATCTGCTGCAAAAGGTTTGGTCTTGAACTCAGAATAAGAAGTGGGGGTCATGACTATGATGGCCTTTCATATGTGTCACAGGTCCCATTCATTATTCTAGACATGTTCATGATGAGATCAGTGGTGGTCAATTTGGAAGATGAAACTGTGTGGGTTGACTCAGGTGCAACAATTGGTGAACTTTATTATAGGATTTCAGAGAAGAGCAAGATCCATGGATTCCCAGCTGGGGTATGTCCCACTGTAGGTGTTGGAGGCCACTTCAGTGGAGGTGGATATGGGAACTTGATGAGAAGTTTTGGCCTCTCAGTGGATAACATTTTGGATGCTCAGATTGTGGATGCTAATGGAAAAGTCCTTGACAGAAAGTCAATGGGGGAGGATCTTTTCTGGGCTATTAGAGGAGGTGGGGGAGCTAGTTTTGGGGTCATAGTTTCATGGAAAATCAAGTTAGTTTCTGTACCTGAGATTGTGACAGTTTTTAGAGTTGAAAAAACATCGGAACAAGGTGCTACAGATATTGTTCATCAGTGGCAGCATGTTGCTGATAAGATACATGATGGTTTGTTTATTAGGGTTGTTGTTAGTCCTGTGAAAAGAAAGGGTCAGAAGACAATAAGGGCCAAGTTTAATGCTTTGTTTCTTGGAAATGCAGAACAGTTGCTTGGTATAATGAATGAGAGCTTGCCTGAACTGGGTTTGGTTGGTGAGCAGTGCAAAGAAATGGGCTGGATAGATTCAGTGTTGTTTTGGTATAACTATCCAGTGGGGACTTCAATTGATGTTTTGCTTGAAAGGAAACCAAAGTCAGAGTCATTCTTGAAGAGGAAATCAGATTATGTGCAGCACCCCATTTCAAAAGTTGACCTTGAAGGTATATGGAAGAAAATGATGGAACTAGGAAAGCCTGTTCTGACATTCAACCCTTATGGTGGGAAAATGAGTGAGATTTCTGAGCTGGAAACACCATTTCCACATAGAGTTGGTAACATATATAAAATTCAGTACTCAGTAAATTGGAAAGAGGAGGGTAATGATGTTGCAAATAGACATTTGGATCTGATTAGAAGGCTCTATGATTACATGACCCCTTATGTGTCAAAGTCACCAAGAAGTTCATATCTGAACTACAGAGATGTTGATTTAGGTGTCAATGGAGCTGGAAATGCTAGTTATGCAGAAGCTAGTATTTGGGGTAAAAAGTATTTCAAAAGAAACTTTGATAGACTGGTAGAAGTGAAGACCATGGTAGATCCAGGCAATTTTTTCAGATATGAACAGAGCATCTCATCACTTGGATCTTGGACAAGTTTAAGTTCAGAATAGAAGAAACCTTGAAAAGGTATACAATAAAGGTTCGCTTGAGGATCATATGTCAATGTCCTTGGTTCAAACCCAAATTGAAGTATCTCGAAAAATTTGATTGGCTAGAAGATTATATTTATTTTTCATCCAATTGTATTTACATGATTAAGGGACTTTGCTATTTCAGTTGTACGGTTGTTAATTTCAGTTTTAGGATGAAAAATTGTCTTATTCCAAGGTACTAGTTTTCTGTCGGTGCTATTTGATCAACAAAAATTACACCAACCCTTATTCGTGTGCTTTTCTTTCTTATTTATCTCACTTAGGTAAATTTCACACAAGTGTTTTCTTCTTTCCATTTAGTTATTTGTACACCTTCATTATTTTAAGAACATTTTATTTTATATTAGTTATATAGTTGCAAAATTAAAGTTATTATTATCTATTAATTTATTTGATTAATATTCAAATAAATAAGTTTCCTTGAGTCTGCTTAATTGGTTAAGTTGCGAGATATAAATCGTGAGTGTCTAGATTCAAACCCTCACAATACGCTTTGTCCCTTTTCCGTCCCCTTCTCCCTCTCTCTCTTTCTCCTATAAGGTCTTTTATGAGCTGCTCTTTATAAAAAATAATAATATTCAAATAAATAAAAAATACAAATAAAAGGTTGAGTGCATTAACAAGAGCTGTATTCAAAGAGAAAGAAAAAAATTACATATCAAACCCTAGAAAAAGCAGTTATTGGAGATTATTGGTGGCCTTCTAAGGATTACTCTAAAAGGATCTACACATTATGTTGGTCCCAAATTTAACCCCAATCATTTTTCCGGCCATGATTAGGTCGAGTTCGAAACCAAGAAAATATCTTTCAAAATATCGAGTCGAATTCGAATCAAGTCAAATATAAAAGACAATTATGGGAGGTCTCCTAATGGTAACACACATGACGAATTACTCTACAAGTATCTACGATCCTAAATTTGATCCCCATCATTTTTCACGCCATGATCGGATCAAGTTTGGAACCAAGAAAATGTCATATTCAAAATATCGAATCGAATTTTAATAAAGTCAAATTTGTGCCAACCCGTACCCGTTCGATCACCCAAAGTCCATGCCAATTTGAGGTGCATTTTGACATTTTTTGGATTTAATGTAGGATAAATGTCCTCTAAAGCGAGTAAGTAAGGATGTTTTTACCATTGATTTAATAAAGTGCATCAAGATTTTCATCTAATTTATTAAATTAAAGGCAAAAACAGCTTATTTGTTCACTTTATCGACAAATTCAGTCAAAAGGAGCTTTTTCTTTTTAACTTAAAATAGTTGGTAATGGTTTTTGCGTTAATGGAAACTAACAAATTGATGTCCAAATGATGTTAGGAATGTATCTTCTCCATCGTTCTTCAGTGTTAAGATTTGAAACCAAGTACTCAAGTGGGATTAACAAAAACAAAGTACTAGTTTAAGGTTTTTCATTTTGACAAGTAACAAGTTTATGTCTCAAAAAAGGTTCTATACTTGTATTGTATACACTTCATACAGCGACAAATTGAGGGGGGGAAATGAAAACTGTTTCAAAGCTCTTACAGTTGATGTCACCTTCCACACTTTCTTGTTCATACCGTTACTCATCTCTTTCAGAAACTTCCTCATTGCTCAACGATTTTACCAACTTCTGTTACCACAGAGACCTTCCCAGAGCCATGCACGTTTTGGACGTCATGGAAAAACGCGGTGTCTATGCTGATGCCATCACCTACTCTCAGCTCATCAAGTGTTGCTTGGCTCATAAGGCTATCAGAGAAGGCAAGCGCCTTCACCACCATGTATTCTCAAATGGGTATGCACCAAAAACGTTTTTGATCAACAGTTTCCTCAACATGTATGTGAAATTCAACCTCTTGGAAGAAGCACAAAAACTGTTTGATGAAATGTCTGATAGAAACGTCGTTTCCTGGACAACCATGATATCTGCTTACTCTTATGTTAAACTCAATGATAGGGCCATGAGGCTTTTGGTTTTGATGGTTAGAGAAGGTGTCATGCCTAACATGTTTACTTTCTCTTCTGTTTTGAGAGCATGTGAGAGGTTATATGATATCAAACAGCTGCATTGTAGCATAGTGAAAGTGGGGTTGGAATCTGATGTGTTTGTTCGGAGCGCGCTTATTGATGTTTACTCGAAAATGGGTGAGTTGTTGGAAGCTCTTAACGTTTTTCGCGAGATGGTGACTGGAGATAATGTTGTTTGGAACTCTATTATTGCTGCTTTTGCTCAGCATAGTGATGGGGATGAGGCTTTGTACCTCTACAAGAGCATGAGGAGAGCTGGCTTTTCAGCTGATCAGTCAACGCTCACGAGTGTTTTGAGAGCGTGTACTAGTTTGTCGTTGCTAGAGTTAGGGAGGCAGGCTCATGTCCATGTGCTGAAGTTTGACCAAGATCTTATCCTTAACAATGCACTTTTGGATATGTACAGTAAGTGTGGGAGTTTGGAAGATGCAGAGTTCATTTTCAATCATATGGCCGAGAAGGATGTAATCTCTTGGAGCACCATGATTGCTGGGTTGGCTCAAAATGGTTTCAGCATGGAGGCACTAAATTTATTTGACTCCATGAAAGTCCGGGGTCCAAAACCAAACTATATCACAATTCTTGGGGTTCTGTTTGCGTGTAGTCATGCAGGGCTAGTAGATGAAGGTTGGTACTATTTTCGATCTATGAAGACCCTTTATGGGATAGATCCTGGAAGAGAACACTATGGTTGCATGCTTGATCTTCTTGGCAGAGCTGGGAAGCTTGATGACATGGTTAAGTTAATTCATGAAATGAATTGCGAGCCAGATGTTGTGACGTGGAGGACTTTGCTTGATTCATGCAGAGCCCATCGGAATGTGGATTTAGCCACATATGCTGCTAAAGAGATTCTAAAGTTGGATCCACAGGACACAGGAGCCTATGTATTGTTGTCTAATATTTATGCAAATTCAAATAGGTGGAGTGATGTTGCAGAAGTTCGGAGGGCTATGAGAATAAGGGGCTTAAGGAAAGAACCTGGATGTAGTTGGATTGAAGTCAATAAGAAAATACATGCATTTATTTTGGGAGATAAATCACATCCTCAAATAGATGAGATCAGTAGACAGTTGAACCAGTTTATTTGTAGACTAACTAGTTCTGGTTATGTGCCTGACACAAATTTTGTCCTGCAAGACCTTGAAGGGGAACAGAGAGAAGACTCCCTTAGATACCACAGTGAGAAACTGGCCATTGTTTTTGGTATCATGAGCTTTCCAAGGGAGAAAACTATAAGAATATGGAAGAACCTAAGGATCTGTGGAGATTGTCATATATTCGCAAAACTTATAGCAAAGTTAGAGCAGCGGCACATTGTAATTAGAGACCCTATCCGATATCATCATTTTAAAGATGGGGCCTGCTCATGTGGTGACTATTGGTAGCAAATGAGAGGCACATAATACCAAGATAGATTCTATGACGGCCATTGGGCTCAAAGCAGCATAGTTAAATCGACAATCACCTAATATTTATTGGAGAATAAAGCTTGCAGCAATGGCATTGCTGTTAGTTAATATGTCAGACAGGTTGAATAGGCTTATTCTTTCTCTTTTTCTTTATTTATATATTTGCTTAAGTTAACCATTTTTTATGGTCAATTCTAATTCTAACTCTCCCCAGATCCCACCAGGTGGGGGCCTCATGCACTGGGCTGGCAATTCTGATTCTAACGATTCGTGAATCGATACATTTGTCTACATATTTGTATTTTAAACTTCATGATTAGGATAAGAGGACTAGCTTACTAGAGTTAAATCTGTAGCAGTCATGAGAAACAGGGAGGGAAAGAATGGGCAAGGAGATCCGGGCACTGCCAAAGAGGGCTGGTCCTCCACTTAGAAACAGGAGAAAAATAGAAGAAAAACTTTCATTAAAAAAATCTGTACTATCCCTGTTGCAGCCATTAAAATCATTTACATTGAATACAAACCCTAATGGAAGCACATTTTAACCACCTTAATGGCAGTCTTTATTGCTAAAAGCTGCGCAGGGAAAACAAAAGTTGAGTAAATCTTACAACTAACATTCTACTTCTGTCTCTAAAAGTTAGAGAAAATTAATGCAGTTTTATTTATGGACTTAAAATATGAACAATATGGAACTATGTAAACCTTCAATGTAATTCTTTTACTTCCTTCTGGTTCTTATACCCGTAAATCATTCTTGCAGCTTATAATTCAAAGTCCAACTGTCCAGAAAATTTCAATATTTAAGTCCTTTTGGCAGGCTAATGCTCTTTCTAAGGTGAAGTATTGAGAAGTCAGCTTTGGAATTGGCTTTATTGATCAGCAACACGTTTCTGTAGAGTTATGGCATGGAGCTCTTTATGCAGAGTTATGGTATTTATCTATGTAGTTTAACACCCGATCTTTTTATAAGAAATTTTGAACTGATTTCATGGAATCAAGTTTTTTCCTTGGCTTCTACATTGGTAACAGGCTGTCAGCAATATCAACTCATTCTGATAAACATTCTCCCAATTTTTTTGTGGCTATCTAGTATTTTCTTTCTTTGCTTAAGAGTGTGTTTGGAAAGGCACCAAGCTAGTTTATAAGTTAATACCTAGTCAACTAACTTATTTGACCAAAAAGAAAGTTACTAGAGTTGTTTACTAGAGCTCTTATTTAATAAGTTAATAGAAGTAGCTTATAACTTATAAGCTAATGTTTTTTCTGACTGAATCGTAGACACAACCGGTTCCCGATTGAACCGACCGATTTGATTCGGTTTTCATAACATTGACGAATACAGTTAGTAGGAATGGACCGTGTCTATTAAGTTAGCAAGAATTCCTATCATGCAATGGTTCCTTGGTGGTGCATTATCTTTAAACACTCTTAAGATGGAGGCAATCACCCATAACCATACATTTTTGTTTTATCAAAAATAGAAGAAAAAAGATATGGAACCTTGCAGTTCTAAAACAAACTGCACGGTGTGCATTTGTAGATTCAGCCATAAGAACAATTTTTTTTCTCCCTTGTATTTAAATTACCAAATACTAAATCTAAATCTCCGCAGATATGTCTATAATTCTAGAGGATCTTGTTGGGAAATAACAAAACAAATTTCCCTCTATGTCATTAGTGGAAAACTCTCTTAATGTGAAAAGGGGAAACCACGAGATCTTATATGATCCAAAAAATGTCTGCACTATCTTGACAAACCAAATGTATCTTAGTCTCACCCTACAAAGATGATTTACAATATCTCTCACCAAGTATGATGGAAATCTAGAATCAATCTCTTTATTTTGAAGAGAATTACAAGAACTCTCTCACCTCTATCTTGATTCTTTCTTGGAGATCAACTTGCTTACTTGCTTCAACTCCTCATAATGTGGCCGCTTCTAAGAATGAGTAATGGATGTTAATTATTTCTCAAATTTTCAAGATCCCTTGAAAAGTGTTATCTGTATCTTTCTAAGGTAAGTGTGATATTCTCAAGAGTCAAGATTAAATTTCAAGATATTGGAATCTCCATATTTTACTTCCCTGCATTTAACATCATCAAGATGGCTGAGATTATGGTGTCCCATCGGAGTTCGGATCTTAATCTAAAAAGACCAAAACAAACCTACAGTTGTGATACTTTTACAATTACACCAAAGATAAATTTGTTTACACGTGATGTAACAGAAACAAAAATTGTTCGCACACGAGCGGTGATGAAGCCGTTTCCGAAACTCCTGCCGCAACTACTTATGACAATCCTCAATTGTCGTAAAAAACGTTGGGTGCATTAAAGTTTGATAAAACGTTTTTGCCTGAAGTAACTTATAATATCCCATAACCACACAACCTAATTTTTTACACACACACGCACCACGTTAACAAAACCAATGGGAAAATCAAGCCCTTTGGTACATTTTTCTGGGATTTTCTTCCTTCTCCTTCTTCATGTCCATGCTTTGGTGGCAGCCCCTACATCAGCATCAGTGTATGGCCCTTTCCTTCAGTGCCTAACAAACAACACAACATTTTCAAACCAAGTCTCCAACATAGTTTTTGCTCAAACCAATGCTTCTTTTGCCTCTCTACTCCAAGCCTATATTCGGAATGCCAGATTCAACATCACCACAACCCCAAAGCCCTTAATTATTGTAACTCCTCTAAAACAATCCCATGTCCAAGGTGCTGTCATTTGCTCCAAAAGCATTGGGGTTCAACTCAAAATAAGGAGTGGTGGCCATGACTATGAGGGTATCTCATATGTCTCCAATGAACCCTTCATTATCCTTGACATGTTCCATCTCAGGAATATCAGTGTAGATATGCAAAATGAGTTTGCTGTGGTTCAAGCTGGTGCCACGCTTGGAGAGCTTTATTACAAGATTTGGGAGAAGAGTAAAGTTCATGGCTTTCCTGCAGGGATTTGTGTAACTCTAGGTGTTGGTGGCCATTTGAGTGGAGGAGGGTATGGTAATATGATAAGAAAATATGGGCTATCTGTTGATCATGTTATTGATGCACAAATTATTGATGTCAATGGTAGGATTCTTGACAGGAAGGCTATGGGGGAAGACCTTTTTTGGGCCATTGGAGGAGGGGGTGGAGCAAGTTTTGGAGTCATATTATCATATACTGTTAAGTTGGTTCAAGTACCTGAAGTTGTTACTATTTTTGAGGTTGGAAAGACTTTGGAACAAAATGCCACTGAGTTTGTTTTGCAGTGGCAGCAGGTTGCACCACATACAGATGATAGGCTTTTCATGAGGCTGCTCATGCAGCCTGAGAGTTCTGAGGTTGAAAAGGGGAAGAAAACCATCAAAGCTAGTATTAATGCTTTGTTTCTTGGTGGGGTTGATGAACTTGTCACGCTGTTGGGGAAGGAGTTTCCTGTGCTTGGTTTAAAGAAGGAAAATTGTTCTGAAATGAGTTGGATTGATTCTGTGCTTTGGTGGGCTAATTTTGACAATGGTACAGAGCCAGATGCCTTGCTTGACAGGAAAATCAACAAGGCAAGTTTCCTTAAGAGGAAATCTGATTATGTGCAGAAACCAATTTCAAAAGATCGGTTGGAAGGGCTATGGAAGGAGATGATTAAATTTGAGAAAATAGGACTTGTTTTTAATCCTTATGGAGGAAAAATGAATGAAATTCCATCTTGTGCAACTCCTTTTCCTCACAGAGCAGGTAACCTGTTCAAGATTCAGTATTCTGTGACTTGGAAGGAACCAGGAGCTGCTGCAGAAAAGACTTTTACTGATCATACTAGAGGACTATACAGTTACATGACCCCATTTGTGTCCAATAGTCCAAGAAGGGCCTTCTTAAATTATAGGGACCTTGATATTGGTACCAACAATTTCGGAAATGATAGCTATCAAGAAGGATTGGTTTATGGATTCAAGTACTTCAATAATAACTTTCGGAGGTTGGTGAAGATCAAGACTGCAGTTGATCCAGGAAACTTCTTCAGGAATGAACAGAGTATTCCCACACATCCAAGCTACTAATAGAGAATCAAGCAATGAAACATTTACCCTATTTTGGGTTTGAGAAAAAAGAAAATAAATATTTCTTCAAAGTTTAAATTTTTTTAATTTAGTCCTAAAAAGTAAAAAATCCCTAATTTTTATCCACCGATCAATTTAAGGGGTCGTTTTGTTTAAGATTAAAAAAAATGATTTTTATATAAAATAATCTAATGATTATTTGTTAAAGATTTTTAAGTAAAATATAAGTTAATTTTTGTTTATTTACTATTATAAAAAGGGCATTGCTATGGTACCCTTGAAAAATAAAGGGTTTGGATATCCTATATCCAATCAGAATGTGTCACCTTAATTAATTAAGTCATGTGAATATCACATGAGACTAAATTCTCACCATCTAATTGGATCACATAGACAAAGGTATGATACCCAAGGGATACCGTAGAATCTTCCTTATAAAAATCACTTTTTTAACACTCTCTTATCTATTGCATCAACTTTTATGAAAAGCTGCTCAAAATAGTTTCTCTATCATAATTAGATTTCAGATATATAAAATTCTTATAAGTGATTCTTCAGGAATGAACAGAGTATTCCCACACATCCAAGCTACTAATAGAGAATCAAGCAATGAAACATTTGCCCTATTTTGGGGTTGAGAAAAAGGAAAATAAATATTTCTTCAAAGTTTAAAATTTTTTAATTTAGTTTTAAAAAGTCAAAAATCCCTAATATTTATCCACCGATCAATTTAAGGGATCGTTTTGTTTAAGATTAAAAAAAGTGATTTTTATATAAAATAATCTAGTGATTATTTGTTAGAGATTTTTAAGTAAAATATAAGTTAATTTTTGTTTGTTTACTATTATAAAAATCACTTTTTTTAACACACTCTTATCTATTGCATCAACTTTTATGAAAAACTACTCAAAATAGTTTCTCATTATAATTAGATTTCAGATATATAAAATTCTTATAAGTGATTATTTTTGTTAAACAATTGATTATTTTCACAAAATAATCAGAAACAAATAGGCCTTAAGTTTGACATTTTAACTTTAAAAGGCGTTTATCATTATTGTTGTTATTAATTTTAATCTTGTATTTGAATAGGTAATATCAAAATTTAAAAGTATTTAAAATTTAAAGAAATTGAATTAATGCAAATCAATCTCCTTCATTTTCACAGTTTTTTGATTGGATAGTTATTAAGCAAAGAGTTTAATTGGTATGCACTGTCAGTGTAAAGTTTTTTATACTGTCAGCCAAATATATTACTTCATTTAAGATCCTTGATCTAAACACACATAAAAAGCATTTTATCACATTAAAAGATGACATGGTATAATCTAACTCAATCAATTAGGCTAAATGTGACGCCTGAGGTCAACGAGGGCGGGGAGTGATCGTCGGTGCATGAGGCACGGACAAGGAGCGACTCCTAACAGGCTTATAGGCAAAGGGAAGCATCAATGAACCGAATTCACATCGGAATGAGAGAGATCCTGAGACTGTGTAAGTATGAGACTGCACAGTTAAGGAAGGCTTAAATGAATTGATTGGTACTACATATATCAACATGATACATTTTCTTTTCGGGAGCCCAAACATAAGAACTCCATAGTTAAGCGTGCTTGACTTGGAACACTTGTGGGATGGGTGATCTTCTGGGAAGTTTCCTAGAAAGCATGTGAATGAGGACAAAATACTCTGAAAAGACTCATGTTGGTTTGTGGGGACAATCGTCAATTCTGAAAGCAGTTCGAGCCGTTACACTAAAACAATCCATTTTGCACTTCTCTCTCTCTTAATGAACATTTGGGCCTAGGCTCAAAAGACTAACATAAGCAACACTATGTATCATAGCAGACCATGGGTTTGATTCCTCAAAAAGGAACCAGAGGTGCTTGGGGATTGTTGGGTGTGGGTTAGCATCATACCTTCACAAGGCTCAGGCGGGGTTATTCGAAACACAATGTTGGTTGTCATCCGCTTTAAGGTTATCAAATTATGCCTTAACTAACAATTATGACTTTGGACTTAGTGGTAAGCATTTGATCATACAAATTGTATCAAAACCTAACTCAATGTTGTTCCACCTGCATATGTCAAGTCCTACAAATTTTACACTCAAGATTGTTAATCATAGACATGAGGGGTGTGTTAAGTGTTAAATTCAGTTTCATTCTATCATTTTATTTTTGTTCCTCCAATTCTCATTTATTAAATGATTATATTGTATTTTTTATCTTCCTCACAGAAAATGATTATATTGTATAAATGGTGACAGAAAAATGCTAATCAATATCTTCATGATATATAAAAAATGACAAAAATTTGTGAGAAATTATTGTATTTATTATAATGAAAAGTATTATACTTAAATCTGTTAATCCAACTTATTTATTTATTCTTTAACCAGTTAGGAGGTCACTGGATAAGTCTTAAATCAAGACAATTTGTAAAAAATAAAAATTCAGTGAATTTGTCATCAGTCAATGTGTCCTTTAAAGTGTGGACAAAGAAATGCGTGTCTTCTCTAGAAGTAACAGTGCATGACAACATAATCACACACTCCATTGGTTTTTTCTACACTTCCTACATACACTGCTACACACACTCCAACTCAAGTAGTCAACAAACCCATGACAAAATCTACTCCTTTTCCCCATTTTTCTGCGATTTTGCTTCTTCTTCTTCTTCCTTATATTTCTGCTTTGGTAACAAACCCAACAGCAGAAACAGTCTATGATACTTTCCTTCAGTGCATATCAAACCGCACAAAATTTTCAAACCAAGTCTCCAACATAGTCTTTGCTCAAACAAACGCTTCCTTTTCCACTGTTCTCCAAGCCTATATTCGTAATTCCAGATTCAACACCACCTCAACACCAAAACCCTTCATTGTTGTCACTCCTCTACAAGAATCCCATGTCCAAGGATCTGTGGTTTGCGCAAAAAGCATTGGGATTCAACTCAAAATAAGGAGTGGTGGCCATGACTATGAGGGTATCTCATATGTCTCCAATGAACCCTTCATGATCCTTGACATGTTCAATCTCAGGAATATCAGTGTAGATATTCAAAATGAGGTTGCTATGGTTCAAGCTGGTGCCACCCTTGGAGAACTTTACTATAGGATTTGTCAGAAGAGTAAAGTTCATGGCTTTCCTGCAGGGGTATGTCCAACTGTTGGTGTTGGTGGCCATTTGAGTGGAGGAGGGTATGTTAACATGATAAGAAAATATGGGCTATCTGTTGATCATGTTATTGATGCTCAAATTGTTGATGTCAATGGTAGGATTCTTGACAGGAAGGCTATGGGGGAAGATCTTTTTTGGGCCATTAGAGGAGGTGGTGGAACAAGTTTTGGAGTCATATTATCATACACTGTTAAGTTGGTTCAAGTACCACAAATTGTTACTGTTTTTAAGGTTGCGAAGACTTTGGAACAGAATGCCACTGAGCTTGTTTTGCAGTGGCAGCAGGTTGCACCACATACTGATGATAGGCTTTTCATGAGGCTGCTCTTGCAGCCTGTGAGTTCTAAGGTTGTAAAGGAGAAGAAAACAATCAAAGCCACTGTTATAGCTTTGTTTCTTGGAGGGGCTGATGAACTTGTCACAAATTTGGGGAAGGAGTTTCCTGTGCTTGGTTTAAAGAAGGAAAATTGTTCTGAAATGAGTTGGATTGATTCTGTGCTTTGGTGGGCTAATTTTGACAATGGTACAAAGCCAGATTCCTTGCTTGACAGGAATATCAACTCAGCAAGTTTCCTTAAGAGGAAATCTGATTATGTGGAGAAAACAATTTCCAAAGAAGGGTTGGAAGGGATATGGAAGAAGATGACTGAATTGGGAAAAACTGGATTTGTTTTCAATCCTTATGGAGGAAAAATGAGTAAGGTTCCATATGATGTTACTCCATTTCCTCACCGCGCAGGGAATCTGTTCAAGATTCAGTACTCAGTGAATTGGGATGAACCAGGAGTTGATATAGAAAAGAATTTCACTGATCAAGCTAGAAGGCTATACAGTTACATGACCCCATTTGTGTCCAATAATCCAAGAAGGGCCTTCTTAAATTACAGGGACCTTGACATTGGTACTAATAATTTTGGAAAGAATAGTTATGAAGAAGGAGTGGTTTATGGAGTCAAGTACTTCAATAACAATTATGAGAGGTTGGTGAAGATCAAGACTGCAGTTGATGCAGAAAACTTTTTCAGGAATGAACAAAGTATTCCCACACTTCCAAGTAAGTTAGAGAGAATTAAACAATGAAACAGATTTTTGAATTGGTGCACTTGTTTGTTCCTATATAATTGCTTGGCATAATAGTTCCTTCTGTTTTGACAAATAATTTAAATTGTATGGAATTTGAGTAATTCAAGAAATTGCATTACACATACTGATGTGTTTAAATATGTTTTATTTTATTTGAAGTTTAGCTGTGTTGGTTTTTCTGTAAATTGTTAGATTCATTTTGTTTGAATAACTTCACAATTTTCAAAGAAAAACTGATGTGAATGTTGGTTGCACTGGGCGTTGTTTTAAATTATTCATCATAGTCAACATAAAACATAGTATTCCTGGCTGATAGGAGAATGTCTGCCCTTAAATCTTATGCTTGATTTTTTTTGTTCCATGTTGTTCTGGAATTTAGAATGGGTCCTTAAGCACTCCGATTTATAATTTATGCTATTATTTTACAATTTCCTATGTTTTTCTTTATTGTAAACATTAAGTGCAACAATAAGAAATTACAGAATCTAAGCATCCATGCAAGCTGCTTTTCCAGCTCCTATCTCCTTTATTCTTTTCTTCATAGTTAAAAGATGGCATTTTATTTGGTTGTTGTGAGCTAGAAAAGTTTTGGGGTCAATTGGTAATAGTGAAAAATATTGTGGAAAATACATCTGAACTCTAGTCATTCAAACCTTTTTATCTTTTCCAATGATTCTTCATACCATGCATAAGCTTGAACTAGTTGCAATTTTCAAAACCATGAACTTAATCCTGAAGTTTACTCACGTCTCACGTAATCAACTTGACATGGAGAATAGGTGGCATTTTTTTGGGTGCAGACAATAGCTGGAATTGTTAGTAAAATAGGTGGAATAGGTGGCATACTGCATATGCACTATGCAGGAGGTACTCAGGTCATTACTAGATGTCAGGACAGTTATTATTCTTCCAATTCTTCCTTGTCACATTTAGGTCTGTAATTGTTCTTGACTTCTTGTTATCAGTACCAAGGGGACCTCCTGAACTTACTATTCTGTAGGATTTGCATTTCAGTTATTAGATTTTGGTTTAATCAACACTTCTGTATGTATCACTGGAATGCCTCTCTTTGATTATTTTCTTATTTATTTTTAAGATTTGCTAGATGCCATTTATCATTATAAATGATCTTTCAATACCAATTAGTTCTCTTTGGCCAAAGCAAATCAAATCAAATACCAATCAATTCTTCCAATATCTCTTGTCAGTGATTATATATTTCTGCGTGCAATGTATTTCTAGAAAACAGAAGAGAACTAATTAATGGTTTTATTTTATTTAAAGTTTTAACAGTCAATTTTTTTTTTTATCTTAACAGTGTGATATCTTCTAATCCAAATATAAGTTGCAGGACTCATGTTTTTAATATCTTTCTTTTACTGAATGCAGGATTGGATTCTGGTCCCGGAAAATCTGGTGGTAGGAAATTGCTGCTTCCCAGCCTATACATGAAACTAATAGTAAAGGTGGCATGGTTGCTCTTCCTTGAATTGTTCATGAGATTACTGTAATCATACATGACCTTCCATGCAAGCAAATGTATCCATGCAAAAGAAAAGGAGCATTGGAACATGCTGCAACTGGGAACCCTAATGATTTAGCATGTTCCTCGCAACATCCTTACATTCATCACAATTTCTCACCATTATTTCATTCTTCACATCCCTTCTCATAACTCTGCAAATAACTTGACAATCAATTATTCTTTCTACACTCTTTTATGACTTTCTGACTTCCTAATCTCTATCACAATTGATACATCTTACGTATCATCTTTCATATTTACCACATACCTACAAATAAAATAAAAAATTATCAATTAAAATCTTCACACTAATGCACCAAAAAATATCTTCATACTAACCAACAAGGTCCAACAAAGTTGGTATATAGTTGGATTTCTTAACTATACTGTCAGGGGTTCGATATATGTCGTATGTATGAAAATATTTTGTTGGAAGAGACAAAACTCACTTCAATAATTTCTACGCTTTGAGATGGATTATTCTCCGACTATCAGTGGGGATATCCTTGTGTACACCAAAAAATCTTCATGCTAAGAATCTATGTCAATCCCAACTCTAGCAACACCTTGTGTAATAGATTTTCTCAAGATAGACTCTCAGCCATCAATATTATATATAAAAGGCAAAAATGTACTTTTGGTCCCTTATTTTTATTTTAGGTTTCATTTTGGTCCCTCTTTTATTTTTTATTCCACAATGGTCCCTTATTTTTCAAAGTTATATCAATGTGGACCTTTTTTATTTTTTATTCCGAAATGGTCCCTTATTTTGTAAAGTTATATCAATGTTGTCTCTTTTTTTGTTCCGACATGATCCCTCTTTTATTTTTTTGTTCCAAAATGGTCCCTTATTTTATGAAAGTTATATCAATGTGGTCCTCTTCGTACCACAATTTTAATGGAAAAGATCATATTGAAACCTAAAATAAAGATAAGGGACCAATTCGGAACAAAAAATAAAAGAGGGACCAAAATGAAACCTAAAATAAAGATAAAAGACCAAAAGTATAATTTAGCCTATATAAAAAGAATGAGTTTACTTTTGATAAAATATTTTTACATTGTCAATCAATCATAATTCATTATATGAGTGAGTAATTATGATAAGAGTCAAACATTTTAATGAGGTGACAACTTATGATAGGTTAACGGTGTAATTTTTTTACCCTAATAATGCATATCAATTAAATCTGAAAAAAATTGTCTACTTCAAATTGTCATGTGTAATTTTTCTGACTGCATTTTTAACATTTGACTTCACTGATAGATGTTATTTGGCTAAATAAATGTACATCTTTATATGTGATTTCAGATTTCTCAATTTTAGTCACTCTTTTATTAATTGTTGCTTTTGTTTCCAAAATTTACTTTTGAATTTTTCAGCTTCCAATGATATTCTATTTCAAATTTATTCTACTCTCAATATTTCCAAAATTTAAATTTATGATTATTTCCAAAATTTAAATTTATGATTATGCACTAAATTAATATTATTATCTAATAAGTATATAAATGTTTATTATTCATTATTTTAAATTATTTTATTTAAATATAATATCATATTTTTTAAATATCTCCCTTAGATGGAAGGGTGAAATGTAAAGGTAATGACGACAGATGGTTATAACATTAAGAGTTATTTTCGTTTCATCTTTTAATTTTAGTTTTACATTTTATATATTTAAAACATAGTATAGATTTTTATTGAAAAAACAATATATTTTAAATGAACAAGACTTTGTATACCGGGTAAAGTATGGTGTCAATGGTTCGATTTCTGTTGTGTGTATGAAAAAATTTTGTCGGGAGAGATAAAACTCAATTCAATAATCTATATGTTTTGAAAGAAATTAATCTTAAACTATCTGTTTGAGATATGCTTGGGAAAAAAAATTGAACAAATTTAAACATCCTAATATTTAGAGCAATTCAGTTTCATCAGTACCTAGATTTTTTTATTGTGGTATGGTGGTGTTCTAACCAATTTGGGTGCATATGCATTCAACAAATCTATCTCTCTGGTCGGGTCAGAGGAGGTTTGTCACACCATCTTTTTTATCAACTATCCCTCAAAGTGCTTTAAGAACCTACAAGCACTATTGCCATTAAGACACTGTTCCCTTGAAGGTGAAGGTAACTTTTCCTTTTGCTAGGAATATTTTTTGCTTCTTTTACTCTTTATTAAAATCTCTCATCTCCTTTCCCAAAAATGGATTCTCTACCATAAAAGAAATTTTGCATCAGGTCCTAAATTAATTTTTATGTTTGATAAATATATTAATATAAAAATAACTACATAATATCCTAATCGTAAATTAAAATAATTCCATAAATGTAAGCAATCCTCACTCTAGGGTATTTGGGTCCCTCCCCTCCCTTCTTTAAACCAAAAAGTGCATAAAAGACTCTTCTAACAAATATCTTGAATGCTCTAACTCTAGTCTTGTCTTAGGATGTGGACTTCATTTACTACGTCCACCAAACCTTTGATGGTAGTTAGTGTCCACATTCAAGGCGTAGCATTGGAACTGCTATGTAGGCTTTTTGTTTATCGAGGGTTCGAATCCCTCTCTTTCCCTTGATGATTTGATATTTTTTTTTAAACTTATGAAGCTTCTTTTGTTTGTTTTCCCTTGGTTGATTTTTTTTTTTACTTCCTCTAAGATTCAAAAAAGAATCGATCTGATTCAAGTCATAATCTATATGGGAATTCCAAAGTTATTAATAAAGGGTAAGCATCCTCTGTCTTACCGCGGCTGCTGGCACAAAGTTAGCCGATGCTTATTCCTCGGATACCGTCATTGCTTCTTCTCCAGGAAAAGAAGTTCACGACCCATAGGCCTTCTACCTCCACGCGGCATCGCTCTGTCAGGCTTTCATCCATTGCGGAAAATTCCCCATTACTTACACTTTGTTTGGTTGTAGGAGAGAAAATGAGAGGAAAGAAGGGGAAATGAAAGAAAAAGAGTGAAAAATGAAAGGATTGTTTAGTTGTTTGGTATGAGAGAAAGTGGAAGGAAAGAAAACTAAAATTTCTCTCCTCTTATTTGGTTGTGTAGAAAGCGAGAGGAAAGAAGAAACATATTTATGAAATGACATAAATATCCTCACATAATAATATTTAAATAAATAAAAGAATGAGTTTTTGGATATTTTCACTGAAAAAAATGATTGGTTCCTCGATTTCCATGTTTTCCTCCCAAATATGGAAGAAAAAAATTGGAGTGGGTCCCACATGTTTTTTCCCTTCCCTCCACTTTCCTTCCAATCCAAACAAGGGAAAATATTTTTCCCTTCTCTTTTCTTTCCCTCCTTTTTCCATCATACCAAACAAAGTGTTAATGATTTAGTGGGTAAAAATTGTTAACAATATTAATTAAAATAATATATACAATAATTAAATTGTGCATGTTAACCATGGGCAAAAAAAAAGATATAAACACAACTAGAAAATGATTAGATGGAACTGTAGGGAAACAAACTCCAGCACGCCCTATCAGCATTATTGAATTATTATCAGATAAAACTGGATCGGTGGGGAAAAAGAAAATCATCACTTTAGTTGGTAGTAGCAAAACTCAATTATTAGACACTGCTATCCAGAATATTCAGTTCCTCTCTAAACAAAGAGGGTCATACCGTATAAAACATCTATGGTCTAATACATCATGTTCCTCTGTACAAAATCATACCAACCCTGACCAATGGAAAAATCAAATCCTGTGAAATTTCTTTCTCTAATTGTTCTCCTTCTGCATGTCTCCAACTCTCAGGCAACCCCATCAAGAGAGTCCCTGTATGACACTTTTCTTCAGTGCCTACAAAGCCACACAACAAACCAACAAGATCAAGTTTCCAACATAATTTATGCCCACACCAATGCATCCTACAACTCAGTTCTTCAAGCTTCTCTTCGAAATGCAAGGTTCAACACTTCCTCCACCCCAAAACCATTACTTATAGTGACCCCTCTTCTTGAATACCAAGTACAAGCAGCAGTGGTTTGTGCCAAAAGCATTGGTGTTCAACTCAAAATAAGGAGTGGGGGTCATGATTTTGAGGGCATCTCATATGTCTCACAAGTACCCTTTATCATTCTTGACATGTTCAATTTTCAGGATGTCACTGTGGATATACAAAATGAGATTGCATTGGTCCAATCTGGTGCCACTCTTGGACAAGTTTATTACAGGATTTGGGAGAAGAGTAAAATTCATGGCTTCCCTGCAGGGGTTTGTCCCACTGTTGGTGTTGGTGGCCACTTGAGTGGAGGAGGGTATGGTAACATGCTAAGAAAATATGGTTTATCTGTTGATAACATTATTGATGCTAAAATTGTTGATGTCAAAGGTAGGATTCTTGAAAAGAAGGATATGGGAGAAGACCTTTTTTGGGCTATTAGAGGAGGTGGAGGAGCAAGTTTTGGAGTCATATTATCATACACAGTTAAGTTAGTTCAAGTACCAGAAAAGGTTAATGTTTTTCAGGTGGACAAGACTTTGGAGCAGAATGCCACTGATCTTGTTTTCCAATGGCAGCAGGTTGCACCATATACAGATTATAGGCTCTTCATGAGGCTAGTGTTACAGCCTGTGAGTTCTAATGTTGTGAAGGGTCAGAAAACCATCAAAGCTAGTGTTAATGCTTTGTTTCTTGGAGGAGCTGATGAAGTTGTCAAACTGTTGGAGAAGGAGTTTCCTTTAATGGGACTGAAGAAGGAAACATGTAAGGAAATGAGGTGGATTGATTCTGTGCTTTGGTGGGCTAATTATAATGATGGATCCTCACTGGAGGCACTGCTTGAGAGAAACAAGTATCCAGTGCATTTCAACAAAAGGAAATCTGATTATGTGCAGACACCAATTTCCAAAGATGGGTTGAAATGGATATGGAAAAAGATGATTGAATTGGGAAAAGCTGGTCTTGTTTTCAATCCTTATGGAGGAAAAATGAATGAGGTCCCTTCTGATGCTACACCATTCCCTCACCGAGCAGGGAATCTGTACAAAATTCAGTACACTGTGAGCTGGCAGGAACCAGGAGCTGCTGCTGACAACAATTTTTTAGGTCAAATTAGAATGCTATACAGTTACATGGCGCCATTTGTATCCAAGAATCCAAGGAGTGCATACTTGAATTATAGGGACCTTGATATTGGTATTATGAGCCATGGTAAGGACAGTTACAAAGATGGGGTGGTTTATGGTGTCAAGTACTTTAATAAAAATTTTGAAAGGTTGGTTAAGGTTAAGACTGCAGTTGATCCAGAAAACTTCTTCTGGAATGAACAGAGTATCCCAACACTTCCAACTTCCAAGCAAGGAATAAGGAACCTAACCAGAAAAACAAATTGATTAATTCTTACTTGACTTTGTTACTTTTGTTCTTACTTGATTGCTTGGATTCATATATATGTTGTTGGGCTAAATAACCTGTCATTACACTATGGAACTTGAGTAGTATAAGAAATTAGATCCTTGTAGACAAATTTTGTTTCTTAACTTTCTTCTTCTTCATTTATGACATGCTATCAACGGATGTTGCCACCTTGAAACTTGCTATCACAGTATGTAGCTTTACTTATGGGGTGTTTCTAACCGGTGCTTTAAGGATATTGGTTAAGGATTCCAATAAAAACAAGTGTTTATTGAAAAACTAATTAGAATCTTCCTTCAAATGTTGAATACATCATTTTTTAATGATAAATTTGTTCTTTTGATTTCTTAACCAATACCCTTAGAACACTGATTAGCCTTCTCCTTACTTATTTTCAGAGTGAATTAAAATCTGCCGATGTCAATTTGCTTACATGAGACCAAAAAAAAAAAAGGCCAAAATAAATGCTTACGCGCTTAATATTGGAGTTGGTTGAGGGCGACACAAAAATTTTAAGCCATGATATTATTCTCTCTTGAAATTTGTTAAGATATATAATATCATCCTTCAGCCTTTAAATAATAGTTTACGAAAATGTTTCTTGCCTAAACATTTTTTGTGCACAAACCTCAGCGAAAGGTACCATTGAAGTCGGTGAATAAAAGGGAGTAAAAGAAAAAAAAAAGGTCGGAGAAATAAATGGTGATAATTGAATTTGTATGGTCTTTCACGAAAAAATGCCTCTAACCTAAAATGGTTATGGGACCGTACAAAATAAGGAATAAAAGATAACATAAAAATTCATATTTTTGTCTAACACAAAACATGAAACAAGAAGTTGTTCTAAGAATAAATTATCAAAAAGACAAAAATACAAACTTTAATTTTTCATTAACTAAACTCTTTCTCTCTTAACGTAAAACTAAAGGATGTAAAGACGACTACATTTTATATAAATTATTACTTATGCACCTAATGTACATAATATAAAACTAAGGTATATCAATTAAATTATATATATATATATATATATATATATATATATATATTATATAACATAATATTACATTATATGCGATAATTATTTAATAGTATTTTATATTATATATTATAAAGGATATTTAAATAAATTTTATATTATTTTATTTATGTTGTTCTTTGTCCATCAAATAATATATGAGACAAAGATTTTGTATTATGACTCAAATATTTGTCTTGTGTTATTCTCTTTTTTCTATAACTCAATGGGAATCAATTGTTGCCTTAAAATTAACAAAAAAATTGATCTATACTCGTCATGCAACGATAAAAGATTTATTAGGTCAAAAAGAGAATATTCTTGCACCATAGTTTCCCGATGAAACTCATTAACTGTCATAACACTTTTATACTTTCGTTTATGAGTGCTTAAGGTATATGATATTTTTTTTGGATTTGATTTATATGCCCAGTAAGTGTAAATACTATCAATTAATTATAAAAGGAATTAATTAGTATGTACTGATAGTGTAAAGATTTTTTAACCAATCAAAAATCGTTACATATACTAAAATGTTTGACTTTTATCCTAATTACCTTAAAAGTCACCTATATCATGATTTTTGATTAGTTGACAGTGTAAAAAACTTTACACTAACAGTGTATAACAATTAAACTCATTATAAAATGTCACATTATTATAAATATCATCATCATTTGTTGTTGTTGTAATGGCTAATGTTGTTATTATTATATGAAAAATGCTAGCAACACACTTTCTAACACTCTCTTTCTAACCCACTCTCTCCTATTGGTCGAAATTAGTGCAGGTCCTACAAAATTCAAGTGGGACCCACATGAATTAGTAGGACCCACACTAATTTCAACCAATAGGAGAGAGTGTGTTAAAAAGAAAGTGTTAGAGAGTGTGTTGCTAGCACTCCTCTTATTATATTTGCTCAAAATTAAGGTATATATACTCTTAAATCTTCTAATAAAAATTAAGATTGCAATATATTTACGGTACATATATTTCTTATTTTAAAGACAAAAGATGCGTTTGGGTAAACAACTTAATTAAGCGCTTATTCAATAAGCTCTTTTTCAAATAAGCTAAAAACAGCTTAATTTAGTAAGTTTCTCTGACAAGCTTATGGAAATAAGCTAAAAAGAGCTTATGAAAAGACCATAAACTATTTTCATAAACTATTTGTATAAGTTTAATTCCATAAGCTATTCTCCTAAGCTCTCCATAAGTTCTTCCAAATGCATCCAAACTCCAACTCACTTTAGAATTACTCATTACCAAGACTTCCAAGATATTCATTTTCTTATGTAGAGAATTGATTAATGCGGTGGAGAGTAAACAAAAGAGCATAAACTTTTGGCTTAATTGTATTTTTGGTCTCCCTATTATTGGTCATGTATGATTTTGGCCCCTCTGATTTTTTTGAGCACATTTTGTCCCCTTGTTTCTTCATTATTGCAAATTCGATCCTTCAGTTTGATGTCCATCAATTTTTCAATGATCAATAAAGAGGAATCACCACTTTAAGCATATAAAACCTTTTGTTGAGCTTATATGATTAAGGATCATGTGGTAGAACAAAAAAAAGGTCTCATAAAGGAGGAACAAACCCGATAAATGACATAGAGGAAGCATTGAATCATGTTGAAACAGAGAGACAGAGGAGGGAGAATCTCAACCAGAGGTTCTATGCGCTTAAAGCAGTGGTTTCTCTCTATTAATCATTTAAAAATTGACGGATATCAGACTGAAGGACCGAGTTTGCAACATTGAAAAAATAAGGGGACCAAAGTGCTAAAAAAACCATAGGGAGAAAAATTGCACATGACCAATTAGGGATGGCAATTTGGACCCTACCCGCTGGCTACCCGCAAAAAATACCCATGATGGGTAGGATAAATATCCGCTTTGTGGGTACGGGTGCGGGTACGGGTACTTTAGTACTCACCCCGCCCCGCACCCGCATATATAAATATATATATATATATATATTTCTTTATTTATATTAATACATATAAAATTATAATTATATATCAAATTTTAAAAATAAAATTAATGTAATATACGGTTTCTTAACTATTTTTCCTTTTCAGACTTAATCACCTACTGAACTAAGCACTAACAGCAGCTGTTGATATTCTTTGTGTTAATTTTTTCCTTTTTTCTTAGTTAAAGTGAGGGTAATGGGTGCGGGTATGGATACTTAGGTACCCAGACGGTACCGATAAGGATACTTAAGTTGTTACCCACACGAATACGGATATTTTTTTCGAACGCGGGTATGGGGACGGATACTATAGTATCATACCCAAATCCTATCCATTGTCATCCCTATGACCAATAATAAAGGGGATCAAAAATGCAATTAGGTCTAAATTTTTTTAAGTAGTGCGGGTTGCTCATACTTAGAATTTTTATTTTGCCCTTTAAAACGTTCAGGAGTGGACTAGTCACAGCCCATACAAAGGACCATTCTCATTTCAAAAACGTTCTGGACTATTCACAGCTCATACAAAGGACCATTCTCTGTTATACATATGGGTGAAAATAAGTTAACTGGCCCATCAGGAGCAGGGTCGGCCACATTAGGTTTGACATGGCCTAACTTATTTACTAAATAAATTGGGTCAAGACAAATTTAAAGGTTTATTTAACTAAAAAAGATTAAAAGTCACGCCATTCAAAAAATCTTTCAAGTGTCATTGACTAACGTATTTAAATATATTTTTATATTTTTATTATTATAATAAAATACTATGATATTATATAGTTATGAAAATTAAATTTATTATAATATTTATTTTAACTTAATATTTAAAGTAATTAACTTAACCCTAACTTGAAAAAACTAATATTTGTTGCTGCAAGTACATGGCAGAGGACCACCCATGGAAGCAACCACTAACTAGCTGAATCAATCCAGATGATCGCTCACACTTCAACCAAACCACTGCGAGTTCATGAACATTCACTCGCTTTGTAATGCAATGAGTCACTACTGTGATGAGTCAACCAGTTGTAATCGCAATTTAAAAACATGAACGTGGTGGCTTTCACCTATACTTCGACAACTAATAAGAAGACATGAAAATAAAATTCCAATGTGCATTTAATTTGGTCCTACCTCCTTGTAATTCAAATTAATTTTAGTTCTATGTACTAAATTTTTGGAGTACTCAATAAACTCAAGATGACCAAAATCTATGTTGTTGAATTATTTGTTGTCATTTTGTAAAATTTATATTGTTGGACTTTATTGTGGCACTATTTGTTGGATAATTTGAGGCTTAAGGCCTTTTGAAAATTGGGTCAAATAAAACGAGAAACTATCAACATCAATATTCAAATTTGGGTCAGTCTCAACATATATGTCATTATAACTCTAAAAAGGGTGAATGCTCAAATTCGTCCCTGAAAATTTTTGAGAACCTATTTTTAATTCCTGAAAAAAATAAATTAACCAATTAGTTCCTCAAATTTTCAAACGCAGAACACATTAGTCCCTAGGTTTAGTCCTGATGTCCATTTACTTGCTTACATGTCCTATTAATCATCCTACTTGGCCTGTTAGTGGTCCTGCATGACATATGACGGATTTTCACCGTGGAAAATGAATAAAAAACTGATAAAAAAATGCATATTTTCCAGGTATTTTAGGTTTTAAAATTGTACATGTTTTCCCACCTTTTATTCATTTTTCACACAAGAAATTCGTCATAGATCACACAGGACCACTAACGAGTCATGTAGGATGGTTAACGAGACACGTAGGCAAGTAAATGGAAGTCGAAACTAAACCTAGGGACTAATGTGTCCCACGTTTGTAAATTTGAGGAATTAAATTATTAATTTATTTTTTTCAGGACTAAAACTAGGTCCCCAAAAAATTTCAGGGACTAATTGGGCCTTTACTCAATACAAGAGTTTTTCATTTATTATATGGTTCCTTTCCCGATGCCAATTTACTCGCTTGTAATGGCTGCCTCTATGGCTCTATTTGGCAAAAATGGCTGATAAGCTAGCTTGTGGATGATAAGCTAATTTTTAGCTGAAAGCTGATAGCTGAAAAGCTAGTTGATTAAATTTGAAGTGTTTGGTAAAATTAGCTGTTGAACTAGCTTATAAATGTAAAATGACATAAAGGACATATTTATGACAAACATAGTAAAGTAGGAATTTCATTAAATGAATGAGGGTAAAAATGAGAGAAATATCAATAAGCTATAAGTCATAAGGTAATGAAGAAAAGCTATAAGCTAATGAGATAAGCTTGTTTATCAAACATCTCTACTTTAGTCAAACAAGCTTATAAGGCTAGTCAAATAAGCTATAAGGTAGCTTATTGGACATGCCAAACAGAGCCTATGTTTAGGGATGACAATTTTACCCGTACCTGCGGATACCCGTGGATAAAATCCGCAACGGGCACGGGACGAGTAGTTAAACGGGTGCCCGCGGGTAAAATAAATGGGTAATTTCAATACCCGCTTATAAACGGGGCGGGGGCGGGTATCACGCTACCCGTGCCCGCGGATATCTGCACCCGTTACTTAAATTATTATAATACTCTTTATTATATATATCTACTAATTGCTAAACCTACTTTCTCATCCTTACTTACTAAAGCTAATACTAATGGAAAAATAAGTACCTACTAATATTAATTATATTAAGTTGAGCTATTATTAAGTTAGGAGAAAACATAATCCAAGGGTGTTTTAAGTGGATCCTAGCTTTTGTAACTTTTATCTTTAGAGAAAACTAATATATTTGATTACTCTTGTTAGTAACTTTTGTAATTGGATAATGCTTTCGTAGTTTCGTAACATCTATTTGTATTTCAACAATTTTTCAAGCAAAAATAACAATTTTTTTTCTAAAAAAATAATCCGTGGATATCCGCAAACCCGCTGGATACCCGCCCGCAAGATACTCGCGCGGGTAACGGACGGGGACGGGGGGAGTGCTACCCGTGCCCGCCCCGCCCCGTTGCCATCCCTACCTATGTTGGAGTGCCACAAGAAGCAATTTGGATTGTCTTCAGCCTTCCAGCAAAAAAAAAAAAAGAGTGGGAGAAGAGAGAGAATGAAGAAAGGATGGGAAGATGAGAGAGAAAAGTAGAAGAATTAAGAGAGAGATAGAGAAGTTGGAGAGAGGCTGGAGAAAACTTGGCTGACAGATCCCACTAGAAGTGATGAGGTGTTTTGTTTTTGTTTTTTTGTTTAATTCTTTTTTCTCTTTTTTTGTGTTATTTTTATTTGAATATTTTGGTGAAATGAGTTTTATTTCTTTTGTTTGATTCAAATAAATTCATATTTGATCTTCTTGTTGATTTCCTTTTTTATTTCTAAAATAAAAATGGGTTCTTCCCTTACTATATCTTTGGCTTATGTAAAGGAGAAATTCCATTCTCGCCTTACTGTGTTATCTTGGACATTTGTCTAAAGTAAAAGTGGGTTTTTGTCATCTCACTGGTTACATAATTGTTTATATATTGAGAAGAAGATTGCTGGAAATTTGACCACAAAATATATTATTTTTACTCCATGGAATAACAACGAATACAAACATTAATTCTAGCTCCACAACCATGAAAAGTAAAGCACATGTTAGTAATAAGAGGATGTGAGAGATAAAGGTTATAGACATAAGCTAAGTAGAGAGTGTACTCAGAAGGTAACATATTGATTGATAAAAGATATGGAATGATACAATGGGTGCTCTTATATAAAGAGAGCTTATTGGGTAAACGTTAAGTCGTTAACCACTTATAACTAATTTCCTAACCAACTAACTAATCATATATTATAGAGTAATGATATTTGGACACAAAAATGATGTCCAACATCGTATAAAAGTACCCCTCCCCACTTATTTATTGTTTTCTTCTCTCTCATCATGCATTTTATCACTTCCAAAATACTCATAAGCTCTACGATGTCTATACAAGGTGTCCAAATTTTGTGTCCAAATATCTTTTACTTTATACTCTATTAACACATATAGTAATAAAGTGAACCGTGAGGATAAGTGGACAAGCATTGTCCCATACGTTCAAAGTTCTATTATCACTCAATAAGTCTAAATCCGTGAAATTTTTCCATTGGTAGTTGAAATTAGAGTAAAGACTTAAATCGGTCCCTGACCGAAAACACGAAAATATATTTGGTCTCTAAAAAATGAAAAAATAATGATTTATGATATTTTAGTCTTCAAAAATTTTAAATGGCGTTGAAAGTCAATTAAAATTTTTGGAGACTAAAATGCTCTAAAATCGATATTTTCCTTCTCCTGGCGAACCAAATATTCTCCAGATTTTTTGTGAGAACTGATTTAGAACTTCACTCTTGAAATTATTACTCTTTCAAACCTTTCGGTGATTCAAACTGAATGCTTCCAAATCAATGGCTTACAAGGCCAATTAATATTTTCTCTACTTCATGAGGCCCAACCGTTTTAGGTATACAAGATCAAGAGTTATACTTACTTTTGTCATGGGGCTTTTGTCCTTTGTCTATTAGGCCTAAACGGTTAGCTCTGCAAGGTTTAACAACCACTGCATCATACCATTATTGCAGAATTTGCTTGCACTCACTAATGGCAGGGCCACCCACATTATGTGCTTACGAAAAAGATGAATTGTATTATTGATGTATTTGCGGCATCCTAGCTTGTACCTTTCTATTTAACATGTTATGTTATCGTGTAAGAGTTCCCTGTTGTGTGACCGTGACCACTTGATAAATTTTAGTAAGACAACCAAAAAGAGCCCTTATGTGGGGTTAAAAATTGTGATAAGATGGCCTAACTGGATTTGGTTTAACAAGTTTTGGTTTCAATTTGCCCAGGTGCCATTGTGTACTTTTCACGAGTAATCAATGTTACCAACGCTTTCATACTATTAAATGATTTTAAGGTTTATGCAAAAACGTATATCAGCAGGTACGGAGAACTGTTTCGGACCTATATATAAATAAAAAAGTATTTAAATTTTTTGGACTTAAATATAAAGAAAAGTCAACCAAATCAATCCTATTTGATGTTAGTATTTCAAAAATATCCTTTGATTAATTGTTTTTTTTATTTTTTCAAGAGTATTATACACTCTCAAAATATAACTTTCAAGAGCTAACATTATACACTCCCAAGAAAAACTAGTTTAGTAACTACACCCTCCAGTCTTATATATAAAACATTTGACAAAATCATCAAGACCAAGGAAACATATTGGAATCTGTTGACATTTAATACTCCTATAAATTTAAATTTTATTCTATAAATGTTCTTATATTAATTATTCTAATTCATTAACTTAATTACTTCTAATATTCTCTCTCATAATAAATAAAAATATAATTAAAATTTAACATTAAATATATTTAAAAATGGGTCAATATTTCTTATAAATAGAACAAAAAAATACTTTTTTATTTTCTATATATAGGATCTGAGGATGTATAACTTATTTTTTATATAAATCAAGATAATTAAATTAATATAATTAATTTTTTAATATATATAAAATTAATTTTTTTACTTATATATAAATCTGCACGGAGTATTAGACAACTTTACATATCTAAGATTTTATTGATCCTAACAAATAAATAAAGTCTTTATTGATCCTCTGAAGACTTTATTGATCCTAACATTTTTCTTTTTATAATCCGTAGTTGCAGGAGGGATCATGATTCTTTGTGGTCACAAGAGTGACTGCAGAGTGATGCAGTCACCATCTAATCGTTGGGGGAAAAAGTTAAGTATTAAGATTTCTTTTATAATTTAGAAATCAAATATTTTGTATGGGTGAGATTTCATGCGGTAACAACAGTGACGGCAGAGGATCCTCATCGCTGCGAGAGTTTTATAAGTTACTATTATAATGCATAGTTCATAAATACTTCCTCACATAAGTATTATATGTAAAAATTTAATAAAATATATATATTAAAGAAATTAACTAATCTTATTTAATATTGTTAAAAAATTAGGTTTATTATCTAAAATATCCTTCATAAAGGGATTTGGGACTTAAGACTTTGAATAAAATAAGTTATTGGAAAACAAAATTGATAATAAATGAAAAGAATATTTTAGGAATAATGTCATTAAATAGGAAGGAATTAGCTATCTTTTACTTATATATTTGACCAAAAAATTTGTGACTTTTTTGTTCATAAGGAGAAGTATTTATGACCCAGATGCTCACAATAAAAAATCCATTTCTACTGATTGGAATACGAAAGCCTTTGGAGAGAGGAAATGAAGTAAAATAATTAATTAAAAGCGGACTTCATAATAATAGCTTCAAAAGTTATACATATTATATATATATATATATATATATATATATAATAATCTCATTGAATGTTTTTTCATGTGTCAACCTTTGAGAATTCTATAAAGAATTTTGTACATATGTCGCTCCCATAATGCAGAAATCAAGGCTACCAATAATTACATTTAATGTTTCGATTTTTTTAATTTTTTAAATTATAAAAATAATGAATAACTGTGGTAGATCTTGAAATTAAATCAATGTATTTATGGTAAGTTATTTTTTACTTCAATCAAACATTAAAGTTCACCTAAAAATTTGTGGAACATTTGTTGCCCAAATTGAAACCACTTTAGATTCATTCTCTCTCTATATTTTAAATCCTTTCTTTTTTCATTCTCCTTTTTGCTTTTTATTTACCCCTACACTACTCCATCGAAGACCATTGTGTCTCTCTACCTCTCTACATCTCTCTCCCCATCGGAGGCCACCACCCGCGAGGCCAACAATCGGAGAACAAGAAAAAGGTAAGGCTCCATTCGCTCCTTGTTTTCCACCATCTCTACTCATTGTCTTATTTTTTTTTTCTTCAAGGTTCTTCGAAGACCGTCTCTGCTGCCTGCTCATTTGATTATCTCTCATCTCAAGGTAATGACACTCATCTCTTTGAAGACTATCTCTGCTTCACTTTTTATCATTGCAAGGATCTGAAAATTGCAACCCTCTAATTCTAGCTCTTTTTGATTTTTTTAGAGCACTGCCTCAAATCTCAAATCTCAAAAGCTAAGGGTTCATTTTCTTATCATTTTCTACAAGAATAGGAAGAAGACGATGAATACAACATTTACGAAGATGAATAGGATGACAATGATAACAATGATGATCAGTCCCTCTCTGACAAAGTAGTCACCCTTATTCATGGTTCTTAAACTATTTTAAATATTACATGTAAATTAATCTTATTTAAACATTCAGTTTTTTTGTTCAAATTTAATGTCAATTTTACGTGAATGAGTATTTAAATATTTTATGTTTTTCATTTTAATTTTAGTTATTTAAATATGATATATTTAATTATTAAAATCGTAAATATCAAATATCACTTAAATCCATAATTATAATATAAAGTAATGTTATGTCCATGTTAGATCTCAACATCATTGTCACAATAATTATATTCCTTTAAAACTATTGTTAGAAATTATTTTCATAGAGCACAAAAAAAATTATTTCATAAAACATTACAAATGAATAATTTTTTTGTTCCCAAAATTACAATTTAATTGTACTGTTTATACAAATTAAGTAATAAAGTATGGATTAATAAGTTAAATTGAACAAATAAATTATAAGTAAATAATTTTGAATTTTAAAAATTAATATTTTTAAATTTTAATATAATTCAAATTCAAATTGGCTGAAGTAATATAAAAATTTAAGAAGAAGAAGAAATATATTTTCTAAAAATGGTTAAGTGCATTGGGTAAGTAGAAGAAATAAATCAAATAGATTTTAAAAGAATAAAAAATATGGTAGATAAAAATATTTTCAAAAAATGTGTCACTTGCATGAGAAAAAGAGAAGAATTAAATCAAATAGATTTTTGGAGAGAATAAAAAAATAACATGATAGATATATATATATATATATATATATATATATTTTATAAAAATGATTAACTTTCATGTGAAAACATGAGAAATAAATCAAATAAATTTTCAAGAGAGAAAAAAAGTATTATGATAGATAAATATATTTTATAAAAATGGTTAACTTGCACTGAGAAAAGAAAAGAAATAACGCAAATCGATTTTCAAGAGAGAAAAATAATAATAATATGATACAAATATTTTCTAAAAATAGTTAACATGCCAGAAAAAAGAGGAGAAATAATTAAATCAAATAGATTTTCAAGAGAGAAGAGAAAAATAACCTGATAGATAAATATATTTTTTAAAAATGGTTAACTTAAATAGCAAAAGAGAAGAAATAAATCAAATAAATTTTTTAGAGAGATGAAAAATAATAATATGACAAATAAATATATTTTCAAAAAATGGTTCACTTGCATGGGAAAAATAGGAGAATAAATCAAATAAATTTTATACAAAGAATAAGAAATATAATATGATAGATAATGTATTTTCTAAAAATGGTTAACTTGCACTAAGAAAAAAATATAAATAAATCAAATATATTTTCAAGAGAGAAGAGAAAAATAACCTGATAGATAAATATATTTTCTAAAAATGGTTAACTTGAATAGCAAAAGAGAAGAAATAAATCAAATAGATTTTTTAGAGAGATGAAAAATAATAATATGACAAATAAATATATTTTCAAAAAATGGTTCACTTGCATGGGAAAAATAGGAGAATAAATCAAATAAATTTTATATAGAGAATAAGAAAAATAATATGATAGATAATGTATTTTCTAAAAATGGTTAACTTGCACTAAGAAAAAAATAGAAATAAATCAAATATATTTTCAAGAAAGAAGAGATAAATAACATGATAGATAAATATATTTTCTAAAAATAGTTAACTTGAATAGCAAAAGATATGAACTAAATCAAATAGATTTTTTAGAGAGGTGAAAAATAGTAATATACTAGATAAATATATTTTCAAAAAATGTTTCACTTAAACGGGAAAAATAGAAGAAATAAATCAAATAAATTTTAGATAGAATAAGAAAAATAATATGATAGATAAAAGTATTTTCCAAAAATGCTTAATTTGCACTGAGAAAAAAAGATAAATAAATCAAATATATTTTCAAGAGAGAAGAGATAAATAACATGATAGATAAAGATATTGATCGAGACGAGAAATAAATCTAATAAATTGTCAGGAGAGAATAAAAATAATAATATGACTGATAAATATGTTTTCCAAAAATGATTCACTTGCATTGGGAAAAGAGGAAAATTAACTCAAATATATTATCAAGAGAAAAGCAAAAAATAATATGATAGATAAATATATTTTCTAAAAATGGTTAACTTGCACAAGCAAAGAGAAGAAATAAATCAAATAGATTTTAAAGAGTAGAAGAAAAATAATATGGTTGATAAATATATTTTCTAAAAATGTTTAACTAGCACAAGAAAAAAAGAAGAAATGAAGCAAATAGATTTTTAAGATAGAAAATAATATAATATGATAGAATAAGATATTTTATAAAAATTGTTAACCTGCACCGTGCAAAGAGAAGAAATAAATCAAAGAAATTTTCAAAAGAGAATAAGAAGATTAATATGATAGATAAATATATTTTCTAGAAATGGTTAAGCTGCATGGGGAAAAGATGAGAAATAAATTAAATAGATTTTCAAGAAGGAAAAAAATTAATATGATAGATAAATATATTTTAGAAAAATGGTTGATTTACACAGGAAAAGAGGAGAAATAAATCAAATAGATTTTTAAGATAAAAGAAAAAAATAATATGATATATAAATATTTTTTTTTCTAAAATTGGTTCACGTGCACGGGTAAATAAGGAGAATTAACTCAAATAGATTTTCAGAGAAGAAAAAAATAATATGATAGATAAATATATTTTCTAAATATGATTAACTTGCACAAAAAAATCGGAGAAATGAATAATTACATATTTAAAAAATGAAATCCTAAAAAATTAACATATTCACCCTGTATGACACGAGTCCATACACTAATATATATATATATATATATATATATATATATATATATATATATATATATATATATATAATTGCTGATATAAAAAAGTTAGCGTGATGATTTATCAAAACTAAACTCATATATTAATTAACAGTAAGTTAAAATAGCATTATTTCTCAAATCATTTAAGAAAATCATATACATTGAGTTTTATAGGTTTTACATCAATAAGAGTGAAATATTTGATTTAATGTGGAATGCATTGCTTAATGTATAGAGTGAAGACCCAAATTAGTCCTTGAAAAACTTTCAGGTTTAGTCCTTGAAAAAATAAACTAATTATTTAATACCTCAAATTTACAAACGGGAGACACATTAGTCCCTAGGTTTAGTTTGGACAACCATTTACTTGCCTACGTGTCTTATTAACCATCCTACCTAACTCTTGGTGTTTATACGTGATATATGACGAATTTCCTTTGTGGAAAACGAATAAAAAGTGAAAAAATATGCACAATTTTAAAACCCAAGATACATGAAAATTATGCACTTTTTTCACTTTTCATTCATTTTCATGGTGAAATTCGTCATAAGCCATATAGGATCATTAAAAGGTCAAGTAGGATGATTAATGGGACATGCAGGCAAGTAAATTGATGTCGGAACTAAACCTAGGGACTAACTGTTAGAATTTTTTGGGTCACAAATGTAATGTTTAAATGTGTTAGGGTCATTATTTTAATTAGCCAAAACTAAAGTGATCTATTTCAGATAAGGTTTGTGGCTAAGGACATAATTGTCATGGAAAATATTGTGCAGATACCAAAGGTCTTATTATTATTTTTATGATGGGTAGAAATAGAAATAAGAAAAGTTTGATAGTCATGATTCTTCATGAAAGGGTATGAATCCAAAGGGACATTACTCTTCATGAAAAGGTATATGACTCTTATAAATAAGGGGTTATGGTCCCCAATTGTAGTATGATAACAACTTCAATTCTCTTCATCCCATTAGAGGAGAAACTAAGGCTCTAAGGAAAATCTACAATTGGAAGATCACTACTCTATCAAGAACATCATCCTTTCCATCAAAAATTCATGGATCCTCCAGGTACGCTTCCGCATTCATTAATCATCTTGAATTGGTATGGGATTATAGATAGAATTCGGTTTTTGATTTGTGCTTGATGAAGAACATCTTCCATATAGATATTGGTTTTGTCTACATGATGTTTAAGGAATTAGAAACATGTCAATAGGCAAAAATAATTAAGTATAACAAGTGGTATCAGAGCCACCCATACTTGATTCATGTGTGATTATTTTGGGAATTTTGAAATTAGGGTTCCAAAATTGGGATTTCTTGATCTTCCATGATTTGAATTTCGTTCATGAATTGTGTTCTCTGTTTTATGATGTCTTTTGCTTTTGTTTTGAAAATTTTCAATTCCACTCTTGTATTATTCTAAACGTGGGTCGATAGTTTTTTTTTTTTTCCCCCTCACGTTCTATCCATTCCCTGGTCTTGGACAAGAAACTCAGGCAAATCCATAATGGTTCTCAAGTTTCAATCACGTTATTTTGTCTTATTGCATCATTTGGATGCTTTTGTGAAGGCTCCAATGTGAATTGTTGCAATTAATTAATGTTGAATTGCGTCATTATTTGGACGCTTCTGTAGCAGGCCGTGGGATATTTCATGGCCATGGCCAATCTATTATTGCAGTTTCGGTGATGAAACAGAAAAGTTCACGGGAAGGCCATGATACATTTCACGGCCGTGACCCTTAAAGACTGTTTTTTTTTTTTTTTTAAATTCGGATATGGTATATCAGCGTTCAAATTTTGGTTATAGTTTGTATACTTTATACAGTTGTTTAGCATTTTAAATGAGCCAATTGAATCAAGAAGTCGCCAAAGTGATCTCTCTTGTGTAGATTGTTCATAAAAAATGTTAAATGTTTGTTTGTGTGTTTATTCATGCGAGTATTAATCGGCCCAAAGGAAGGTTAATACTTGGCCGGATTGCATACATACCTGTGATGATAAACATATGATAATTATGAGGTTTTACATGTGAATAATAAATCAATCCAAAGATGGGTTTATTGTTTGACATGTTATATTATCAATGTTTGATCATTACAATAATAGTACTACTAGCAATTAATATTACTGTCCCAAAGGCTTGATATTAATGGTGCACTAGGTATCTTGAGATGGATTATACCATTATTTGAACATATTGATGATTGAATTTTTTATTATGATGTGAATTTAATTTATGTTGTTTATTTTGTTATCTCTTCAGCTACTATTGCTACTGTATCTGCTAACCTGAATTCGGTTCCAGTCCTTAATGGTACCAACTTTAAGGATTGGAAAGAGAACATCTTGATTGTTCTTGGTTGCATGGATCTAGACCTTGCACTAAGGATGGAGCAACCCTCTTCTCCTATAGACTCAAGTACCTCTGATGAGAGAAAAAATTATGAGAAGTGGGAACGTTCCAATCGCATGAGTCTAATGATCATTAAGCGTGGGATTCCGGAGGCTTTTAGGGGTGCGGTGTCCGAAGGGATAACCAGTGCTAAAGAATTCCTTGCCGAAATTGAGAAACGTTTTGCCAAAAATGATAAGGCAGAAACAAGCACACTCCTTCAAAGCTTGATTTCAATGAAGTATAAAGGCAAAGGAAACATAAGGGAGTACATTATGGAAATGTCTAATATTGCTTCCAAACTTAAGGCTATAAAGCTCGAGTTGTCGGAGGACTTACTCGTGCATTTGGTATTGATTTCTTTTTCTGCACAATTCAGTCAATTTAAGATTAGTTACAACTGTCAAAAGGAGAAATGGTCTCTTAACGAGCTCATTTCATATTGTGTGCAAGAGGAAGAGAGGATGAAGCAAGAAATGACAGAAAGTGCTCACCTGGCAAGCACCTTTAAGGAAAAGGGAAAAAAGAGGAAGAATGAAGCTGCTAAGGGTTCAGCACAAAAGAAGCAAAATAAAGGCGATAACAATTGCTTCTTCTGTGACATGACTGGACATGTCAAGAAGGAATGTACCAAGTACCACGCATGGCGTGCAAAGAAAGGTATGTTCCATACTTTGGTCTGTTCTGAGGTTAATTTAGCTTCAGTACCTAGAAACACTTGGTGGTTAGATTCTGGTGCAACTACTAACATCAGTGTTTCAATGCAGGGTTGCCTGAGTTACCGAAGGCCAAATGATGCTGAGAGACGCATTTATGTGGGAGATGGCAAGTCGGTAGAAGTAGAGGCAATAGGGCATTTTAGGTTGTTGTTAAGTACTGGTTATTATCTAGATTTAATGGATACTTTTGTTGTACCGTCGTTTAGACGGAATTTGGTTTCTGTTTCTTGGTTGGACAAGTTTGGTTATAATTGTTCATTTGGAAACAATCAATTTAGTTTATCTATTAATTTGAATGTTGTTGGAACTGGTACTCTTATGGTGTATGACAATCTATATTTGCTTGATACTATTACTTCTTATAATGAAACCTTGAATGTGGAATCACGTGGTACTAAGCGTAAAATTGACAATGCAAATTCAGGAATATTGTGGCACAAGCGTCTAGGTCACATCTCTAGAAATAGAATTGAGCGACTTGTGTTAGATGGGATCCTTGATTCCGTTGACTTTACAGACTTTAATGTCTGTGTTGAGTGCATTAAGGGCAAACAGACCAAATAGAAGAAATTAGGTGCATATAGAGCTACAGATGTCTTAGAATTGATACATACGGACATTTGTGGGCCATTTCCAACACCATCTTGGAATGGTCAACAATACTTCATATCATTTATAGACGATTATTCCAGATATGCATACCTATTTCTTATACATGAAAAGTCCCAATCTTTGGATGTGTTCAAATCATTTAAGGCTGAAGTTGAGAACCAACTCAATAAAAGAATTAAGAGTGTTAAATCTGACCGTGGTGGTGAATATTACGGTAGATATGACGGTTCAGGTGAACAACGTCCGGGACCATTTGCCAAATACCTAGAGGAATGTGGGATCGTCCCACAATACACCATGCCAGGGTCACCTAGCATGAATGGTGTAGCTGAAAGACAAAACCGGACTCTTAAGGATATGGTAAGGAGTATGATATGTCATTCTACTTTACCAGAGTCACTCTGGGGAGAGGCATTAAAGACTGCAGCTTACATTCTGAACAGAGTGCCAACTAAAGCAGCTGCTAAAACACCTTATGAACTTTGGACAAGCAGAAAGCCTAGTCTAAATCACTTTCATGTATGGGGCTGTCCAGCTGAGGCAAGGCCTTATAAGCCAAATGAAAAGAAATTGGACCCCCGAACAGTGAGCAGCTACTTTATTGGTTATCCTGAACGATCCAGGGGCTATAAGTTTTATGATCCCAAATTAAAGACAATTTTTGAGACGGGAACTGCCACGTTCTTTGAGGATATTAAGTTTGGGGGGAGAAATGAGGTTAGAGACTTTGTTTTTGAGGAAGAATCAGTTTCAATTCCAGAACCGATTCATACAATTGCTTTTGATGAAGCAAGTCCAGAACCTCTACAAGACATCGTTGTTCAAACTCCCATTCAAGATGAATTAGTTGTTCCTGATGAACAAACTCAACATCCTCAAGAACCTGTGCAAGAGGAACCAGTGCCTTTGCGACGATCCACTAGGGAAAGGAGAAGTGCTATTCCGGATGACTACATAGTATTTCTTCAGGAACTTGAGGAAAATGATGGTATGATGGAAAATGATCCAATCAACTTCCGTCAAGCCATGCAAGATTCCAATTCGGAAAAATGGATTGAAGCAATGAATGAGGAGTATAAGTCCATGCAAGACAATAAGGTTTGGGAACTTGTCCCATTACCAGAAGGTGCGAAACCCATTGGTTGCAAATGGATATTTAAAACCAAACGGGATTCCAAAGGTAATGTGGAGAGGTATAAGGCTCGTCTTGTAGCCAAGGGCTATACTCAAAAGGAAGGGATTGACTTTAAAGAGACTTTCTCTCCGGTTTCATCGAAGGACTCTTTTAGGACAATCATGGCTCTTGTTGCACATTATGATCTGGAGCTTCATCAGATGGATGTCAAAACGGCATTTCTCAATGGCAACATTGACGAAACAATCTATATGGTGCAGCCAGAAAACTTTGTGTCGGGAGAACCAAAGAAGATGGTTTGCAAACTGACGAAATCCATCTATAGGCTAAAACAGGCGTCTCGTCAATGGTACCACAAATTTCATCAGGTAATTCTCTCATTTGGTTTCGAGATGAATCCTGTTGACGATTGTGTGTATCACAAATTCAGTGGGAGAAAGTATATTTTCCTGGTGTTATATGTTGATGACATACTGCTTGCCACTAATGATATAGGCATGTTGCACGAAACCAAGAGATTTCTATCAAAAAAATTCGAGAAGAAAGATCTTGGTGACGCCTCCTTTGTATTAGGGATCCAGATACATCGAAATCGATCTCGGGGTACTCTTGGATTGTCACAAAGGAGCTATATTGATAAGGTCCTCAAAAGGTTTGGCATGCAGGATTGCAAACCAGGTGATACCCCGGTCGCTAAGGGAGACAAATTTAGTCTCAGTCAGTGCCCAAAAGGAAACCTTGAGATTCAAGATATGCAAAAGATTCCCTATGCATCAGCTGTAGGGAGTCTAATGTATGCTCAAGTCTGTACGCGTCCGGACATAGCGTACATTGTTGGAGTGTTAGGCAGATACTTAAGCAATCCAGGAATGGATCATTGGAAAGCAACCAAAAGGGTTATGAGATATTTGAAGAGAACAAAGGATCATATGCTCACATATACCAGGTCAGATTCTTTGGAGATCATTGGGTATTCTGACTCTGATTTTGCTGGATGCCAAGATAGTAGAAGATCCACTTCGGGCTATATCTATATGTTGGCTGGTGGTGCAGTTTCTTGGCGCAGTGCCAAGCAAACACTTATTGCTTCGTCCACCATGGCAGCAGAGTTTATAGCATGTTATGAGGCATCAAATCATGGGATTTGGCTGAGGAACTTTGTCACTGGGTTGCGAATTTTGGAAGGAATTGAAAGACCACTTAAGTTATATTGTGACAACAAATCAGCCGTCTTATACTCCAATAATAATAGGAGCTCGACAAAGTCGAAACACATTGACATCAAGTTCCTAGTTGTCAAGGAGAGAGTACAAAGTGGACAGATTTTCATAGAACACTTAGGGACAAACTCCATGATAGCAGACCCTTTAACAAAGGGCCTTCCACCCAAGGTCTTTCATGAGCACACTGCCCACATGGGTGTCATACAGTTTGAGGATTCTTTAGTTTAGTGGGAGTTAGTCATTGATGTAATTTATGTTATATTTCGGTATTATGTATACATACTCTTATATTTAGATATTTTTTCTGATCAGAAATAAAGTTTGGTATTCAGTTTATTACACTTTGTACAATAATGTCTTTAAATGATCTCATTAAAGTAAAGTAGGACCAGTTGAAAATCGACATGTACAGATCACCTTCATGTGATTTTCATGCTGCACATTTCATGATTGATCTATGTCATTTGGTTGTGTTAATATTAGTGATCATTGATGGGTTTAGTTATGATTGATATAACGAAAGTCGCTTTGGTTCTATATATTGATATAACTAATGGACAAGATAATGATATGTCCAAGGTTTATAATGGCAGATTTTGAGCTCATAAAGTCTAACACATTTGTAAGGATACATATGTGACCAGTGGGAGATTGTTAGAATTTTTTGGGTCACAAATGTAATGTTTAAATGTGTTAGGGTCATTATTTTAATTAGCCAAAACTAAAGTGATCTATTTCAGATAAGGTTTGTGGCTAAGGACATAATTGTCATGGAAAATATTGTGCAGATACCAAAGGTCTTATTATTATTTTTATGATGGGTAGAAATAGAAATAAGAAAAGTTTGATAGTCATGATTCTTCATGAAAGGGTATGAATCCAAAGGGACATTACTCTTCATGAAAAGGTATATGACTCTTATAAATAAGGGGTTATGGTCCCCAATTGTAGTATGATAACAACTTCAATTCTCTTCATCCCATTAGAGGAGAAACTAAGGCTCTAAGGAAAATCTACAATTGGAAGATCACTACTCTATCAAGAACATCATCCTTTCCATCAAAAATTCATGGATCCTCCAGGTACGCTTCCGCATTCATTAATCATCTTGAATTGGTATGGGATTATAGATAGAATTCGGTTTTTGATTTGTGCTTGATGAAGAACATCTTCCATATAGATATTGGTTTTGTCTACATGATGTTTAAGGAATTAGAAACATGTCAATAGGCAAAAATAATTAAGTATAACACTAACATGTCCCGCGTTTATAAATTTGAGGGACTAAATGGTTTGTTTATTTTTTTAGGGACTAAAAATGGATCCCAAAAAATTTTTAGAGACTAATTTGAATCATCACTCTAATGAATAAAAATATGCTTCTATCATGAGATACGACAGAGTAAACTTGAGTTTTTGTTTTTTGTTTTTTTTTTGAGAAAACTTGAGTTGAGTTCAAACTTTGGAAGTATTTCACCACTATAACTCTATCATTTAGATCGATTATTAGATGTACGAACTACACCAACTCCACTCCATATTCTTCCAATCAATCGAGTATCGTTGTTCCGATCAAGCTCACTATTTTTATACAGGATGAGTGTAGTCCCACTGGCTACATATACAATCCACTATACTTAGTTAAATACCAAATAATCATCCACTCATGACTCATTGCAAAAGAGAAATGTTATTTATACATCTAAAATAGGATATCTATAATAGACATCCCAATTTGAGTGTAATTTTTTTTAACTTCAATTACAAATTTAAAATATATTCAAGTTATACTCATTCAAAATGAGATGTTTATTATAGATGTCCTATTTTGAATATACAAAAAACATTTCTCCCTTCAAAATGCCATAAAAATCTTGGTACTTCCAAACTAGTGGCCCTGGTTTAAAGAATCTTTAACTCTCATTGGTATATGATGATATGTTTCTGATAGTGGTTGAATTGAAGCCGGTGCCCTGCTCTGTATGCCACACCATATACTAAGAAGACTTTACAATGGCAACCATGTTGGGTAGCAAAAGTTTCCCACAGCTTGACAAGTTAGTGGATTCTAAAGTGGTGCACGAAGCTACAGGCAAAACTTCGTGGTGATATTGATGCTACGGATGGCAAAGTAGGTCAATCTGTCCCGTCCCGTCATCGATCCATCCAAAATGGGGTGGGGCGGACCAATCCGTTTTAATCATATGGGTTGAACCCCCAACCCATCCCTCCTAATGATGGGTTGACGGGTTGATCCGTCAAACACATAAAAACATAAATTGGATTGACGGGTTGACGGATTGACCCACTATAAAAAATAAAATAAAATCATATAATATTTTTTTTGGGCAATCTTCATAGCCTTTCATAAATTATTATTAAAAAATTAGAATAATCTTATTTTATAGCATATAATTTGTGTACAGAAGTAAATACATTCTTTTTGTAGTATGAAATAATTCCAAGTAACTATTAAATTAAATTAAATTATATTGAATAATTAATAAATTAATAAAAAAATTTATTTTTAATCGGCCAACCCGCCACCAACTTGCCACCAACCCGTTTTGAGATGGGTTAAGCGAGACGGGTCAAAGTGGGTTGGTGGGTTGAGGACCCCAACCCACCCCACCAAATTTTGGTGGGTTGGCGGGTTGACCTGCGAGTCACAATCCACTTTGCTACACCTAATAGAGATAAATATTTACTATATATTAGAAATTGTTAATATACGGACACTTGTTAACAAAACGTGCAGTTTAATTAGTATGTACTATTATAAAGTTTTTTAAACCGTCGATAAATTAAAATTATAATATGAATGATTTTTAAAATGTGTTGGGAAAAGTTGAAAAAAATAGATTATGCTGATAATCGATTATTGTGATAATTAATTATAATCAAAATCTGATTTTGTTTGGGTATGTTTGCTGAAAAGTGATTTTAAGATAATCCATTTCGTTTAGATGATGCAAAAAAATCACTTTTACATAATAAATTACGAATAATGATATGAAGTTATTTGTATAATTTAATAATATTTGTTAAAATCATTTTTACATAGTAAATTATGAAAAAAAATATGAAGTTATTTATATAATTTAATAATATTTGTTTGGAAGTTAGTTTTGCAGGGATAAATAAGGAAGAAAGTTTTAAGAATGAAAAATAATCAAATCATAACAATCTTAAGGTAAAACAAATTAGATGACATAAAACGGCTTTTTTTCACTCCAAAAAGTTTTTTTTATAAATTTAAGCTAATTGCTAAAAATAATAAATTATTTATGAAACAAATTTTTAGTCAAAAAAACAGCTGAAATGAGAAAAATTAATCTTTCCCAAATATGTTCTTAATATAATTAGGATAAGAGTCAAATATTTTTAATGATATAATAATTTATAATCGATTGATAATATAAAATCTTTTATACAAATAATATATACTAATTAAATCCTAAAATGAACTGGTCCATCTCTGCATTGTCAAACAAGGTCTGTGTGTTAGGTTTGGTGCGTGATTTGAGTTGAAACTTTTGACAGCAGAAAAGGCTAGAATGCAGTGTGTCCAGTAAAAAGTGAGAACAATTTGGTCCTTCTTTTTTTCCTTCTTTATGAGTAGGGAATAACTTAAGCCGCAAATTGAGCTTGGGCGATATATGAAAGCAGAAAAAGGGGTTCAGTCATGCGCATTAAGCGGCATAAAACTTAGCTGAATGATTGAAACTAGCATTGCGTATGCTTAGTCTGAATCTATAGCTGCAATTTGCAGAGTTTAAGATCTGTTGGCTATGAATGACTTTTTGTGGCGAAACACTTTCCAAGTATTTCGGTAAGTTTTCTGTTTCCACGTTCTTTGGTCTTCAAGGTTGAAGTTCACAAAGAGTCAAACATGCATGCGGACATAAAAGGATTTGGATGATCTAGGAATCCAAAAAATAGTAAAATTTTATTAAAAAACTAAAAATTATATTTCTTCAATATTGATTACACTATTTTTTTCATAAGATTTTGCCTTTTGATTCATTAATGGGTGCCTAATTTTCCTTTTTTATTTTACATATATAATAATTTATTATTTAATTATTATTAATTTTACCTTACTTTTCTAATAACTATAACTATACTTTAAATCTATGGCTTGTACGGCTGCTTCTACAAAATGTGTGGTAACTAGCGTTATTCGTCCCAAATCAAGCCAATAAACACATGGTGGTTCTGATTTTATGGATTATGCACATAGGCCATTCAACGCTTGCCTACGTCAAGTACAACATCATACATATGTAATATGTAATGTTAAAAATTATTGCAGTCGCATTCCATTAAATAGTTAATTTGAACATACAAAAGTGAAGAGTACTATTGAAACGAGTTGAGTTTTGAGGCGTACCCTCCCTTAAGACAAGGATAGTATTTTAGGGGATACAAGGGACCTAGGCTAGCATCAAGCACCTTATCAAATGGAATAAGGATAAAACATTATTTTTAGTCATTAGATTTATTATTAAATTAATCAATGATTTGGATGGTACCAAAAAAAATGTCAATGGTTTGGATTTGATGATCCAAAAAAAATTAATTTTTACCTGATAATACAGGTAATAAAAAATAATAAATGAAAAGGACATTTTTGCCTCCATTCCATCCCAACCAACTCTATCGTACCGTCCACATTCCATCTTGTTTTGTTCTTCTACTTCTGCCTATCAACCCATCACACCGGCCACTGTCATCTCGTCAGCGGCAATCACCACCATGCCAGCCACCGTCGTTGCACCATCCCATTTTTCGATCAGTTATTTGTCTTTACAGCATTGCTTGTATCTCTCTCTACGTGCAGATCTGGTTCGTGGCTCCGCCTCTCTAGTTCGCAATAGGAGACTTTTGTCATCCACAGTGTTCATAAGGAACCCGATGATTGATTTTGATTTTTGGTCAATTTTTTGGGATAAAATCATGGTGGAGGTTGTGGTCGCGGCGGGGTCCTCTGGTCAGTGGTGGTGGTTTTGGATGAGATAGGGACGGAGTGGTGGTGGTATGGCGGCATACCATTGCTGGAGGAATACGTACGGGATGTTGTCACGAGGTACGACGACAAGGTTGAACATAGTGGTGACAGAGATTTCCTAGTCGGTACCAAAGGCGGCAAGGTAGACGGAGAAGTGATGCGGTGAGATCCCAATCTAGGATACTAGCCTCCTCCTCTGTGACACCACCACCGTGCCAGTCATCCTTATCCTTCAACATTGATTTTAGAAACTTCTCCACCAACCTGCTTGCACTGGATATTTAACCCACACATGAAAATCTACAATGAATGTTCAATGGTGCAGACATGCATGAGAGAACCTACAATGCATCTTGAACGGTGTCGGCGGGGTCCTCCGGTCAGTACGGTTGTCGGTTGGGGTAAGGATGGAGTGATCGTGGTGAAAGGATAGGAATGTAATTTGAAAATTAAAAAAATTTAAAAAAACATTTATTTTACCTGTTATCACATGTCATTCAAGTTAAATTTTGTGATACACCCATGTACCATTTGATTAGGTGCTTCATGCTAATCTTGGCCAATACGGATAAAGATTCTCTCCATTTTTCATGAGAAATAGAGAGTTTTATTAATATAGTTTTGAGGTGCATGTATAGAATATATTTGGAACCCACCCAACGTCACCTTAATTATCATGTTTATACCCCTGAAACTATAATAATGGAGGAGGAAATAGTGAAGAAAAATGGAAAGGATCTCAACACGGCCAAATAATATTTTAGATTTTTAGGGGATACAAAAGCCAACATCGATCATACACATGATTATCACTTATAGCTGTGTAAGTTACGTATAGGGTGGTGAATTTATCTGAGCTTGGCTCCATGTTAGTGGCAGGGTTTTTATACTAATTATTTGTTCTTTCCCGTCTTTTTCCATGTTTTTCCATGTTAAAAGGAAGGGCTATAAGTTTGCTGACCATAAGCTAGCCAGCAAGCTGGGCACAACGAAAATTATAGGGTTGGAATAGTTCACTGATTCTCCATCTTTTTCTTTTGATGCACTTTTATATCTTCTGGTGAGGTATAAAACATTTTTTATTAAAAAAATAATACCATTATTTTTGCACAACATTTTACAGCACCATTTTTAGATAAATGTTTTGAGGACAACAAAATGGGACATGTTATCTCTTTGTTTTTTGATATATTTTTGAATTGGGTATTTACAAAGAAGATAAAAAGTAAGTGAGAGATGAAGATAAATATAAACGGTGTCAAATACGGTGTTTAAAACTTGATGTTCAAATAACACAATTGCCATTTTTACATCTTTTTGTATTATAGATAATAAACTGTCAAGTTACTTATAATTTTATTGTCAAAAAAAAAGTTACTTATAATTTTGTTATTATATGTTGATAACTCCAAAATTGTATAAATGACTTCCGTCAAAAAAAATTGTATAAATGACTTACTTTCTTTTGAAGTCATAAAAAAAAAGAGTAGAAGTTATGTATACTCATATTTAAAAAGGAAAAAAGTGTGCTTATACTATACTTATACACAAATGAGGGACGAGTAAGTTACTTATTAATAAAAATGACCATTAAATAGTTGTTTTTTTTTTGTTGTGTAATAAAACGTTTATATCAAGTAAATTAATGAAAAAAATCTATGCCACACTCCAATAAATTTGCCATATACCTATGGACATTTTTAGTGACAGTCATTAAAACTATAGGTATAGATATTAGTTTCAGTCAAACCATAGATAAATGTAGATGGACCATAGATAAAGCTTATTGACAGTCAAATACAAGTGTAGGTAAATGTATCTGAATCGTAGATAAAACCTATAGTGACAACCGTTTTTCATTGTTATTTATCGCTCATAATGGACGGTTGGATTGACCGTAAGTTAATGTAAGTTTTACATATACCTACGGATTTTAAATATATAGTGACAGATTTTGTTTGTCACTGAAAGACAAATTTGTTGTAATGCCGGGAATTTGACCACCATCAATTGATCATGATATAGGCACTATTTAAACTGAATTGATAAATTGTATACCTATTAAAGATATATTGGTAAAAGAGATCTCACCAATTTCTTAAGCTGAAGGGCAAGCACATACACAAGTGTATATATTAGGAACATGATTTTCTACTTGAACTTCCTCTCAATATCGATCCTCACTTTGACGGAGCAATGATCATTCCGAGGGTTAGAAGTCAAGTGGGGATCCTGACCTCTTAATAAAATGTCAATAACCTAATGTCCACCACCAAGCTCTAAACAATAATTAATCGCAATCATGTACACTCACCATTGGACAAATATCCAAACCCAACACATAATAAGCATCATATACGGTGATTCCAAAATCCATAATGGATCATTGATCAATCATATGAGCCTGAAAGGAAAATGTCAACCCATTTTAATTTTAATAAAAAACAAAATACACTAATCAATAATAGCCCAAACAAAGTAGTTTCTAACACAACTAAGACAGTTTTTTTCCTAAGGATTTCATTTATTAATTTAGAATTGGGAAATCCAGTATGCTTTTCATTAAGAACGAATTTGAAAACCTTTTGAGTATGTACTTGGTAAAGATTAGATTATAATATCTAAAGGACAGGTTAATTATTGAACGTTGTATACATGGGGAAGACAGTAAGACATGTTGGGTCCTTCGGAAGTTCGGATTGATGAGTAAGCCGAATATCAGCTTTATGAAAGACGCCTAATAAACTTTTGAACCTACTTTTCTTTTTCGCGAAGTAGTTACATTATTGAATTTGACTAATTAAAGCTTGTATTTATGTAATTTGATTACACGAGCTTTCACAATAATTATGACAATCCAAAAGAAAAGACGTGGCAACAAATATTGAAGTCTTTATATATGGAATCTTCTTTAATGAGACAAAAATCAATATTTTTAAAATCAGATCGAAATTCATGACCTGGCACCGACATCACCCAAGACCTAGCACGACAGCGAAGTTCATGACCTGGCACCAACATCACTCAAGACCTAACACGGCAGCGAAGTTCATGACCTGACACCAACATCACCCAAGACGCGAAGCTCGACCCAGTCATTGAGGGAAGCGTCTCTATTTGTAGTGTGGAGGACGCATTAGCCTTCCACATCTCCGGCCACGGCAGCGACGCCTCCCACTGCCACATCTGTGTTCATCCGCAACGCTTCTTCCCTTGCCGGTGAATCCTACTCTCACAATAGGAGATGAGTTTTCGGATGCCGTACGACATGATGGACCAGTCGCCGTCGAATCCATTCAATAATGGATCTTCCACGACTAGCCTGGAAGAGATCGGGTCTGAGGACAACCTCTTTTCCACCTACATCGACATCGAGAACCTGGAGGAGCGACGAATGGGTCGGGTTACACTAGGAACGAGTTAGATCAGCGCGATCACGAGAACAACAATGACAGACCTCTTCTTCTGTGACTATTTGTTTAAATTTTAATTAAAAAAAGAGAGGTAACCCGGTGACCGGCTTTAACCTGTGATGAAGAGTGGAGGATGGTTACTCAACTTTAAGGTTGGAGGATTGTAGCATCCGCCATTGGTTCCATGAATATCATAAATGGAGGCGTGAGGACATTACAATGGAGAGATATGCTTGGATCAGGTGTATGGGTGTGCCTTTGTATGTATGGTAATATGATTTCTGCAACTTCTTAGCTATTCAGCAACCGATTTAATATCGATCTATTTTTTGGCCACTAAAACATTTTTTAGTGTGATATATATTTTATAATATTTATTTCAAAAAAATAATATCAATATTAATATAAAACATGAAAAATCCTTTTAAAGCAAATCTACAATAAGTAAAGAGAGTAAAATTATTATTAATTTAACTTAAAATATATCATAATGTCAATTTATTAAATAACTTGAGGCTAAATATTTTTGGTCTTTTTAAAAAAAAATCCATTTTAAAAAAATATATAAAAAGTATTAATTATATTAAGTTTTAAGGTGACAAATAATCAAAAGAGTAAAAGTGATAAATACTTCTTGCAGCTAACGTATTACTAATTTATTCCATTTTACTAATACAGTTGCAATTGCCTTTTTTTGCCTCTGGTTGGCAAGGTCAAACCGTTAGCTTATAGCGAATTAGTTTTTCTATTTGATAAACATTTTTCTCACTACCTTATAGCGTTTAGTGACTTATAGCATTTTCCCATATGCTACTTTTTCCTTGTTTTTATCCTTACTATTTTACTTAAATTCCTTATTTATCCTTCATAAATAAAATAAAAAATATGAATCCCTAATAAAAAAAAATCATAATTAATCCTACTTAAGACTAATTTCACAAACTATATATATATATATATATATATATATATATATATATATATATTCCGAATAAAAAATAAAAGATAATATACTTTTGTCTATAAAAAAAGGTTTAATTACTCTGCGGGTCCCCAAACTATTTGAAAACTTTTAAATTGGTCCCCGAACTAAAAAAATTAGTAATTGAGTCCCTACACTTTAAACATTTGTAATCGGGTCCCTAAAATTTTAAATAATTTTTAATTAGGTCCCTAAGATAGTAGAACAATCTTGTAATTAGAGTACCCTATAAATCTCCTGCCATGATTCTTGTCTATTTTGGAGGTTAACAGAATCATTCGATCACTCACAGTAGCAAAAGTTTTAAAGAAGTCTCATACCCTAGGAATCTAATTTTTAAAAGTTTAGGGACCCGAATATCAACGTTTAAAGTGTGGGGACTCAATTATAAAGTATTTAAAAGTTCAGGACCTAATTACAAAAAAAATTAGTTCGGACATGTATTTACAAATTTCGAAATAGTTTGGGGGCCTCTATAGTAATTCAACCTAAAAAAATAAAATTTATTTAAAAAATCATATCAATATGTCATTTGATTTATATTATCTCATTTTTATTTAATAAAAGTAATTAAAAAAATAAAAATATTCTAATTTTTTAGATAATAAATAATTTAAAATAAATTCAAGTATTAAAAGTGATAATTACTTAAAATAAAATATATATATATATATATATATATATATATATATATATATAAATTATATAATTTATGTCATTTTATATTTATCATCTAGTTCAACTGCTAATTTTACCAAACACTTCAAATCCAATAAGCTAGCTTATCCGTTATCTGCTAGCTGATCCGCTATTAGTTATAAGCTTGTTCTCTACCTGCTAACTTATCTGTTATCCGTTAGTTTTTACCAAATAGAGCCAAAGCCAAGCTAGTATTGGCTTGATTCATAGTGTTTGTTGGCTGGAGACTGTTCTTTTTAGTACTTAATTCATAGTGTTTGTTGGCTGGAGACTGTTCTTTTTTTACTGCTTAAAGTTTTATGAATGTAAAATAGAGATAATTTGCTCTGCAAAGGGATGTTTTGATGATGTGTTTCTTTGTGTGAGAGGACCTGGTTCCAATATGCAGGATCAATAGGAGCAAAAGTCAAGATCAGCCTTGACCAGAAAAGAGGGGTGTTGCAGCTATGGTGCTGTTTTGATTTTGATGGAGATTAAGCTTAAGTCTGTGCCTAATGATCATGAAACATAGGCTCGTTATGCTACTTTGCAAATGCTGATTTGCTATGAACAATAATGCCATAAAAGAAAGGATTATACAGGTGAAATGATAACTATCTGCAGTAAACAAATGCATAAAGTCCTAGTAGGTGGCTACAACTAAAGATCATGCAACATGAGATGATGTGCTTTGTTTTTTAATGCTTGATAGATGTGCTTTGTTTTTTAATGCTTGATAGCTAGAGTTTTGATTGCTTTTTATTGTCTGTGTATAATGGAAGTAAATAGGTGGGATGTACTACAATGTAAAAAGGGGATAGTATGGCTGCTGTGGATATAGGAAAGCAAATTCCCAATATGTAGGGTATAGAAAGGGCAATAGATGGGTTAAAAAGGAGGGTGCTCTGTTGAGTTTTGTTTGTGTTGTGGTTTTGACCATTGCTGTAGCTTATGTTTTGAGGCTTTCTAGTTTGGGATGCACATGATTAGGTGTTTGCTTTTTAACCCTTCCTAGAAGGTGGGGAGAGCAGACACTGTAATGCTAAAGTTAGATCATGTTTAATGAAATATTTTATACTTACCGGAAAAAAAAAGAGCCAAAGACAAACTTGCTTATAGCCACTAAAAGCGTTTCACGTGTCAAGAAAGCTTTTAATTATAAAAAAAGAGAATTAAAGGAAAATAAAAATGAAAATCATAAAAAAAAAATATAGGTCAATGCAATAATCAGTAATCACACTATTAACTACGCATTTGGATAAATAGCTTAATTAAGCGCTTATTCAATAAGCCTTTTTTTTCAAATAAGCTAAAAATAACTTATTTTCATAAGTTTCTCTAATAAGCTCATTGATGTAAGCTAAAAAGAACTTATAAAAATATCATATACTATTCTCATAAGTTTTTTTTTATATAAGTTTATTTGCATAATCAATTCTCATAAACTCAAATAAGCTTAAATAAGTTCTTCCAAACGCAACTTAAACCTCCATTCTTTACACATATACTTATATAGCTTACTAATCGATGGTTCTGATTTATCACGAAAGTATTATATATCTAAATCTAAACAAGATTATCTTCTCCATTAAACTAGCCAACATTGTGATTCATTGAACATCTTCATTAAAAGTAAAGAGAGTAAGAGTATCTCCAATGATCTAACTCATTGGAGTTGCTTAACTTCTTTTTTATGGGTTCTATTATGTCACATCACCACTTTTTACTTTATAATACTTTAAACAATTCTACATTCTAATATTAGTGCAACTCCTAAAAGTTCATCAAATTGGTCTCAGAAATTCTTTCACATCTTCATATACATTTTATTTTTCGCAAGGTGACAAGTCACCATAAATTTATCAATAAAATAAAAAAGAAAACAAAAACATGGGGGACATAAACCAAAACCTATGCAAAATAAACGAAATCAAACAAACCTAGAATTAGGTTTTCTATTCAATCTCAGATTATACTTCTTCTGAGATTTGGACATAACCACCGTAAAACCATCCTCAGCAACATTATCATTATTCTGCTCTTCTTCCTTAAAAGTACATCTTCATATACCTTTATTTATGTTTCTATTTAAAGGCTTAATTGCACTTTTGATCTCCCAGGTATTATGATTGTGCAATTTTAGTTCCCCAGGTTTTAATCGCGCCAATTGGGTCCCCCAAGTATCATGCTTGTGCAATTTTAGTCCCCCAAGTTTTAATTGCGTCAATTGGATCCCCTAGGTATCACAATTATGCAATTTTGGTCCCTCAAGTATCACCATTGTGCAATATTGGTCTCTCAAGTATCACGATTGTTCAATTTTTAACATCAATAGCCTATGAAGCACATGTGGGACTGATTTGCACTTAGTGAGGCCAGCTTGACAGTTTATGTGTGATTCCTATGTTGCACTTATTGATATGCATTTGACCATTAAAGTGTGTGAGATGTCAATGAATGTCAAGTAAGAATGTCCTATAAGCTGTCAAGTTGACCTCACTAAGTATTAAACCCGTCTCATGTGGGCCATGTAGGCTACTGACAATAAAAAGTGTATTATCGTGATACTTGGGACCAAAGTTGCACAATCGTGATATCTGGGGGACCCAATTTGTGTAATTGAAACCTGAGGGACCAAAATTGCACAACGGTAATACTTGAGGGACCTAATTGGCCCAATTAAAATTTGAGGGACTAAAATTATACCATCGTAATATCTGGGGGACCAAAAGTACAATTAAGCCCTATTTAAAATAGTAACTCATTGATATTTTTCTCTCTCTTTTTCTGGTGGTTTTTGTATGAGAATCAATTACTTCTATAAACAGTCGTCCTTATATATAACATCCACATCACTTTACTCCAACGATATAACCCAACAAAAACATATCCTTCATTTTAAGAATACATTAAGCAACTCCGATCCCATTGAAGTTACTCTAAGTATTAGTAATCAAATGGAAGAAAATAAATGATCCGTGTAAAACATCAAAATTCATCAGAGGTGAAACTCAACGCCAATTATAAGCAGTCAAGATGCCCCCCTGTTTGGATCAAAACAAAAATAAACAACCCGTGATTAGAAGAGCATTACAGAAGATTGACGTAGTGCTCATCTCTCTTTCTTTATATTTAATATCTATTTATCTATTGCAATCTATCTATATATTTACATATATCTGCTTATTTGTCTACTTTGCATGTCGCGAAATCAGAAATGAAAATTGTAGGCCATACGCAAAATATAACTTTATTCTTGTGTACATAAAGCAAAACGTGAAAGGAAGAACACAGATTTGATTAAGGAGATACGTCAACATATTGAGATTAAATTAAGGTGAACTCTTTGATATTTTAAGCGTAACTTATCCTGTCTAGGTGATCAAATCAAATGGTGCTAATCATTTAACTTGACTCATTAATATGATCTATTTAATTGAGGTAATACGTTCTGATTGGACAGGATAATTTTTACCCTAAAATTATTAGAAATATCAGAAAAAACACCTTAAATTAAACCGAGTCAAATTCAATTTCTGGACGAGACGAGGGGTGCGACCAGATTAGTTGTTTGGAAAGTAGAAAGTGAAAGATGTAACAAAACTACGTTTGTATTATAAATTTACACTTTGTCAAGCTAACTTTTCTCGCTTATATCTTTTCCACGATCTTTATGTTTTGTCGGTTTCAGGCTTTTAATTAGGCGAAACTTCATATCGTGGTCAATTTTAATGACAAAGACGCTCACATGCTAGTGCAATTATGTTATATGAAAGTATGTTGGACATACTATAAACGCTGTGATAAATTTATGTACTCGTTTGTAAATTTATTTTCAATTTGAATGTCATGGTTTCATTTTGACAAGGAGAATTAGCTCACTTCGTTAACCTCTTATTCATGATAATTACAGTAGTACTGCTATTTAGTACAAAATATTATGACAAATTCCATATGACATGTGTGAGTAAAATCATTCGTGTCAATTACCATTGTTGAACTATAAAACACTTACGAAGGACGAGAAGGTAAGCAATCTCAACCTTTGAAATGAGCATGCGAATTCTAATTTTAAAGAAATAACTCTCGTGGGAGTCGTGTAACCTTGGTGATTTAACGATAATCCCTTGGGCAGATCATATGAGTCAAACATGTAGAAATACCTCATGCTCTCACAACAAAATATATTGAGCTACAAAACTTGGGATCAAATCAAGGAAATTTTCTTTGGTAGGCAATTTGTAATTCAAATTAATGTGAATCCGATCCCCATTAAAGTTTGTGATTTGTACTGTCATTAGAATAGAGAGATCCTTCTCTTATCTGAAACTTTTGGTAATAAAAAAAAAATGTCCCTTTATATTTTAAATTAATAATACATACTTTTACTTTGTCTTTGACCAAGTATTCTACCAGTGTTGCTATAAAACTAATCCTTAAACACAGTTAACAATAATTAATTGAGGGTAAGTATTAAAACTCTCACACCGTTGTCCTATTTCATCTCACCTTATACATATGAACATTTTAATTTCAATTTAATTACACATTAGCTAATCATATTCTTAAAATTAATCAAAGTACATTTCATATAAACTAAAATATTCAAAATAAATGTTTAGCTGATGAAGATTAAAGTTAACAAAAATTGATTAAATTCCATCTATTAAATTAGTTGGGATTCGAATCCTATTCTCTCTAGGTAAGCTAAGGGGTTTTAAAGTGGGCAACTCTGATTTGGTAATCTCTCATCTTCAGTATGCGGATGATACAATTCTGGTTGGGGAAGCATGTAAAGAAAACTTGTGGACTATGAAGTCTGCTTTGAGTTGATTTCAGGATTAAATATATATCAATTACCATAAGAGTAGCCTTCTGGGGTTAAATGTAAGTGAGGACTTCTTGGTTCTAGCAGTCGAGTTCCTTAACTGTAAGGTTGCTTTTGTTCCTTTTCGGCATATAGGCCTCCCGATTGCTGCCAACCCGAAGAGTTCAACTCAATGTAAATGAAATGTAAAGAACAAGTTCAACTCAATGTAAAAGTAGAAAATAAAGTGTCAAAGCAATAAATAACGAGAAGTCATAAAGAATTAGAAATAAATGCAGAAAATTTAAAGTGCAGGAAACTAAATAACAAAAAGGTCTTGCTAATGAATGTCCTAAGGATATTATTTAAGGAATCAACAAAACAAAAGTTTTCCTTTTTTGATTCTTTAACCAATGCTCTAAAGATACTCGTTAGCATTCTCCATAACAAAATATCAATGAAAGTGGTTAAAAGAGTAAAATAAATCAATTGCAAAATGTAAAGAAAGTACGTAAATGAACAAAAAAAAAAAAGAGTATAAGAGATATAAAAGAATTTAAAGCGGTTAAAAGAGTAAAATAAATCAATTGCAAAATGTAAAGAAAGTAAGTAAATGAAAAAAAAAAAAAAGAAGAGAAGAGTACAAGAGATATAAAAGAATTTAAAGAACTGAGCACAAAAGTAAAGAACAATAAAGAAAATGAGAAAAGGATGAAAGATTAAAGAGATGACAAGTATGGGATGATGACCTACTTGTTTTAGATTTTTCTCATATCAAATGGGGGAAAATTGAATCCCGAGATATGTTTTTCAAAAGCTATTAGGCACAAGCTTTTGGGTAACAATTTTTAAACCTGATTTTTCATTTCAAGAATCTAAAACAAACCAAAATTAGTGCGGGAATGACAATAAAAAACTCACCAAAAAGAAAGAGGTCCGAAAAGATTCAAATATATTTATTTAAATTGAAAAAAGATAATTGAATATAATAAAGAGTAATAAAACAGAATTAATACATTAAAGGAATTTTTTGAAAAAATTAAATTATAATAAAAGAGGAGGAGGGATCAAATTACACGGTGTAATACTTGGGCATTGTTACACCATTCAATAACATCCTATCAGATAAATATTTTTCAAAATCAACCTTTGGATTGAAAGTTATTATCATATAAATCATATCGATAAACTTTTACACAAATCTATAATCATTTGTTATGTCATCAAGATACATCAAGATTAACGTCAATAGTGTAATTGTATATAACGTTAATCTTGATGACATAGCAAATGATTATAGATTAGTATAAAAATTTATAGATATGATCTATATGATAGCAACTTTCAATCCAACGGTTGATTTTGAAAAATATTTATCTGATGGGATGTTATTGAATGGTGTAACAATGTTCAAGTATTACACCGATGTACTTTGATCCCTTCTCCTAAAAGAGAATTTAAAAACCTTTAAGATTTTACATTTCAAATAAATTATTTCGAAATAAATATCCAACCTTATAAACTCATCCTTGCATAGTGGAACAGATTGGGTACATAAGGAATAAGTGAGACTAAATCTAAGAGTAAAGATATAAATTGATTCATGAAAAATTACGGAAACACATTTGGTTTCTGAAAAATGAAAAATCAGAAGTTGAACCTTAAAAAATTCAAAAGTTTACCAAATTAATTCTTTTAGGATAAATTTTAGGGACACTTCAGTTCTTATAAAAAATTATTTTGATCGACATTTGAAATTTTTGAAAATCAAATTGAGCTTTTTCATTTTTAGAAATCAAATGTCATGTTTTTTTTCCATGTTTTTTTAGCACCAATTTATACCCTTACTCCAAATATATTTTACGGACGGCCTGATAAGTTCCTTCTTCATCATTTATGTTACAGGGTGTCATCAGAGTGAAGATTGATCACGTACTAGAAGGGCATGCCACAGAAAATAGGTGCCCAAACGTGATTGAAGAAATCTGAATTAGTTGAACTACTTTTGCTCTCTGTTTTTTTCCTTTTTTTATAAACTCTTGAACTTTACATTCCCTTCTCCATTTATTTAGCACCGACGGAAAATTTTAAAGTGAAGCTATAAGAAAACGCTTCTTTTATGTCTTGAGTTATAGAAAATATATACTAGTACTCTGTTAATTTATTAATGTAATTTAATTGTAGTCAAAACTTTGTTCCTTCCGATAATTATATCTCCTTAATTAACATTGAGTAACATGACTTTCTCATTATAGTGAGTAAAATAAAACGATCTTGATCCAGCATTTTAGTTTCCCCAATTTATTGTAATAATACTCTATTAAAAAAATCTTTTGTAATAATTTACTTTTTAACTTTCATAGAATCCATGAGTAACGTTGACTCTGAATTATGAAGTTGAGAAATATTAACAATACACTCTTTAACATTATCTTTTCAATACACTCTCTTTCAAATGTGCAGTCAATGGCTGAGTCAAAGCGCCCTATTGCTGCAGATGCTGGTGAGGGTGTGGCTCTTTGTCGGTGGACCAGACCCACTCACTCCCCTGTTGTTGGTGACCCAGGATGTGATCTGGGTAAAAAGTACCAAGTTTTTTTTTCTTATGTTTATCAGATTTGAAAAGGAGCTGTATAACCAGGATGATTAATTTGCATGTAACCAAGCTTTTTTCTTTTGATTAGCAGTTTCTTTGAGGTTGCATAATCTGAAAAGGGGGTTGTGTAACCAAGTTTTTTGTTGTTGCATAATTTTTTTTTTTTTTATCATTGTTATTGCATAATTTGATCTGATGGTGAATATATTTTCATTCTTCATCTTCAATGATCTCTGCGCATTTGATGGAGCTAGCTAGGGTCGCCAATGGAGCTCCCATGGTGGACATAGGCGGCTGGTGTTAACATCTAACATTGGTCCAATTGAGAAGTTGGTTGATTTATATAATATGTTTGGGAGTTATTTTGTTGTCCAAAAGCTTTAAACAATTTAGATTCAAGCTTCTCAAATTATATATATCAGTGTCTTTATTTTGTATTATGTGAGACTTTATTCTTCAATACTTCCTTCCAAGTCTATTTGGAGGTCTAATTGTGGCTTAGTCAATTTGATTTTTTTTTTTTTTGGAGACTTGAGGTTCATTTGTTTTTCCTTTTGGTTGTGTGGGCTTGTGCCATTTTTTTTTGAGTTAGAGTCTTCGAATTTTTTTTTAATGGACTCTTATATCATGTTAGCATTTAAAATTGATCCCAATTGAGGGAGTGTATTAATTAGTATAATAAATTTGAGAATTACTTTGTTGTCCAAAAATATAGATAATTTGAATTCAAATTTCCTAACTTATATCTATTATAATTATTTTTGTTTTGTCTTATATATTCGAACTGGTATTGAGAAATGTTCATCCATTGGGAGAGAAAGGAAGTGACCGAAATTCCGGATTGCAAAGAGTTAGAGCATGTTTAGGAAAGATTAATTTTTCCGATTTCAGCTATTTTTTGACTAAAAAATTATTTCATGCATAATCTATCACGTTTGACAATTAGTTTAAATTTATAGAAAAGCTTTTTTTGGGGAGAAAAAAGCTGTTTTATGGCACCTAATTTGTTTTAACTTAAGATTGCTATGATTTGATTATTTTTCATTCTCAAAACTCTCTTCCCTATTTACCCCTATAAAACTAACTTCCAAATAAATATTATTAAATTAAACAAATAACTTCATATCCTTTTCGTAATTTACTATGTAAAAGTGATTTTTTTTGCACCATCCAAACGAAATGGATTGTCTTAAAATCACTTTTCAGCAAACATACCCAAACAAAAACAGATTCTGATTATAATAGATTATACATATAATCGATTATACATATAATCGATTATCAGCATAATCTATTTTTTCAGCTTTCCCAAACACACTCTTAATCTAAGTTAATCTCAATCATTCTTTTTTGAGTAAGGATCCAAATTGGTCCTTAACAAAAAAATCACGGTGATATTTTAATCCTTGAGAAATGAAAAATATCAATTTGATCTTCAAGAATGAAAAATACAGGTCAAAATAGTCCCTGATAGAGATTAAAATATCCCTAAAAATTATCCTAAAAATGATTAATTTAATCCGTATTTTACATTCTTGAAGATCAAATTGGTACTTATCATTTCTCAGGGATCAAAATATCACCACATGTTTTGTGTCAAGGATCAATTTGAATTTTTACTTTTTTTTTTTTTTTTTTGATAATAAATCAAGAGTCAAAATAAATGGAGGATCGGCCCATAATGCAGTTTGCAAAATTAATACAGTAGTCAATATATTTGTTTGTCCATCGGTGGAAAAACAAAATCTTCCATTTACCTAAGCAGAAAGATAATTTTTTCAAAAATTTGCCCGCCGATATGCCATTTTAAACCACACCAGGTAGATTTAGTTAATTTGACTAAATTATGTTTTTTTATTAAAGACTAAATTATGTTTTAATTAAATATATGTAAGAATTGTTTTTATGAAAAATTAATTTGAGCCTAATTCATGAAGTGAGGCGCAATTAAAATAAGGTTAAATATAATGGCTTACTCCTATAACTTGTGAGCATAATGAATTCAAACCTTAAAATAAACTGAGCTTTTTATTGAACTAATCTTGACTAAGACTTACTCAAATCAACTCATTTTCAGCCTTAACCACAAGCTTAACCAAAGGTACAACGTTTTTTTTTTTTTCCTTCCGGTCTTCTCCTTTGCTTAGCGTTGGCATAAAATAACAAAAAGATAAGACTTTATTATGAAACACATTTTTAATAAAAAAACAAAAAAAGTTAACAAGAGAAAATATCATATTAATAAAAGTAAAATAGTACTTGTAAAGTGAAACAAGAAATATCAAATCTAGTAAAAATAAATAAACAAATTGCCCAGCGGATTTTGGCCAAGATATCTTTCACATATTTTAACTCTTCTTGATACTTTATTTTTAAAGTTTAATTTATATATATTGTCAGTATAAACTTTATATTGTCCATCAATCAGAAATTATAGTATGAGTGATTATTAAGGTAGTTAGGATAAGAATCAAATATTTTAGATAATGTGACAAGTTATTATTGGTTGGCACTGTAAAAAAAAATTTATACTAATAATGAATACTAATTAAATCCTTATTTTTAAACATTAACCCTAACATATTTTCCTCCGTGTACAATTTGGTTGTAGGTTAGGTTTTCACAGATAGCGCTACAAATTCTTACCCGTACTTGAGGGGGTAATCTTCAAACTGCATGATGAAGTCAGAGTCAGAGTCTGGGAGAGCACCGCGTTGATCAAGCTATAGGATCCCCTTGCTAGGAGACCTGTGGAATACGTGCAATGACATTATTATACTTACCAGTTTGTTAAAAATTAATTAATAGCGAATGAATTTATAATTAATAATAGATAAGTTAATTAATTAAATTTAAAGTGTTTGATACATTAATGGTGGAATTAGTTAATAAATATAAAATGATATTAAAGAAAGTTTATATGTTTTTTTTTATAAATTCTATTTATTATATATATATATATATATTATTTATTTTAAAATAATTATCACTTTTAATACTTTATATTTATTTTAAATTATTTATTATCTCAAAAATTAAAATATTAATTTCATAATTTAAATTTTATTTTGAATCTTTTTATTAAATAAAATGTGATAATATAAATAAAATGGCATGTTGATATTATTTTTTATATAAATTTTTTTATAGAAAAATATATCATTTTTTGTTCTAAATATATTTCTAGTTAGTAAAATTAATACTTAAATATATATATATATATATATATATTTTGTTAATTAATTTCGGATATTGGGATTATGATATTTTATTTTATTTAAGAGAGAATAAAGGAGGAATTTAATTAAAATAGTAAGGATAAAAATGAGAGAAAAATAATAAGTTATAAGCTCAAACGCTACTTCAAGTATCGTATGAAAAAAAACGTTATAAGCTCTTTTTGGTAAAAACTAGAGAATATCATATAAGCTAGCTGATAGTGGATAACAGATAGGCTAGCTTATTAGATTTGAAGTGTTTGATATAATTAGCGATTGAATTAGATGATAAATATAAAATATATATATATATATATATATATATATATATATATATATATATATCTTAAATTATTTATCTTAAATATATTTTATTTATCTTAAAATAATTATCACTTTAATACTTTAATTTATTTTAAATTATTTATCATCTAAAAAATAAAAGGGTTAAATATGTTTTTGATCCCCGTAAATGAGCGAATTTTGGTTTCAATCTCTGTAAAAAAATTTCTTTGGTTTTTTTCCCTCTAAAATCACTATTTTTGGTCCTACTGTCATGTGACATTCATTAACTATTTATGTGTATAACAAAAGGCCATATGGTCATCTCTAGTAACACCCAATAACCTCTGTGGTGTCATGTTAGCATATGATTACTCTGAAATTTTTCTTGAACCCTAAAATGAATTATATTAATCTACCCTAAAACGAATGTTAGGGACTAAAACAATGATATTAAATTTTAGAAGGATGTAAACTAAAGAAAAACAATTTACAGGGATAAAAACCAAAATTTGCTCATTTTATAGGATTAAAATTAGTAATTTCATATTTTAGAAGAATGAAAATCAAATAATTTTTTTTACAGGGATTAAAACCAAATTTCGCTTATTTTCTTGGGACTAAGAACATATTTAACCCAAAATTAAAATATTATTTTTTATTTTTAACAATTTTAGTAAGTAAAATGAGATAATAATATAAGTAAAATGACATATAGATATGATTTTTGTTATTTAAATTTTACTTTTTATAGACAAAAATATATTCTCTATTATTTAATTTATTTAAGAAAGATATTTTAAGGATATTTTATTTATTTAACAGAGGATAAATGAGGAATTTAACTAAAAATAGTAAGGATAAAAATGAGAAAAAAATAATATGCTATAAGCTTTAAGCTCAAACGCTACTTCAAGTAACGTCTAGAAAAAACACTATAAACTAGTGAAAAAACGCTATAAGCTAGTAAGAAAAACGTTTGCCAAACAGAGAGCTACAAACTCATCCACTTTAAGCCATTCGCTATAAACTAGCGATTTGACCTTGCCAAGCAGAGCATTAAAAGTTAGTCTCGGAGTGAAATTGAGGTAAGAGTGTAGGTAGAGAAATGAATATACCTAAATATATTTAGTGTCCATTTGACATCAAGAATTGAGCATGAAATTTGAGTTTTGAATTGGAAATGGGTCTCAGAATTCTAATTTTCATATTTGGAAGCCCTTTAAGAATTAGAATCATATATAATTACAATGATTAATTTCATGAAATTAAAATATAGCCAAATTAAACTTTTATCAATTCTTAATCTTCACCCTAACAATTGTCAATTCCATGCACATCGAGGGATAGTACAAGCAGAATAACACAGCAAATCGCTGTCGCCGTCGTCGTCGTCGTCACCCCTACAACCACAGTTGCCACGACCACGTCTTTGCCGCCGCTACTAACAACATTGCTACTATGGCTATCACAACAATTGTCATCACCATCGTTGTCGTTACCGCCATCGTTGTTACTGCCGTCGCCGCCATTATCGTCACCGCCACTACCACCACGACCACCATAACCACTGCCATGGCCATCGCCACTGCCACCGTGAATTCTAGGTAATTGAATTTAGAACTATACTTCTACACCATAATTTATCCCTAATTCAAATATATAATTTATGATTTTGAGTAGAATTGTAATTAAAATTTAAATTTTAAACTACAATTTCAATTCTATCGTCTAAAGGAAGACTTAGTGTTCATTATTCTTATATGTGCTTAAAAAGGTGAACCTAATGGGACCTAAGACATGAATCATGTATGTGTTTTTAGACTTGGCATAATAAGAATATGAGTCCAACATCTTTACACTTAAAACGTAAAAAAAAAAAAAAAAGATTAAAATTTTTGTAAGAAGGGTTAATCATACAATTTTCAATAAACAAGTACACACCATCTGCTCCAAATAAAGAAATTTTATTTAAAATGATTCTAACAATAAAAAACAAAATAAAAGTACTTTAAAAAATTTCATCGGGGGTTGTCTAGCTTTGCTAGTGCCCTAAAATAATAAAGAATATATGATGATAAGGTTCTTCATTTTCATTATGATTTTTCCATATAAATTTAGAAGTTACACTACACCTTAAAACTTTTGCGTTCGTTCAAAAACTACACTACAACTTAAATTATGACTTCTATGGTTCCTACCCGAGTTAAGCCTTATGGAGATTGGGAAATCTCTTACATTACTTACTCTTGGCAAACAAGTATAACAAAACTTGAGCATGAGCCATTTAACTTTACTCAACACATTCAAGTAGCAAATATTCTAATTGATGAGTTATGTGGTCCAAACGATGAAAATTACAGATAGGATGGAGACTATATATAATATACAATAGTGAAAAAATTATACAGACATGTTTATCTCTTATTCTTCACAAAAACATTTGGAAACCCGTGGGGCCATTCAAGACTATTGATTTGCCTTGCACGTGACTAATGGGCAATACCATTCTTTTATGGGGATGAAATAGAGAGATGTCTTTTCAGATTATTTAGTATGTGAAAGTGGTCGATGTTCTTGGAATCAAGGTAAAATCACGAAAGTTTATGTTCCAAACTGTCATAATTAAGATTAAAACATCGACCCCAAAACAATGCTTATACTCTTCATGTGAATGACGTTTGTCTTAGCTCAAGTATACCTAAACTGTTACAGCATATTAGCACTAAGCTCATATATATATATATATATAGCACATTGGTGACACCTTCTTTTGCACAGAAAAGAGAAAACCAGACCTGAGAGCACAAAACCATGGTATCACCAAGTTACTTAGCAATTTTAGTCCTTCTATTATCAGTTTCATTGACAGATTCAGCTTCAATTCAAGAAAGTTTTGTCCAATGCCTCAACTTCCATTCAGAAAAAGCAGTTCCATTTTATGCATCAATATACAGTCCAAACAATGCTTCATTTACCACCATCCTTGAGTCTTCTGCACAGAACCTAAGGTATTTGGTGCCTTCAGCACCAAAACCCGTTTTTATATTCACACCCTCAACTGATTCCCAGGTCCAAGCAGCTGTGATTTGCTCAAAGAAACTTGGGATTCATCTTAGAGTAAGAAGTGGTGGCCATGACTATGAAGGACTCTCATATGTTTCTGAAATTGAGACCCCTTTCATAGTTGTTGATTTAGTCAAACTTCGCGCCATCAATGTTGATATCAAAGGTAACACTGCTTGGGTTCAAGCTGGTGCCACAATTGGTGAAGTCTACTACAGAATATATGAGAAAAGTTCAGTTCATGGTTTCCCTGCAGGCCTTTGCTCAAGCTTAGGTGTTGGGGGGCACATTATAGGAGGTGCATATGGTTCCATGATGAGAAAGTATGGCCTTGGAGCTGATAATGTCCTAGATGCTCAAATTGTTGATGCCAATGGCAGAATTCTTGACAGGGCTGCCATGGGGGAAGACCTATTTTGGGCCATAAGAGGAAGTGGTGGTGGAAGCTTTGGTATCCTTCTTTGGTGGAAGATAAAGCTGGTTCCTGTGCCACCAACTGTGACAGTTTTCACAGTTACTAAGACCTTAGAGCAAGGTGCAACCAAGCTTCTTCATAGATGGCAGGAAGTGGCACCCTTTATTGATGAGAATCTCTTCATCAGAGTCATAATTCAACCAGCTGGAAACAAAACTCAGAGAACTATCACAACTTCTTACAATGCTCTCTTCCTTGGTGAGGCTAGAAGTCTCCTTCAAGTTGTGAAGACAAGCTTTCCTGAATTGGGTTTGACAAGGAAGGATTGCTTGGAAACTAGCTGGATCAAATCAGTGCTCTATATTGCAGGCTATCCAAATGATACACCACCAGAAGTTCTGCTTAAAGGAAAATCAACATTCAAGAACTACTTCAAAGCCAAATCAGATTTTGTAAGAGAACCTATACCGGAACCCGGGCTTGAAGGGTTGTGGCAAAGGTTGCTAGCAGAAGAAAGCCCCTTGATGATTTGGAACCCCTATGGTGGAAGGATGAGTCAATTTTCAGAATCTGATATCCCATTCCCTCACAGAAATGGTACACTATACAAAATCCAGTACCTAACTCTATGGGAAAATGCAGACATCAACACTGCAAAGCATATAGATTGGATTAGGAAGCTTTACAACTATATGACTCCTTATGTGTCCAAGTTCCCAAGGGAAGCATATGTGAATTACAGAGACCTTGATTTGGGAATAAACACCAAGAACAGCACAAGCTACATCCAAGCAAGTGCTTGGGGTCATAGGTATTTCAAGGATAACTTTGACAGGTTGGTAAAGATAAAGACCAAAGTGGATCCTGAAAATGTCTTCAGGCATGAGCAGAGCATTCCACCACTTCCAGTTTGAGCTAAAGAGGGTAAGAGGCTAGAACTGAGAAATAAGGCACTGTGCTGCTAGTTTCATTGGATATTTGGATTGGTATCTAAAAAAATTGTGAAAGGGTCTATAGGCTAGTTTAGAGGAATAATGATTTGTTTCGATTTGTTACTTAGCTTTTGGTCATTTTAAATTTTAATGTTTGTTTGCTGTCTTTGGGATTGTGTATGTGAAATATTATAGGTGACTCAAGTGTTGTTTCTCTAGCAAAAGCTGTGTTACTACTTACTGTTAAAAGATGGTTTTCAAGTGAGTTTTTCAACTATTATATTCGCTTTATTTATGTTTAATAGATTTTATACATTTATTACGAAACTAACAAGCAATAAATGAGTGACAACTCACCTGAAATATCATACTCATAGGAACTGTCAATAGCAATTTCATATAAACACATAAAGCTTAACAGCCTAGCACTACCTTTTTCCGCCAAAAAGGTAATTCGTGGTGTTGGAAATATAATTATTTTATGGGCACCGGTGGAAATTTAATTGTGCTTGATTCTGACATGAAATATTACATCGGAGATAAGAATTTAGGTTAGTATTAATTAAAAGAGAACCCTACTTTGAAAAAATAATTGAAAATTCATATTAAACTCAATTTTTCATGAATTTAATATTCATGAAGCTTAATAATCTAGTTTTAGGGTGTGTTTGAGAAAGCTGAAAAAAAAAGATTATGCTGATAATCGATTTATGAATAATCGATTATTATGATAATCGATTATAATCAGTATCTATTTTTGTTTAGGTCTGTTTGTTAAAAAGCGATTTCAAGATAATCTCTTTTGTTTGGATGGTCTAAAAAAATCGTTTTTTACATAGTAAATTACAAAAAAGGGTATGAAGTTATTTGTATAATTTAATAATATTTATTTGGAAGTTAGTTTTGTAGGGGTAAATAGGGAAGAGAGTTTTGAAAATGAGAAATAATCAAATCATAACAATCTTAAGCTAAAACAAATTAGATGACATAAAACAGCTTTTTTCCCCCAAAAAAAGATTTTTTATAAATTTAAGCTAATTGCCAAACATGATAGATTATGTATAAAACAACTTTTTAGCCAAAAAACAGCTTAAATAAAGAAAATCCAGCATTCCCAAACAAGCACTTAATTGGTATTCAGACTGTATCGAAAAAGCTGAAAAAAAATAGATTATGTTGATAATCAATTATATATATAATCGATTATTGTGATAATTGATTATAATCGAAATCTGTTTTTGTTTGGGTATGTTTGCTGAAAAGCGATTTTAAGATAATCTATTTCGTTTGGGTGGTGCAAAAAAATACTTTTACATAGTAAATTATGAAAAAGTATATGAAGTTATTTGTGTAATTTAATAATATTTGTTTGAAAGTTAGTTTTGTATGGGTAAATAGGGAAGATAGTTTTGAGAATGAAAAATAATCAAATCACAATAATCTTAAGCTAAAATAAATTAGATAAAATAAAACAGTTTTTTTACTCAAAAATTTTTTTTTTATAAATTTAATCTACAGACCCAAATAAATCAGATTGCTTATAAAATAGTTTTTTCCAAAAAAAAATAGCTGAAAGCCTAATAATCAAGTTTTCCCAAACATGCTTCAGTGCAAATATTTTTTATACGATCAACCAATTAGAAATTGATACATTATTAAAAATATTTGATTATTTTTCTAATTATCTTAAAAGTCACTAATACCATAATTTTTGTTAGGTTGACATGATAAAATACTTTACACGGACAATAAATATAAAGTAACTTTAATAATCTACTTCAATGCCGCAATGCTTAATAATTTAGTCTCAGCTAAATCATCTTCGTAAAAAAAAAAAAAAATACGCTGAGTCACCAACCACACATGCAATGATGCACCATTTATCCTAAAACGTTGATTTAGTCATTTAAAAAATTGAAATAATATTTTGACAACAAAATATGATAATAAGTAGAGACACTGTACTTTGAGTGATGTTTTGAAATAATGAATTAGAGGGAGAAAGAGAGAATAAAATAATAAACAAATTAATATTGCACCATATAAATATACGGTGTTGGACAATGATTGTTGTCCAAATATCACAGCTCTTTAAAAAATCAGTAGAAAGATTAAGAGACCTTTAACCTATTGAATAGGTCATCCCAATCTATTCCCTCATCTCCACTGTCTTAGGCTATGTTTGGATGGATAGATTCAAGTGCTTAGTAATAAAGTGGAGTGATAAAAAGACACCAACCCATTATTTGAAAGTTTATTAAGTAATGGAGTGGAGTGGTCAATGATGAGAACTCAAACCACTCCATACCACTCAAACCCTCAAATTTTCATACCCTCCAAATGGGGAGGTTTTGGATGGAGTGGAATGTAAACCATTTCATATTCTTTCTAGTTCACTCCACTCCATTAATTATCATTGCCCAAACAATAGAGAGATCTCTCTTCATTCCCTCATTAAAACTTCCAAACAATAGAGTAGTATACTTTTACCTTTCTACTTCACTCTATTCTAAACCACTCCATTACTAACCACTCCACTTCATCTCCTTCTAAACTCCAAAACATAGCCTTATTCTCCGGCCAACAGTAAGATTAAGAGACCACTATCTTTAACCTTTAAAAAATTATACATAAAATATTTAGTATAACTGTTGAAAAATTTAAAGTATCTATATTTACTACATTCAACAACTATGCATCGTTCCTGACCAGTGACCACACACAACTGAGACCCAACCGTCAAACACCATTATATGCTGCCTTCACCTCCATCTACCAGCGACCCAACATATCAGAGAGATCCACAATACCATTAACCAACCTCAGTCCAAGCCACCTTGCTCCCCTGCCTCAAACACCAATTCAGTCCGATGCCACCATTACTAGTTCAAACCCAACTACCAACACATTTATTCTTCAATGATCATGCCTCGACTCATGTCTACCAGATCTCAACCAAACACGTTGTTTTGGACTCATTCTTCTAGTAGTTACCAAGGCCCATTAATTTGTTTAAGCCCACGTTTTTCAGACGGCTTTCGGCCCAAGGCCCAACATGTAGAGATGCTATTTGATCATGAGAAAGCGAATGAGATAGGGAGCTTTAACCTCGGATGTGGCTTGGCAGGATTTAGGTGGAGACGCTCCCCGAGGCATATCATAGCTTATGAAGGGAGACAACGAGGTACCGTGGAAGTGCGTGAGAGTGACAAAATCTTCTAGGTATCACAAACGACAATGACGCCCTCGAGTCTCCCCCTCTGAACCCACATCTCTTCCTTTCACAAAAATGACACATGAAATCCCTAAACATTATTCCCCTACCCCCTTTTGCTTAACCAAAGATAGTTAAAAGTCTATCAATACTAAATCTAGCCCACAAAAACCTGTTATCTCGTATTCCCACAATCCCAAAGCCAACCCCACATTAATGCTTTTTGCCCCTTCCGTGTAGAATTTCTATAAGCACCTTCATGTGAGTAAAAAACATTATCTTCATCATTCCCCAAAATATCAACCCCAGAAACCATCCTGCTGAAAAACCTTACCCATATGCTTAGTCCTATGTGATACTCAAAGGCATCCTAACATTCCCTTTCATCCCCTGACAGATGCGCACCGCTAAGCCATTTAGGTCAAGGTCTTCCTTTTCACCATAAGCACCCTCATATGAGGAAAAAACATTATCTTCATCACATCCCAAAATATCAACCCCAGAAACCATCCTTCTCAAAAACCTTACTCATATGCTTAGTCCAATGTGATACTCAAAGGCATCCTAACATTCCCTTTCATTCCCTGGCAGGTGCTCATCGTCATCCGCCTGCGGACCGCTTAGCCATTTAGGTCAAGGTCTTCCTTCTCACCAACATTGTCTCAAGTCTCACAAGCTTACGAACCTTGATCTCTAACCCTGTTATGGTTTCACCACCCCCTAAATCTTGGATTGAAACACACATAAAAAATTGTCTGTTTTCAGCGCTGATCACTGTTTTACAACCGTTCAGTCAATTTTTTTTTTTGGGTTTAGCTACATGGTTCGAGTGAGTAGTGGCTGGATGGAGGCTATGACAGTTCAATTGGGTAAATGGCATTGGGGGTGGTTGTAATTCCAGTGATGAACGTATAATATGAGTAAATTTTGGGTACTGCACCAAAGGAATGAGGGTGCATTATAACAGCCTCCCCCAACAACAATGCACTACCTGAACGTCATTTGACCTGTCAAACTTTTGCTCTTCCAATTTTGGCATCTTAATAATCAAGACATTCAAAATGTAGTAAGGTGAAGGTTTGATATCAAATATCATAAAATTAAATCGACGTGCTCTATATCACCCTTTGATAATGTTTTTTTAGAATTTGGGCTTTAGGCCTAACTCAACCCCAAAAGCTAGATCAAGATGTGAGGATTGTCCAAACCTTATAAGGACAACTTTGGAGCATGAACAAATGTGGGTGGAATAACTGGCCTAATAACAAATAACAAATCTAAGATAGACTTTGATACTATCTTAGAATTTGGGCTTTATGCCTAACTCAACCCCCAGGTAGCTCAAGAGATAAGGATTACCCAAACCTTATAAGGACTACTTTGGTCATTTCTCTAGTCGATATAAGATCTCAACAGTTTTAAATTACAATCACGGTTGCCTTGTATTTAGTGTCATTGCGAATAATTATGAAAAAATGTGACCGATGCAACCACAATTGCGATCGCGATGTGGTTGTGGATAGTACTAAAACCACAACGTTGCCGCCTCAATTGTACGGTTAGATAATACTAAAAGCATAACGTTTTGAACTCCATTACGGTTGCGAACCTCATTTTAAAACCTTGCGGTGTAATATCAAAAGCAGAATATATAAAGCCAGCAAGACGAAATGAAAACATATAAAAAAACACATGGATATCTTGATGACCTCAAGGATTTAGTCTAGAGATGGACGAGCATGTTGTATTAATATACACATAATCATAAATTTATATTTTATAAATATTAATTATATTCACAAACAATCTTTGTGAGTTTTGATTGTGCGCTAACTGGTCCATTCAGACTGACTGCAATTGAAAAATAAAAAAGAAAGAAAAATTATCTCTATGGGAAGGAAAAATGTCAAATGCATGAACTCATGAAGAACCTGCTTTCAAGAATTTTAAAAATTTGGACCTAATAATTTCATCTTTCAATTTATATTAAAGATTGTTAACATATAGCTACTTTTATAAATGTTTTATTTGTTTCATTAAAGTTAAGAAAATGTCATGTTACTTTCATAAAAGTTTGTTTGAATGGGAATATAAGCATTTTAAATTTTTTTGAAAGGACAATGTTATTATATAAAGAGCATGTAAGACGAAAATCAAAACTACGTAAATATAGAATTATTTATCACATTTAAATTTATGTAGAAAAAATTGATCAAATACTCTCTTAGTTCAAAAATAAATACACGTATATCTATTTGAGTTTTGTTAACGTATATACTAGGGTCACATGTTAAGATATATTCAGGAAAAAAGTATTAAATATTTAAAAAAATAAATGCATGTACTTTTTTAATAGTTTATAATTTTAAATCCTTAACATTTGCTTACGTCAACAAAATCCTATTTATTTTTTATATAATGTTATTTATATGCCCTTATTCTTTACTAAAACGAGAGGATTCTTACGTAAAGTCCATAAATAAGGAAAAACATAGTATGTTAATCCAATCTTAATTTTTATGTAACATGAGTAGACTTTCAAGACTTGTTGCCTTTTTGAATGGACAAAAACATGTATAACAATTTATCAATGAAAATATAATATATATAATTATTATATATATTTTATTCTCATTAGAAAATAACATTACAAACACTTAAAGAACTGCACCTAATTAGTTTTGTCCTTTTCGAATCAACTATACGAGTTGCTGACAAATAAGCAAAATAACAAAACTCCTGTATTGTTCTTCCATATTACAGTGGCGTCCACTATTATAAAATATTTTAATAAAGTTAGTGGGGTTTTATTTTAAAAGTATTATTGATTATTGATTATTGATGGTAGTAAACTATCACACATTATTTACTCACCCCTACTTAACATTCCCTTGACATTGATGAGATATAATTTAAGATTACGAAATTAATTTTAAAAAACTGGCACCTGGACTGGAACTAGTCTTAGGCAGGGAAACTTCGTGCTCACTTCCTTGCTTCAAGTATAGCGATTGCCATGATATTTTGCAAGCATCTTCTTTCAGGTATCAGAACTTGATTGACAAATAGTTTACGAAATGGTTGTCAGAGAAATATATTATCTGCTTTTTTCTTTATAAAAAAAAGTTGATTTAAATAAATCCACTCTTTTAATTTTTTAAGTAACATGATCATAAAGCTGGAATTTGGAAGTAAAAAAGAGAAAGAAAAAGTGAACAGCACTTTTGCTTTGTGTCAAATTATTCCATGGAAACTCCTAAGATAGGATTAGATATTGGCATCACAAACGACTGCAGTACACATGTTTGTAGGAGAAGAAAATTTGTGCATACACAAAATAGAACTTTATTTCACCAAGTTTTTTAGTTTTGGTTTTGGTTTGTAAAGCTAGTGGGCAATGGCTTTTGTAAAGCAAATACTGTTTTTTGGTTAGGATTAGAAACAGTATTTTATTGTTTGCCTCTTAGTTTCTTTCTTCTTATATATGGGTTAGAATATCCTTATAATCTCAATCAATATACCTGTTGTTTATAAAAAACAAAAGTTTATTTCACCAAGTTTTTGGTGTGTGTGAATTGTATTCAATAATGAATTTTCCACATTGTCATACTTTCAACGATACCACTGTCACTGAGCCGAATAAGTTGAAATGCATACCTATTGATATGACGTTTGCCTTAGCTCAAGTATACGTATATTGCCACTATAAATTAGCATTAGCTACAAGTATATATAAACATGCCAGAAAAACAATATTTTTTGAACACATGAGAAGAGAGAAAGCTGAAACTAAAAAATAATGCAGTCTCTAATGTTGTTCTTATCAAGTTTTGTGGTTCTGTTATCAATTTCACTAACCACTTCAGTTCCAATTCAAGAAACTTTCAACCATTGCCTAAAACTTCATTCTCAAATTCCAAACCAATTTCCCTCAGCAGTCTATACTCCTACCAATGCTTCCTACACTTCTGTCCTTGAGTCCACTGCTCAAAATCTAAGGTACTTGTTGCCTTCAGTGCCAAAACCAGAATTCATATTCACCCCATTCCATGACTCTCAAGTCCAAGCTGCTGTGGTTTGTGCAAAACAGCTTGGTATTCACATGAGAGTCCGAAGTGGAGGGCATGACTATGAAGGTCTCTCATATGTTTCTCTGATTGAGAAGCCATTCATGATCCTAGACTTGGTGAAGCTACGTGGCATCAATGTTGATATTGCACAAAACACAGCTTGGATTCAAGCAGGTGCTACTATTGGTGAAGTCTACTACAGAATTTCAGAGAAAAGTGCAATCCATGGCTTCCCTGCAGGCCTTTGCACAACCTTAGGTATTGGTGGCCACATCACAGGAGGTGCATATGGTTCTATGATGAGAAAGTATGGCCTTGGTGCTGATAATGTCTTAGATGCTAAAATTGTTGATGCTAATGGCAGGATTCTTGATAGAGCAGCTATGGGAGAAGACCTATTTTGGGCAATCAGAGGTGGTGGAGGAGGAAGCTTTGGAGTTATTCTCTGGTGGAAGATCAAGTTGGTTCCTGTGCCACAAACTGTGACAGTGTTTACAGTCACTAAGAGCTTAGAACAAGGAGCAAACAAGCTTCTTCATAAATGGCAACAGGTGGCACCAAATATTGATGAGGATCTCTTCATAAGAGTCATCATTCAACCAGGCAATGGTAGTGTTCCAGGTCACAGAACTGTAACAACTTCTTATAATGCTCTCTTTCTTGGTGGTGCTGTCAGACTTCTCAAAGTTATGAAGCAAAGGTTTCCTGAATTGGGTTTGACAAGAAAAGATTGTCTTGAAACTAGTTGGATCAAATCTGTGCTTTATATTGCTGGCTATCCCAATGGAACACCCCCAGAAGTTCTGCTGCAAGGAAAACCAACATCCAAGGCTTACTTTAAAGCAAAATCAGATTTTGTAAGACAAGTAATCCCAGAAAAATCACTCAATGCACTATGGAAAATTTTTCTGCAAGATGATGGGCCCCTAATGATTTGGAATCCCTATGGAGGAATGATGAGCAGGATTGCAGAATCTGCAACCCCTTTCCCTCACAGAAAAGGAACTCTTTACAAAATTCAGTATGTAACTGGATGGATTGATGGAGAAAAGAGTATGGTAAAGCATATGGGCTGGATGAGGAATTTTTACTACCACATGGCTCCCTATGCTTCAAAATATCCAAGGGAAACTTATGTGAATTATAGGGATCTGGATATAGGGATGAACCAGAAGAATAGCACAAGCTTTTCAAAGGCTTGCTCTTGGGGTAGTAGGTATTTCAAGGATAACTTCATCAGGTTACTGAAGGTGAAGACTAAAGTTGATCCATCTAATTTCTTTAGACATGAGCAGAGCATCCCTCCATTGCCAAATGGTAAGAAAGGGTAAAAGGCATGAATGATGAGAATAAAGGGGTACAACACTTATTATGGCATGAATGCTAGATCATTATGACAATTATACTTATTAACTGGTGAAGAATGAAGATTCTTATATATATGGTTAATGTTCTATGTTAGCTACTTTTTAAGATAACCTTTATGTGTTAAAACTTTAGTTCTCTTGCAATTAGTTTCTTTGTGATTGTGTGTTAGGAAAAGAATTGGAGATCCTTATATTTGGTATTGTAAGTGATTATTTTGAGTTCATGTGACCATTCGACATATATTGTGCATATGTGTGAATTCAAGAGTGGCTTGTAATTATTACTTGTTAGTGAGCTTTGAACAAACACTTTTTTTTAGTGTTTGACTTGGAATTAGGTGAGAAGCACTATGAGGACTCTGAACTGAAATAACCTCCCTGATTTCACGAAGTGCAAAATCCGAATACAGGTTTTCAAAATAAAAAATCATTTTTGAAAGGGAAAAGAAGATACAACCCTCATAAACTTTAACTTGTTTGTAAATAGGCATCATCAACTATTAATTCTTCTTAATTAATCCTCAAATTCTAACCATGAGTGAAATTGATCCTTCTGTTAATCCAAAAGTTAAATCACTAACGGTGATCGAATCCAACCGTTCATTTTTTCTTAAATCTCATCCATGATTATTATTTTTATTTTTTTAATTTAAATAAAATGAAAGAAAAAAAACAGAGAAAGAACTCTTGTGTTCCTTCTTGTTCGCTGTTCTCTTCTATATTTTGCAAAGGAGCTAAAGTTTAGGAAAGTTAAAGTTTAGGGAAGTTGTATGCTCTTTTTCCTTTTTGAAATATAATGAAACTAATTAATATCTGAAATCTAAAATCTAAAAACAAAAATGAAAATTCCTTCAAAAACTAGTTATTTTGTTCTAAAGCAATCAAAAAAACTTTTTCAAAAGATATAAGCTTTGAAAAAATAAATTTTATTAAAAGGAAAGTCTTTTAAAAAGGAAAATTTTGATATTGGGCCTAGGTCATGTTATGTAGCACATCTCGTTTTAATAAGGGAAATAAATAAGGATAATATAAAATATAATTAAAGGAATTAATTTAGCCGTTTGATTCCATTTTCTTCCAGAATCATTATAGCGAGGCTTGATGACTCAAGTTTTTAATAAAATCAAATTAATTAATCCTCCAAAACGAATAAAAATGTTTATTTCTAGAAAATGATAATCAAAATGTTTAAATATAAAGGGATATTTCGATAATTTTATGTTAACGGGTACCGCGAGTATGGATACTATACTATCCATCCAGTCACATTAATAAGTGGATAAAGAAAATACTTTTTTAATTTATCCGTGGATATCCATTGAAATATTCATTCTTTAACTATTATGGATATTATCCGCGGATATCCATAAGCACGGAAAAAATTTACATCCCCTATTAAAACAGAACTGATGGGATGCGCCTAGCCCTTGCAGTAGTGTAACGCATGGACGACACTAGAAAGACCCAGCCGCATGCTATGTACCTGAAGTAAAAAGGAAGTTTGTTAAGTTTCAACCACAGTTTCTTGGAGGAAATTTCAAAGTAAATCATGATGCAGAAGAAAGGAAGAGAAGTTAGAAAGGTGAAGATGATGAAGTTGGTGTTTTTGACAGAGACTGTAACAGCTTCCTTGAGGATATTCAAGACTCCCAACTTTTTGCTTCTGCATGATTTGTTGACTTTCTCTCTCCATGTCTGCACCTCCAAGATTAATACTAAGCTAATTCTAATTAATTGAATCACGATGCTTATTGCAAATTATCAATACGAATAGATATTTTCTGTCGTATCTCCAGTCCAGTACAACAGTTTGAATTATAAAAAAAATAAAAAATAAATACACAGTTTGTGGATGACATGACTTTTGATCTAGACTTTTGCTTGTCTAATTAATGACATGAAATTTCAATAACGGGGCCAGCCAAATCACCTTCTTTCAATTTATGTTGACATTATCAGCTTCTATTTCTAGGTGTAGATAATATAATATATAATATTTTATATAAATACAGTCCTTTCGGGATGAGGGGGTTAAGTTTAACAGAGAGGGAAATGGATGAAAGAGATGAGGTAAATATTAGGAACCTCAGCAGAAATTGGAAGGGGTGGCAACTTTCCCTACTCCCAAACATTACAAAGAAAATGGTCATAACCTAAATCAATAAATCGAGTGGAGCTATGGTATTGTAATTTGCAACTCACGCTACCAAGTTCGATGCCTTCTGCAAGCAATTCATAGTTAAAAACAGGATCCTCCATTGAATTAATGCAGCCATTTAAGTTCTTAAAGGAGGTATTTATAATTATTTCCCTTCAAGTTCAATATCAAATTCGTTAAAACTTTCTTGTAAAATTCATTTGATGATTAACTCTCACCCGGTCTACTATGAAAGATGTTTAGGTAACCATGCATAACATCCTGCTTTTGTTGAGCACTTTCCGTTACCAAATAAAAATTCAATAAAATCAAGAATAAAGGTTCAAAGTGATCTCTGAATTTTTTTGAGGACCCACTTTTAGTCCTTAAAAAAAATAAATTAACTAAATAGTCCATGAAATTTATAAACGTGGGACAAGTTAGTCCTTCCGTGTATCTCCGTCCACTTAACTCCGTTAATTCAAATTAGTGATCCAAATTAATCCTTGAAATTTAGCTCATGATCCAAATAAGTCTCTGCATGTAATGCATGCACCAGAATGCAACATGCATCAGAATTCAGCCGTGTACACCAAAAACATGCATCCTTCCTATGTCTTACGAGTCTTACGCACAACTTCTTGTCAAAATATCTTATCTCACCAGACTTTTTGTATGTGACTTCTCATGTTTTATGAGTCTTGTGTTGCTGTTAGGGGCTTCTTTAGATTAAGCATCCTTTCTCCTATGTTTTTTTTGGCCTCCTAATAGGCCTCTTCAACTTTGGTGACTCTGGCTTGTAAGGGAGTGGCAAGACCAAAACTTGTAAAAGAAACAACTGCAGAGAGGTTAAAAAACACTTTCTCGAGTATCTCGAGTCCATTGTTCACCCTGAAACAAAAATCAATTTCAATGTTTATCAAACCAGGAACTGACTACAAAGGAAGGTGTTTGTTCATTACCCGTGTGACAACTTCTAGCCTTCTTGGGAGGCCAACAAAACATAGAAGGAAGGATGCTCAATCTTAAGAAGCCACTAGCAACCAACAACACAAGACTCGTAAGACATGAGAAGTCATATACAAGAATTATCGTGAGACAGGACATTTGACAAGTTGTGCACAATACTGGCAGGATATGGGAAGGATGCATGTTTTTTGTGCACACTGCCGAATTCGGGTATATGTTGCATTCTAATGCATGTATTACACGTAAGGACTAATTTGGGTCACGAGCTAAATTTGAGGGGACTAATTTAGATCACTAATTTGAGTTAACGGAACTAAGTGAACGGAGATGGATGGAGGGACTAACTTGTCCCGCATTTGCAAATTTCAAGAATTATTTAATTAATTAATATTTTTTCAGGGACTAAAGTGAATGCTCAAAAAATTTCATGACCACTATAAATCTTTACTCTAAAATCAAACAAGTAGAGTAGATATTTATCTACCAAGCAAACCACTTTGACCCATGTTTACATGCATTGAAGGTTATGCTGACACTATCCCGGGGAACAGGTGCTGAATTTGTCAGCTTCTGTGTATGATTGGGCACGGACTTGTCTGAGTTGATTAGAGATAAAGTCTCATAAGAGCTTATAAAACTTGGGCAATTTTCATCTCTTGAGCTAACTTTTGGGGTTGAGTTAGACCCAAATCTAATATGATATCAAAGCCTATCCTAGATTCATTAAAGAGCCGCCCACCATATTATCCACGCACCAAGCCCAATAGTGCTGGGTGTGAGGGAATATATTGGAAAAAACTCAAGTCCCACATTGATTAGAGATAGAGTCTCATAAAAGCTTATAATGTTTGGACAATTCTTCTCTTGAGTTAACTTTTGAGATTGAATTAGGTCCAAATCTAATAATATATTTTGGGACAAATATTTTTTATAAATATGACAATATATAATGAAACGAAGGAGTAACTTGTAATTTTGTTATATGTACTACAGAAATAAAAAGAGAGAGATATGAACATAGGTGACGTCGGCCCACCGACACTCATTGTGTGTATAGGCCAAGGGCATTCTGGTCAATATATTTCCAAAGGGAAAGGGCAGGGTTGGAACTTGGTAGATGTTAACTTCGGAGGGTATTTTGATCGTAAATAATAAGATAATGGCGGGGCACCCCTAAAGAGTTTTTCCCTAGTCGTGAAAAGTTGCTTCTCGTGTTATGGGGTAATTGGTTTCATAAAAAAAAAAAGAAGGATAATGTTATGGTGTGGTTGACTATCAAGTTATTCACCCTTTGCTCTTCCCGGTAAAACAGATTAAATCTCAACTGCTTACTCAGAGGGCAGTGAGGTAATTTGATTGAAACTCTGATATTCACTAGTTGTATGTCCTATCCCTAGTAGGTTCTTTTTAAGGTTAAAAAAAAAACAAAAAAAAAAAACACTATCCCGGGGAAAGCTTGGGATGGACAAATAATTACTCTTGGAAAAAAAATGCACCTTTGTCTTTTATTGGGGACTGCAAATTTAGTGAGTTTCCATGCCTCAGTGGGTATTGCAGTATGGGATAAGTGTTAGTCCATTAGAGATAAGTTTTGATGCCTCTCCACACGCAGGACACATCTACTCAATATTATATGACTGGTCGAAAGATATTAGGTGTTGTGTACATACACCCACAAGGAAGCAATCAAGCTTTCAAAGCGCCCTACAATATAGAAAATGTTTAAATGCAAACCGAAATTTAATTTCTGTTTTCTAAGAATTGTTAGGACCAATAAATCTAGGGAATGTGTAATTAAATTTGTCAATAACGTAAGTAATCTTCATCTAATTTTTTACGCACGCTTTTTTGTTTTATTTCCTTAATACGCTTATTTTTTTCAGCTGCAACAGTTAATAGAAAATAAGACAGCTCAAAGAACAAAAAATTAATCGTAAAACTAAAATAACTCATTTAATTCCAATTCCCATCCTGCACCTGCATTCAGAGGCCAAACTCCTGGTGAACTACGTCTAATTTAGTGAAATTAAAAAGATTTAATAACTGAATGGGAGGGGTGCGCCAGGCCCGTGCAATAGTGCAACGCATGGGCGACGCTTGAGAGGCCCAGTAGCAAGCTACTGTGGCGGCCCCTCCCCCTATAAAAATTAATTTAATATCATGTGGGCCATTGACCCACGTATCAGATATTAAACTGATAAGAACAGATACTACACTTGATCTTAGCCAAAAGGCCGAGAAAGGTATGAGTTGAAATTAGATGGGAGTGCATATTTTATAGTGAAGTCTTGATGCTGCTTCTCTTCACTCAAGCAATGTGGGACTTAGGCATCAGCACTTCAATAGACCTTTATATCTATTCTATAGCCCAAAATGCAGTATTATTAAAGATTCGACTAGCTACTCATGTTCCAACAAATCTTGTTCAAACATTGGACCATGTTTGCTCTGTTCAAACACGATTAATGAATCCACAATAGCTGCTTGATCAAGCTTGTTGCTGCATAAAACTAGTAATTTTGACGAGTGAATGAAAAGAACAACGATATATTGAGTCATTGAGACTTGAATATTCTTGCTCTGTATGGAAGAGGGAAAACAACAATTTTACTTTTTCAAATTCCAGAAACGTAGTTGATAGGTTTAGTGCTTTGAATCTTCAAATTTTCCAGAGTGTAGCTCACGTAGTCTCCTTGGCAAACCAGCTTGCAGGATATAAGATCCAACCAAGGAACTTGGTTGCAGCCAACAACCTTTTGCTCCAGAGTCTTCAAATAAGAAACATATTTCTCACAAATTTACCGCATTATGGAGCATATATATGATGGAGCATGAAAATTTTATATGGATAAGTACATACATTTTGTAGCCAAAGAAAAGTACATTCAGTTTAAGCTTACACAATCTTCAAGAGTAGCATGCTCTTGGCTCTATATATAGTCATAGACATATGTTAAACTTGCTGCTTTTGGCTCAGGTGAGATATGAAGCATAAATTACAAATACAAAAAAAAAAAAAAAGTATAGTAACTGATTTTGCTAGAAGTTGCCAGTAATCTTTACAAGAACACTCTACCTTGCTAAAATGGTGGAAACAGTTCCTGTGCCTTATTGTTATATAAACAGTTTTCTGCCATAAATTTGGTATGTGTAATCAAAATTTTACAGGATGTTTGACACAAGGAGGCACTTTAACCTCAGAAACATCAATTAAGGAACAAAATAAATTAGACAACATCAAAAAGTATGAATTCTTGACTTATTTTGTACACCAATGAAAAAATGCAACCCTTGACAGTCACTTATCTACGTTTAGCATCCTTCTTTGATGGAGGAGGAACCGTTCCAAAAACCAAATCCCACAGTGGTGAAGTGATCCCAAAGCCATAGTTCTGGAGCCGATAGTGATGATTCAAGTGGTACTTCTGCAAAATATCAGAAGGAAAAAAGATTATTTGCCTTTTTCTGGCTTTAAAGATTTAGATAATTGCTAATGTATCATATAGGAAGCTGCATGCAACATAACAAGAATATGACAATGTCATGTTAGGAAAAAGGACACATCAAATTAACTCCATCATGTTCTGCCCAGCAGCTGTATGTCTATCTCAAAATGATACTCTTGTTCCCAAAGAAAATGAGAGGATCCAAAAAAGAGATCAGATAACAAATGCTATCATGTTTGTTTAAGAGACTCATAAGTATATAAAAACTGAAAACAGAATGCCTCAACATTTGATCAACTAATACATCTGGTGTGGTAAATTATACAACTATAAACTATTATTACTTATTTGACAAGATGGTTTTGCTAAGCAAAACATCAATTGGAGTGAAGAATTGTAATTTAATTTAATTGTCATCCACTGTTAAAGGAGGGGAAGTGCTTTTACCTTGAGATTTTTGGGCACATCAGTCTTTGGTTGACCATGGTGCAAGTAGTAATGGGTGCAATCATACATCACATAGCCCAATAAGATACCTCCAAACATAGCAGGAGCAGTTGAAGGGGTGCATATAAGCTTCACTAAGTTCCAGATCTGGACACGGCGACAAAAATACTAACATCAATTCATGGAACCTCTTATCATATTTGAAAACCATTGGTACAGAGGTAATAAAGGTATGCAAATGAGTTATATATTATAATGTGGTAGAATATAAATAGATACCGGTGTGGCTATTATAGCGGCTGCTGCTGGGGGGAAAACAAGTCTCAAGCCATCCATGGGGTGCTTATGGTGGCAGCCATGGAGAAGGTAATGCATGGTATTCCCCCTAATGCAACAATAAAGCAATAAAGTAAATAAATAAACAAAGCTTTCAGTGTTATTCGAATCAATAAGTAGTTAATCTAAGCAGACAAATACATGCAAAACTTAACATATGGTTTCATAGCAAATTTTTAAGTGCTTCAGGATAAAGAAAATTCTTGCTATAGATATTTAATGTGTATCACTTGAGTTATGTGAGGATATAAGCATCTCTTACTTTAATGGTAAACTGAAACATTTGGGGGACGAAAATTGCAATTTAGCCAAAATAATACAATTTAAACATAAAGCATTTTTATTATTATTAAAGTTTTAAAAATATATATCTACGGGTCTACGAGTTGGGTCATCGGGTAACGGGGTTGCCAATTGAAAAAATCTAGTACCCGAACAAAACCACATCGGGTTTGATCGGGTCGGACCCAAAGAGGGAACTGATCCGACCCAAATGCATTGGGTTGGGTTGGGTCGTCGGATTGACCTATCCCCATGAGCACCCTAGATGCTACATAATAAACGATACACCTGAGAATGAATATTAAGAATGGCTAATGGTTTCACATGTGACAGGTAAAAGATGAAGAGAGATATAATTACCAGTAGCTCTTTGTTTTAACGTGGAAAAGAAAACGGTGCAACATGTATTCGGCGAATGTCCAAAAGAAAATGCCAATAACCACGAATAGAGCTACATGAGGACAAGGTAGGCCCATCTTTACAGAATCAGAAATAAACCAACTTGCAACTGGCACCCAAACAATTGGAATCACCCACCAAGCAGTGCGTGTGAAGAACTGTTCCAAGTAGTAATTAACAAGTCAAGAACACAGCTAATAGAAACTTTTCAATGTATTATCAAAACTTTTAGAAACTGCTATAATGGGAAAATGATAGTTTTCTTGAAGAATAATCATATTGCCATTTTTTTATCACACCATTTTTTCACCTAAATTTTAATTATTTATCATTTACTCATTGTTGTTTTAAAAACAACAGTCTTTTGATTAATGGTTATAAAGTAAGTATAAAAAAAGTATAAAGAAAAATATGGTAAGAAAATGATGCACTTGAAATTAATTGATTTGATTTACCAATATATACCTCCAAGAAACTGCTTTCAAAAAACCGAGGGCCTTCCTTGCTTACAATAGGCTGGTGAACCCACTCGTCATAAGCTTCTCCAAGATGCCCAACCTGTAGTAAAAACATCGAAGATACGTATTGGATTCAATTAGATAGCATACGTATACAGGAACTATTCTAAGGGATCGAATATAATACTGTGAAGGGTTATGATTAGATATAAAATCTATTAAGTAACATTTTAACTTTAATCAAAACAAGTGTAATATTATAATCTTAGAGTGCATAAAATTTTCTGCATAAACTGAAATGAAACATATATTACAACCGAAATACACTGCAAGACAGGGCATGTTCAACTTAATTGTTTGAAACAACTTACAAGACCTTGAGGCATTGTGCCTTTACCTGCAAAACAAGGGGCTTATTCAAATCAACCACATATTTCTGTGCAACCATCCTGCCACTGAAGATGAAAACATGAAACAAAAAAAAAAAGAAGTGTTATGAAAAGGAAGTAAGCTTAATAATAATAATGTTTGTCATTGTTTATTGAGTTTAATTGCTATCCACTTTTACACTGACAACCAATCAGAAATCACGATATATGTGACTTCTAAGGTAGTTAGAATAAGAGTCAAACACTTTAGCGTACGTGGTAATTTCTGATTGGTTGTCTGTGTAAAAAATCTTTACGCTGAAAGTGTATACCAATTAAATCCTTATTTATTTTGGGTCACATAAGGTTTGTCATTTCTTGTTATCAACAATATTTAATTAGGATTAGAATTTGTCAAAATTAATCAGATATGCAAATTGCAATGAAAACAACAAATTACTAGAAAGAAAAAAAAAACAAATGAAAAGAAATGGAGGTGGATTAATGGAATGAAATTAACAAACCGTGTAGAATGCGAAAAAGCTGGGTTCAACCACGTACAGGAGGAGGTGCTCCTCCCTCTTCGCGTTTTTCTCTGTATGTGTAATGTAATGTAATGCAGCGCGAGAGGGATCGGAGTCTGAATGAATGAATGAAGCAAAATACGAAAATGAAGTGGATGAGTATTTAGGGGGGTTGGGGTTGGGGTTAGGAAGCCAATCTGGACCTTCATTTTCAGTGGCATTTGCACCTTCCGTTCCATTCTAACCATTAACAGACTCTACCTTAGAATAGAAAACATCACCGGTTTTCCACTTTAGGTTTTGATGAGCTGGCCACTTTCATTCCTATCACTGACTGCCAACAGCTTCGTCAAAGGTTAAAGCTTCTTCTAACCTCTAACATCATGGACTTTATCCTCATGATCTATGACATTAATATTGGATTTTATGTTTTAATTTCATGGTGGCGTCAGCTTATAATGTCTCTACCTCCAGGAATTATCAAACAAAAAAAAAAATAAAATCAAATATGCATGATCAAAATTGATTTTTTTTGGGTTTTTAAATGATTTTTCTAAGAATCGATTGGTTAGGCTCGATTTTGGGATGATTTTTATGAAATCTAACCAAACCAAACCCCAAACTATACACAAATAGGCTACCAGTACAGATTTATTATTGTAATAACATATAGGTATGCTTGTAGCAATGTGTGTATGGAGTTATTATTAGAAGACCAGGTTTAGCAATCTGCTTCTTATACTAATTATAGGCTTAAATGCTATGTGAATAGCATGTACATATTTAATCTAGAGTAAAGATCCAAATTGGTCCTCGACAAAAATCCACGGTGACATTTTGGTCCCTGAGAAATGAAAAATATCAATTTGATATTCAAGAATATAAAATGCGGGTTAAATTGATCCTTTTTAGGATAATTTTTAAGGATATTTTCATCCTTGTCAGGGACTATTTTGACTCGCATTTTATATTCTTGAGGTTTAAATTGGTATTTTTCATTTCTCAATGATCAAAATGTTACAATGAATTTTTGTGGAGAGCCAATTTAGGTCTTCACTCTTTAATCTATTTTGGTTCTACTGTAATAGGAATCATTTCCACAGTTGTGTAACATCTACTATGTGCGTCTTTGGATACCATCCAAAATTCCGTTTGGGCAGACAAAATCCATAGTGGTCGAAGGAGTTGGTTTCAAAAATGTGTCCAATATAATTAATTTTGATATGGGTAGAATTAATTTTAAGAGAATGCTAATCAGTGTCCTGATTAAGAAATTAAACACAAAAAATTTTTATTGGAAAGTGATGTATTTAATATTTTAATAAGTGTCATGTTTAGCTTTCCAATGAAAACTTGCTTTTATTGAATTCCTTAACCAATGCTTTTGGATGGCGTTTTGTTCATAAATGTTTTATTCCTAGACAAACTATATTCGTGGGAATCTTATTTTCATGAATATTTTTCTCACATTCACACATGGGAATAGAGTTTATAACTATTATTCACTAATTTTATTTCAGGACATTTTTTATACTCGGAAATAATTTTTTTAAACTTGTATCAAACATGGGAAACTTGTATTCTTATGTCAACGTTTCCGGAAATATTTTCTAAAAACTTGTCTTAAACACTATCTTAACATTAGTTAGCAAGATCCTTAATTTTAAGCAAAATAAGAATTTCTAACTTTTTCATCCATTAGAATTAATTCTAAGTGTGGTATCCCTAAAAAAATTTAAGAAGAAAATTATATTTGGATTCCCTAAGAAATAAATAATTGCATAAATTCATAAAGCACGTAAAGGAAAAAATTAATATATGCTGCTTGAGCGTGACATATGCTCTAGAACAGTTATATTTTTTTTTGATGAAAGAACAGTTATATTTGTTATTAATTTTCAATAAAGTTATAAAAAATTTAGAAAAATTATCACATGATCTTAGAATATAATAAAAACATAATCTAAGATATATCTTTATCATTAGTTTTAAATAAATAGCTTCAAATTTATTTAAAATATATAGTTGGAGCACGCATTTATTATGCTCTAAAAACATACTACAATTTTCAAAATTTTAAGTCATTAATAGAAATATAACCAAACGACACTCACACAATAATTTTTACTCCGGTAACATACAATAATTTCTCCATAAAGGGTGACAGATTGCAGGTTGCAAACTAGCAACATAACACTCACACAATCAAAGAATGTATTGACTATCTTTAATTTGTATATATAAATTTACACCGTATCAAGCTGGATTCCCAACATATGGTTTGGAGACATGGGCATTCAGTGTTTTTCTAGATGATAGTTACTAAAATGAGAGAAAGAAAACGGAAAAACAGAAGAGACTTCTTTCACCAAATACCACCCATTCTTCCATCAAGATTTTGGAACTGAACATTTGATCAGAGGCACATTCTGTGATCTCTCTCGTGTTGTAACTATGTTTAGCATGAAACACCATGTCATTGTGAGTATCATTGCAGGGAAACGACCCACTACAAGCCCAGCAAGTGCAATCACAAACAGAATCGTGTACCCTGAATTCCCAACTCTATCTATTCTCTTCTCTTCACCAATCACAACTACTTCCTCCACTCTTGCCAGTGAAGAGTCTTGGGAACAAGTGATTCCATGATCAACCTCTGCAACTTCATTTTTTAGCAACAATATTGATCTATCCCCATTCTCTATCTCAAAATTCATTGATTTATCTTCTTTACCAGTACTACAACCTTCACTATTTGTCTCATCTTTCCTCTCTTCACTTTTCTTTTCCCTTTTATCTTTCTTATAGCACCTCAACTTTTTAGGCACAAGTTTCTTCACCATCTTAGATTTTAACTTAACACTACAGCTATCTTTAGTTTTACATTGGGATATTTCACATGAATCCACAACCTTCACATTTGAATCCTCTTGCATTTCGGGACATGTCTCTTCACAACAAAAACTAACAACCTCACTCTTCTTTTCCACAACTTCAATTTCCTCAAAGGACAAAGAATTAGAGCTACTTTCAGCTCCAACAACCAATTCAGAACCTTCACAATTTTTCTTTATCTTCAACTGAAGCTTCTGGAACCAGACATGACTAGAAATATTTTTGGTCAAACATTTGATTATTCCCAAATTTGCATCAGAAGAACATAACCTCAAACACGAAACGACACGTTTCCCTGCGTTTTCTATTAACAGAAGCGAAAACGCTGAAACGGTGACCCCAACGGTGAGTTGCTTCACACTCGTGATCAAAACGACCGCCACCACAAACACCTTCAAAATAGCAGCAAGTACCGTTTTTGAACCCGACCCACCTCCACATTCTCCGACCCGGTTAACCTCCCGACCCGAACCCGCAAACCCATCCTCTCTGTCAACGCCGTCGTTTCCGGTGACCAACGGCGTCAAACTCGGAGCCTCTGAGGAAACCACCATGCAACCGCTCGAACTCGAAGTCTCCGGCAGCTTCGGCGGTGGAGGAGGTGCTGGAGATAGCGGCGGTGGAGGTGGCGGATCGGAGATTTCCTGGAGAACCGGTTTTTTGGACTTGGGTTTTCTGAAGCGGGTCCGGTTTTTGACGAAGAGGTCAATGAGGGAGGTGGGGAAACCGGTCTGAACGACGAGAGAGGCACCGTGTTTTGGTGATTGAAGATCAGCGATGATTTGGGATATTGGGGTTACCTTGTTTTTCTTCCATGGTAACGGCATGGTTCACACTCTGTTGCAATTATTGTAAAAGAAAAGGAAAAAGAAAATTGAAAATTGGGAAGAGCGAAAGGGGTGAAAGTGGGTTAGGAAATGTACATGGTTTATAGAATTGGAGGAAGGAGAAGGAGAGAGTGAGGAAATAGAGCGGAAAGAGATGGAGGGGTTAATGTCGCGTGATGTGAGTTAGGTTGAATTGAATTGAATGGGACCGTCACGTGATTGTTTCACTCAATCAAGAAGAAAAAAAGAAAAAAGAAAACATGAAAATGGGACCTATTATTTATTCTTAAATGCCGTGTAACGACGTGAGATTAGCATGGGGAAGACCAGTCTACCCGCCTTGACCTGCCACTAATAATGCACCAAAACCGAAAGATAATCCATTTTGTTTTATGATGGATCGATGGATCAACAGGTTTAACTAATATAACATCAAAAAAATAAAAATTACAAGTTTTTTTGGTAGATTAGGTGGGATGACTACAAATGCTACAAATGAGGAATGAGTAACTCTCTAATTTGATTCAAAAAATTATAAGGTCATATTAATTTGGTTCCTATATCAATTTTGTGTTAATTTTATCTCTAAAATTATAAGATTCGTATCAACTTAGTCCTTGAGAGAGGGGTTAGATTGATTAACGTTTGACAATTTCAGGGATATTTTTGAAATTTCGAAAATATCATGGATCAAGTTGATACGACCTTATAATTTTAGAAATCAAATTAAAGATTTACTCAATAAGGAATTTACGATTGAGTTTGTTTGGGTTGAGACTTTGAACTTTAAAAAAAAAACTCTTTCAAGTTAAAAAAAATGGATAAGACTCCTTTAAAATTGATAAATAAGAGTGTTTCAACCTTAAATTTAATAAAGTATATAAAGATCTTAATTCACTTTAACATAACTAGCCTAACTTGCAAAAAATGACGGGTTAAACCGACTAACCCCGGACGGATTAGATGCGTTTGGCCAATGCTATATCAGATATTCATCAAATTAGTGGAGTGAGTTGATGGAATTCTTTAATTATAGCGATGTTAACGGGTCAGATTAACGGAATAAGGTGAGAAAAATGCTCAAACCAAACAAAATGGTTTGGTTTAGGTGGGACAAATTTAGGGTGTCAATTATTTAAAACAAGTAGGGGTGAGTAGACTATAAACGATATGATTCTTTCATAGAACCAGACAATTATCTCCTCCGATGCCTCGGATACTAATTAAGCACACCAGATTGATCAAACTGGTTCTCGAATCAAACCTCACATTGTTTTGATTATGCAATCCATATTGCATCATGTGAATAGCATAGAAGGCTTAGAAGTTATTAAACTGAACCATTCACGCATGCGACGGCTCCCACCTCCTCTAGGTAGTCATTGTCACTCCCTTCACCACTATCAATGAGAATGGTCTGTGTGTTCCTTGTGAATAGTAGTAATTTCTATTTTGGCATAATTCTAATTCAACCCGCATTTATGAGTCAAGTCAGATCAAAAGTCATTAACCAAAACAAAAATGCTAATACTAATTAAGAAATCAAAAAAAATTTTTTTTATGAAAAATGATGTATTTAATATTTTAAAGAATTACGAGAATACATTTAGCTTTTCGATACAAATTTACTTTTTATAATTTTCTTAAACAATATTTTTAGACCACTCCTTAATATCACCCTTAGGATCCGTTTGATGGTCAGGATAAGGGAGACAGGATAGGATAAGCTATCATGTCCTGCTTTAATCTGTAATTTGGTGAACCAGCAGGATAGGACAAGTTTATCCTGTTAGCTTATCCTATCCTGTTACTTAGTTATCATTCTATCCTGAGGGTGGAGCTGGGTTAGAACCAACAGGATATGATAAAAAAATACTTTCTCTTTTATCTCTCACCCTTAATATTGTTATTATTTAATTATGGTTCCAAACCTAATTAGTTAACCTTATTACTAATTAAAATATGTGGTTTAATTAGCAATTTTTATAAAAAGTGAAAAAAAATTTAATTTTTTATAATTTAAAAAATGGACTAATGTATAATTAAAAAGCAGAAAATATATATTATCAAATATTTTTTAATTTAAATGTATAAAAAATCACATAATATTAAAATTTATTTTTGAAAAAAATATATAATTTTGATATAAGGATAATTTTATCATTTGTGGATATTTTATATCATATCCTATAATTATCTGATGTGCATCAAACATCGGACAGGATAAGAGCTTATCATGCTCATATCCTATCTTATCCTTATCCAACTCTAATATCCTATCCATCTTTATCCTATCTTGACCACCAAACGAGCCCTTAACTCAATCATCTAAACACTCCTTCGTGACATGTGTTGGTTTATTTATTTAGTAATACAATGGCGCTTTTTTTTTTGTTCTTATGAAAGATAAGGCAAAGGGTCCATTTCTTTAAGCTTTAAAAAAGTGATTCTTCAAAAAAGAGTTTGTGAAAAACTTATCATAAAAGCTTAATTTCAACTTTTTTTCAGATAAATATTATTTGAAATGGGATTTCATATTTCAATACTGCAAGTATTTAGAGCCTGAGTAGTGAGTGCGACTTTTTTGTTGCTCTATCAGCCACTTAACCTTTTTTTTGATGAATTCAGCCACTTAACCTGACCCATTGGTTTTCAATCTTTATATCATGAATTATCTCACTCTCCTCCATTCTAATTGGTTGCCATTAAATAAAATTGAGACTAAATTTTTGTAGCTTAGCAAACAAACAAAAAAAGAAAAGGAAAACGAGGCCACATACGCATTATAATAGCAAAAAGAAATTGCCACTTCTGCAGCTTTAAATTAACAACTAAAACTACAAGCTAAAATATAGGACCAAAACTCTATGTTAGAGTATTTATTTTTAAACGTGGGCCAATTTATACATAATTTGTCTTCTCCTCAATGCATCACCTGTCATTTTTCTAGATTAATTTTCAAATCCACAAACTTACTTTTCTATTTAATTCTTAATTTTTTTAGGATAAATATTTCTAATGATTAATATAATTTCATAAATTAATTATTATATTGACTAAATCCGCTTACTTATTAATTATTTAATTTTTTTAGGATAAATATTTCTAATTATTAATTATTAATACTAATTTCAGGATTATCTACTATTAATACTGATTTTTTAATACTGATTGTCTATTAATTATTTACTATCAATCAATCCTTTTATATTAAATTAGAGTAATTTTCAATTCCTATATATTAAATTAATTTCATCACTCTTAAATGCATGGCATTCTCTACAATAACTCTCATTCTCAATGCACCACTTAGAGTCACGTATATTAAAAAAATATTTATTGGAATATTTTATGTTTTTAAATGCATTTTCAAATAATGTCATCAATTTATTCAATTGATATAATTATCAAATCCTTACTTATTTTGTCATTTAATTCTTTTACTTTTCAGGATAAATATTATAATTATCAATACTGAATTCTAGATTTTTTTTGGTATACATACTAATTTCTAGATTGGCTAGATTATTTGTTATCACATCTTATCAAAATTGTTACCTTTTTAAAATTAATTTAATTATTATTATTTTCTATACAAAATAGTACCTTTTTAAAATTAATTCAAATATTAATTTTTTCTATCATATATTATTCTTACCTTCTGTTAATAAATCATCAAATGTTGCATATGCATACACACGTATGACATACTTCAATTCCTTATGTTTATTATGACATGATCATGTATGAGTTTATTATGATTATTATTAAAGATAGTTGCATGACAGTCTGATTAGTGATTACAGAACTTCACCTTGGCATAAAAAAAATGGTGCTTAATCATACTCAGTGATGATCCTGCTAGTGAAAAAATTGGTGACATGGCAAGTTAGCTTCAATGTTGACTATGTATGGAAAAATAAAATATGTATATACTACATCAGCGAAATGGAAGGGTTGTTGCTGATTCCATTCCATTTGCCTTTACCCTCGAAAATCTATTATAGGAATTAAAACATACTAATCCTCTGTTTTGTGTAAGTACTATAAGAAAACAGATGCTAGTATAGTATGTAAGCATCAATTTCAAGTCCTGATTGATTGTTGATGTTGAGTTTAGTACATAGTAGAAACAGAGTTGTGCAAGTACGATGGCACATTTATTAGTACAATAATGCAATTTAGAGGCTTAAAGTGAGGGGAAATATAGTAATTTAATGTATACGTTTTTTTCCTTTTTCTAGTCCTAAAGTTCTAGAGGTTATTTATCTGTATAATATTCATTAATTGTCGACAGAAACAAATATTACCCTGATACATTTATGTTAAACTAAAACAATAGTGAAATTAGTATTGCAAATCTCTGAGCACCAAAAAAAAAAATAAGTATTGCAAATCTCATCTAGCTGTATGCTGTGCCTCATCACAGTCTAATATCCCATATAGTTCTATTTACAACTAATTGCAGCATAAAAAATGAGATCATGCATAATGCATGATTTGCTCTTGGAATTAAGCTAGAAGCACTGAACAATGTATTTGTCTGTCACCAAATTTATTTTAAAATTAATTATATGTCAATTTATTTAAATCACTTCCATTTTATGTATTTTTCGTGCTCGTCGGATTACATGCACAACGCACAGGTATGAATAAAATAAGCATCAGGTATAACCCATTAGTATATATAAACTACAAAGCCACACAACCAAATACTAAAGACATTTAGTTTATTCCTTAAATTTATAATTGCATGCATATAATTCTGATTTATTTACTTAATTATAAGATCAGACAAACAACTATGTTCAAGGAAAAGGTGCCTTTAATTTCATCTCAGTCTCGTCAATGTCAATGGCAAATCCTTTGCCATGTTGCTTCCAATAGTCTGCCATTGGATTTATCATCTCTGGCTCTGGAATTTCCAATCTTGAGCTTTTCAAGCTTTCTGAGGAAATATTGTATTTAACATCTCTCTCGTGTAGCAGCTCTGGCCTCACTAGCCCAGGACTCACTGCTTGGGGAGACATCATTAAGGCTGGTGCACCCAAAGGAAGCCTATCCCCTACATTTTTCAAATTCCCATGTCATCCATCGTAAAGAAAATTCCACCCACTATTTCACATGATAAAATGGCAACAATGCACACAAAAAGTAGACTATTCCCCATGTAAATGCTATCTGATCATAACAGGTGAGTAAATTTGTTTCTAACATAAGAAAATAAATATATATCAACCCTTAATTAATTTGATCAAATAAAGAGATTTTAACTTTGAAGCATGTAGATATATTGTTAATTCGAAAGATAGTGTCGAAGAATTTGAACTTGGTTCAAAATTTGAAGAATATATTAAGTAAATAACAAAAAAAAGGCGAAGTGAACGAAATAAGAGGATATCTACCTTTGAACTAATTAAATAATCTAAAGAAACATAGACCTCTAGGAAGAGCCTTTATCTTTATCCAAATGCGAATGCTACTAAAAAATATATCTTAAAGATTAAGCACAACTACAATAGCAGCTTGACTCAAAATTTGAAAAAAAAAGCAAAATCTTTTTTAAACTAATTATGGTTATGGTTAGTTGTTAAGGGTTAAACTCTCAATCCATGAAGTACATGGGTAAAGAACTATTTATATTACAATGACTTAGATAATCCTTCCGCTAGAAGCATTTATAATGACAGACAATTAATCTTTTATAGAATGAAGTTAGGCCTTAGTAAGATTAAAAAAATAAATAGTCAGTAAAACAAGTTAATCCTCAATTTGAGATACTTGCCACGTTTAATTTATAACCAATTATGACTCGAAATATTGTACAATATACTACTCATGTTCCTTTAATGAATTGAAAGTAAAAACAGATTTCTGTACCTCTATCAACCTGCCAAGTACACCAGAATTTGCCATAACTTTTTGCAAGGTTTTCGAGCTCTGGCATCACCATCATCTCTGCAACTCTGGGATTCACCAACAGGCCAGATTTGATCTACACCATCATCCAAATGAATTATCCTTATAACATTTTTCTCAAATTAATATAAATTATTTAAAAAAAAATGCGCCCAAGCGAAACCAGATTCTCTATGTTGTAGCTCAAAAACCTCATAAGCATGAGAATGCCAAAGCTTCTGCTCATCCGAAGGTAGTGTTTCAAAGATATTATCAGAAATTATGTACTCCACACCTGTTAAAATTAAAGAAACGCGCAAGTAAGTTTTACACACAAGAATGTAACATGGATTTAAACTATAGTTTGTATCTATAATTGTGATTCTAATATGAAAAATGATAACAATACACTCTTAAATAGACACATTTTTTAATACATTTTCTATTACCGAGTGAATTTCAGATAAGACTCTATAAATCACATGAGCTGATTCTGATAGATCCCAATAATAAAGAATGTATTGATGCGAATATAATAAATATAATATTTAGAGCATTAATGATATATTGACCGAGAAGACGGGCGTTAGGGTGATCGGAATCGTAAACGGGGCATTGGAGGAAATCTTGGTTGAGACGGGTGCAGTAATGGTGAGTCTCAATCTGGCGAGACATGTCATGGCTGTAGATGGCGAAAGAGCACACGTGCTGAGAAATCTGCTTGATCGGTTTGAGAGACTGTAACATCATTGTACTCTTGTCTATCACGTGCTGTCCCATGGTCATGGGCTCGCCCGGTGTTGTATCATCTGGACCCTTCGCCGGAGTGGGACCCGGTGACTTGTCGCTTGAAGCCATTGTTACAGTACTCTTCTATCTATGAGTGTTTCTGTGTGTGGGTATAGTTAGGGTTATAATAAAGATGGAGAAAAGAGAACGTGGCGTGGGGTTGTGGTTTTGATTCCACGTTGACATGCAAGGATGCTTGGGTGGCTCGGAGCAATGAAGCTGTATCGCCATTTGGCACTTGGAGGTCACCAAATGACACGTTTCCTTCCGCGTTTTCAAGAAGGGTATTGTTATGTTATCTTTGAAAAATAGAGGGTTTGAGTTTCCTATGTCTAATTAGAATATGCCAAAGACATGAATTGGATTACATATGCATGGATATGATACTTAATGGTCATATCAACATCACATTAGACTAAATTCTCACAATCTAATTGGATTACATAAGCATAGATATGATACGTAAAGGATACCATAGTTTTTTTCCTTCAAGAAACAAAACCGCAAACCCTCACACAATGATGCCAACAATGGTAATCTCCTTCACACATAAGGCTCCTCTTAGCCAACTTTATTAAATTAAGGATGACAATATCCTTACTTACTTATTTTAGAGACAAATTCATTTTAAAGGAGTTTTTTTCATCATTCACACTCGTGAGAAACGCATCATCAATCGTTTTTTATGCCAACCAACCAGCTAGTCTTATCCTCTCCCCGCTAGAATCTAATTTTGATGGGTTCAACTCAGACAGGTGTCTTGGGGTTAGGTTCAAATTATACTTTAAGTAGTTCCAACTAGCCTGATATCTTGCATTCTTTTTGAAATTATTTTTAAAAAAAATATCAATATAAGTATATTGCATTTTGCATAAAATAATAATATGTTTATATTGCTATCTTTTTCAAATATATATTGTAAAATATTCCTTACTTTCTTTCACCAAAAAAAATATTCATTACTTTTAGTTTCCTACTTCTTTAATCCTATGATTTAATTGTGTACAATGTTGAAAGTTATACATTTTCAACAATCAAGTTAGCCCGATCCCGTTTTATACATTATTGGGTCATGGTTTGATTGGGTTGGAATCCAAACAAATGATCATATCAAAATATCGATTTGAGGTAGCTAAACTTGTCCCATAAACCTTACCACCACGGCATTCTCCAACACAAATTGATGAAAGTGGGTGGGAATTCAACATGGTTTATAGAAAGAAGGAAGAGAAGAAATTTGCAATGGTAATAGTGAGGGGAAATGGATCCTATCAAGTGTTTTTCTTGTCAAGTGGTTACCTGAAAGAGAGATTGACAAAAAACGATTTTCTTGGTGGACCGGTCAAGTTTTACTATGTATTATTCATTATTCATTATTAATTAATGATACTTAAGTTTTGTCTTTACAAATAATGCTCTCTCTCTCTCTCTCTCTCTCTCTCTCTCTCTCTCTCTCTCTCTCTCTCTCTCTCTCTCTCTCTCTCTCTCTCTCTCTCTCTCTCTCTCTCTCTCTATATCTATATATATATATATATATATATATATATATATATATATATATATATACACACACTCATAAAATTCTTGTGAAGGTAATGCAGCACATAATAGAGGCAGGTTATGATTATGGATTTGATTCGTATGCACTAACGGTGTAAAGTTTTTTTACACTGTCAACCAATCAGAAATTGTCACATCAGTAAAAATGATTGAATCTTATCTTAACTACCTTAAAAGTCATTTATACCACGATTTTTGATTAATTGACAATGTAAAAAAACTTTACATTGACAGTGCATAATAATTAAACTCTATGATTATTAGATAAGGCTACATATGTAATAATTTCAATATAACGAAATTAAGCACAATCTGGTTTGATTCAACTTAGAAAATGAAAAAAAAAATATTTTTTATTTTTTTTAGATCAGCTTTTTATTTTCTTTTGAATTGCATTGAATTTTGTAACGACTCTATATCTAGTATAGGGGTGGATACGGATTTGGGTCATCCTGATGGACCCGAACTAAAAAATCCAAGTTGGTTCGGGTCATCGAGTTGGTTCAGTTCGCAGGATGCAGAACCCGAGGGGTTTGGTTCGATGTCAGGTTGGAGAAGATGCAACCCGAGCAACCCGAACCGAACTCAATCCCTCTCAGTTGCAACCTTAACCCCCTCTCTTTACAACCCTATCTCTTTGAATGGATGAAGATGAAGATGAGAAGGGTGCAAAAAGAGTGACCTGAGCAACATTGCCTGCGAGATCTATCGCTTCTTTTGCTTTTCTTTCTTTTTTGGAGTGGGAGGAGATGATGACAGAGGTATAGATCACGACAGCGAGAGTGCTCTAGTGCGGTGGTGGATAGTTTCAACGGATCTATGGAGGAGGGACATCGCGGGGTGCTGAACAATATACGTCTTCTCCAGTTTTGTTGAGGATGAAGACGAGGACAAGGAGGCTTCTCCAGTCTAGTCACGATAGAGGGAAGGATTAAGCGGAGATGGGACCAAAGAACAACAATATGCAAAATGGGAACAAAGTAAAATTAGGAGGGACACAACTAAGAAGAAGGAAAAGAGTGAGATGAAGAAATGAAGAATGAGGGGAGAAGAATTTGTAACCCTAACACCTTTGACCCATTTTTTTGTGCTAATGAAAAGAACGCCTTTGACCCAAGTTTGTTTTTTATATTCTTAATTTTTAACATTGGATCCTGATGACTTGACCCGATCCAACCCAAATGTAATCCGGTTGGTTTGTTCAGGTCACGAAATTTTACCCTCTAAACCCAACCCGATCAATTTTGATTGATTCGAATCCAATTTTCCCCAACCCCAACCCATGCTCACCCCTATCTAGTTAACAATTATTACTGCCTCCTCCAACTTTGTTTTTCTTCGCTCTAAGCACGTTAAACCAAAATTTAAATGAGAATACCACAAGTATGAATTCTTTTTCAATTCAAAGCAATCAACATATCGACAGAAAAATGGCAAAAGGAAAAGAAATGAGAAGTGGCGACTTCAATGCATATAATCGTCTACCTAGTAGAACATCGATGACTTAATAACAGAAGCATTCTCAAAAAACCCAGCTTATACAACGATCCTCAATCCATACAACACATAAGTCAACGTATTTTGACTGCTTCACAATTTAAACTCGCTCAAACCATCCATATTGAAATTTGAAACGATCTTGACAATTCACAAGGACACCTCAAGCCTCCTCCTCTTCATCCTCATACTCTTCCTCATCAGCAGTAGCATCCTGGTATTGCTGGTACTCTGCCACCAGATCATTCATGTTACTCTCAGCCTCAGTGAACTCCATTTCGTCCATTCCCTCACCAGTGTACCAATGTAAGAAAGCCTTGCGCCTAAACATTGCTGTGAACTGCTCGCTGACTCTCCTGAACATCTCCTGAATTGATGTTGAATTTCCAATGAAAGTGGATGCCATCTTAAGACCCTTAGGTGGGATATCACACACGCTAGACTTGACATTATTAGGTATCCACTCAACAAAGTATGAAGAGTTCTTGTTTTGTACATTAATCATCTGCTCATCCACTTCCTTGGTGCTCATCTTACCACGGAACATTGCTGAAGCAGTCAAATAACGACCATGGCGTGGATCTGCAGCACACATCATGTTCTTAGCATCCCACATCTGCTGAGTCAATTCAGGCACAGTCAAGTTGCGGTACTGCTGGGATCCTCTTGATGTTAAGGGAGCAAACCCAACCATGAAGAAATGGAGACGAGGGAATGGGATAAGATTGACAGCAAGCTTTCTAAGATCAGAGTTCAGCTGCCCAGGGAAACGTAGACAACAAGTAACTCCGCTCATGGTAGCAGAAATGAGGTGGTTAAGGTCACCAACTGCAATAAAAATATATAAAAAAGAAATGAAAATTGGAACTTCCAACTAAAATGAGAATAAAATAAAATCTATACATTATAGATTCCATTTATAAAAAGCGACCAAAAACCAAATGATTGCAGAAGTTCAACAACCATAACCACCATCTATGAGTGAGACACAAGCCCTAAACCCACTTGAATCCTTCCACCAACATAATGATATTTAATCGTAATTTAAATTTTGAATTGAAAGGTCCATGACATCATTATAATAATCATTACTTAATTACTTACAACTTATCACTAACACTTTATCTGTAGCAAATAACTACACCACCTTCGCACTAACGATAATCATAAGTTTTGCACTAACTGCACTGAAATTCAAACAGAGAAATCAGAAACTTACAAGTTGGTGTAGCCAGCTTCAAGGTACGGAAGCAGATATCATAGAGAGCCTCATTGTCCAAGACCATGCATTCATCAGCATTTTCAACAAGCTGATGCACAGAAAGTGTGGCATTATATGGCTCTACAACTGTGTCAGATACCTTAGGGGAAGGAAAGACAGAAAATGTTAACATCATGCGATCTGGATACTCTTCCCGAATCTTTGAGATGAGAAGTGTTCCCATGCCTGAGCCAGTGCCACCCCCCAAAGAGTGACAGACTTGGAATCCTGATAATATATTTTAATGTTAAAAAATAAACGCAAACAACAATCATGTATAAATAAAGACAAATGTCACATAACATAGGAACTTCAAGCCCTAATAAGAGCCAAATTATATACTCTCACACAGCCAAAATTAAAGGCAATGAGCAATGTTGTGTCCAATGTTTAAATTTCTGGGAATCACTTTTATAGATGATGACAACAATCATATAACATCTTAACTAGAATAAACACATCAAAAATATACAAGGACACATTAAAAATATATAACATATATATATATATATATATATATATATATATATATATATATATATATATATACACACACACCTTGTATACATCTTTTCGTTTCTCAACTTCCCTACATGTATCATATACCATATAATATAATAACATCCTAAATTGCAAAGAAGCTGAATAACACCATATGCAGCTTATCAATGAAATCATGCTAGATAGAAAAGATACGAACAGTTTCTAAGAACCAGGGCTATTTGAAAAGTATAGCATAAGGACAGAAAAATATGTTGCAAATTCGTAGGTAAGTGTGCGAAATATAACATATTGTTATGTTAAACAAAAGACAGGTGATAAGCGAGCCTGGTACAGTGCCACAACCAATTCACCATTTTTTGTAAGATGCCCATAGAATCATGACAATATCCAACTGGTCCAACAAATAGTCTTTTCTAAAATGACACCACCGAAGGTTGGCTACAAATACCCTAAATTATGTTTGGAGCACTCCCAATGGAAAAATCACGAAACACATTGACCAAAAGAATGCAATGAAAAGCTTATATCAATTCCAAGGCACGTGGAGGGGAAGAAAGAAAAAACCAACAATGCCTGACTTCCAATTTTACCAATATATGAAGACAAATATCCGTTCAGAAATTCAGAATCCTACCATTTCTATCATTTTCCAACACACAACACACCCAGAAAAGGGGAGGAAGCAGAAAAAAATCATAACAAAAAAAGCGCAACATGAAGCCCTGAGTTCCAATAAAATAATCACAAACAACAATTTGCTCTTCAGTAACAGAAAAATAAATCACAAAAATGAAATACATGATTAATTGCAATAAATCCAATTCTAACACGGATATAAAAAAAATACAAAAATGTAACATAACAACTTGCAATTTCAACAAATGCAAGACAATATCCCATCAAAAATTCAAAATCCTTGAATTTCCATAATTTCTGACACAAAAAGGGGAGAAAACTGAAAAATAAAAAATCATTAAATAGCTCAAAATAACTTATTCTTCAATAACAGCAAAACAAGTCATAAAAAATACAATAAATGATAAAATGCAACAAATCAAATTCTAACACATATAACAAAAAAAAGTGAGGGTTTGAGAAATTGTGAATACCTTGCAAGCAATCGCAATTCTCTGCCTCTTTCCTCACAACATCCAAGACGGAATCAATGAGCTCAGCTCCTTCCGTGTAATGTCCCTTCGCCCAATTGTTTCCGGCACCGGACTGCCCGAACACGAAGTTATCAGGCCGGAATATCTGCCCGAACGGACCGGATCTAAGCGAATCCATGGTTCCGGGTTCCAGATCCATGAGAACGGCGCGTGGAACGTACCTTCCTCCGCTAGCCTCATTGTAATAGACATTGATACGCTCTAGCTGGAGTTCCGAATCGCCGCTGTACTTTCCGGTGTGATCGATGCCATGCTCGTCGCAGATAACCTCCCAGAACTTGGCGCCGATCTGGTTGCCACACTGACCGCCTTGGATGTGGAGGATTTCTCTCATTTTCTCGTGAAAGTGACGGAAAATGGGAGAGGCGGAAAGGAATAAAAAAAGGGTTGTGAGATATTATTATTTTTTTGTTTTTGTTTGTTTTTTATTTATGGGAAGGAGTGGGGAGGGGAGAATTTAAAGGCGTGGTTAGGAATGTAATTTGGGTGTGGTTTTGAGGGTTAATTATTAATTATTAGTTTTTTATTTGGGAGGGACAACGATGGTTATTTGTTTTTGTGGTTTTTGTTTTGAAAAAATCGTTTGATGATGAGTTGGTGTTGTGGAGCCTCCAATATTGGCTCTCTCCCTCTTTGTTGCCCCCTTTTTTCTTGCTGTCCTTCTAAAAATATATAACTGATTTTGACGTCAAAGCAGGGACATGTGAAAGAGAACAAATAAAATGTACAATAGATAATAGATAGATATAGATTATAGTTATAATACACTAGGGCAACTTGCTTCAAAAAAAAAAAATACACTAGGGCAACACGTCATGTCTGGACGCATTTTTATTTTGAAGTTATATATGTTTAGTTTGTGTGCTTTATTTGCTAATTTAGCGATTTAAGAAAACAAGTATACTTGATTGGTTATTATATGCGCACATATTAATATTTTTTTTTTTTTGATTAAAAAAGATATTTATTTATTCAAATTGATAAAATATATCAGAAATAACACAAATTCAACATCGCTAAAAATCGAAAAAGATGAATCTGCGAACAAACTTATAGTATCCAGGTTAATAGCATAAAACGGTAAAATGCCTACAAATATGACAAAATCAAAGTGATCGGAATACCCATGTGTCCGGATCTGTAACGTTAACGCCCAAGTCTTGATTGAATCTGTAATGGATCGAAACTGATCTGCCAATTTGAACCAAACGAACACCGCAAAAAGACGGGAAACCAAACAGCGCCGTACTCAGACGACGAAATCACAGAAAAACATAAAAGAAAATCAGATCTATGTGGAAAAACCACTTATTTAGATAAAAGGAGATAAAAACGAGGTAGATGGGTGATTCCATACTAAAAAAATGATCGAAAACCACCCCTTCGGTGGATGAGAAAGAAGGAAGAGAGGAGTAGAAAGAAGGTTGAGAGAGAGGCAACTCTTATGAATCAGTTTTCATTATTCACACATATTAATATTAATATGTTAAATAAAATGATATTGCACATAATTGTAAACATATGTAAAATGAAAAAGTAAACTAAAAAATAAAATATTATTTATTTACAAAATTTTATTGTTTCGTCATCCTCGAATCTAGTTTAATTGTGCGACCAAACATTAATGATATTTCATAAGCATTTTTTTAATTTCATACATTTTAAAAAAATTAAATTAAATTTCTCATTATGTTAACCAGTAAGAAAACATATAATTGAAATAAAACAATAATAAATTTGAATTGTGGTTTACCTTGCAAGGAATACATTTCATTATGAATAAATTTTTGGTATTTGAAAAATTACAAAGCAACTCACACAACTTCGTGTACAAATATGAGATATTCAATATCTTAATCTTAACTAATATAATAATTAATCAAAGAACGGAATAGAACCTAAAGAATGCAGATATTTTGTTTCAACAGAATCGTGCTAATATGATGGCTTCTACTTGATATTACATTTCCAAGTTTCCTAATAATTTTAAAAAATAAGTTAATATTGATTTAAATTGGAAAAATGCTACAACTTATTTTATGGTAGATACTGATTTTATTATACCTAATACATCACTATATCAATTAACATCTCATAGATAAATTATTTTAAGGTGAATGCTCTATTACACGAAGGGTAACTTTACCCTGCCTAGGTAGTCCAATCCAATGGTGAGAACCATTTGACTAACATGATCCATTTAATTGAGGTGGCGCATTGTGGTTACACAAGGTAATTTTTACCCCAAAATTATTGGGGGTATTAGAAAATACACCTTATTTTAAAGGAATTATACTACATTATCTATTTATCTTTTGAGGGAATAGTTTTCTTTCTTTCTTTTTTTTGGTAAAACCATTAATTCTCTTTTTACTATCTTTGAGGTTCAATTTTATCTGATATTACTGTGAAACCTCATTCAAAAAAGTATATTTTTATACGATAAACCTGCTATAATGAAGTTTAGAGTATTACTGACAAAGAGATAATACCAGTAATTTGAAAAAAACGTGAAGTGAAACATCAAACCCTCCGTCCATGACTTGTTCTATACTGATATTTGTTTCTTTTTTTATCTTTTTATTTTAAAATTATGATACTTTCCTTGATGGGTTTAGGCGAATTCTAACATGTAGTCTGTAAGATAGGTCTACACGGATGTAGATAATAAGTGACCTGCCATTGCCAGTTTTACAGGTAATTTAAGCTGTTTTTATAATCTACAAATAAAAAAAACGTCCACACATAACATAAATTCGCTTGTGGCACAACGGTCTGCTTCTCGGGTTCATTCAAGTGAGACTATCACGTTATAGGTTCAAACTCATATTTTGACATTTTCATTTTTCGTTAAGGTTTTTTTTTAAATAAAATAGTAATAGAAAAATAAAAGTAGATAGCCTGATGATCGAACACAGAACCTATTAGACTAAATCTAAGGCCACGAACCACCATGCCGATTGTATAGAAGATGTCGCTAGTAGACACTTATTTTTATTTAAAGTTTAGACAATAAAGTAACGTTTGCTTGTCTTCCCTTACCTCCAACTCCGCCCCTCCCCTCTACAACAACAAGAATTACATTAGCACATTCTGCCCGAAAAGAGAAAAACAACAAAATTAGAACTCCCCATCAACTACATCTTTAAATCCTTTCTACCTTCTTCTAAGAATCCCTATCTTTAAAGAGAACAACAACAATGACACATATTTTAATTTGTTTTATTTGCATTAATTAATGGTCTATATTAATGGGAAAAAAAAATTATGATTGTGCTCAGTTGGTTCTTGGATGAGAACGGGGCTTCGCTTGCTTTCTTTGATCTCATTTGTTTGGTCGAACAGAGGCAGGATAGAAACGGGATTGGGCGGCACTGCCGTGGATGACGGTGTTCGGATGGAAGAGGAGGATGTTGTCAGAGACCCAGGATTGGGCGGCGGGGAGTTTCGAGAAGGAAGGGATCTCGCCGTTGCCGGTGATGGTGACGGTGATGCCGGTGTTGGCTAAAGTGCGAAGTGGAAATTGCAGATTCTATAGTGCTGAAGGGTATGTGTAATGCTAACTGTTGTTATCGGCAGCAGGTTGGAGTTCTATTCTTGGAACAACAAATCTCAGCCCTTGCTTAATTTATTAATAAATCTGACGATCCCAAATGCTCTTTACACAAATAGAAAAAGGCTACACGGATGTACCCCTATCTTACATACTACAAGCTAGAATTCACCGATGGGTTTGTGATGTTTTATATGATGGTCAGGTGTCCTTCAAAAAGGACATGTATTTGCAATTATTAAATTCTATTTGGTGTTCTCTTTTTATTTTATTTTTAAATTACTTGATTTGAGATTTAGTTCTGATTGAAAGAAAGAATATACTTTCATGCGAAGTTATCTCATCATTTGAAATTGTCTGAATTGTTTCTTCTGTCATTGTTTGTTGTGATAACATGTTTAATCTCATGAACTCTAAAAACGTGATCAAACACAATAAATGAGTTTGTAATGCTAACCAGGTGGAAAAGTATTGCATTTAAAACAGATAGGTTAGAGATCCAGACCTCATTCTACGATCCTTTTAAAACAGATAGGTTTTTATTTGTGGATTTTTCATAATCATAAGGAAGTCCAGAACTTCAAGATTCTAGTATAATTTAGGGAGGACATAAAGGTAAATGACATGATCTTATTTCAAGTCGAAAAACACTGGCACGGGTAAGTGCAATCTCTTTGGAAGATGGTTTACCGTGTAGGGTACCTTAATTTTCCCTTTCCATTTACATGCACAAAACTAACATGAGATAGCCCATTATTTAATCATCTAAAAAACTAATAATAATAATAATAACCAAATGCAAAATAATGAGACACAGTACTAACAATCATCTTACTTCTACATCTAGCATTTAACTCATAGCAAATTATACAATAACCTGAACAGCGCAGTGAAAGAATATTTCTTTTATTTATTTATTGTCATAGAAATTTTTTTATATAAATATTCTGACAGCCTTTAAATCACATGAAATTAACTTTTTATGGTCCAAAATTAGCATTGAGTTGGAGGTAACCAAGGAGGAGCCCAAGCCAGCTTACACTTTCAAGCTGAGGAAGTTAAAAGCAGATGATTCAAGCAAAATCACCTTGAATATTATAATGTCCTCAGTTTTGAGTATTGATACCAATGCAAGTGATATCAAAATCAGCAGTCTGGGTTAAACCAAATGTCGCCAATAGCTTTACCCCGATGTATGGGAAAAAAAGAATGCATGCAGAGAAAGCTCACCAAATGCCTATTATCATTCACCTGAAAAGGTGAATATAGAAACATGGCTTCATGATACTTAATAAAAAATGACTAACATAATGTTGAAGTTTCAACAATATAACAGAGAGCATACTAAAGCAGTCATAAACTTGATTCAGATGAAGTAACGGTAGAAAAGAGGCAAGACAGAACACACTAACCATGTACACACAAATTGGACAATAGTAACGCATTAGAAGCACAAGTCACTGGCATAAAATGTATCCAATAACTTGAAGTTAGAGTACTAAACCACAGAATAGAAGATATATGTTCTTTTATAACTTCCTGGCTGTAGGTTGTTTGCAGGATTATGAATGTTTATTTGAATATTTATGAATAAAATGTTTGAAATTACTGAAAAAGATTTATATTTATTTGACCTCCCAACACACACACACACACACTAAGCTTAGATGACTTTAGCAATAAAGGTATAGCTAAATATAAATTGTAATGTTCATAAAAAAAATAAGAAACATAGCCTGTATAGCTGCCTCAGTAGCAAGTGATGGTGAAACAAATGGATTAGCTGAACTAAAAGGGCTGATACTCCGTTGATTAGCCTCACAATATTGTATTTTTCTCACACATTACACTGTTAAGAATTTACTCACACTATCTATTTTTCTCTTGCACTATCAGAAGCTTTGTTTATCAGCTTGCTTGTTCTTCGAAAGAACAAAAATGCCTTTACTTATAGAGGATTTAGCCGTAGTGGCATACGAGAAAATTGGATCTGGATCAACTGAATTTCATTTACACCGTCCTATGCCCATACCTTCTGCATCATTTTTCTTCCAATTTAATTACATCTAAAGAATTAAGCACATACTTTCACAGCAGCCTCACTACTAAGTTCCTTTAGATCATTAAAATTCATAACCTGAAACAGCATTCACAAAATGCCCAGATCAGTTACTGCAAGATGAATTTATTAATATGGAAGTCACTGTAACTGCTCAACAATATACATCTACTTAGAATTGTTAAAGAAAGTGACATAAAGTACAATGGAAGAAATAGAATACACAGCAAATGTTATTGTACACCTCTTTGAAAGTTGAAACTAATGTTATTGTAGCATGTCAGTCATTTAGCTTTTGCTCTCCTTCTTGGAAGTTTAAAACCAATTACGGGATAACACAATTGGCAACCCAAAGTGACCTTATTTTCATGTTTGGCATACGCACAAATATTTTTTGGGAGGGGGAAGAAAGTAGAGATAATTTAAATTTTAGGATATTCCCTTGTCTTACGGGGACAGCGAATCCGTCAAGCTGCCACCCTAAAAATAGGTGTTAACGTGACAAACCTCATGGTCATACTAAAAGTGACAATATGAAGCTCATTAAGACTTCAAAAACACTTCCTTAATTTATAAAATTTGAAAGCATTTTTTCTTTAGGATACAGGAACTACTGCCATATTATCTTAGCCTCCAACTAATAAGCTCCTCCAACAAATGTATATTCCAAACAAATCGAGAGTCAACTTGAAATACAAATGGAAAATTGGACAGCTAAATTTTCAATTACTGATAATTGCAATAAATAGTGTCAATAGTGAATTATTGTCACACTTCGTAATTGACATCACGAATAAACAAAGCAGCAAATAAGTAGCGGAATAAACACAGTTTCCCAGTAGAAAACTAATTGAAATCTATTAATTCACCACCAAATCACGTAACAAATAAGTAGACTACAACTATAAGTAGCATATACTGAAATTTCCAGAATTGGTTACAAGTATAAGTAGCAAATAATTGTTACACACAAAAAAAACTGTAACTATTTTAAATTTTGGAAGAAGGAAAAAACATCATCCATCGTTTATTGCTTTGACCCGAAAAAGGAAAAACAAAAGGTAATGCAGCCCAAGAAACTACAAACCCCAATTTAATCATAATATTAAAATACCAATAAATAGGTAAAAACAAAAATCTAACTGAGATATTCTCAAACCAACTAACATCGTAGAAACTTCTGAAGAAGAATTGAATCACATAGCAATTCGATAACCTAATTACCTATCCCAGACCTATCGATCTCGATGCATAAGCAATGAAGCGAGAATGCGAGATCACGCTATGTAATTAATTTTCCCGTTTAGGTTTTCTGCGATTTTCCGTGGAACCAAACAAAGAGAGAAAAAGAAAGAGATAAAGATGAAAATGAAGAAAAGGAAGGAACCTCATAGGGAAACTGGGCGCACAGACGTTGGGAGATGAAAGTTGGCGTTGGGGTGCATGAAGTGGCGAAGACTCTTGTGGACGCTATCTATCAGGATCGCTTCCATTACTCACGGTGGCCCGGCGGTGTTTCTGCATAAATGAAAATTGTTCCGTTGGTTTTGAAGAATAAGAGGAGATTAATTTTTTAATCACTTTAGATTTTTGAGATCTTACATAGAAAGGCCGGAAAATTGGTTAGAAAGTCGTGGTGGTGGCAGAGGAAAATGGTCGGAACGGAAACCCAATCGGTGGGTTTTGTTGCGCATCCAATGAGAATGAAGATGACCAGTTTCGATTCTCCAAAAATGGCTAATGGTGGCCTGAAAATGGCCTTGAAGGTTACAAGCGGATTTCCTAAACACGAAGACCAAAAGCGTCGTCTCTCTCTTGCTCCATATGAAATTGCAAGCAGCAATGAGTGGGACGAGAAAAGAGTGGGGGAGAAGTTATAAATGAATGGGCACGATGAAGGATAGTAGTGACAGAAGGCAACTTATCGTCGGATGAAGATCTTCTGTTCCAATTTTCTGTCACATTATCTGTCCCTCACTGATACTAATTTGACATTTAAGAAAACAAAATCACAATTAATTAATATTTATATATATTCCCAACATTTGATTGGTGGGAAACATCAATCTACCATTTTTTGGGACAACAGATTTTTATCCCTTATTATCCCATAACATTTCATTTCTCCCCTTCCATAAACTCCAGAGGAGCATAGAAAAACTGGCTCTACCATCATGATCCAAGCTACGAAGAAACTGGAAGCATAAATCAACAAATCCATGTGCTGTTTGTAAAAGAGGCACAACCTGATGCCAAAGATGTTGTTGAACCAAGCAAGTTTGACTAGTAGGGCAAGTAAAAAATAAGTGCCAAAGATTCTCCATCTCTTTATCACAAAAAACGCACAAAGCAGGACTAGACAATCCCTGCAGGCTCGCCACATAAAGATTTTAACTCTAGGAGGGACTTTAAGCTTCCAAATCAAAGACCAGTCACCATCCACCCGAAGATGACAGCAATCAGCCAGAGAGGTAAGTGCTAGCTTGCAGGCCGATTTAACTGAATAACAACCATCATTGCCTGGACCCCTTATTAACCGATCTTCACGTAACACCTCATTGAGAGGAGTATGTAAATCTGATTTGCTATGTGGGATGGAAAAAAAGAACGAATAAAAGTAGCATTCCAAGACTTCATATACGGCATCCAGAGATCTTTAACAACCAAAGAATGAGCCTCAGGGGGCATAGAATCAGGGCACCTTACACAAAGGCCATCACTCAACCATGGTGCATTGCATAATGGAATAGTGCTGCCAGAGCCAATAAGCCATTTTGCACCTTCTTTCACTAGAGCCTTTGACATTCCATATTAGTATAGATTACTAATCATTCTCTACTATGAGGAGTTTAATTTTAATACACAATTATTGTAAAAAAAAAAAAAATTATATTGTCAACTAATCATATATCACATTATGTCTGATTTTTAAGATAATTACTATAAAAGGCAAACATTTTTCATAATGTGACAATATATATTTGATTGTTAGTGTAAAAACTTTTTATATTATAGTGCATTTATAATTAAGATGTGACAATTGCTAAGGGCATTAATTTTTCTTTTTGACAAAAAGGGCATTAGTTAAAGAATTAAAAAAGACAATTTTGTATTAGAAATTTTGTATTTTATATTGATAAGTATTGTATTTAAATTTTCAATATAGACTTACCTCTTTTTAATTCTTTAACCGGTGCGCTTTGAACACTAATTAGTAAGATGCTAAAATATATATAGAGATACATCTCTATTGTAATAGTGTCTCCAATCTTCTACTCCAAAAAAAATTAATAAATTAAAGGATTTAATTGATATGTACTGACAGTGTAAAGCTTTTTTATACTGCCAACCAATTAGAAATAGTCACATAAGTAAAAATGATTGATTCTTATTCTAACTACCTTAAAAATCACTCATACCATGATTTTTGATTGATTGACAGTGAAAAAAATTTTACACTAACAATACATAACAATTAAACTCTAAATCAAATATAGAACCGACCAAACTGGTAATTCTATAACACAATTACATTTTTATCTTCTGAACTTTTATACTGTTGCTCAAAGGCAATAATCACACATAACGAGGGATTAAAAAAATTGGGTATTGCTAATAGTTAGGGATATCAAGATTGATATTCGAATAGCACGACATAAACTGTAAGTTGAATCAATAAAATTTAAGTCTGAAATATTTTTAGCACAGCTTAACCTAGCGCAAAGATTCATTGGCCCGATACGGGCAGGGCCACTCGCTGATCCGAATAATATTTTGAAAATATAATAAAAAATATTGCGATATGATGAGCTCCTGTGTTTTTTTGTAATGGGTTCCTAAATTTATTATTTTTATTATGAGCTCGTATAGTTTTTTGTGATGCACTTCATCAAGTTGTGAATGTATACCAATCAAATAGTTATATTTACTGTATTAATCTAAAAGTGTGGCAATGTTATTATTAGAATAATAGACTGTGTTAGAAAAGTAATTAAAAGTGAATTTGTATTGAATGCTTGGAAACAAGATTTGTATTGAAGGTTGATAAAGCTCGGCATACATTATTGAATTTGAAGGATGATGAATATTTAATTTATTTTAGTGTTTAAAGTAGTTGAATCAAACATTTTGTTTATATTGTTAGCAAACGAAAAATCAAACATACTTTATTTTAATCTTTCATTGTGTTGTTTATATTGTTAAGAAATGAGTTTTTTTTTTAAATATAGGTCTATGGATAAGCTCGTTTAGCTTGTATCCCGTAGAGGGTTGGGTTGAGATAGAAAATTATTGGGGAAGTTGCTCTTTATAGCCCCTAATTTTTCTAATACAACCCCTTCCTCTTTTTTTGAAACTTTTATCTACCTAAACTATCCTTTCTTTTTTTAATATTTTTTCCTTAAACCTCTTCACAATTCCCCCACTATCTTATCTCCACAATTTTCTTCCCTAAACCTTTTTTTTATTATTTCCTTCTTCTCCCTTCAAAATTGTTATCAAGGTTGTTGTTGTTACCGTAGATATATGTGTTTTTTTTTTTACAAGGGCATAGGTATATGTGTTATCCGCTGTGACATTTGTGGTGATAGATAAAGTTGAAGAACTTGTGCTACTTGAATGCGCTCCACCAGCCTTGCATCCAAAGGTAGCGCATGCTGTAAAGCAATAAAATGGTCAATGATTTTTATTAAAAAAAAAAACGAAAGCAATAAAATGGAGTTCCAGTCGGGATTCTTCCTTGCTTTGTTGTAAAGCAATAAAATGCAAAGCATCAATGCATCACGTTACTCTGTTAATTAAAATGGTAAATGATTTTTATTAAAAAAAACAAAGAATTGGTATTTTCAATTAAATAAAATGCAAAGCATCACGTCACTCTGTTTTTGGGAAAAGGAGGAAGAGGCAATGGAACATAAGTATGAGTCAGTGTTGGTGTGGTGAAAGTGAGGAAGATGTTAGCAATAAAAAAAACTGCGAGGGTGAGAGTGAGGAAGAGGTTGGAATAAAAAAATATGAAGGGGACCTAAAATCTGGGCAATGGAGTTATAGAGGAAGGTGAAGGGTACATCAATAGTTTAGTTTTGAATGAAGGGTATTTTGGATAGGAAAAAATTAAAAAAAAAAAAAAGGAAAGGGATTGTATTAGAAAAATTAGGGGCTGCAAAAAGTAACTCCCAATTATTGGTCCACAATTAATTTGGTTCAACCTAGCCCAACCTGAAAATATGTTGGTCTGTCACGAGCTGGCCTGAATGGGGTGGACCAGCCCGAATTGACAACTCTATTAATAGTTTTTCAATTAATAATTGTTTTGTTTAGATTCCTTAACCTGTATTCTTAGGGCATTGGTTACCAAGATCAATATTTTTAATAATGTGACAATTTATAATTGGATAATAATATTAGTTTTTTAGGTACATAATATTTTTTTTTTTAAATTAACAATCTATCAAGAATAAATATTTTTTTTTTAGTTTTTTAGATTATCTCCTAAGTTGAAAGATTATTTTTTCAAGTCCAATCGTGTGTTTAAGTAGTAACATCCTAATATTATTTATGAAGATATGATTTATAATAAAATACAATGACATCATTTAGTTTATGTAATTGGCCTAACCTAATTATGTAATTTTTGTTGTTGGCTTATTTGTTTATGCCCATGTTCAAAGAAAACTTTTATCAACAGAAAATCCATATACAATCAATGTTATAAACATCAGATCGGTCAGACCAGTTCGATCGAAAACCAGACCTATAGTCGATCCGGTCAAGCCATCATATCGGACATGCATTCAAACCGATGCTGATGTCATTAAATCGGCCTTGAATCGGATGGGACCTATAAACTCGATAGCCTGGCTCACTCACGGGTTAACTAAGAAAGGAGGAGCAGAACAAGGGGAAGACTGCACAGCGGATGGTGGCCTGCAATCTAGATGTGTGGCTCGAGGCAGTGGAGGTGCCGCTCGTGATTCTGGTACGTGCGTGGCGGTGACCGGAGTGCGTCTTGACTGGTACGGCTCGCGGCTAGTGGCGCGATGCTGCGCGGTGGTGAATGGTAGGATCGATAATGCATCGTTGATGGTTGGTGGAAGAAGAACCAATAAACCAAAAATAAGAAAAAAGAAAGACAAAAGAGGTTTTGGGGAGAAAAGGGTAATGCTACGTCTGAGAAAGAAGATGGCTATGTGTTTTAGCTTTTAGGACCCGAAAATAAAAGAAGATAGGAAGTATTAATAATCTTTTAATTCTAATTAAATCTTAATAATTAGAATATTAAATTCCTAATTTTATTTATTTTTTAAATATTTTTATTAAATAATATAAACTAAATAACATATTTATATGATTTTTTTATATATAAATTTTATTTTATGAGGTAGGGTTAGGTAAGGTAGGAATTTATTTAAAATAATAAGGGTAAAAATGAGAGAAAAGTTGATAAGTTATAAGCTATGACCCTGTTTGGATAGCACAACTTACAGCTTATTAAAGCTTCTCTCCTGAAATAAGTGCTTTTATGTAAAAAAAAAAAAAAAAGATAAGCTTAAATAAGTAACTTATTAAAGAACCTTGTGTGAAGCTTATACGAAAATCTGTTTTCATATTTTATAGGACAATTATATCGCCATAATAATTTGAAATTACATCAAAACCAACCCTTCCATCGTCCTCTCTCAAGTTTATAGATTTTAAAAAGTTTCTTCAAGTATGTATCCAAACACTAAATAATTTAATTTAAAAAAAGCTTAATGCATAAAAGGTTTTCACGTAAGTCCTTCTAATATTAGCGCTTAAATAAGTTATTTAACCAAACGGGGCCTATAAGCTATAAGCTAAATAAATTAGCTTATGGAAAAAAAAACTATAAGCTAATGAAATAAGCTTATTTACCAAACATCTCTGCTTTGATCAAACAAACTTATAATCTAGTCAAATAAGCTATATACTAGCTTATTGTATATGCCAAATAGAACCTAAATCATATTCTTAAAAATGTTTTTTTTATGGGATAGCCTTTGTGATTATAAATATGTCGTTAGATCCCTTCCTTATTATCACTATTATACGTTATTTGGCTTAACCTATCCGATAGCCATCTCTTCAATGGCGAACCTACACAGAGTTGACAGTTTTGTGTAAATGGTGGAACCTCCATTGTTAGAATTTGTAAAAGCTTGAAATTTGGGTTTCTTGTATGTAGGTCTAATTCTATTAAATTGATTGATTGATTATGCAATTAAGATCATGAGTAACGTGTTTGTGAAGTCAATTTTATGAAATTTTCTCTTGATGATGGTTAATTGCAAATATTGATAGGTTAGGGTTTTGATATGCCAAAAATTGAGAAATTTGTGATACATACGTTATTTCACCAAATTATCTTTTCATATGTATGATAATAATAATTATTAATTTATTTTTTTAAATAGATTGGCTCTACTTACTCAGGTTTTGGATCCCTAATGCACCTCTTACTATAGTTAAATCAAGAGAAGAATCTAACTAGAGGAACATTTGTTTTCACAACATCAATTAATTATTCAAAGCCAACTCAAGTACGTTTTATGTTTTGTATTAATTATATATAATTTTTTTTGGTGTGTACTAAGATATTCTCAACCCCATTCGAAAGCCAGAGACTAATATCTTTCGAGATGTAAAGATTATCGAATCGAAACTTGCATCTTCCAACAAATTTATATATATATATATATATATATATATATATATATATAATGATCCAACTCTGATTTAATCTTGATTGAAGCTAACAATAAAGAAAGAAATATTAGACCAACGCCAATGTTTGTTCTTAAGGTGGTTCTTACAAGAACCTTCATTGGAGATGAATGACATGGCATCCAGGTTGTAGAATGGTTCTTCTTGCCAAACAATTTTTTTTCTTCAACACAGAACCCATGGAAAAACTCAACCAAAAATGCAAGGAAAATGAAAATGTAAATGGAATTCAGCCAGAAAATGCAAATGGAAAATGGAAAACCAATTCTCAACCCTAAATATATCACAGATTCTCTCTTCCATTGGGAACTTGGCAACGACATGTCGAAGAATAACAAGAGGAAGATGGCGATGATGGCTTCGGTGAATAGGGGATTCCTCCATTTCTTCTCCCAACGATTCCCCAATTGAAGGGAAGGCGTCGGAAACGGATGACAGAGAGTTCGATCAATGATTGCGGAAATGGCGGAGAGCTCGATTGATGATGGCGGAGATGGCGGAGAGCTCGGAGGGGAGGACAAGATTTGCCGGAAGGAGGAGATCTGCGAGAAGGAGAAGGGTAGCGACCGTGGGTGGTAGAGGAGGAGATCGAGGAGAAGAGGTGAAGTGGGGGAAGGAGGGGGAGGATGGGCCGGGAGGGGCACCAATGAAGACACAGAGACAGAGAGGGTTTGGGGAGTGGGGAAGATGAAGACACAGACAGAGAGTGAATAAATGAAGAGTGGAATAGTTGCATACGCCTCTACGAAAATATAGATCAAAGAGAATGGAATTTGGATAAAATAAAAAACACAAAAAATGGGGAAAATGATTAAAAAAAATCAGCTTGAGAGAAAAAAGTTACTGTTTGAGAGATGAAAAGTGAGTAGATTGAAATGTCCAATGGATCTAAAGTTATTGTTTTAATTGTCCAAAGGAATAAACGTTGCCGTTATTTATTTGTCTATAAATTGTGGTTCATTTTCGCTCAATTTTCCAGACAACTTCTCAACTCATAATGGATCCCAATCAATTTAATTTCTACAATTTTATGCAAAATTGTCAACCCTCTCCTACTAGGGAAGAAAGGATAGCGAACGAGCCTTTGGAGTGCTCCAATCTTGATTCGCGATTGTACATGTTCTGGCGCGTGCTTGGCATATGAACACAATCAAGAATATAATATATGCATGCATCGATCATACTGCATAACATGATTGTTGAAGACGAATGACACACATATAGTGATAATTTTGATTACGATCATATAGTTAATGACACCTCAACAACTGAAGAATCTAATGGTTCTCATCCCAATTTTACAACATACCTACAACAGAGAGCACATCTTCGTGAAAAACAAAAATATCGACAACTTCAAGCCGACTTGATGGAGCATATTTGGGAATGTTTCGGACATAAGAATAACGAAAACTAATTTCACATTGTTTTAACATTTTTGTGATGAATAATATAAAAAAAGATGGCAATATTTTTAATATTTTAACTTTTTTCGTATTTATTATTTTAAAATTTAAATATATATAAATTAATATTTTAAGTTGAAATAAAAATAAAAATAAAAAGAAGTGTAAATAATAAGTGAGTCAATTGTGAGAACCATTTAAGAACCCAAAATAAGATTTTCCAATGGAGCGAAAATGAGATTGGATTCTTATAAGTTATATCGTAAGTGACATCTTTGGACCTACAAAATGATAGATAAGAACCCAAATGTGATTCTTTCATTATAAAAACTCTTAAATTGCTCTCCATATATTGCAGTAAAACTTCAAAAAGTCATTAATCAACAAACTAGTAATCAAAAGTACTCCATATCTATCAAAAAAGGAATAAATAGCCAATTTGATCCTTGAAAGTGTAAGGCGATATCAACTTAGTCCCTGAATTTAACGAAATAGCCAAAACGTCCCCGAAGTTGTAAAACGTTAATCAACTTGATCCCTCCGTCAACCCCAGTTAGTTGATGTCGTTAACGGCGTTGATGTAGCACGTTAAGTGCCTTGTTGGTACCATTGTCACTGGTTAGGCGGTGTCTACGTGATCAAGGACCAATTTGAAACTCCGAACCAGGGACTAAATTGATACTCGCAACTCTGAACCATGGACTAAATTGATACTCGCAACAGTCTTATTCTTCTTCTTTATATTTCCCCTTTCTCTCTCTGCTCTCTCTCTCTCTCTTTGCTTCCTCTGTCTCGAGCTCTCTCTCTAACCACCAGTCTATAACCACTCGTCTATAGACGGGTGGTTAGAGAGAGAGTGCAAGACAGAGGAAGCAAAGAGAGAGAGAAAGGGGAAATATAAAGAAGAAGAAAAAGAAGACCGTTGCAAGTATTAATTTAGTCCCTGATTCAGAGTTTCAAATTGGTCCCTGATCACGTGGACACCACCTAACCAGTGACAACGGTGCTTAACGTGCCACATCAGCGCCGTTAACGGCATCAGCTAACTGGGGTTGACGGAGGGACCAAGTTGATTAACGTTTTACAACTTCAGGAACGTTTTTTATATTTAGTTAAATTCAGGGACTAAGTTGATACCGCCTTACACTTTCAGGGACCAAATTAGCTATTTACTCATCAAAAAAGTAATCGGCAAACTTGGGGTACTGGTTTTGCATAATGAAAACTTTCGAGTAAATATCTAATTTGGTCCCTGAAATTATAGGGTCATATCAACTTAATTTCTCACATTATCAATATTCCAAAATGATCATTGGAATTGCAAAATTTAGCAAATGCATCCCTGATATTATCAACTTAATGTCATTATAGTCTATGCAAATACCAATGGAGGAACGAATCTGATTAACTTTCTATAATTTCAAAAATCATTTTGAAATATTAATAATATGAGAGACTATGTTAATATTATCCTATAATTTCAAGAATGAAATTGAGTAGTTACCGGAAAACTTTCGGTGTTAGCCACTGTTCGCACCACAATGGAATCACCCAGTGCTCCTCATATAGTCCAAAATGTCAAGTCTACAAACCTTAATAAATAAGAGAACCACTTCAGTGTCGGTAATCATGTGAACCTGGAATTTTCTATGCAAGTGTACAATCGAAGTGGGGCAAGCAGGAATGATATGGCGGTACCTTTCACTTGATGGATGTGCATTATTGTGGCAACTTGAGTAGAAATGGTACTGAAAGCTACGCGGCTAGCTTCAATCACGCACCCTTATTATTGTTATATTGACTTTAAAAAAAAGTCTCATATGAGCACCATATATTCAAATCTTTAAGAAGATATCAACTCATGATAGTTTAAATGGTAATGAGTTTGATTGTCCTTAAACAAAATCTTAGATTCCAGTAGTCAAAAAAGTAGGTATGAGTAGAGCTTTATCTCTTTAAATCATTAACTTATTCTAACCAGGATACATAAAAACACTGTACTACTCCTCGTTTTTGCTAACTTCTTAGATTCATTCATCCAATTCCAACCTTAAAACATGGAAGAACTACTTTGCCTTCGCTTCTTGGTTTTCATGTTTTCATGGCACTGCTTCATAGCCTCCTTGGTTCTAAGTCATAGAACCAACTTCACCACAGATAAGTATGCACTTCTTGCTCTCAAATCTTCAATAACTCGAGACCCTCACCATTTCCTAACTCATAATTGGTCTGCTAATTCCTCTTCTATATGCAACTGGGTTGGTGTCACTTGTACTTATTATGCTCACCCTGGAAGGGTGAGAACCTTGAACCTTGCTAACATGGGTCTTAATGGTACCATACCCTCGCATCTGGGAAACCTCACCTTCCTTATTGAACTTGACTTTAGTGGAAACAATTTCCATGGTCAGGTGCCAGAAGGACTAGTCCAACTGCGTAGATTGAAGTCACTAAGCTTGAGCTACAATGAACTTAGTGGAAATGTTCCTGCATGGATAGGTGGCTTATCTTCACTCAGATACTTGCACCTTGAAAATAATAGCTTTGGAGGTTTTATTCCAAAATCGTTATCCAATTTGACAATGTTAGAGATCTTGCATTTGACGGATAATCTCATTGAAGGAACGATTCCACCTGAAGTTGGCAAAATGACCCACTTGAGGGTTTTATCCATCTCTACAAACAGTCTTTCAGGGACCATTCCTAGAACGATTTCTAACCTCTCTTCACTTGAAAAAATCAGTTTATCTTTTAACTCTCTATCAGGTAATGTCTTCATTCATGCCTTTGGATTTTCTTTCTTTCTTTCTCTCTCTCTCTCTCTCTTTTAATCTGCATATACATTCACCGGTGGAGGGCTAGCTGTCTTATGCCTAATGCCACGATTAATGTAATTTGCACTTTTTAATTTGAGAAAATTTTCAGTTCTCTCTTACCCTTCGTTTGGATCGCTAGAACTAGAAAAAAAGAAGTATGTGCGACAGAAGTGAGGAAGAAAAACATAATTTCAATAGTTTGGCTTAGGTGAGAAAATTGCAACGAAAGAAGTAAACCAATGTGGGCCCCATAGGAAAGAAATCTTCGCTGGATTGGAAAGATTTTGGGTAGAGAAATGTTTATATTTTTATATTTCCTATTTTCCCCTCACTTGCACCATGTTTTTGCTGTTCTTTTCCATTATGACACCTACATAGTTATTTCAGGAAAATATCATATTTTTACAGGATAAATATGTTTTTACAACAGAATATCATTTTCTTTTCTTTCACTTTTCTATCCAAACAATTGAGTGGAGAGAAAACTCGAATTTTCTTTCTCTCTTACTTCTCTCAATCCAAACAACCTAAAAATCTATCTATTTTCTACTCATTTTCTTTTTTCTCTTACTTCTCCACACCTTGTTTCTTTCCTTCCTACTTCTTCTATGATCCAAACAAAGCATTAGAGTGAAAAAATAGAAGTTCTTGCTCTGTACTGTGTATGATATATATATATATATATATATATATATGTGTGTGTGTGTCCCTTCAGTTATAACATTAAAAATGTTATTAAGGTGAAAGATAATAATAACCCACATAACTAAAATGGTATATATACTTTCATAGTTTCATGATATAGATTAATGAAAATTTCTTTTTCATAGTCATGTTCTTGGCCCATTTAATTAATTTCTCTATTCGTTCCACAAACATTGCAAGTAGCAACATGCTAGACTAGCGAATCAACCTTAATATCTAATATCCTCCATAAACCTTGCATATAGCAGCTTTAATACCGTGGAAGATAAGGAACATGAATCGAAGGATTTTGATTCTCTTCATCCAAAATCCTTCTCCATCTTCTCTTCATTCAAACATCAGCCGTAGGATTAATCTAACGGTTAAAAAGAGAGATATCTTAGCTATTAGATTAATCTAACGTTTGTCATTTGAATGGAAACATGACAGAGGATCCAAATTGTGAACCAAAATAGAGAACTCTTCAATAATATAATTTTTCCAAATCTAATATTATTGTTTTAGATTAGTTTTCTTCTGTTATATCTTATAACCTTGTTTTCCAGTCCTAGATTAAATCAATTACTTTAACAATAATATGGGACTTTTTCTATATATTAATTAAGGACACATTCCAAGGGAGATTGGTGACCTTCCACAGCTAAGAACAATGTATCTTGGAAACAATCCGCTTACTGGTTCCATAACATCAACAATCTTCAATAATTCAATGCTGCAAGACATTGAACTTGGCTCGAGCAATTTATCTGGCAGTCTTCCATCAAATTTATGCCATGGACTTCCAAAAATACAAGTACTTTATCTAGCTTTCAGCCAGTTCTCTGGTAAAATGCCATCTGTTTGGCATGAGTGCAAAGAGTTGACGGCTGTAGACTTATCCAAAAATATGTTCAGCAGAGGAAACATACCAAATGATATTGGAAACTTAACTATGCTTGATTCCTTATATCTTGATGAGGACAACTTGGAAGGTATGGTGTTTCTTATATCTTCATACAACTTCATCAAATTAATTCTTCTAGCTTTATACATGAGTGAGCCCATTTGAATTGCAGTCTTGCTATTTTTTATTTTTAAAATAATGTCAATTACAATTCCATATATTGAATTGGATGATAAAAAAGTATATTAATATATACATAAATATACGTATATATGGACTATCTTCATAACACTAATTAAATCATTCTGGCTCACAAAAAATAGTTTTGCTTCGTTGAACAGCAGTGTATAAAAGCATTCTTTTCTCACGAATAGGAAGATAGCATTTTATATTATCTTGCAGTGTCAAGCACTCAGTCATATCCTAATCAAGTAATAATGTCAGATGTGTGTTTGGATCAGCTGCGAAAATTTGATAATTTCAATAATCTATTATATGAATAATTATTTTTAATAGAGAAACTAGAAACCAATTATCCATGATGAGAAAATTGTAACAAACAAAACTATACGTTTGGATGTGTTTGTATAAAAATGATTATAAGATAATCTATTTCGTTTGGGTTGTCTAAAAAAGTCACTTATATGTAATAAATTACTAAAAAAAAAGTATAAAATTATTTATATAATTTAATATTTATTTGATAATTAATTTTATAGGGATGAAATAAAAAAAATTAATGGTATTATTTTCAAAATAATATATAACAGCTTTTTAAAAAAGCTTTAAACTTTTATCTTCTCTAAAAATAATTTTTTCGCATAAAAATAACTGTTGAAATTTAATCAATTTATACTTTACACAAATATACCGGCGTTTACTAAAAAAACGGGATTTATTATGAACTTTTCATGTACCGATTTGGTTGCAGCACTGTACACAGGACCCACGCAAAGATGTAGTTAAATACTTCTTTTTTGGCTGTAGTTAAATCACAATAATGGAGGTAATTGAGCTGTCATTATCGGTCTTATCAGATGAAGATTTTTTGTCTCAATTTTTTATCAAATTTTTTATCCCCATTAATAATTATTTGACACTTAAAAAAATAAAATCATAACTCATTAATATTTATGTTTATTCTCAACCTTTGATTAGTAAAAAATAACGAAACATCATGTTTTTGAGACCGTAGATTTTTATTCTTCAAGTCACTCGGGCGGACCTATTTGACAATCCTAGGAAGCTATATGCCTAATATTTATCACACATATAAATATTTTCTTTTATTTTTAATTTTCCTTATTATTATTTGTTAAATATTAATTTAAGTCTCGAAATACACTTTCAATCAACCCTTCAATAAGAGAAAAGAAGTATTAAACAGAAAAAATTCCTGAAAGAATTCTAGTTTGATTCATATCATTTTTGTAGAGGTATGTTTTAGTGGCTCAATGTATATATTGATAACATTATAAAGCTTGTGCTGCTTGTAGGAGAAATTCCGTCATCTCTTTTTAACATATCTTCAATGAGAGTACTCAGCCTTGGAGGAAACAAGTTGTATGGTAGCCTCCCAAAAGAGATGTTTCATCAGCTTAATTTAATAGAATACTTTTATTTGGATGATAATCAATTAGTGGGAAGCATTCCAAAATCTATTGGCAATTGGACGATGCTCCAAGAATTGTATTTGGGTCTCAACTCTTTCACAGGTATGCAGCTGTTTCCATCTATCCATCCATCTTTTAAATGTTTATTGAACCCAAAAAAATGATTATGTTTATTGAACTTTCATTAAAATAAGAATTTTTTGTAACTTTAATATATGTCGTCTACTGTAGCATGACCTAACCATCTATTGAGTTTAATCTTTATATTAGTGAATATTACCATAATATGTTGGAGGGTTAATACGTAAGTTGTAATTTTTCCGAGGTTCAGGGTTCAAGAAAACTACTACAAACCATTAAGGGTTTGTTTGGTGATAATGATAGGATAAAGACGGATATAATATGAAAGCTGTGAAAGAATAAATTGTAACACAATACAAGATTGTCCCAAATAATCAATAGCCCCAAATAATGACATGTACAAACAATCCTAATATTCATCGATATTAGGATTTATGATTATCTGGATAAGCTGATGAAGATGAGTCCATGATGAATGTGTTTCCAAACCTGAAATTGATCCAAACGGCGGCAACAATCTTGTGTGTGACTGAGGAGAGCAAACTATCTCTATTCCACTATGCCTTTAGGTATGTGTAGTCTTAATGGGGCAACTACATTGCAGAGTGGAAAGAAATAGGGCTCTCTCCCTGTGTTAAACAATATGGGCTCACTTACCCATCATAGCAAGCCCACACAAGGCCTTCCACATTAACCCATCACTAAAGTGCTTTACATTATTCCCAATAAACATTAAGATAAATGATCACATACTTGGGACTAACATTAATGATATATTCTCTAATATTGACATTCAATTAATCTGAGTATTAGACAATAAAATAACACTGACTATGCTAGTCCAAATTAAAATAATCCAACAATCTCCCACTTGGACAACATACGTCAAGTTATTAAAAAAAAACAATACTCCAGATTAATTTTATAATATGTGACCACAAAGATGTCAAAATAGAGCAAGCAATTTCAATAATTGGTCCAATATGAGATTATAAGTGTCATAGTGATATAGAAAATCATACCCGATAGGGATACTGACATCATATATACTAGACACTCATATCTCGGTGACCCAACAAGAATATGGGATATGGAATGTGGAAAAAGCATACAAAATGTGATCATATCATTCTATTCCAAATGAAACGGCCCTAGCATCCACCCAAGATGCTTGCTAAGATTCAACAAAATATCTTAGCACAACACAACATGAGACTGAGTTCAAAATGTCTCAAACAATATGTCATAATATAAATCAACAAAATTGTATAGTATAACAATATTATATGGCAACATCTTTAATATATAGGTCTCGAGACGACATAATAACAATTGTGCATACGCCCACTAATCCAACATATCAAAGCATAACCAACCTCATTAGAGTCACATAACTTTCAAAATACGCCAATGATAATAAATTAATTAGTGAGATTAAAACTTAACTCTGTGATAATTTATTATATGCAAGTCTGAAACTCACATTCTCTCTCCAACAACTTAGGTACAAAATAATAAAAAGAAATATATTATTACAGAGTAATTAAAATGTGGTCATAAAACATAAACAATAAGAAGCCAAACCAAAAATAATTGGATATAACCACAAAGTCTCATAATATTGGCTTCATTACCAACCACATACTCTGTCTTCACAATTTAGGAGATTATAAGCGTCCATTTGACACTTTAGGCCAACTCCTTTTATCGTTGCAAACACAAATCCTCGAAAGGGTTTCCCCTTTCAAATAGGCAGCCTATACCAAAATATCACTTAAAGTGATATGATCACTTATGAGTGAGATCAAAATCCTTGATACTTTACAAGTATTGTGGGATTACTTGCAAGTTTACAATAATTTGCTCACGTAGGATCACTCAAATGTTATAACATAAGAACCAAACAAACTATAGGCACTTGAGCACATAATTAGGTTACTAACAACAGAAGCACATGAGACCTATTCTTAACCACTATTGAGGACATAGAAATTAATCACAAAGTATCTAATTCCGATAACAACAAAACAAGTTACAAATTAATGAACAATAAGGACACAAATTAACACATTTCAATATTTCTAACAATGAGCTTTATGCGACAATCCATCAATAGAGAGATCTGTATGCCTTAAATACAAAATAGGTATAACCCAAAAGAAAAAAAAAATTTCACGAAATGAAAATAACGAACATATGATCTTGCCTCATATAGAACGATAATAACAATACTAGTCGTCAATATACAACTAACACAAAGTACATTAACAATAAACTTACTCCCACAAACCTAAGGCAACATGCATTGATAAAACATGACAAAGAAACAAAACACCTTAATCAATTTCACACAATGATGCCTCACGTGTCATATTAAGCCATACATAAAACATTTTCTCATGCATTTAAGCGTTTATTTACCTTCAATATGAGGCACCAACCATTTAACATATCTCACCAATATATATTTATATATTTATATCAATCGCTCCCAGAAAGAAGAAGTAAATAATAATAATAATAATTCAAAATTCATCTCCTTGTCAATAGTAAAGAATGCTTTGTCCATATTAATCAACATTAAGCATATTTACATGTACTTCAACTAATATAGAATATAAGCATATAAATTTTACCTTATTCTCAAATAATAAAATTGTTGAGCAATAATGTCACAGCCATAATAGATTTAATTCAAATTAATATTTTCATCCCGAGATCTGTCCACCATCAATTAAATAGATCTTCATCAAGTAAAGTATTAATATGACGATTTATGCTCAAATAAATAATCACAAATAGATATTGACAAAAAAAAGAAACATCTTTATAGGAAATAATTTCCAGTATAACAGCATTTGAGAAAACTTAAAAGAAAAACCTTAATCTTAAAATTTCTTATCAAGATATCTCAATACAAAATCTAGATAAACATAATAAAGATGCTTATGGAAATTATATTGTGCCATACCTTCATAAGTATAAAATATACTAAAATAATATCATAGTTAATTTAAAAAAAACTTTAATTATACCATATTAATTAAACATAGATGTCATTTTCAAGATCATATGAATAGAATTTAAAATACTTTCTCTACAAAGTTTGGCCATATACACACACAAAAAAATAAATTTAAGACATTTAAATTTAAACATGTAACACCTATGATAAATCAAAAAATCAATTTGAGTTCACAAATCAAAATCATTATTCTTTTAAGCAAAATAAGATCTGAATTGTACAAAAGTATAATTCTTTCTTGATCATTCTTTCACAAATAGCCAAAGGCAATGAACATTTAGTTAAATTTACTCCCTTAAAGTAGTAACTACCACAATGCTTAAGCATTGACAAAACAATAGCAATGCCAAATACATAAAGATAGTGTACAATACTTATCCAAATATCACCAAATTATTATAACAATACCTATTAAAAAAAAGAGTTCCACCAGATGATTTTACACACCATAATTTAAGACATTAGAAAGTCAGAAAAAAAATGTTCTCTTAAAAAAAAAAAAACTTTATTAGGCTAACAACTATTCAACTTGTTACCTTATCAAAGAGTAAGATTATCATCAACAATATACGACAACCATAGGTATATGGAGTTTAGTATATTATAATATACTTTACGAGATTTACAAAATGTCCTCACTAGCTATAGCTCTCAGTAATAAAGCGATAACAAAGATAGAAGGAAGAGGAAACTGTGTCCAAAACCTGTAGTATGCTTATGTAAGCATAATCATATTGGTTTTCTCATTTTCAATTACTAAGTAATTAATTGAACTAGAGTCATTGTATAATTGCAATCTCGTCTGAGGGTCCCGAGTTACAATAAAAAATTCTCTCCCACTTGATAGATCAAAATAGTTGAGTTGATACACACCAAGATGATAGACACAAATCGTGTGATTAATGTTTCTTAACCATTCAAACTATTTTCTCTATCACACAATTATTATGTCGAGTAGTGTCACACCGATAGGATGTATTTATTACCTACATAATCCCAAATATTTTCTAACCATTAGTTATATTAAACAATGTTACACCGATAGGATATATCCATCGTTTAAATAACCCAAACAATATTAAAAATATATTTTAATTTAATAATAAAAAAATGATTTATCATGATTCGCTCCGCGATAGACGGATGGATAACCACTTAAAATCATATGCAAAAAAAAAAAAAAACAATTTTGGCTTGCTACAAATGCCCAATTATCTCATTTGTCAAGTTTCACAACATGCACAATTTCAAAAAAACACCATAGTTCAATATTATTGACGTGCATAAACAATTTAGCAATTCAACAAAATATACTTAGCAAAGAGAATCATCAGTATATATCAAATTGAATAGAAACTCAATTCAATTGAGAACTCATGTCATTGTAATCCCGCCTAAGGGTCCCGAATTATAATGCATAAGTAACTCACATAAACATTAAAGTTATATCCTTAAAACCAATACCGATAGGATATTGAAAACCCGAAGGCCATAACATTCAATTAATTTTCACAAGCATTAGGAATCACATTAACACGGACAAACCGATAGGATAAATACAATATTAACATAACACCTAATGTAAAATTATTAACCATAATTTATATGTTAACATCTTATCACAATTTGTCCCCTGATAGGCGAGCTCACAATCATACAAAATGTCTCAAAACAATCTTAAACAGTGTCCAATATCTCAGATTGCATAAAACATCACACATAACAATTTCCAACATTTTAAATGAAGTTTCAAGTATATAACAACACCAAAATTATTTTTGTATCCAAACATCATGACTGGAGAGAGTAAAAACCGTATAAGGTAAATAATAATATTAGAGATCCACACAAAATTTTCACCACAAAATTCCGAGAGTATAATATTTATTTTAGATGTGTAATAACATAATATAAAATGTCATGCTTATAATATCTCAACAAACTTTCCCAAAATATAATCAAAAGGCTTCAAAATTGAAAGTTGAAATCATTTGTTCAGTCGAACTATTCCTGATCTCACTTCCATCTGATATTAATATTATAATCAAAAGTTCAAGCACATTAATGCAAGAGAAAACACGCATAATTAGATGAGGAAAAATAAATTCAAATGCTTGTATAAAACACCACGATGTCAGCAAACAATAGAATCTATGCTTGCATAATAACATGATTGTTGTCTTCATGTCAAAATTCCATGCACAAGCTTATATTTTAAATAGCTATCTATATAACATTTTCTCATCATTCTATTTCTGTGCATTACATAACAGCATCAATCAAACCAAAGTAGCACCAACCAATAAGCCAATACCAAATTCAAAAGTCAATCTTTTACTTTAAATTAGTATCAAAATAATTAGTAGCATAGGACATCTTCGAACCATTCAAGATTTAGTTTGAAATCTAATTGCCTAATAAAAGGGAAGAACTAGATGAAGAAGCATGCTAACACATTTGAGATTCTAGGCCATTGGAGCAAGCAGATGTCATTATTAACCAAGGAAATCAAGAAATTTTTAAACTGGGATATATCCAATTTTAGCCTCATTCTTCTCAGGCAATTCATCGAACAACATAAGGACATGTCCTATCCAATGTACCCATTCAGTGAAAACTTTCAAAATAGCCAATGAAACCAAAACTAAAAAACGCCGATGAAAAGAAACAACGCATGAAAAAAATGGAAAAAAAAAAAAAGATTCCATAGACTGATTTGAAAATTCTAATCTCAAGTAACAGGAAAACTTATTCAGCCATATTCAAGGTTAAATTCAGGTTCTGATACCAATTGAAAGAATAAATTGTAACACAATACAATATTATCCCAAATAATCAATAACCCCAAATAATGACGTGTACAAACAATCCTAATATTCATTGATATTAGGATTTAGGATTACCTGGATACGCCGATGAAAATGAGTCCATGATGAACGCGTTTCCAAACATGAAATTGATCCAAGCGGCGGCAACAATCTTGTCTGTGAGTGAGGACAGCAAACTATCTCTATTCGACTGTGCTTTTACGTCTGGGATTTGGATCCTCTAACTTTAGAGCGAGAACGTCACCTACCTTACTCTCTATCTCTCTCTTTATTTATTTTCTCTCTCATATTTCTCTCTCATTTTTAATCACCATTCTCTCTCCTCTATAGACACAAAGTCACCGTAACTTTCTCGCCCTAAAGTTAGAGGATCCAGATCCTTAGGTCTGTGTAGTCTCAATGGGGCAACTGCACTGCATAGTGGAAAGAAATAGGGCTCTGTCCCTGTGTTAAACAATATGGGCTCATTTACCCATCATAGCAAGCCCACATAAGGGCTTCCACATTAACCCCTCACTAAAGTGCTTTACAATATTCCCAATAAACATTAACATAAATGATCACATACTTGGGACTAACATTAATAATATATTCTCCAATATTGACATCCAATTAATCTGAGAATTAGACAATAAAATAACACTCATGACTATGTTAGTCCAAATTAAAATAATCCAACAAGCTGGATAGGGATAGGATAGGATATGAGCTACAGCATGATAAGTTCTTATCTTATCCGATGTTTGATGCCCATCAGATAATAATAGGATATGATATAAAATATCCACAAGTAATAAAATTACCCTTATTACAAAATATTTGATAATATATATTTTTGGGTTTTAATTATACATTAATCCATGTTTTAAATTATAAAAAATTAACTTGTGATATTTTTTTCACTTTTTATAAAAATTGCTAATTAAACCACATATTTTAATTAGTAATAAGATTGACTAAATAGGTTTAAAACCATAATTAAATAATAACAATAATAAGAGTAAGAGATAAAAGAGAAAACATTTTCTTATCCTATCTTGTTGTTTCTAACCCAGCTCCTCTCGCAGGATAGAATTATAACTAAGTAACAGATATGATAAGCTTACAGGATAAACTTATCATATCTTGGTGGTTCACCAAACTGGAGATTAAAACAGGACAGGATAAGTTATGTCTCCCTTATCCTAACCACCAAACGGACCCTAAAGATCTTAGAATCTATGATTCTCACGTATTAGAAGGCATGGCCGACACAATGGGGAAGCTAATAAAGCAAGGGTTTTAGGCCTCCCAAAGAATATTATTTGATATTTAGTATATAATTTAACAATTTTTGTAAAAAGAAAGTTAAAAGCCAAAAAAAATATTATTATTTGCTTTAAAAAGGTCTCGTCTCAGAATTCGCTCTAGGCCTAAATAAGTGTTGTGCCGACCCTAATTGAAGGAAGAACTTACCTTGATCTATGAGTAAATTACAAGAGGAAAAGTTTCTTTAATTTCTGATTCATCTCTTCCCTTTACTTTCTTTATCACACCCCTTTCTCGGGGGCAATGACAGTGTAAAACCTTTTTTTTTTTGGAGAGATAGGGAGAGACAAAATCCTCTTCCGCACGTACATCAATTTCCATCAAGTTGGTATCATAAGTTTTTAAGAAGTTTTTCAACTTCTCATAATAACCAATAGGTCTCTTACTTTTATTAAATTCCATACAAGCCCACAGCTTTATTTCACATGAGTCACACTAATTTATTTATTTTTGGCTTAATTACACTTTTGGTCCATATAGTTTCACCAATGCGTGATTTTGATCCCTATAGTTTCAATTGCTCAAATCAAGTCCCTGTACTTTTATAAATGCGTGATTTTGGTCCTTATAGTTTCAACAGCTCAAATCAAGTCCCTGTATTTTCACAATTGAGTGATTTTGATCCTTCTAGTTTAAATTGTTCAAATCAAGTCCATATAATTTCAAAATTATCTAAAAATTTATTAGATACTTTTTTTCTATATTTAAAATATTAATAGATATAATATATTATTATAATATATAAGATTTTATCGTATAATTATTTTAATAATGAGAGAAAAAAAAGTACTCAGATAATTATATAAATAATAATTGTGTACAAGTTCAAAATATAATATATATTTATATATATATATATATATATATATATATATTATATTTATTTAAAATTAAGATTATAAATTTATTTATTACATATTTTTTATTTGAAAATAATTAATTGTTGGAGTAGTTGTTTTCCTCTCTTTCTTAAAATAAATATACGATGAAATTTTATATATTATTAGTTACATATAATAATAATATATTACTTTTATTAATATTTTCAATATAATAAAAAGAAAATTTGTATCTAATAAATTTTTAGACAATTTTGAAAGTACAGAGACTTGATTTAAGTAATTGTAACTATAGGGACCAAAATCACGAATTGTTAAAAGTACAGGGACTTGATTTGAGCAATTGAAACTATAGATATCAAAATTACATATTGATGAAACTATATGGACCAAAAGTGCAATTAAGCCTTTATTTTTCCAACATTCTCCTACTTCTCCTACTTGACTATGGATTTGAATTCCCTACCTTTAAGAAAGGAAAGTCACCATGACTTTGTATCTATAAAAGAGAGAGAAGGGTGATTAAAAATGAGAAGATAAAAATGAGAGAGAATAAATAAGGAGAGAGATAGAGAGAAAGTCATGTGACTTTTCCTCCCTAAGGATATGTTTGGATTGGTGGAAGGAGATGGAGTGGAGGGGAATGAAATTGAATGGTAAGTTGTTCCATTGTTTGGATTGTATAAAAGAGGATGGAAGGGGATGTAAACCAATGGAACTCATTCCATCATATTCCATCACCTATCCTTATTTTTCTTCCCTCCCAAATTGGGGGGATTGGGATGGAATGAAAATTATGATGCTTTACAAAATCATTAATATACTATTATATCCTTGCATAAAATCATGTTAGTTGCTGCTAGTTTTGCTTCTCTCTTCTGCTTCTGCTTCTGCGTCTAATTCAGCTTCTTCTCAAGAGTTTATGCTGGTAAATAAGAAGCTCTTTCCACTTGAGACGGAGGGCTTAGCACTTAAATATGGTGCTTTTTTCGGTAACTCTAATAATTTTTGGGTAAAAATTACTTTATCCAATCAGAATGTATCACCTCAATTAAATGAGTGATTTTAATGAGTCAAGTCAAATTATTATTACCATTTGATTGGACCACCTAGACAGGATAAGTTACACTTGAGGTACCAGAGAATTCACCTTCACCCTTAAATATACACGTGATTGTGTGATATTTTCTTTACATTTGTCTTTTCCTTTTAACCTTTTCAAACAACACAAAGTGAGAAGCCTTGTATGTGTTTGGTGTCTGGCGTGAATTAAATCTGAGAAGGAATAAGGAAGATCCATGGTATCTGACATTGATTAAACAATTGAAGATGTAAATCTTCATTTAAAAAATAATATATTTAATATTTTAAAAATTTCAAAAATCATAGTTTCCAATAAAACATGTAAACGCACTAAAAATTTGGATGGCAAGCAGAAAATTTCATTTACCAACATTTGTTATTTTAAAAATTATTTGATTAAAGGCATAATAAATATAATATTAGTATTTTTAAAGTAAGGGTAATATAGGAATGAAAAAGTTATAACTCAATCCATTCCGTTCACGATCCAAACAATGGAATGAAAACTTTGTTCCATTCTACAGTAAAATATCCAAATGATGGAATGGAATTTTTTGTTCCATTCCGTTCCACTCCATTTCATCTCTTTCCATTAATCCAAACATACCCTAAAGGTAGGGAATCCAAACCCTTGACTATTGTGTCACTTAATGATTTAATAATTACATCAATCATGATGCGCATCAACAGACCTTACATACATTGGTTTCATCATTACAATCAAAGATACATACAAAGCTACTAAGAGTCATGACAATTACATATTATTGAATCAACATATTTTCGTCCATGTACTACTATATTATCCTTGTCCTTCAATATGATTTTAGAATGAGAAGTGGGGTCAAACATAATGTCATCTATTAAAAAATCTATATTCTACATATGTAATCTTTTGCATTCATATACATAAGATAGAAAACATAAAATTCAGTCTCCTTGAGTCAACTCAATTAGTTAAGCTGTGGGAAATGAATTTTGAGTGCACGGGTTCCACTACGAGAAATTCATGTATCACCGACAGACAAAATCCAAACACCCGTAATGTGCTTTGACCTTTTCCCTTCTCCCTTCTCTCATTCCCCACGTAAGGCCTCTTATGAGCCTCCCCTTAGCAAAAAAAGACATAAAATTCATACACTTACATATTAACGAGCACAGAGTGTTAAATATACATTAATAATGAAATAACAACATTACTATTCAACATTCACAAGCAGACATAATGCCCATATACGCTCAACATTGGCAACAAATAGTCCCTTTTGTTAAAAGGTCAACAGTCATAAATCGGTGCTAATACGCTCAGTTGATACTCTACGTTTCTAAGCTTCTTCTTTAACAGTAAAGTATTTCAATTCCATATGTTTAGCACCTTTGGAATACCTTTCGTTTTTAGAGAAGAAGACAATTGTAGAATTATTACAATTAATTTTCAGCGGCCTGACAATACTGTCAACTACTCCAAGTCCTGAAATAAAGTTCCGCAGCCAATTAGCATGAATTGTGGTCCCAAATCAAGCCACAAATCCAACCTCTATGGTGGATGCAACAATGATTTACTGATTCACCTCTTCCTTATGATGGTGGTGGTTGACTGATGCTTTATTTTAATAAGCAAAAAGTATATTAATTGAGAATACGAGGGGTACTCTAACCCATATACAAGAACAAGAAAGAAAAAGGCAAGACTAATGTAAATAACATACTGCCTCTGTTGCATAGAGCAATATAAATTTTACAAGATCCTTAACCCAAAAACTATATCAATATTATAACCAAACCAGCTAATGCCCATTTCCTTAGCCAAAGCCCCCAACAATAGACATCCCAACAGTTGGCCGATGTGCTGGAAGGATGAAGGCTGTTGTGGGTGAGGGAGACGACGGAGCCACTGCATGGTGGTGGTGGCAGGCAAGGCACGATGGTGATAAAAATTTGAGTGTGGCGAGGAGAGATAGTGAAATGAAAACCGGAGAATACTCTTGCGAGGTAGGATGTATTTCGCATTATCGGTGGCTAAATCGTCGGTAATAATGAGATTCTTAGCAACTGTTGGCATTACTGACTCTGCTTATGGTGAGACTCTATTTCGAAATCACGTCTCAACATTACCTACAACCAAATCATCGATAAATGTGTACATCCATAGTTGCGTTAACGATGGCTTAATCGTTGGTAAATGATGAACGATCATATGGAGACAGACAACCACCTATCGATGGTTAGGTTGTCATCAGTGTACACATACATATCGATGGGTTTTCCGTTAGTAAATTTAACGATGATCACGACGGTTGGTAATCTCATAGGTAAGAATTCGCGCAAAATGACGCCAAGCATACCAAAGGAGTTACTGATGAATGGAGCACGATAATCTTACCGATGACCTATCCCGTCAGTAATGGTTCCACTAATCATTTAGGGGCATTATCGACGGTTTTGACCGCCGTTCTAAGACTGTTGATAAATAGTTATTAATATCCAAGTATTTTCTTGTAGAATTAATTCTTGTAACTTAAAGTTAATCTTTTTTTTCTTTTTCTTTCTTTTTGTATTTTTAAGCATTAATTGTATATGATGGTGCACTTTTACTTTTTTAACTATTGTAGTTGATTGTTGTTGTCATCACTATTCCTACTTACAAAATGACTGTCCCTTACTTAGTTTCATTTGAAGATTGCTATAATTCTTCCTCTCATGTAATCATTTTACTTTAAATTATTAATGATATTATATTAATTTTTTAACTTGTAACATTAACATTTTTTAGCCATTACAAAGAGAAAATAATTAAGAGAAAGGAACCAAGATAGAAGCTGTGAATTTTGGGTATACGACTAGTTTGTAAATAATCATAGATCTGAACCTCTGCATCTTCATGTAGCAGAAAAATATTCTATATACGTTAAGACCTAAGATGTTGAGCTATATTATTTTTACTTTCTCTATGAATTGTTGTGTTCTTCCAGGTTCTATACCTGAGGAGATTGGTGATCTTCCTCTTACAAGTTTAGGTTTGGGAGATAACCGTTTAAGTGGATCTATTCCCTCAAATATCTTTAACATATCATCTCTCAGTTACTTGTATCTGGCAAATAATTCCCTCTCAGGATTTCTTCCATTACAAATGGGCCTAGAAGACTTGGAAGAACTGAACTTGTTTGGAAACAAACTTAGTGGAAAAATTCCAAGTAGCATATCCAATGCTTCAAAGCTTAACTATGTGAGTTTGGCGCTAAATAAATTCAATGGAGTTATACCATATGCACTTGGGAATTTGAGAAATCTTCAGTGGCTTGAAGTAGGATACAATAATTTAACCACTGAAGCTTCCACTATTGAAGTAAGCTTCCTTACTTCTTTGAAATATCTTGACATAACAGCGAATCCAATGCATGGAAAGCTTCCCAAATCAATTGGAAATATGTCCAATTTGGAACAGTTCGCTGCTGATTTTTGCAGTATTGATGGTAAAATTCCATTGGAAATTGGAAATTTAAGCAACCTGTTTATACTAAACTTGTACCACAATGATTTAAGTGGACCAATTCCAACCACGATTAATGGTTTGCAGTCTCTTCAACATTTGACTCTTGGAAACAATCAACTACAGGGAACCATCATTGATGAACTTTGTGAAATCAAAAAGCTGAGTGAGTTGTATATAACTGAAAATAAGTTAATTTCTGGAGTGATCCCAGAATGCTTTGGTAATCTTACTTCTCTAAGAAAGCTTTACTTGAACTCTAACAAACTGAATGGGGTAGCCTCTTCTCTTTGTAGTCTCCAAGACATTCTGGAGGTAAACATATCTGACAATGCTTTAACTGGACTTCTTCCACCTGATATTGGGAACTTAAAAGCTGTTATATTGTTGGATCTATCGAAGAATCAGATTTCGGGAAGCATTCCAAGAGCCATTGCATCATTGCAAAATTTGCAGACTCTCAACTTAGCATGTAATAAATTGCTAGGGAGTATTCCTGACTCATTTGGCACTTTGATAAGTTTGACATCCTTGGACTTATCTAATAACTATTTGTTTGGGGTGATTCCCAAATCCTTGGAGTCACTTCATTATCTCAAATCCATCAATCTATCTTATAATAGGTTAGAAGGAGAGATTCCCAAAGGTGGACCTTTTGAGACTTTCACAGCTCAATCTTTCATATTTAATAAAGCACTTTGTGGAAATCCTCGACTACAAGTCCCACCATGCATTAAAAAGAAGCATAAGTCAAATGCAAAATTTATGTTTTTCATCAAATGCATATTGCCTATAATGGTGTCAACCGTTCTGGTTGTTTTGTGTGTATTCCTTCTAATAAGGCGTCAAAGGAAGAATGATGGTGCTCCTACTGAAACAAGTTTATCAACCTTACCAGCAACAAGAATGATTCCCTATTATGAACTTTCACAGGCAACCGATGGATTTGATGAGAGTAATTTACTTGGTAAGGGCAGTTTTGGCTCTGTGTTCAAAGGTAGACTTTCAGATGGCATGGTGGTTGCAGTCAAATTATTTAATTTGGATTTAGAATTAAGATCAAAGGGCTTTCATGTAGAATGTGAAGCAATGCGCAATCTGCGTCATCGCAATCTCATCAAGATCATTGGCTGTTGTTCAAATTTCGATTACAAGCTTTTGGTAATGGAGTTCATGCCTAATGGAAGCCTTGAAAGATGGTTGTATTGTCATAACTATTGTTTAGACTTCTTGCAAAGGCTAAATATAATGATAGATGTGGCATCTGCATTGGATTATCTGCATCATGGTTCTTCACCAACAGTGGTTCATTGTGATGTAAAGCCTAGTAATGTCTTATTGGATGAAGACATGGTTGCCCATGTTAGTGATTTTGGCATTGCTAAACTTCTAGATGAAGGACAATCTAAAGAATATACCAAGACCATGGCAACACTTGGCTACATTGCACCAGGTAATAAATTATCCTAAACCAGTATATGATTTTCCTTTTTACTTTTGCTATTTTGATTATGACCATGTTTTTGCATAAGAGGCATAATTGCAAATACACAATTGCAGATCATCAAACCAGGGAGCAAAATAAAATGTTCCAGACTCACTCACTGACATTTCATTAAAAGTGCTTTTAATTTAAATTTCCATTCGAACTGAAATAAATTGTTCTTTTAGAACTTTTCATCATGGACAATTAGACATTTCCTTATTCGTTTCTGTTGGTCTGATAATATCTTAGCATTTTGTTCTTCCTATTTTAGTGGGTTGTTTGTGTCATACATACCTGTCCTCCTATTATACCTCTTGAAGTTTTGGGTACATATTCAATAGAAATAGCCTACTGATAAGAACCTTTGGTTAGGAAAAAACTTAGGTGTTGTTCTATAGGTGCTTGTGATGCAGGTTTCCAATGAGAATGAGACATGCATAACGGTTGTTACACATGTTATATTTTCACTGATGAGTTTTTACGTATGTATTCTTCTCATTGGAAAACAACATCATAAGTACCTATGGAATTGTACCTAAATTTTGTCCTTTCGATTGTTTCAATAAGAGCCTAGATTTGAGCTTCTATTTTAGTATTACTATAAAAGAAAAATTTAACATGCACTATAGAATTATAAGTAAAAAATTAATTGACGTTGGATTGGCATGCAGAGTATGGATCCAAAGGGATTATCTCTACAAAAGGAGATGTATACAGTTTTGGAATTATGTTGATGGAAACATTCACAAGAAAGAAACCAACAGATGAGTTATTTGTTGCTGGATTGAGCATGAAAGGTTGGGTCAGTGAATCATTACCCCATGCAATTACTCGAGTTGTAGATCCCAATCTATTACAAGATGAAGGACATCGTATTGATGGCATAATAACATCTATATCATCTATTTTGAGATTGGCCTTGAATTGTTGTGCCGACCTACCTGAAGAACGTATGAATATGAAAGATATTGCTACATCATTAAACAAAATCAAGGTTATGTTTCTGAAATTTGATGACATGCACATACAACCCAAGTTTAGATAGACATCGAATCAGATTGTAATTTTCAATTTAGGAAGCACATATATTTTAAAATGTTTGTGGTACCTACCAATGTTGGATATGTATTGGATAATACTGAATCGTATCAAATATTCTGATACATTGGTAAATATTAGTTTGAAATATATTTCCAATGGCTAAACTGAATAAATTTTTGGGTTAAGTATGTATTTGATCCCTATAAAATTGATAAAATTTGATTTTGATCTCTATAAAATTTTTATTTGTTTTTAATCCCTACATTTAATAAAAATAGTGTGTTTTTAGTCCCTCATCAGGGATTAAAAACACAATTTTTATATTTCTTTAGGGATTAAAAACGAATTAAATTTTTATAGGGATCAAAATCAAAATTTATCAATTTTATAGGGATCAAAAACATATTTAACCCTAAATTTTTTCTTCACTTTTCCCTTCAATCAAAGTAATGTATCTATTACCAATGTCTATTGGTCCAAGCGTCAAGGAGTTTGAATCTCCTTCTGCAAGATATCGGGTTCGAGTCTTGTGAATGAAAAAAATAGAAGCTGAAAAAACTTTACCCTCTTAAATGAATCTTTCCGACTCGATTCGGATTAATCAGAATCCAATATAATTTTCGAATACCAAAAGTCTCATACCAAAGAAGAAAGAGTAAGCATGTATGTTGTTTTATTTATGAGCATACAATAATTTATCTTTAGCATGTGTCAACTTTATTACAATTGAAAGTTCGAAGTCCAACAGAGTCACCCTCTATCTCTGTCCAAGATTTCATTGTAACTTAAACCTTGAACATGGCGGCAACATTAAGCAATCCCGCCAAAATCAGATGCCGTTCTTTACGTCTATGCATGTGCAATTGTTCAAAGATGTTACGTTACACATGATTGAAAGAAGGATCGCCAAATATAATTACAGAACATTTACAAATATTAGCTTGTGGGTGATTCAAGATTGATAAAAAGAAATCACGAAGGATGGTCATGGGCCATTCGATAATAAAATTACATCAGAGTAGTGAAGAACATTTATTGTGCTACTTTACTAATGCAATGAACTTAAATTGACTAAGCAAAACCTGCGTCAAACTTTGAGCAAATTTAATGAACATAAGCATCTAGGATAAAGTGAAGATATATGGCAGTGAATTCGTTCAAGCATGTCAAGAGGAAGTGAAAGGCTGTTGGAGCCACAGTGCCACCTAATGTTTAGCTTGAACCAAGAGGAAAGTTTGATGTACGCTCATGTAGATGCCAAACCGGATTGCAACAACTACAAGTGTGACAGCTTGATCTTTCAGGTTCACAAAAGCTACAAGCAATATAATTCTTTCACTGACGTAACTTTACTTGATCTTTCTAAGAGTGTTCATATAGGTATAACTAGACATGGCTACAAAAAGCTTGCGGAACCTGCAAAAATAAAAAATTTCATAAAATATATTTGTTGCAAGAACTACAAAAAGCTTGCGGAAGCTACAAAAATTGATTAGCATTTGAAGAAGAAAACTCAATTAAGTATGAACTTAAGCGTGTTTCCATAAATAAATATACATATCCAGCACGGCTAAAGTCACCACTATATATACTTTCTATCATTTATTATAATTTTCAGCCAGGTTTGAAACATTGTAGTAAAATTACTTAGTTAATGGAAAACATGAAATGAAGTTAAAAACAAATGCAATCAACATTTGGTTGATTAATTGGACAATATCCGGTGACAACAGTCACCGTTACATGGAGCTAAAATTCTTCAAATTTGGCGAGTTGTGATGATGTAATAATAGAGTAAGCTTAGCATAGGCTTAGTTGTTTAAGGCATCTCCCTTAACTAAATTATGCTGAGTCAGCAGAATTCAGTTAAGGAGCGCCTCTTCCTCTTTTCAGCTGAACACTATCCTATAAGTAGTGCAGCTCAAATCGTGTAACTAACTTTTCATTCATTCAATATACAAGATGAAATTCAGATCTCTTTCTTTCTCTCTCTCTCTTCTTTGCACCTATGTTCCGCTTCTATCATGGTATCTAGAGCTTCTTTCTTGGACCTAGCGCTTATTCTCTCTCTCGTGCGATGACGGATTCTCGACCGATTACTCCACCGGACAACTCTGGCGGTGGCGATGGAGGTTCTCACGGCGGCGGAAATGCGCATGGTTCTTCGTCGAACACAGCTAAGGCGGCGACGAATTTCAATCCCGCGCTTTCTGTTAAGCTCGATGATCGCAATTCCTTCTCTGGAAACAACAGGTTGAGGCAGTGATCATTTCGCACCAGCTTCTTGGATTTGTGGAAAATCCGCGTATTCCTCTGCAATTTGCGACTGAACCTGATTGTGTTCTCAACATTACTACTGTTGGCTATCGGAACTGGCTCATTCAGAATCAAATGCTATTCAATTGCCTTCTAAGTTCGCTTTCTTCTACAATATGATCGCGTTTCATCTTGTGCAAGCACTCGTGGCAAGTATGGGAGAAGATTCACAAGCTTTTCTATTCTCATCTCAAAGTGAATATTTGCCAACTCCGCTCTGAATTGAAGGTAATCAAGAAAGGTACTAAGACTGTCTCTGAATATTTCTCGAAAATTCGTGAATTAGTTGATTCGCTTCAAGGAATTGGTGAAACCGTGACTGATGAGGACCATATTGATACTATTCTGGATGGTTTGCCTGAGGAGTATAACTCCTTTTCCATCATGATCCATCGAAAGGATGCTTGCAGTGTTGATGATGTTGAAGCACTTTTACTCATTCAGGATGCTCAATTTGAGCGCTATAAGCAAGATCAAGCCGCTTCTTCTATTATCTTGAATCTTGCTAGCGTGAATCTAGCTCAAGCATCTCCTTCGTCGCATGGCTCTGCCTCAGGTTCCTACTCCGGTGGCCGAGGTAGAGGCCGTGGTAGAGGCCATGGAGGTCGTTGTGGTGGCACTGGTCATGGTGGGCCCAAGCCTACTTGTCAACTTTGTCAGAAGTATGGCCATGATGCTTACAACTGTTGGTAAAGATTTGATGAAGATCTTCCTCCACCTCCTCCAATTCCAGTGGAGACTAGTTCCTTTGCTCCCACTGCTTCTGCTCAAAGTTGACAAGCCTCTATATCTTCTCCATCTCAGCCTCCACGGTCTGCTCCACCAAGTGCCTATCTGGCCACTCCACAAAATCATTTTGCTCCCAGTCAGAGTGCTTCCAGTAGTTATGCAGCCTGCAACTGCAATTTGAGCCAGTATGCACCTTCTACTTCTGAGTTTTCTGCTCCACGGCCCTTTGATCATCAGACTTGGTATCCAAACTCGGGTGTCTCTCATCACATCACAACGAACTCTCAGAACTTGACTCATGGCTCTACCTTTGGAGGGACCGAGCAAGTACTTCTGGGAAATGGCCAAGGTGTATCTATTAACTCAGTAGGATCCTCTCAGTTTACATCACCTTGTCACCCACACATCACTTTGACACTTAACAGTTTACTACTAGTTCCCACTATCACTAAAAAATCTTGTATCGGTTTCAAGGTTTACACAAGATAACGGAGTTTACTTTGAGTTTCATCCATATATTTGCTTTGTGAAATCACAGGACTCTAATCAAGTTCTGCTAGAAGGGTCATTAGGCAGTGATGGACTTTACTCATTCAAGAACATTCAAGTTTTGAAGGGTTCTCCTCGGCTCAATGCTTCTCAGCCGAACTCTCCCATTCAGAATAACACAGTGGCTAAGTCCTCTCCTCTTGCCAATGCTACTTCTGTATCACCTAGTGCCTCTACTTCTTATAGTACTTGGCATGCTAGACTAGGTCATGCTAATGCAAACACTCTTAGAACTGTTCTGCAATTGTGTAACCTTCCCTCTTCAAATAAGACAGACAATGATTTTTGCATCTCTTGTTGTTTTGGGAAAGCTCATAGACTGTATGCACCACCCTCCACAACAGTACACACTACTCCCTTTGAACTCATTCACAGTGATTTGTGGGGACCTACACCTTTTCCATCATCACTTGGCTACACATATTATATCACATTTATTGATGCTTATACTAGATTTACCTGGATTTACTTCTTGAAGAAGAAGTCAGATGCTCTCACTGCTTTTAAGCAGTTTCAGGCTTTCATAGCCACTCAGTTCAGTGCTCAGATTAAGGCCCTGCAAACTGACTGGGGAGGAGAATTTAGGCCATTCTCCGACAGATAGTTGAAGTAGGGCTTTCTTTTCTGTCTCATGCTGCTATCCCTCTCACGCACTGGGATCATAGCTTCACTGCAGCTGTGCTGCTTATTAACCGATTGCCTACTGCAACGTTATCCGAGTATTCTTCCCCCTTTCATGCTCTATATCGTGCTTGTCCTGATTATAAGTTACTACGGATTTTTGGATGTGCCTGTTTCCCTCTTTTGAGACCCTACAATCAGCACAAGTTGCAATACCGGTCCACTGAATGTGTTTACTTAGGTCTATCTCCACGGCACAAAGGCCACAAGTGCTTGGCTCCGTGTGGGAGAATTTACATCTCCAAGGATGTACTATTCAATGAAAATAAATTCCCCTATCCTCAACTATTCCCACAACCCTCACCCTCCACTCCTTAGCCTACATCATATCCTTCCACCATCCCTATATCTAATCAACCTTGCTTTACTCCTACACCACTTAACCGAGTCCCTCCACCTGTTACAGCCGACACCTTCCATCCTGCTAGCCCACACATTCAATTTGGTACCCTTCCACCTACTCCTATACCTGCTTCACCAGATACTACCCTCTCCTCACCTCTTATCTCTGTTCCTTCACAATCTCCCACTATTTCACCTACATCTACCCCTCATTCAGCTTCTTCTATCCCCTCTTCTCCTGCACCTCACTTGGATGCTCTTCCCAGTCCCTCTGGTTTTGTTTACAGTCCCTCTCCAACAGTTTCTGATTCTACCTCTGGTCCCCCACGCCAGCCGCACTCCATGCTCACTCGATCCAAAACTGAATCCAGTAAACCTCGGGTTTTTCTTGCCCATATGGAGCCTACCTCTGTGAAGCAGGCCTTGGCCAGCCCACCTTGGCTTGAAGCCATGAAGGCTGAATTTTCTGCCCTGCTCACCAATCAGACCTGGTCTCTTGTTCCCTTACCTCCTCACAGGCAAGCCATAGGCTGCAAATGGGTCTTTCGTGTGAAAGAAAACCCAAATGGCACTGTGAACAAGTACAAGGCTAGATTGGTGGCCAAAGGGTTTCTTCAAAAGCAGGGGTGTGACTTCCATGAGACCTTTTCCCCGGTTGTCAAACCTGTAACCATCCGCTTGATACTCACCCTTGCTATCTCTCACCAATGGGTGCTTCAACAGATTGATGTGAATAATGCCTTCTTGAATGGCATTCTACATGAGGAGGTGTACATGGTCCAGCCTCCCGGTTTTGAGAATTCAGATAAATCCTTGGCTTGCCGTCTCCACAAGGCCCTCTATGGCCTCAAGCAAGCTCCTCGTGCTTGGTATGAGAGGCTTACCAGCACCCTTCTGCAGTTTGGTTTCCTCATTAGCAAGTGTGATCCTTCCCTCTTCATCTATTCCAAGGGCCCTACTTACCTCTATGTCCTTGTGTATGTTGATGATATCATACTCACTGGGTCCTCACCTTTCTTGATTCAAGAGCTGATCAAGAAACTTAATGCTTCCTTTGCCTTAAAGGATCTTGGTGCTCTTGATTATTTCCTTGGCATTGAAGTTAACTCCCTGCCCTCTGGTGCATTGCTTCTGACCCAGTCCAAATATGTTCGGGATCTCCTTGCTAAGGCTCACATGCTGGATGCTAAAGGCATTTCTTCTCCTATGGTCAGTAACTGCAAACTTAGTCGTTTTGGGACTGATTCTATGGCAGATCCTCACATCTATCTTTCCTTTGTTGGAGCTCTTTAGTATGCTACTTTGACAAGGCCCGATATTGCCTTTAGTGTCAACAAGGTTTGCCAATTTCATGGCACACCCTTTGGAAAATCACTGGCAGGCAGTGAATCGCATTCTTCGCTACCTCAAAGGTTCCTCATCCTATGGTTTACTGCTCCAACCTGCCTCCACTGCCAAGCCTTTCTCTATCACAGCTTACAGTTGCCGATTGGGCCAGTGACCCTGATGATCGCAGGTCTACATTAGGGTCCTGCATCTTCTTTGGTCCCAATTTGATTTCCTGGTCTGCTAAAAAGCAACCCGTGGTTGACCGCTCTAGCACGGAGGCCGAGTATCGCAACATGGCCAATACCACTGCCGAGGTACTTTGGATTCAGTCGTTGCTCACCGAACTTCAGGTTCCTTTTGCCACTCCAGTTTTGATGTGTGATAATCTTAGTGTTGTTGCCGTGTCTCACAATCCCGTGTTGCATGCTCGCACTAAGCACATAGAATTGGACATTCACTTTGTCCGCAAGAAAGTTCTCTCCAAGGCTCTTCAAGTTCTGCATGTTCCAGCAGCTCAGCAGCTTGCCGATTCCTTGACCAAGCCTCTTTCCTCTACCCAGTTCTGTTTCATGCGAGGCAAACTCAATGTGGCTGACTCTCACCCTCCACCTTGAGTTTGTGGGGGGGGGCTAATAGAGTAAGCTTAGCATAGGCTTAGTTGTTTAAGGCATCTCCCTTAACTGAATTATGCTGAATCAGCACAATTCAGTTAAAGAGCGCCTCTTCCTCTTTTCAGCTGAACATTATCCTATAAGTAGTGCAGCTCAAATCATGTAACTAACTTTTCATTCATTCAATATACAAGATGAAATTCATATCTCTTTCTTTCTCTCTCTCTCTCTTCTCTGCACCTATGTTCCGCTTCTATCATGTAAACACGGGCATAATGCATGAGATGAAAAGTCGTGTGTGTTTGTTATATATTTATATATTTATGGAAGGTTTGATTACTCTATTAGTCCCCGAACTATTTGGGAATTTTTAAATAGGTCTCTAAACTAAAAAAATTTTGTAAATGGGTCATTGAACTTCTAAATACTTTGTCATTGGATTCCTGCACTTTAAACATTTGTAATTGGATCCCTGAACTTGTAAATAATTTGTAATTTGTAATTAGGTCCCTGGAATATGAGAAGAACCTTGTAATTAGAGCACCATATAAATCTCTTTCGAGGTTGCTTATCGGTCCTGGAGATTAATAGAACCATTGGATCACCACAATAGCAAAAGTTTTAAAATTGCCTCATCCGAGGGACCAAATTACAAACTATTATCAAGTTCATGGACCTGATTACAAACGTTTAAAGTACATGGATCCAATTACAAAGTATATCAAAGTTTGGGGATCCAATTACAATTTTTTTAGTTCAAGGACCTATTTAAAAATTCTCAAATAGTTCAGAACCTGCAGAATAATTAAACCTTTATGGAATATTTACTTCCTATTGCTTTTAGTTTTTTGCTTGAGCATGTTTGGAAACGCTTACGAGTCAATTCTTCAAAAATTTATGCTCTACTACGTGGAGGGGGGATGACTAAATATATATCACATAGATGTCATGTGTAATGGATGGAAGATTGACAACCAAGAGGAAGGATTAAGGACTCATTTAGATGGACTTAAAAAATAAGGGCTTCTATTGAGATTCGTTGCAAAGACATTATTCATAAAACATGACTGATCCTCAATGTCTTTTCCACTGCATCTCCTTTTTTTTAGAAGCTAGGAATTATCAAAAGGCGTTTTTTTCACTATTTTTTGCTTTTTTTAAAAGTGCATCCAAACAGGCTTCAAGATTAGAGGAAGAAAACAACAAAAGAAACAAAATCCAATTGAACAAAATTTGCATATTTTGAGGCAGAGATATTTGGGATAAAGCATTATAATAAAAATAAGGAAAACATTCATACCACACCCACTGGCTTGAGTGTTGGGCCATAGCGAGAAAGCTCCTACGCGGATGTTCATTTACCAAGCACTGCATTGTTTCATTTGAGTGCAGCATGGGCCAAAGCATAGAGCACCAGATATCAATAGGACCACTATACTTGCGCCATATGTTATTGCTAACCTAATAATAATGAAGACACCCCAGGAGAATATGTCAATTTGAACAAGTTCTAATAAAATCATTGATCAAATAAGATAAGAAAAGAAAATTAAGAAAGCAAAACATACAAGCTCCCAAACTTCAATATCTCTTTGTGGAGTATCATATGGTAGCTTGCTGCTTACAACATGGAAAAAATTTGATGTTAGAGATATAGCAGCATAAGATTGAGAAAGTGATATATGACTAGTCTACTGAATTAAATCTAAATAAGTAAATCATCGATAATGTCTTCATGCATTTAACTCCCATCATCTATCATTTTCTGGGATACTAAGATGGAGATCACACAGATGAGGACTAAAAGAACTGTAAAGAATCCACAAGGATAACTCTAGCAATCAGCAAGGCGCAACAAATTGGAAAATTGCTGACAACACTTACATAATTATTAAAAGAAGCATGTGTGGTCAAATATCAATATCGTATTTTAATATGATGGTAATAATCTGAATGTTAGGCCCACGGATGCAATGAGGGATAGGGAATATTGAGAATGCTCATGCTAATGGGTGCAGCAGAACATAATACTGATTTGGCAGTGAGAGAAAGATGAGAGCTAGGAAGGGTATTCAATGGAGCTCTTACTGCTCTCGTATCCCATGAAGAATAGGCCCAAGGGACATCCATGGACAACTGTCAGCCATAGAGGAGTAGGAATAAATGAGAGACAAAAGAGAGAGGTAGGAAATTAGTGAGTGAAGAAATTTGGAGTAAGCCTCTCCTAAGGCTGGGGGCTAAATCTTTGGGTTGTGTCATTTACTTATCTTATTTTCATTGCAGTTTTTATTGTATTCCTAGAAATATCCAGAATCACTATTAGGAGAGAGTAATACAGAATATACATATCAGATTCCTCGTGTATATTTCTTTCCATTCCTATCAGTCTATTTTTCTAGTACCTACTGCTGAACCACTGCAAAGGAGCATAACAGGAGCATCTAAAGCAAAAACTTAATACATTTAAAAAGAAATTGATAAGAATTAGAAAGGAACTTCAAGGTTATGGGTATTGAAGTGATCTAAGCATGCAAATAAGCTACTGGTCCTATAAAGCACGGAAAAACACTACACGGCTGAAAATGGTTATCATTATACATAGCACGATGTCACATGTATTGATCAAATTGTACAAGTGCCATATCTTCACATTTTTCCAGTTCTAGGAATTCAATATTGATCAATATCAGTATAATAATAGTTCAACTTACCATACTCCATAATGCACATCCTGATGATTACAATGGCCTGAGACACCATAGTTGTCAAAAGTAATAATCTGGGGAAAAAGGATAAGTGAGAAGGGGGGCCTTAAAAGAGATAGTTTGAATATGAAGTACTAGTCCCACCAAAAGCTGGTTATGATGGCAGAGATGGAAGCTTCATGACTAAAACTATGTTTACAAGCCAAAAAATGACAACAGTAGTACAGAGTCACAATCTTACCATATCAATGCAGTGATTTGTTATTTCTTCCTCAATAATCTTTGCCAATAAGCTATGGTTCCAAACTTTACCAAAACCATCCTAGGTATGACAACAGGTTAAACAATGGCAACATAAGAAACTAACAATGAGTTTGAAGTAATACTAAATTTTAGAACTTCCAGAGACCTATTGGATCAAAACCTGCAGATCTGGGTGGTTGACAACCTTCACTTGTTGCATCGGAACCTGGGTACACAATTTCCAATGTCATACAAACAATAAACTTCAGTTTATGTAAAGAACATTCTGAAGGAAAGGGTCCCTAGGTTACCCAAGAAATTTTGTTCTAAGATTGGAAAGCTATGACCACTAAATGATCTAAGGAAAAAAAAAATATTAAATAATTTCACAACAGGTGCAACGTTTAATATTTAAAGATAGGCTCTGATATTATTTATGAAGCCACAACTATTTTAAGCCATTTTGTAAATCACCTTGAGGGCTACACAAGCCTGAAAGAGCTCTTGTTTTCTGATATTTCCTTTACCATCTGCATCACCTGCAGAAAAATAAACAAATAAATAAACACATATCTATCTAACTAATTGAAACATAAACATTAAATCTTTCTTAGAGCCCAAGCTTGAAGCTTTGATTTTGTGAGATCCAGAATCCAAAATATAACATTCTAAGAAAGAATTATAAAAAAATAAAAAAAAAGACGGAAAACTCTTATTACATGCATACAGTGAAAACTGATAACAAGAATTAACCTGAGTTATGTAGCTCAGGTTAAAGCCAGATTCATAATGCTACAACAATTTATTAGTTTGGTAAATATAACATATATGTCTATTATAATCTGATCCATAATATTGGACTCTTTTTACATATTAACTATTTTAGCTAAATATTAGCGCCAAGGTGTGGGTGTACATATGTTCCATTAATAATTAAAAACTCTATACACTCTCAAAACTGAAATCTTTTACAAGAAAATAACTGAACTTGCTTAAATGAGAAAGATGCCACTTCGGAAATTAACTACAGGACAAAGAAGAATACAGTTATTTTAAAATTAATAAAAAATGAGTATAAGCTGAGACATGCAAAATTAGCAAACGATCAACATAAACACACATAACCATAACTTGTAAAAATTACAAAACAAAAACAGACTGTCTAAAGTTAATCACCAATAGACAAGCAAAGTATTTGAACATTATGCCCCCTTGAAGTCAGAGAATTTATAGTTGGGGTAAAGAACCTGCATAAATGGAACAACGTTTCAAGACAAAGTGAAATCATAATCCAAAAGTTCGAAAATATATACTTCATCCAACCCCTTCATTATAACTCTGGCACACAAAAAAAAAAAAAAAAAAAAAAAAACAGACGCAATTTCCTAAATGTTAACAAAGTCACATTCGAACCATGCTAGATTCACCTACAAAGAAATTGCAGTTTAAGTGACATAAAATGTACTTTTGTACAATTTAGATTAGTAACTTAGTCTTCAAAATTATATTTTTTGGTACTTAGTTTTCAGAATTATCCTCAGTACAATGATGGATAAAATCCTGAAGATAATCCTGGTATCCCAGTTTCTAGCTATCAATAATCAATATAGCATTTTGTATCAAAGCATTAGTTTAATCTTATGGTAGGAATGAAGTTTTAAAATTGGCATACTGAAGAATCTATTGTGTATCGAACTTGACATAACTTGTTCCAGGCATTGCCTATTAGCTTTAACTTTTTCAGAATCAGATAACGGATAGCCTAACAACTTCTGTTCCTCTATCAATGTATAATTGATCAAGACAATAAGGGGTTCCTACTTACTAGCTGATTCAAAATCATGTTTTATATTCTTAATATGTCTCGGTGATATACAAGGAGCATTAAAAACTAAAAGAAAAAGCTGAGGTAGAGGCACAATAAATAGAACTAATTCGACCATATGCCTAAAAGCAACCAGAGAAGGTCTTGCATGGACAAAGTAACGGTTGGTACAACCAATCAAATTCTTAATAGTCACTAACATAACCCTTAAAAAAGACAACAAAACCCTTACTAAACTTTTATTTTAAAGTTATCTTAAGATTTTAATTTATTCAACCAGAAGAATCTAAAGCAACATTTGTCACAAATAAGGTAGCATAAATGTATTAAAAATCTCAAATTAGCGAATGACCCAAGTGATTAATTAAATTCTGAATATCATCATCAACGAATTAACATTAGAAACCATAATACTTACATGGATTCGTCATCCGGGTGAGCAATAACCAGCAACACATTACTCTTCTGAAGAGCTCTACCTAAAAACAAAGAAGGAAAATAAAAAAGAGAGACGATTTTTCCATAAAATTAAGGTAAAAAAAATATGTAAGAGACATAGAATAGAATCGAAGTGGTGGATGAAAAAAACCATACCATTTTGCTTGAATTGTTTGGCGGAAAGGGTACGCGAGAAAAAGAGGATTTGGGATAGAGAAATGATCCATACGGAAATGAGAGAAGCAGTGATCAGAATCCATGCCATGTGTCAATCTATCTATCTATCTATCTAACAACCAACCTGCTACGCTATTTAGCTGAAGCAGCACGGGTCTTGACCACACCCCGACCCAACCGGGACAGAGGATAGACCGGACCGGGCCGAGAAACTATGGTACCGAGATTGGGCCTCACATTTGCTTTGAGTCTTGACTTCTTGGACATAATTATGGAAGGAAATTGTTACATACACCACCTTATTTACTCATCCGTCATCGCATTTTTATTTTAATTCTTTTTATTTTCAAGATATCCTTATCTATACCACCTCATTCTGCGCTAAAGAAATTGTATTCCGACAATTAGTTTCCAGAATACAAAAAAGTTGTGTTTCGATAATTAGTTGTCGGAATACAAAAAAATTGTGTCCCGAAATTTTTAAAATTTTTTAATCTACCAGCAACTAATTGTTGGAATACAAAAAATTTGTGCTCCAGCAACTAATTGTCACAATACAAAAAAACCATGTATGTATTCAGGCAACTAATTATCGGAACACAAATTTTTTGTATTCCAGCAACTAATTAAGGGAACATATTCGAAAATGAGGTTTTTGTTTTTTTCACCTATAAAAAACAATAAGTGTGATGGTGAATGTGTAAGTGAGGTGGTGTATATAACAATTCCCACTATGGAATTGAAAGTGGAATTGAAAGGAGACTCTTTTTAGGTAATTATATTTTGGACCAGCAGTCCACGATTATATCGTGCTAGCCTCCCATTGTAAGAGAAATTCTGACATAAAGTTTAGGAAAAAAAACAAAACATTAATTGATGTATTATTATTATTATTATTATTATTATTATTATTATTATAATTAATTAGTAAACGAATTCTAGTTTACCATCTTAAGTGTCTGTTTGGTTTAGAACTTCCCGAAACAATTATTTTGGAAGCTATGTGAGTTGAACTTTCTCCCAACATGATTTTGCCTTTACAGAATCTAAAACAAATAGGCTCCAATGCATTGGGATTATATAAAAATTCCTCTCATTTTAGATCTTGTATTATGTAAGATGAGCAAAGATCGAGATGGCTGATGGTGGTGGCAATAGTGACGGAGACCGTTGTATTGTGTTGTTTTTTCGATGTGTATGTAATGGATAATTCTCAAAATAGAGGTTAAGAACTGAAAAATATTTAATTTAGTTATATTTTAGTTCCATGAAATTAATAATTGGAATCATAATTCTAATTCTAAAAGTAGTTTCAAACATAAAATTACAAGCTCTGACTGGTCCAAAATCGCTCATATCCCAAATGTTGAAGTAAGTGGAGAGCACTGATTTATCTTGGCCTTCTATTTATGTTTGCGTAGTACTTCCAGCTCACTGCTGTTTTAAATGTTGATTCAATGGACTTCATTCATTGTTTACATGCAATCCAATTTGGATTTTATACTACATTGTTGACAACTTTGAAATATATACAGAATTGGGGTACTAATCCTTAAATTTCCTGTAAATCTTCTTGGATTGAGTTAATGCACATGTAAGAAATTGTTCTATTGTATTGTTGTAAAAGTTTTAGATTTTTAACTAGAATAATTAAAAAGTAACATGCTCAAAATAGTTTCAAGAGGATCTTCAATCCATACCTCAGCTAAACTACTAGAAACAGCAACATGGACAAGGGCATCTGCAACTATGTTGCACAATCTAGGAGTGTACTCTCAATTTCTGAATTAGTTACTGCATAACTGCCAATTAGTTATGACCTTTGTAATCAGTTATTGGTTAGAATTAGTTCATTATCCTAACTTTAACATGTATATATACACCCTCTGGGTTTACAGAGTGATCAATGAAATTCATTACTCACAATTTCTGACTCAATATGGTATCAGAAGTTTTTCTTCTTTGAACAAGTTCTCGAAGCTTGTTTCTTCCCTTCCGCATCTCTCTGCTACTCCCTGCTCCTTCCGTTTTCACCATGGATGATGCAGCTGCAAATCCCTTCTATCTCCATCCGTCAGATAATCCTGGCCTCCTCCTTGTCTCTCAGCCGCTCACCGGAGAAAACTATAACTCCTGGAGTCGTGCTATGAGAATGGCTCTTTTGGGCAAGAACAAGTATGGCTTTGTGGATGGGTCAATTCTCCCTCCTGATGAAGCCAATCTTCCCTTGTTCTCTTCATGGCAACGCAACAACAACATTGTGAATTCTTGGATTTTGAATTCCATTTCCAAAGAAATTGTTGCCAGTGTCATCTACTCCACCTCTGCCTCAGCCATTTGGAGCGATCTTCGTGACCGATTTCAACAGCAAAATGGCCTGTGCATATTTCAATTAAAAAAGGAATTGATGAGCCTCACCCAGGGTTCTCTTACCGTCAATCAGTACTACACCAAATAGAAAGGTATTTTGGAGGAACTCGGTGAGTATCGTCCCCTCAATAATTGCACTTGTGGTGGACTTCAAGCTGTGGTAGCACACAATCACACTGATCAGGTTATGTGTTTCTTAATGGGTCTTAATGACTCTTTTTCCCAAATTCGTGGTCAAGTTCTACTCATGGACCCTACCCCTCCAATGAACAAAGTATTCTCCCTCATTGTTCAGGAAGAAAAACAAAGGGAGATTTCTTCTTTGACTGTTCATTCGGATCCTCAAGTGGCCTTTGCTGTACAACATGCTACTCAGCATTCCTCTGATTCAAGATTCAAGACTGGTAAGAAAGATAGACCTCTCTGTCCTCACTGTGGAATCTTGGGTCATACTAAAGAGAAATGTTACAAGTTGCATGGTTACCCCCTCATTACAAGAAAGGCACATCCTCAGGTCCTTCCACATCAGTGCATCAGGTTTCAGACACTATTCAAGAGTCTGACACCACTCTGCAACTTACCTCACCGCAGTATCACCAATTGTTAACTCTCCTACAGACTCAAGTATCACATACTATCAGTCCACCAGTAGAGTCCACTGATCCTAATCCTGTGTCGGCTGGTATGATTTTATCAGCTACTTTAAATTCTTTCATACCACAATCTGTTTCTTGGATTCAAGATTTAGGAGCAACATCTCATATTGCATGTCAATCACATTTTTTCTCCTCTTATACACTACTCCAAAATAAATTTGTCACTCTCCCGAATGGAACCAAGATCTCAGTTTCTGGTTTTGGATCTGTGACCTTGGCTCCTGATCTTTGTCTAGTGAATGTTCTGTACATTCCTTCTTTTAGGGTAAACCTCATTTCTGTGTCATGAGTTTTTTCAGATTGGTCAAGACTCAGTTTTACATAGTCATTAAACAATTTCGGTCAGACAATGCTAAGGAGCTTATTCTTTTTGATTTTCTTCAACAACAAGGAACCCTCCATCAGTTTTCTTGCATATACCGGCCACAACAAAATTCTGTTGTAGAAAGGAAGCACCAACATTTGTTAAATGTTACCTGATCACTACTCTTTCAATCCAAGGTTCCGCTCACTTTCTGGGGAGATTGTGTACAGATAGCTACATTCCTCATCCACCGAGTCCTATCCCCAATTCTGCAGAATAAGACTCCATATGAGTTGCTATACAACAAAGATCCTTCCTATGATGGCTTAAAGGTATTTGGCTGCCTGTGCTTTGCTGCTTCTTTGCCTCCCCATCGAACCAAACTTGACCCGAGAGCCATCCCTGCTATCTTTGTTGGCTATCCCTTAGGCTGCAAGGGTTACAAACTATATGATATTCAGAACCGAAAATTCTTTATATCAAGGGATGTGATTTTTCATGAAACCACCTTTCCCTACCAGCACATTACCCATCCTGACACCCCCATTAACCCTTTCTCTGACTTGGTTGTCCCTCTTCCTCAACCAGATATTTCTGACCATGAACCAGCTATGCCTGAGACACCTAACCCCCAACCAGTTGTCCCAGATGTTATTCCTGATATCCCTCCCACTGATAATCCAACCTTCCCTGACCTTGTCCCTGCTACTGTTCTTGCACCTACTCTTGCCTCTAGAAGGTCCTACCGAACCATTAGACAACCCTCTTACCTCCAAGACTATGCTTGTTCCTTATCTCATACACCCGCCACTTATCCCATTCAAAATCATGTTACTTACACCTACCTATCCCCATCCTATCGCCACTACATCATTCAAGTTAATTTCAGCCATATTTGAGCCACAATTCTACCACCAGGCAGTCAAATCACCTGAATGGAGACAAGCCATGGCTGCTGAACTCAATGCCACGGAGGCCAATCACACTTGGTCAGTAGTTCCCCTCCCATCTAATCAACACACCATTGGGTGTAGATGGGTCTACAAAGTCAAGTACAACTCTGATGGAACCTTAGACAGGTACAAGGCCCGCTTGGTAGCCAAAGGCTACACACGACAAGCAGGAGTTGACTTCATGGATACCTTCTCACCTATTGCTAAGCTAACTACAGTAAGAGTTTTGCTATCCATTGCTGCAGTCAAGAGTTGGTCCATGCTCCAACTAGATGTTAACAATGCGTTCTTGAATGGCGATTTGTTTGAAGAAGTATACATGGATATCCCTCTCGGCTATTCCATTCAGGGTAAAGGATTGGCTTGTAAACTTCACAAATCCATGAATGGTTTGAGACAAGCATCACGACAGTGGTTTCACAAATTTTCAATTGTCCTGATCCAACTTGGTTTCACTCAATCTAAAAGTGACTATTCATTATTCACCATGGGCTCTGGTTCTACTTTGGTCACCCTCCTAGTCTATGTGGATGATATCATCTTGACTGGACCTGATCCCACTCGACTTGCCAAAGCTCAAGCCTTACTGCAACAACACTTCAAACTTAAGGTTCTGGGAGATTTGAAGTATTTTCTTGGCTTAGAAATAGCTAAGTCTGCCAAAAGTATATGCCTCTCCCAAAGGAAATATGCCCTTGAGCTTCTCTAAGACACTGGTTTCTTGGCTGGGAAACCAGTCCCTCTTCCCATGGATCCTAATCTCAAACTTTCATTATCAGATGGTGACTTGTTTCCTGATGCTTCTCTTTATAGAAGACTTACTGGTAGACTCATATACCTAACCATCTCGAGACCAGACATTACCTTTGATGTGCATAAGCTCAGCCAATTCATGCAAGCTCCTCGTTCCACTCATCTCCAAGCAGTTCATCACCTACTGAAGTACATTAAAAAGGCCCTTGACCAGGGTATCTTTTTTCCTCACAACTCTTCCTTAACCCTCACGGCTTATGCTGATGCCGACTGGGGCAGCTACCCTGGTACTGGCCGATCCACGACCGATTTTTGCATATTCCTAGGTGATTCATTGATTAGCTGGAAATCCAAAAAGCAGCATACGGTCTCTCGGTCCTCAGCAGAAGCTGAGTATCGCGCCCTATCTTGTGTTGCTAGTGAATTACTGTGGCTTAGAGCTTTACTGCTTCAGTTTGAGATTCCTGTTCCAGCGGCAATGGTTTTTTGTGATAATCAAGCAGCGATCCACTTGGCTTCTAATCCCTCCTTTCATGAAAGATCGAAGCATGTAGAGATTGATTGCCACTTTATACGGGAACATGTCAACTCTGGTTTCTTAAAGTTGGTTCATGTGAGAACTCAGCATCAGGTTGCTGACTTATTGACAAAGGTTGTGTCTTCCACTCAATTCCTATCTCTCATTCCCAAGTTAGGAGCCCTTGATATCTTTGCTCCAACTTGAGGGAGCCTATTAGAGTAGGTATTCTGTTAGTTAGTTACTGCATAACTGCCAATCAATTATGACCTTTGTAATTAGTTATTGGTTAGAATTAGTTCATTATCCTAACTTTAACATGTATATATACACCCTCTGGGTTTACAGAGTGATCAATGAAATTCATTACTCACAATTTCTGACTCAATATTCCCATCCATCAAACAAGGCAGACACTTCAATCTTTCTTATTAAAAAATCATTAGAAGAAAAGTCTTTATCTAGTATTCATTGAGCAGGGTACACCCTCATCACCTTCCAAATAAACTTTCCTGTAACTAACCTACCAAACAAATAAATGCCCTTCTCTTCCTGCTTGAAACTCAGCATGAAAAGAGTCAAGTCCTGCATGTTTTCCATCCATAAACACGCATGTTCCCTGACAACCACACCAATTCTAACCTTGTCTCAGTCTAAACCAAATACTGCATCAACATTAATTTTAGTCATTCCTTGATGCAGTCTTCATGTCTCACTACCCCTATTCTATCATCCTCATGAGAGTCAGATTAAAAAAAAAGAAGAAGAAATCCACATGAGAGCCATTGTCATGATCTGCATGAAACTCACTAGGAAATCAAGGATTTTATAAGAATAGATCACGACTGAGATAAGCTCCTGGGATGGCAATTTTGGCTGAGATGTTACTCCAACAATTAAGATTTGTTATTAGTACAATATTATACAAACACATGTATGGAACTTCCCCTAGTTTTGCTCCTACCTATATGACCTACTAGTTTGTATTTGCTTGTATACTTATTTCTTTTTCTGTTTTCAACATGTTAGCTTGCAAGCGTTTAGGATCACTGTCTGATAATTTGGTGTAAGCGAAATTACCGAACATCATGGAGCCGGAAGAGACTTTGAAATTTGCATTATTCATAGTTTCCTCCAATTATATATAGTTAATTGTCTATGTTTTCTGTATGTGTGCATATATACCTACTCAACTATTTTTATGATTGTTTCAACTTTTTTACCCTCTTTCCTATTCGTTGAAAGTTATGTGTATCAGAAATAATTTGATCAACTTGTAGAAGAGGAGCACAATGTCTATAAAAAATGGCGATCTCTTTTGATTGATAAACTTACTCCATAATGCTATGCGTACGGTTTATGATTCGATATTATAACCAGACACTTGAAGACAAGTCTCTGAAATTTCATTATTTTTACAATAGTAATTGAACATAAGTTCAACCAAAAGTTCAACCACAGGATACACATTAGTGCAGTTTGCAAAGGGTAAAACTACTTAAGTTCAACCTAATTATCTTATGCATAAAAACAATCTAATTAATCTTATGTAGTTTTTAATACTTAACAGATTCATCCAAATTAAATAAAATATCAACACAAAATTAGATAATAGTATAAAAGTTTGTATAAAAAAAAGTTATCAAAATTAAACTCTATTTTATAATCAAATTAGTTTACTTAAAAGCACTTTATGTACCGAAATTAAAAAAAATTAAGTACTATAAGCTCTTGTTGAGTAATGAGTTGTGAACTTGTTGCATATTTTCTAGTAGAACAACCTCTCATATCTTAAACTTTTTTTCTATAGAAACTGAAAAAAGAATTTTTGAAGAATAAAATAACTGTTACTGAAGGTTACTACCACTTGTAAGGTTTTCAATATCAAATATAAGGCGGTGAGGGACACTGACCCTTACATTCTATAACCACGTGTCCTTCCTTTTCCAAGTTCCAACATAGATTTCTTAATTTCTGATCACTCGACGCTTCCACATAGCACATACTATAATTTGCATAACACATTACCATTATCATTTCCCCTTACATTTCTAATTCACTAAGCTTCTTTTTTCTTTCTCATGTCTCGAACTACTTGTTTGTCATCAATCGATATATAAGTTTCTGAACTCAGCCAAGAGAAAGTCACCCAGCAAACAAATGTGATGAAGGTACGTACGATGCTTTAAGAGGCTTATAGCACGTGTGTCCGTGTGTAACAACTGAAACCCATCTAAGTTTATTATCATTTTGCTGGAAAGGAGAACATATATTATGGGTTACATTAAGTGACTTGTAGATTGTATGCTCTGTCTAAAAACTAGAAGAAAACTATAGGGAAGTGAAGTTTTGGAAAAATGACCAAGCACTAGTCAGATCTTGTTCCTATGTTGCATACATTTAAAGTAAATTATCTGCATCTATTGACTTGAGAACACGTGATTGGAGTGCTGTTTTTTCAGGTTTGTAACATTGTCCGGAGTGGGGGTGAGCAGCTATGGCCTAGCTTAGTTTTAGGCTACATAGGTCTCATATATTTAGCAAATAAGTTAAGTTTAGGTTACTATTTTTTTGAAGCAAAGTTTAGGTTACTATTTGAAAAAACCTATTTAGCTTATGATATCGGTCTATTTAGTAATATTCAAGGAAAATTAAACTGGCCTTCCTTATGGTTTGACTTAATTACATTGAGTATTTTTCTTCTTTAAAAAATATATACATCAACTTTCTTTGATATTTATGTTATCATTACACTTGATGAGGATTTGTTATCCCATTTAAGTGTATCATACTATGTTTCCATTAATAACATCTTGTCACATATTCTATCTTTTTTAAATTACAAGAAATTTCAACTTATGTGACAAGATTTTATTAATAGAGACAAAGTGTGGTATACCAAAATGGGACATCAGATCTTCATCCCATTACACCCATCTTGCTTAAAGGATGACATTTAAGTTATACTGACCTCCCACCTCGTCATAAAGTGAGTGTAACTCGTGAGGTATAATTAAGCTAAGGAAAAAACTCTTTTAAAGTGATATCCTCTATAATTATATTTTATATTTTCATAATAAGACCAAATCCCAAATAACATGCCAATCTTGGACAAATACATACAAAACAACCAGCCCATTTTCATAAAAATATTTTTTTGGTATGTGAAATACCTTCCCTTTGCCAAATTCACGCCAAAGACAATAAAGCCTGAGCCATATTGATCAAGAAAGAAAGGAAAGGAATTCAAGTTGTAAAAGGAAAAAAAAATAAAGAACGAGATAGAGATGAAAATGATGCAGTGCATGTTTGGATCTGCATTCACTCCCCCTCAAAAGCATTCCAACACTTCCAACAGAAGCTACATGGTGTAGCTTCCACGATCTACCGTGGTTTCAAACACACTAATATATCCAATTGGTTAATTGATGATTTAGAATGCATCCAGCTTCTATGCTTTAAAACATAATATAGTTCTCTTAATTTTTACATATTTTAAACCTTTCCCATTGATGAGGGAGCACAATATGGTCGTAGCCACTTTGTGTTGATAATGTGTCACCTTGAAATGAGGATTCAGAGGATATGCTTTTATCGGATCTGAGTCACAAATATATTAGTATGTATTAAGCTTCAATTTGCTTCAATATTGGATGATCATAACGTCTTGATAATCTAACATGGTTTCAATTTTAGATTCTCCCAAACAAATTTAGAGCTACTATATTTGTGATTTGCTAGCAAAGAAGAATGTATTCAAGCTAAAGTAGAAGCTTAATCCATACCTTGATTCTTCAGTATATAGATGAAATAGAAAGAAAATAGGTAATGAAAAGAAGCTCTAGTTAGTGTCATCCAAGCAAATAGTTTCTTGAGATCAAGTGATGACTTTGTGCAGCATCATGGATAGAACCAAAAATAATATGGGGTTGATGTTTACATCTGGTCTTCACATTTTGAGTATTTCTCACTTTACATCTCATTTTGAGTATGTCTACAACAGGCCCATTCTAACTTGCTGAAAAGAAAGTCTACCTTGATAACTGATGGGAATCCAGCTGCATTAAAGGTATATGCATGCAAGTGCAACTTCTTTGTGTCCTTCTGTTATGTCTGGATGGAGGAGTTTGGAGGCAAAAAGATAGGAGGATTAATGTTCATTTTTAATTTAGAGAATCATAAAATATTTTAAAAATGAATAAGGGGTGATTTTTAGGTTATATGATAATCTCTCTGATTTTGTTACTCTACTTTTAAAAAAAAAATTCAAACAAGAAGAGTATTTATTCAAAATGAAAATTTTCCTCTCCTTTCCCTTTCCTAACTCCTCCATTCAAACATATCCTTAAAGTAACAAGTTCATCCATAATTACTTGAGTATTGCTAGGCTATCCTACAAAAGGCCTATATCTTCCCCCATAGCAATGGAATTCATTTGATTGAACTTATTTTACTGTATGAGTAATACTCTTGATCCAGAGTGTTTAAGTTCTCGCTTATTCATCTGCAGCAGTTTGCTAGCATGTCTTTATACTTCTGTTTGATACAGAATTATAAAGAAATTGAGGAGAACTACTGGTGCATATGGCTATGATTTTCTGTCCTCTTTCTCTTGATATCATAAAGTTTATATGGATTAATGATTTAATTTATTTCTCCTTTATATTAGAAGAGGAGATCAAGGATTGGAAGCTATGTGGACTCTCTTGAAAGAAAGGTTATTTTCTCTTTCATTCCTTTTCTGTGCATGACAATTAAAATATAATGAAAGTCTGATACTGGTATTTGACTATCTGTTTGTGTGTGTGTGTATAAAGTGGAAAATAGTGCTCGTATTACATGGTATGTAACTGCATCAGTAGAGTCACAGGGATTCACTGGGAGGCCTGATTTAGCAGGTGCATATATGGGCATGCAAGTCACAGTAATTGGTTTACTTTAGAATTGTCCTGACTTACATAGTCAGAGAAATAACTCAATTTTATTTCTTCTCCTATCAACATTCTTTCAAAAGTGTCTACTACATTTTCAAGAACATTGTCCCATATTTTTTCGCCTGTATTAGTCTCCTACCTGTGCATAACCTGTTTGGTTGATCTTAATTGGCCAAAGCAAAACTTTCTCTTAGGCTAAATTTTGTGGAAGCCTATTTTAGGTGTATCATGGTATTCAGTTTGATTGATTTATTAGGTATAAGGCACCTTCTCCATTATCTTAGCTAGCAAATTCCTGCCTTGCATTTGACAGAAGCCAGAAGATGACTTTACTGAAGAAGAAAAATATAGTGAGGATGAGGATAACAATGATGTTGGTGACGACACTGATGAAGAAAAAGCAGGAGATGATGATACGGTTGATGATCATCAAAAGGAGGCAGAGTACTTATTACAAGATGAAAATCCAACTTCTACAGAGGTATCCATGATTTTTTCTCTAGGGAAATCTTGTCAAATTGATATGTATTATTGCTACTTATGTATATTTTAATAATCAACCAAGAATATCGGTGTAGGTTTAACAAGGAATCTTTCAATTGTTCAGTAATCAGTATCCCATAAGACCGTATCTCACCAGTTTTCTACTTTTCCTTGATTTTTAACCTATGATGCCCTTCCAGCTTCTTGTAACTGTAAGTTGCATGAGAAAACTATCTAGTTATGCTCATGTGCTTATGTGGATATTTCTAGCTCATGCCCTTCAATCTAAAGGGCCTTTCTGAATTCTTGGTTTATGTCCCAATACAACAGTGTGCTTTGATCTATGTAGCCGACTTCACTTAATGGAAAAAGGTTTTTGTTGTTGTTGTATATGGATCATAATAATTGAAAGTAATATAAGATAGTTATTTTTCAATTCCACTTAAATCAATACTCATATCTGATTCCATTTGTATCAGTTACCATCAAATTCTAAAAGTTACAAGGAAACCTTGGGGCTTACATAGTACTTCTGACAATAATCTTTTCTACTCTTCTTATAGGAGGAACCTCACAAAGGTATGGTCACAAAAGATGCAGATGATAAGAATGAGCCTTCTACTCGACATTTCAGCCATGGATGTCACTTGATCCAGGGAAAGATGAACCATGGAATGGAAGACTATATTTTTGCTCAACACAGGAATCTCAATGGTTATGACTTGGGATTGTATGCAATATTTGATGGTCACGCAGGTCGTGACGTTGCAAAATACTTGCAAAGCCACCTATTTGAGAATATCCTGAGTGAGGTATATCCTTTAGTAATAGATATATTTCAGTTCATTATACCATTGTTTTTCTCACTAATATTTGATTTCTTTATCATGCATGGATAGCCTGATTTCTGGAAAAATCCAGTGCATGCTATTAAAAGAGCATGTAAGGCTACAGATGATGAGATTTTAGAAAATGTAGCTGATTCGCGCGGAGGATCAACAGCTGTTGCAGCAATATTGATTAATGGAGTAAAGCTACTGGTAGCCAATGTTGGTGATTCTCGAGCAATATCATGCAAAATTGGTCTTGCAAAACCACTTACTGTTGATCATGAACCAGAGAAGGAGAAAGATCTTGTTGAGAGCAGGGGAGGTTTTGTATCTAAGATACCTGGTAATGATGACATAATTCATCAACATCTACTAGTATTAAACTTCCATCATTACAGAACACTTTTTTGTTCATCCACTAAAAGATTAATTTTCGCATTACTGAGAAACTCCTTTTAGAAAGCCAAGTCTTGGAATCAGACCTGCAATTAAGTTGTTGAATAGAGTTTTATAGTGATATCAAATAAAATATTATATGTTTCATTTGGAAAACTTTCTCTTTTTGAACTTGATAATTGATATTACTCATGAATAATTTTTCATTAGTGTCAATATACTTAGTTCTTTCGATCTTGTGGATAAAGATAATATGATTTGTATGATTACATGATACATGCTTTTAAAGGTAAAATCTATATCTCTACCGGATACTTTCTGTATGAAGTTAACATTAACATCCTTTAAATTGGGGGCTTATAATTTATACAATAAAGTTATTTTGAACAACCATTCTCGACCACTTCCAGACAACTTTGTTTTTTATAACGCATGTCTAGAATGATTGTACAAATAACACTTCTCTAATATATAAGTCTGTCTTGCATTGTCAACACAGATTAGTTGTAAAAAAAAAAAACAATTAGCCTGGTATACAGATATGAAGTTGTACATATGCTTAAAAACCTGTAACTGTATGATATGTTTGCAGCATTTGTAGTCCATGAGCAGCGTCTATTTGTCAAGTCATGCTAATCTTCATATTTAATATATCATGCCTAGGATGTCTACACATAAAAAACCTACCAAAATAGGACATGCAAGAATTATTGTACAATAATAATTGCTTTACTGTCTGGAAGTTCAATTGAAACCGACTAATTTGCAACATGCTTCCGTAAGCAAACAATATGAGAAAATTGTGTGTTCTGCCCCCACTTTGGGTAACTTTTCTTTTTCCTCAATTTGTTGCATTCACCAGTGACTTTGAAGTTCTACCTTTGATTTATGGATGTCCTATATTTTTTATCACCAACCTAATTTTATGCAGTATTTTTTTTATTTTCCATTTGGTTATTTTATATCTTTGCATTTGTGGACTTGTATTGCTCCTTCCAAGTCCCCTACTGAAGATGAACTGAATTGCCAAAAATTTATATGATGGAATCAGGGGGTGTTGCAAGAGTGGATGGCCAATTAGCAATGACACGGGCATTTGGAGATGGAAGACTGAAGCTACACATTACAGCAGAACCAGATGTGACAATTCAAAAGATTGAAGTGGACACTGAGTTCATCATTTTGGCAAGTGATGGTCTGTGGAAGGTATGAGAATATTACTTGTAAAGCTGAAGTAAAGCATGCATAAAATGTCGTCACCATTCCCTATCAAGTGATGCAAAGCTAGAAATGTATAGAAACTAAGAAAGGAAGAGGAATAATTTGAATTTTTTTATCAGTTGTTAACTTGTTGCAGAATAACTTGGAACAGTTTTTTGAATGAAACTCTATTATAAGTAATTAACCAAAATATTGACTTCACCAGCACTACAATAAATTTGTCATATACCTACAAACATGTTTTATGACAGTCATTAAAATAGGTATAGGTATTAGTGTCAGTCAAACCATAGGTAAAGGTAGATGGATCATAGATAAAGTCTATTGACAGTCAGATACAACCATAGGTAAATATATGTGGATTGTAGGTAAAACCTATAATGACGGTCATTTCCCATTGTTATTCGTCGCTTATAATGGACGGTTGGACCAGCAGTAGGTGAATGTAAGTTTTATATATACCTACGAATTTTAAACATATAAAATCTGTCACTAAGACAAATTTCTTATAGTGAAGGCGGAGAAACTTGAAGAATGGCGCAACATGGTATCTTAAATAATGCATCTCATGCTATGTATGGTTTCATTTGCATATTTGTTGTAGTCAAAAGCATAAGCTTGATCTATATATTAACTATAGAATGTGTATGTTCTTGGACTCCAACTGTGTTGTTATTGTTATACAATGCAGCTCCAAAGACATTGGCTGGGTAGAAAAGTATCCTTGGTTTCTTAGGTCCATTGTAGTCTTTTTTTTCTCTTTTGTTCCCTCAATGGAGCCATTGCTAAGGAAAAGTGACAAATATCGTTTCTTAGATGATTAGATAATAAATTATCAATTTCATCTTTCCATAGAATTTAACTTTTCTTTCAATCTAGAGCAAAGTAAAATACCAATATCTTGACTATGCCATTAAGGGGGAAATACTTTCTTGGGGGTGCAAGATAAAATATGCACTTGTGAGAGGACATCCCAGATTTTGAAAGTGTTGACTCTTGTATTGCAGGTGATGACAAATCAAGAGGCTTGTGACTGTATCAAGGATGTTGATGATGCTCAAAAAGCATCGAAAAAGTTGGTTAAAGAAGCCAAATCTCGGGGAAGCTATGATGATATTTCATGCATAGTTGTTATGTTCTAGCTGATCACGTGCTCCTTCATCCTGCATTTTATGCATATTTGTCTTTGTTTTCTTCCTGTATATTATTGTTTTAAATTTCTTTTAACTCTTGAAAATGTCTCCTTGTCTTACTAGCTTGGATCCTATTGGACTTCTCTTAATTTAGCCCATCTTTCCCTTTCCACCATGCCAAGGGATCATGCCAAGTTATCAACTTATTATCATGCTTTATCACTTGAAGTCATGAACAGTTTACTGTTTTATTTTAATATAGATGTAAATGCTTGAGTAATTAATGTAAAATGGTTGAATTTTTTTTTCTAATGCCAATGCATTTCTTTAGTCAGGCATGCACATTTTGGCACCTTTTTCCTCAATGCATAATTAAATCCCCTAGCAAATTTCACTTTTGACTATCCCGATTCATGATCCCATATCGGGTTTTGGAATAGTTAACATTATAATATAGAAATAGAATGTATACTTATATATGAATCTTGGATCATAAAAGCTAGTCATTGGGGTTGAAAAGCTCAAAAGGTCATATTTTTTGATCAAAAGGTCATATAAGCCTCATGCCAGAATATCATACCTCTGACGTGGAACTAAAATCCTATACTAACGTATAATTCTATATATATTTTATCTTTTTTTGTAACAGTATAATTCTATATATTACAATAGAGCAAAAGTTACATTTTTAAGAGGGTAAAAGAAAAGAAAGAGTATCAATTCCCACTATGAATACAAATAACATTTCGTAAAGCATATAGAAGCATTTTAATACTCATTAAACCTGGGAAAGTAAATCGGAAGCTACATGACGAGGAATTGCATGCTTGTTAGCAATGACCAAGACTTCAGATGGACCGGCTGGCATGTCAATTGCAACCATGGCTTCATTCTTCAACGTAACATAAAGCAGAAAAAACTATAAGATCTGCAGTTTGAAACGTAATACACATACGGATTCAAAACTCACTTGCAGTATTATTTTTGCGGCTGTGGCATATTGCTTTCCTGGGCCCAAAATCTTCTCAACCTACAAAAGCATCATCACAAATTCACAATAAAAATTTATGCAAAAATTGAATATATCAAGTACTTCGATTTTTTTGTCAAGAAATAGGTTACATTTCACATAATATTCTGTCACCATGTCACATACACATGCATTTAACATCTTTTTTTTTTTTTTTGGAATAATGTCATAAAGTACGAAGTATCCACCACTATTAACAATGACTAATCTCCGTCGCGAACCTGTTATGCATACAAGGTAAGTTTTCCCCTCCCAACCAGATTTTCGCATAAGGTGTCCTAATCCCTTACCACTCGGACCAACCACATGTTTGATATTTAACATCTCTTTTGCTTTTGTTTGTGAGATCTATTTAAATTTAAAGAAACATAAAAAGGAAAAAAAAAAAAAGAGAGTAGATCCCAATCCAATTCGAATAGATCTTTATGCTAACTTTTTTTTTTTTTTAATTGAGCCTCTAAACTGATAAAATTTGTAATTTAATCTTTGATATATTGAATTTTTGTTAGGAAACCCTATAGGGATTCATCCACTCTTGAATAAATCCCTATACCGTGTGGGGGGGGGGATTATAAAGTCAACAGGAGCTTAAAAAAGATGTGCATAATTCTCATTAAGTTCATAGACCTAAGTAAAAAAAAACTAGTATAACAATTTATTTGAACTTCTAATTTCTCAAAAAAAAAAAAATTTTAGAGACAAACAGTATAAACCTTGGATTTATTGGCATCTTATACAATAAGTAGTTATCGAAAATCGAAAATTATATAAAAAAAATAAATCTTCAAATAATACTATTCTTTATCACAAATTATATTCGATTTATTGTTCAGCCTATTACCTCTCTGTAACCTTTTCAATGTCAAGTTCAGCTACAACCACATTAAAAACTGTAAAATTTATAATAGAAATATAGGAAGGGTAGATAACATTACCTCTTTCTTATTAGCATTGAATCGTGTTATATAATGCAGATACTACATGAATTGATGAAGAAAGCTATTTTGCTTTAATGGATGAAAATAATAATCAAAGACAAGTCATTAACTACGTAGGATTTGACCATCACAAAAGAGCATGCATTTACCTTCAAATAGACCATTATATCCTTAAACTTCCTTAGATCCCTCAAAGTAAGACAATAACGTTTTATTATCCATTCCCCATAAAATACCTTCTTCCTGGCAATCAACTTTTGACATCATAGAGGAACCTCACAATTCAAAAGACATGATCCAAGCAAATTGATGCCATAACTAAACCTCACAATCAACCTGCTCTTCTCTCCTAGATTTGTTCTATTTTTCTTCTCTTCCTTCAAATACCCCCAACAATCTGAGTACCTAAAAGAATTGTACAAGACTCACTGTACAGTTCTTTTTAGTTACAAAAAGTTTAATTGTGTATACTATTCCAGTCCCATATTACATCATAATGGTATTCTATATCAGCATCTTTCAGCATGTCATCTTCAGGTTCAGGTGTCCATTCCCTTTTAAAGACAGCAATTTGTGAAGCAAAGCCGGGTTCAACATCAGCAGAACCACCAACCCCACTGAATTCCACATTGTAATTGTGCCGTGCAGCCAAGTCAGATGCCCATTGTCTGAACTGCTCTCTGGTCCATTCAAATTTATGGTCATGGTTGCGAAACTTACATGATTGTAACAGGGTTTTCTCATCCGACTCCTCCTCTTGCTCTTGGTTCGACAGATTCGACTTCTGAAGCACTACATTGTATTCAAAATTTGGAGTAGAAACAATGAGAATCCTTGGACAAAAATAGGTTAAGGCCACATCGCCAAATAGACAAGCTTGATCTTCATCCATATGTTCAATCACCTACATTGTATCAGCAATTCATATCAGTTGATTGAGTTCCATGCCAATCGCAGTTTCTACACATGCACATTTATAGGCCTAAATATTGCTGCATGATATGTCGCCATAAGAACAAGAAAGTGGTTGCATAATACATTAATCAATTCAAATGGCTAGTATAAGCTATATTTCCAGTGAATTGGCGCAGAAAGTAAAGAGATGCATAAACTGTACTATTCCAAGTGATAATAATGTGCAAGTGCTTGTTCCTGCACTGGCTAAAGAATGATAAGATCACAATAGCAACATTAAACAGTTCTTGAAACTAGAGTACTTGAACTAGCATGTGTAGATGAATGCATGCAAGCATGTATATCTATCTACCTAGGATCCGAGTGACTGCAGTCACTACAGATAAATATAGAAATTATGTATCATCGTTAAGTGTTCATCTTCCTAGATGTAAGTCACATCTATCGTGATTGTAAATGTCCATAGTTCAGTCTAACTCTTTTACTTCCTATCTGACCTGAATATAATTCAGTTTCAGTTTTGATTCGAATGGTACATATTAAAGCATTGCCCAGGTCACATTAAGAAATTGTGGGACGCAAAAGCGCAATTTAAAATATTAAACCCAAGTTAAAGACAGCAAACCTATTTATCAGAAAATAAACACATTCTAAATTCAGCACTAATCAAACCATATGTCATAGATGAATATCGAGAAAGGAGAGAAGAAATAGATCTAACATTTAAGCACTAAGATCAAAATGAAGTCAACAATAGTAGATATATAATGGAGCAAGTACCTCTAAACAAGTGCCAATATCAAATCCATGCAACCTGGTATCAAATTTTGTAATTGAACCTTCATAAAGAATTACTGATTTTACGTTTGTTCGTTGCACAGCAGCATCTGAACTTGTGACTAATTTTGAGTGAAGTACCTGCAGAATTCACGCAAAAAACCCGAGCAACTTACTAACAAAGAAATTTCACTTATAAACAAGAATAAAATCATGATGCTAGTTTCCTTCACACAGAACTAGGTCCTCCAAAACAAAGATCTCCAGGATCAAAAGGCTGAGTGCAGCCATCAACCTTCATATTGCATTAACTAAGCATCAACATAAACTTTAATTCATTGTACAAGTCCAAAGCTATTTATGTCCAAGACTTCAACCTCTAATATAAAAATATTTCCCTCTCCTATAACAAAGGCAAATCCAGTGGTATTCTTACATAAAATGATAAATAGTAAGGCCAATTACTTTGCCGTTTCCAGAAGTCTTGGGCGCCACTATGCACATATCAACAGATAGATAAACGAATCAGATTCACATATTAGAAAATGGACATAATAACAGCCTTCTCAAAGTTAGCAAAGAGTTGGTACACGTAACAATAAAATTCACCACTTTGCCATTTTTTAAGGTATATCTTTAAGTTCTTTCTTGTAGTCACAGTCACACCCTAGGTTCTCTATTTTAAAAAGTAAAAAAAAAAACTAAAATGAAATTGAAAACTTTGATATATGAAAGTGCTTGGGACCTTTGCAGCACGGAAAAGACCCTTCTGTGAAATATCAACACCAGCAATTTTCTCCAGAGAAGTTTTATAATTTAACAACGCTTCCAACAAGCTTCCAGATCCACATCCAAAATCAAGCTGTAATGAAAGAGAACATCAAATTCACAACTATGTTAACAAAAAGAAAAGAGAAAATCAGAAGATTGTGTACCAAAGTAGTAGCATGGGATTCTAGTATGCGTTGCACAGCAAATTCTACCCGTTGCTTAGCAAGTGGAGGGCTGAAAAGAGCCTGCTCCATTCTTTCCTCCAGAGGTTCTGCTACCTTGGTCAAACTTATTTCATACTCCATGCCGCACGTTTCTGAAAAACAAGAACATAAATAACTGATGAAAGATGCAATCCCAAGCTAACTATTATTAGAAGCAGGACTTCAGTATGCAACTTAAGATCCTTAATTCCCATCTAAAAAGTAATTTAGCGCGACACTGTCAGCAATGTCGAACATCAGTAATTTAGCCATGTGTGTGTGTGTGGTTGACAAGAGAAAGTAACTCACTAGATGATAGCAAGGACATAATTTTGGCAGAATAACTGGCTGAAGCAAAAATAAAATCAGAAGGGAGCAAGTTCGTAGTGAAATAAGCAGACTGGCCAACAGACATCTGCATCACAACCTCCTCAACATAGGAAATCACAGCACCAACTCCCACCTCAAACTCAAAATCATTACAAACTTCAATAACTTCTTTTATATTCTCACCCTCCACAACCAAAGAAACTGAATAACTTATACAAGGTAAAGATCCATTGCATGGACAGACACCAGAGTCTGGACCTTCAATCTTTAATGAGCACACTCCATTTCCTGGCATGGTATATGATGAACTCGCACAAATTGATTCAAGTAACTTATGCAACTCAATTGCATTAAGCTGACTTTTGTGAAATGATTGACATGTTGAAATCTCACTGAAAATATTTCTCGAATAAATCTGGATATCAAAATCTGTAGTCTCATAAAGCTCCTCAAGTGGAACAATTATATTCTTAAAATTCTTGTTCAGCCATGATAGTAGTTTCAATGAAGCATTCTGAATTGCATTGTTCTGCTTCTTAAAACAATCCCCTGGGGAACACTTAATTATCAAATCCTCACGCCTAGAAAGTAATTTCAGTTCACACTTAAACATCTCCGCATCCGATTGCTTTGGACTTGCAGATACGGAGGCCCCATCAACACATTCAATTACATCTGTGCCTGAGTCTACAACCTTCAAACATGAATCTGATGATGCAGATAATGAGTTGAAAGGAAGACTTATAGTGGAGAAAACAGGTTCAGACAGATGATGCTGGCGGCAAAACATACAAAGTATATCCCTGGGAAGGGAACCCCTCCAGTTAGCTCTTGTGGTGAATCTTGAAGGCAACTCAGCTGTGAGTATAGCCTCTCTGGATAATTTATAAATGCCACCTGGGGTCTTCCCTATAAGCATCCTATATAGACAATCTAGTAACTATTAAATAATGCAAAGTAATGTAATTTTGCAGAGATAGAAATTTACAAATGCTTTTCACAAAAAAAAAATGCAGAATTCATGGGACAAAATTAGACTATATCCCTCCCAAAAAGGGTAAAACATATGAGAAACTAAGGATGGAAGAGCAGGAAAACTTCTGAGGTTAATAATAAAAGGATCTCTACTTTTTTATTCTAAACACTCAGTTTGCAGCAACATCTGGAATTCTTAAGTAACCAAAATATTTAACAAATTTAACAAACAAAAAAATGGTAACGTCAAACAGGATAAGCCACACCTTAACCCAGAAAAAGAAACAATAACTTATATTTATTGAACACCTAGATAGATACACAGAACAATAAGTTTGACAGGATCGAAAGACCAGATAAAGGTAGAAACCAGAGAGAATTATCGGCATTTTGAGCAATACACTAGTATATACAACAATCCCTATAAGGACATAATTTCTAAATTCTAACATGTGACAAAAGAGTAAAGATGAAATTTTCTCACTGCAATCAAAGAACCAACGAAAACTTTGATTATGTGTTCTGTGAAAACAAAAAATACTTCAGTTGGCCTTCATGGCCCAGCAAAAGTGCATGACAATGATAACACTTTTCTTTTCACCAAGTACTACTTATAAGTTTAGCCTAGAAGGTAATAAGGTTGACCATTATACAATAAAGAATTCAATAAATCATGTGAAATTAAAGAACCTGTAATATGATCGAACTGTTAAATCCTCATAGAAAAGATCTTTAGATTTCCATGTATATCCAACGGATGCTAATATAGCATCACCAATTATATCTTGCCCGGACAAGTAACTTGCCCTTACATTTAGAGATCCCTCAAAATGGTGGGTTTCTTTTCCATTTGGCAATTTAGAAGATTGATCCAGTAGATATGATTTTGGTGCAGCAAAGAACAGTCTTGTCTCAGAAGAAGCTCTACCCAAATTCCTGTCAGAGGTCAAGAATAAGTAAGATAGCAATAATCTAAACTAAGAAATTTCACTTTAATTTCATCCTACCTTGAAATCAGAACATTGGCGGCATCTTCAAAACCAAGTTCATTTGCAATGATATCAAGGAAGTACTCGTTTACAGAAATGTTAAGAGTCACTGCTTCAACAGATTTTTCCACTGAACTAGGGATGCGTATGGCAGCAACCTGAATGCATTCTTGTGAACCATCTTGTTTCATTAATGACTCTATAACATCTTGTGGGTATGGACTCAGCTTTCTAATCCAGAGATGCTGTTCAGATGTAGAAAGAAGCCCAGGTAACTCTTTAGTGGCCCTCATTATGTATGAAATAACCAAAAATGGATTCGACTCCACTTCAGGATTAATACATTTACACAAACTACAAAGCTTTGCGTCATGGACGGCAATGACAGAAATAGGAAGTGATCCACAAAGATCACTTTTCCTCCACAAAGCTGCTCCAATATGACCACTGAGTGGATGAAGAGAAGAAAGAAACTGTAGATGTGTCAAATAGCAACGAAAAAATGGGTATCAAACTGAATTAAAAGTCACGAACAGATAATATAGGAATAACACAGGCAACCAAATTAAATTTCCTTTTGACTAATTTGTCACCATGATGGCCAACAACATAATTGTAACTATCATATTAAAAATAAATTACAGAACCAGAAGAAGAAAATTACATACAAATAAAGTAGAAAGAGAGAATTCATAGGATTTAATGTTTTCTAACTAAAAATTTCTAACAACTTTTTCTTGAAGATCTAACCCACTCAAAAAGAGTTATTTACTTGCCACTGAACAATTTAGTAAGAATGGGCCATTAGAATATAAACTTTTTTAATCCTCCGTCGATTTACAGTTAATAACTGAAATTTATACAGGATAGAGAAACATATAAGATGAATACATACTGTAATCACATATAACATTCCTAGCAGTGTATCCTCATCATTCACTACAACAATCCTTGATATTCAATAACTTGAAATTGTCTACAGAACAAATAGTACACAGCAAGAGTCAGTGAGGTAGGTTTACTTTCAAAAAACAAACTACATCAAAAAAAGAACGCAGTTAATCAGGACTATACAAACATCTTCACCTAATGTCTCGATTACTAACTTAACAAAGAACTGAAAGCTACACCTAGATTACTCTAGCAATTGGAATTTCTAAATACAAACAAATACGAAAAAAAGGAATTAATTCATAAGGATGACCTAGTGGAAAAAAAATATGCTTGGAGATTCTTGTGGCTATCCAACTAAATACAATAAAATAATTTATAAAAAAAAAAAAAGGAACTGCAGTGCTCCTAATATACTTATTTTTCATAATTGACAATAGCAATCCCATCATTACATACACACGGTTAAAAACAGCTTAAAATTCAACTAGATTACCTACTTTTTCTGAAAATAAGAAGGATATTCGAGCAACTAAACTTTCCCATGCTTCCTGTGGAGTGGGATCATCGGTCACGGGACGGATGCCAAGCTGCAGGAGAATACCTAATAGTTATATTATTGTGAAATTTAGAATGCCATAATCCTTAAAGTATACAATAGTATAATAAAAATCAATACTTTACACACTGATTGAAACTAAGTGATACCTTCTCTATAGCCATCTCTGCTGCAGATTGCTCTGCATCCTTCTTTTTCCTAAAGGTCCCTGACACAACAGAGAGTTCTGGAAGCTGCAACGTGCAACGATAAAGACAGGGTTCCGTACGTGGAATACCAAATCCTGTACATTCAGTTTGACGACACTCCTGCACTTCCTCTACCATGTAGCAAGCCTTTTTGCCAAATTTTTGGTGTATTATAGCCTTAAATGAGAGGGTTGGTTTCTTTGGTGCAACAGCATGACGTTCTTCTGTTTTTGTTTCCATGTGGAAGCTCAGAGCATCTTCTATCCTTGAACAGAAAAAATAGATCAACCAAGAACTTGTTTATCTCCTACATGCTCGAAATTTGATATCATCAGATCAACATTAAATTCCTTTTTAAGTGGTAACTAGCATAAAATATAGATTGTACAGAATAAATGACACATACATAAGCCTTCCAATTTTCTAAAAGGGATAATAAAATAACTGAAAGATGAGCAGAATGCAATAGATAATCAGTATTTAAAAATAATAATAATTGAAAAATAAAAAACCCTCAATTATAAGTATGGCAAAAATTATAAGTTTAGTAATAATAGTGAACCCAAACTAATATTTCCAGAAATCTTCTAAATGTAATTTTCAAAAATAAAAGAAAAAAAATTAAAACCTAAAAAACAGAATTTATAAATAGAAAGCAAGTATTTTTAAGTTGCATAATGCATAAAGAGCTATATGACTTTCATCCAAATATATTTTTCCTATTTTGTGATAATAAATAAAAAAGAAAAAATTGAAAGGTTCCATTTTGTTGCCAATTATCAACATAAGCAATAATACTTGTACTGGTATCAAAATTGGAACAAAAAAAAGAAGTTATTTTGCTCCCAATCTCTTGAAACGGCGAAATGTTGTTAAAACACGCGATGGGCAACAATGAATACATAAAAGGTGCTCCCTTTAGCAGTTATCATGCATAATGATGGAAATGAGCGTGAAACAAAGCAATTTCATCGAAAAATCACAAACCCAGAATGAATTGAAACGGAGGAAAGTTAAAGTGAGTGTGGAAAAGCGAGAGGGGAAGAATCAGAAATTCAGAAGCAAGTTGAGGGTGAAAAAAGATCAATGAAACAATTACATTTTTTAAAATTAAAAAACAAAAAGAAAAGAAAAGAACAACAGAAAAAGGGAGGTGATGGTTACCTTGAGCTCGGTGCATTGAGAATGAGATTTTGGAAAGAGATGGAGAATGTCACAAAGGGAATGTTAGGTTAGGTTGGAATTCAAAAGAAGGAAGAATGGGAAGGGGAAGAGAAAGGTCATGGAGTGGTTTTAGTTACACTCTCACTGCAAATAAACAAACAAACTTGCTAGTTAAGTTTAAAAAGGGTTTTATTTTAGTTTTTCTTTTTTTGTCATAAAATAGTTTTTCTTTATCTTTTCTTAGCTTTTTTTTTTTTTTTTGGTTTTATCTTTTATTAGATTTTTTATCCTTTACTTGTTTTTTGTTGGTGGTTACTTTTTGCATCACAAAATCCTTTAATATACCACTAATCTTAAATTTTTTTTTATTTTTTTCCTAAATTACCCTCCTAATATCTCCTTCTTATTTTCCTTTTCAAAAAAATCTCAACTCCTCTCCCAAAAAACCCTTCCTTCTCCCGCAGAAACATTTTCCCCTCCCGTTGGAAACCTCCTCCTTTCCTCCTCTTCGCTTCCCCGGTGATCCCCCATTAAGTTTTCATATTATAAGCATTGATGTGTTGTTGTCTCAGATTTCACATTGCTGCTAGAAGACCGCTGTTGAGGTTGCAGTCTTCTCCTCTCCTTCTTCTCCTCTCTTTCTTTGTTGGTCATCTGGTACGTTCCATCGTTATTTTTTTTAAATTTTTTCATGCTCACCGGAATTAAGTTTCCGGAATACAATGCTTTCAACAATGGAAACTTAATTCCGGAACACCAAACCTACTGAATTTTTTGCTACCCGATATAGAATTATGAAACCTCCTATGTCTTATTCCGAAAACAAGTTTCCGGAAACACGGTGCACCTAACTCCGAATATATGTTTCCGGAACTTAAGAAATGTAGTTCCGGAAAAATGTTTCCGGTATATTAACTAAAAATAGTTTATATTCCGGAAATAAGGCTCCGGTATGCATTCTTTTGTTCTGGATTTAAATTGTATTCTATATTTGATAATTTTCACTTTGTTATGTATATAATCTGATTTCTATTTAGTGAAAATTAATATATATTATTGATAGAATTTAGTGAAAATTAATATTTAATGGATTTTAATTTTCTAAATAATGTAGGTATGGCACGTACAAGAGGGGGGCACCAACGCCCGACAACTTCAGTATGCGGGGAACCTCATGAGCAAGAGGATGTGCCTATACATGTAGAGGAGGTCCCTGTACATCACGTGGAGTCGTTTCCTGGAGGACCCGTGGATCTGTCCGCGTTGAGGTCGTATCCGGACTACGTTGCTGCCCATTTATGGAGCAGAGAGGTAATAAAGCTTACAAAAAGTCTGAAATGAAGGCACAACTTCTAATGATTGTTCTTCATAGAAATTCGATTTCTCTCATTGGATACTGTTGTGAAAGTGAAATTAAGACAATAATATACTAATACATGGAAAATGGAAATGTTCAGTAACACTTATCAAATAATTTATGTTTGTATTAGAATAACTGAAAAAGGCCTGTTGTACATTACACTCCATTAGTTTCCAACCATTATTTCCTATGACGAATAAACATCTGATTACAAAGTTCAAGTTCGAAATAGCCAAATATATTGAGCTAGACATTGAGTTTCCTTATTAGGCAATGAATTGGTCTCTAATACCATTGAATACACTGATAAAATTAGCAATTATTCTTACTTCTCTATCAGAAAATTTTCATGAAGTACTACTCTTCACAAATAACTCATCTTGCAACTCAACATAGAATTTGATCATTTTGTTTGAAAAGGATGTAATATTAACTTAAATTTCTTTGTTTCAAAATGAAGCATCCTATGTTTAGTATGAATTACTGTAGAGAGTTATTATGTTCTCCATTTTTTTATAGACAAATGTTAGTGTTAATGCTAGTATTTTGTTAGTGGATGGGGTTTGAACCCTCGACCTCCTTATCACTCCACTCCTTAACTCAAAAAGTCTAGGTGATTGGTCTTTGTTTTATACTACAAAAATTCATATAATTAACGTAGTGTTTGCTTCTACGATTATAGGACCGTGGTGAGCTAAAGGTGGTTAATAACGGTCGGAAGATCAGGGAGTGGGTTATACATCATGACGAGAGTTGGTGGATAACTCTGGATTGGCTCCTTTGTTGGCATGCAGTTATGGCATGGTAGACAAGGGTTTATTGTCCGCTTTTGCTGAGCGATGGCATAGGGAAACTAGTACTTTCCACCTACCATTCAGGGAGATGACGATCACATTGATTGATGTGTCATGCTTATTGCATGTACCGGTCACTGGCACCTTCATCACCTTTCCTGATATGTCTAGAGACCTTGCATGTGATTACTTGGTTGATCTTTTAGGCGTGACGCGTACAGAGGCACTTATGGAGATGAATCAAAACAGAGGTTTACACGTCCGTTTCAGTTGGTTGTTGGATGTGTACAATGATCGGTCGCAGGAAGAGCGTCTGGATTGTGCAGCGAGAGCTTTTTTGATGTATCTGTCAATGAGCAACACAATAGAGAATGCATTCAAAAGTTTAATGGAATCTGGATGTGTCCAGAATATATCTCTCACAACATCAGACGTGTCGACCCTTCTGTGTCAATAGACATAGTGATCTCGTTCCATTAGCTTCATTAGATGTTGCATTTCCGTACTGGGACCTCTCAGAGATTTCCGATATGCATGGCGTGCATTATATATTTGCTTGATAGTAGTGACATTATCCCCATCACGATCTTTCAATGTCAATAATATGCTTCTGGGCTTTACCATGTTTTTTGTCATATCACCAACCAAAGACTTGTCTTCGCCACTAAGTTGACCAGCATATGGATGGCCCACCAATGTTTCGTAAGCCTCATGGTTGTGAAATCCACATACAACTTTGACCTTCCATCCATCGTCATATTTCGCAGGACTTCCTCTTAGCCTAAAGGGGCACTCACATTTTTTAGTTCCAGTCACCTTGCGAGGTAACACATGCTTGTATTGTCTATATTTTCCACTCCTTTCACAACCCAAGATCACGAATGCTTTCCTTACTATACCACTTGTCTCTGATCTCACAATAACAATAACAAATCCATTCTCTCTTCCGACGGCTCGTGTCCAATTCAAAAGATCATCTCAAGTAGGAAAGACCTGAAAATAAAAATACAATATCAAGTTATAATGTTCACGTTGCTGTAACTTGTGAAGAACAATTTTCCATTCATTAACCTCTTCAGTGGTGAATGCATCACAATAATCCACAATCTTAGTTGGCATGTCCACTTCTTCGGATACCTTGGATACATACTCTTCCATGTCAATTTCTACACGTGACAAACACAAACACATAAAGTTAGTTGCATGCATATGTACTTAATTGTATTTTTTATAAGTTGCAGGATTGTGATGTGGCTGAAAGCATTTTACCACCGGAATATTAATTCCGAAATGTATTTTTCAATAGTTCCGAAAACATGTTTCCGGAAGGTATTTATAATTATGTATGGAAACATGTTTCCGGTAGTAAATTACATTTGCATTCCGGATGTATATTTCCAGTGGCCAAAAATATATATATTCCGGAAAGAAGTTTCCGGAATTAATACAGTTTGGTTCCGGTTTCTTATTTCCGGTATTGTCTACATAAAATTCCGGTAACTTATTTCCGGTATTGTGAAACCATTGTGTTCCGGAGGCTTATTTCCTGAACAAAAAAAAATTACACAATTGTAGCATTCGTACCTGATCAACGACGGGAAAAATCTGAAGAATTGTAGGAAATAATGTATTCTGAAGATGTTCCCAATGAATTGAATGAAATGAATGAATATAAATCAATTGAATTTAATGAGTGAATGAAGGGGAAGAGAGAAATAATAATATGGAAGGAGAAGAAAAGGGTTTCTTGAGATGTAATATGGTGGTATGGAATTATGAATAGGTTTTAGGAAAAAAAATATTAAAAACGAAAAGGGCATTTAGGGTATAAAAAATTTACAAAAAAAATATGTGGTGTATTAAAACGATTTTGTGGTGCTAAAAGTAACAACCTTTTTCTTTTATATTCTGCATGTGGACGGTTGGGTCTTGGACCAATTTCGGCCCAATATTTCAGTTAAAAAAATAATAAATGACTAACTGGTGTGTTGAGATTACCCTAACTCCAAATTTGAGTAAACACCCAATTTGGTCCCTGAAACTGTAGGGTCGTATCAACCTAATCCCTGACATTAACGAAATGGCAAATTGGTCCCTGAAGTTATAAAACATTAATCAAGTCGGTTCCTCTCCGTCAACCTAGTTAGTTAACGTCGTCAGTGGATCGGATGTGGCACCCATGTAAGCGTCCACATGGCATTCATGTTATATGATGCAATTTTAGGGATCAAATTGATATTAGGGACCAAATTAACATTTTTTCTCTTTTCTTTCTCTACTCCTTCTCCTGGCAGCCACCAAGTCCACCTTTACCTCCCAAACCACCACCACCATCGATTCAACCCCCAACCCCCTAACTGATTTATTTTCGACATCATCCAAATCATTATGGTGGTAAGAGCAGCATGAACTGATTAACTTACAATAACAGGGGGCTGGGGGTTGAATCAGTGGGGGCGGTGGTGGTTGTGGTTTGGGAGGTCATTGAATGCCACACGGATGGTGTAGGTGGTGGTGGTTGCTTAGATGGAGTAGGTGGTGGGCTTGGCCATAGAGTTGGGTTAGGTCAAGGGCTTGGGGTGGAATCGATGGTGGTGGTTTAGGAGGTGGAGGTGGACTTGGTGGTGGTGCCTGATAGGAGAAGAGGTAGAAGGAGAAGAGAGAATGGGTGTCAATTTGGTCCCCAGTATCAATTTGGTCCCTAAAATTGCAGCATATGACATGGAGGCCACGTGGACGCTTACATGGGTGCCACCTAGGCACTTAACATGACATGTCAGACCCACTGACGACGTTAACTAACCAGGGTTGATGAAAGACCAACTTGATCAATGTTTCACAACTTCAGCGACCAATTTGTTATTTCATTAATGTCAGGGACCAAGTTGATATGACCTTACAATTTCAGGGATCAAATTTGATGTTTATTACAAATTTAGACAAAATGTACCAATTTGAGCAATAGATGCATACAGTTAAGTATAGAAATAAACCGTAAAAAAAAGTATAAAAATAAGCAACAATATATATATATGATTTAATTGATATGCACGATCAATGTAAAGATTTTGAATTTTATTGGTATGCACTATCAGTGTAAAGATTTTTTACACAGTCAATCAAACAGAAATCATCAAGAAAGCTAAAATATTTAACTTTTATCCTAACTACCTTAAAAGTCATTCATACAATGATTTCTAATTGGTTGACTGTGTAAAAAAAAATTTACACGGTCAGTGCATAATAATTAAAGTCATAGTTTTTTTATATTGTCAACATAATATAAATTATTACATCATTAAAAATGTTCAATTCTTACACAATTACCTTAAAAGTTACATATATAATGATTTGTGATTGGTTGAAAATATAAAAAAAAAAACTTTACAGAGAGAGTATATCAAAACTAAACTCATTTATGTACTTGTTTCACAATTTTTTTATTTTTAAATTCATTAAATATAATGAATAAATAATAAATATTTGACAATTTACTTTGATAGGAGTATTCATGAAAAATAAATGAAGCGTAATGTTCATCTGAACGAATTCAAATTCGTGAAACCACCTAAGAAATGGATATCTCCTCCTCCCATTCTATCTGTGCGTTTTGATAATTGCTTTTTAAAACTACTTTTACCTATTCATCCGTGATTGGTCTATTCTCATTGATAACAAATTCGTCTTTAAATCTTCGCACTGAATAGTCATGCTGATAACTAAATATTAGAATCTCTTTCAAAAATAAATACATACTGGAATAATCCCCCATAAACATAATATCTTTGTTGAGTAAATATCAAATTTGATCCCTGAAATTCTAGGGTCATATCAACTTAGTCCCCTACATTATCAATATTCCAAAATGATCCCTGAAATTGTAGAAAGTTAATCAGATTCGTCCCTCCGTTGATATTTGCATGGACTAAAATGACATTAAGTTGGTAATGTCAGGGATGCATTTGAAACTAAGTGAATAATGTCGGGGATGCATTTACAATATTTTGAAATTCCAAAGATCATTTTGGAATATTGATAATATGGGGGACTAAGTTGATACGACCTTACAATTTTAGGGACCAAATTGGGTATTTACTCTATCTTAGTTTTTTTAATATTTTTTTTTTTATAATCGTGATATAAGTACGAAGTATCACCATTAGCAGTGACTAATCTCCGTTGGGAAACCTGTTGGACACACAAGGTGGGTTCTCCCTTCCCAACCAGGTTTTCTCCATACACAAGAGTCAAGTTCAAACCTTTGACAACTTGCTTAAGGTATCTGAATCCCTTACCCCTTGTACCAATCACATATTGGTAATTTTTTTTAATTTCATTTTCAATGATGCTTGTTATCTTGACTTACTTAAGTTAACGATTTATAGTGCTATCAGACAATCGAATGTCTACCACTCTCCAGTGTCTACTTACAAGCATAATCCCTTGCACTATATGAAATATGTATCCATTACCGTTAACGGTGGTTAATCTCCATTGAAAAACCTGTTGGGTACACAAGGTGGGTAGGCATAGCAACAGGACCTGAACCCATGGGTACCCACTCAAATATGCCCCGATTTTGATGGAGAAAACCCACTTTGACTGGGTTTGGGGTTGGGGTCGAGTTTTCCCCGCTTTGCAAAATCGGGGGCGGGGATGAGGATACTAATACCCACCCCGCTATTAACGTAATTGAAATCATACCCTCATATATATGTATAAAGTTGCTAAACTAGGGATTTTTCCTCCTAATTATATATATGTATATTGATATCCTTACTTTGTGTGAAGGTTTTATTTATTTATTTTTTTGGAAATGTAGTTTTTGAGTTGTTAATTTCAATTAAAACAAAATAATTTTTAAATTTGGTTACTAATTGTCGGGGGCGACGTGGGGAAACCTGACCCCCGTTAGGGATGGGGATGCGGATCTATTTTCCAACCCCAATCGAGAATAAGATCGGGGTCGGGTTTTTTGTAGGGAATCGGGGTCAGGGACTGGGAAGGTAAAATCTGCCCCCGCCCCGTCCCTTTGCTGACCCTAAAGGTGGGTTCTCCTCTCCAAATCAGTTTTCTGTATACACGAGTCAGGATTCAAACATTTGATCACTTGCTTAAGGTGTCCGAATCCCTTACCTCTCGTTGCAATCACATATTAGTTTTTTTTTTTTTAATTTCATTTTCAATGATGCTTGTCCAATCTTGACTTACTTAGATTAAGGATTTATACTGCTATGAGAGAATCGATTGCCTACCGCTCTCTACCGTCTACTTACAAAATGGTAAAAGATATTTTTTCTGTTGCAATTTTTTTTATTAATTCATATATATTAAATTAATGTCCTCACTTTTCGGACTTTGATGCTACTGGGCCGGGGTTCTTAGTTTTGTTTTGTTGGTTTTGCCTTTTTGGGTTTGGTTGTGTTTGCTTCTGCACCAAAAAAAATGTCTCACTTTGGAATGTGAGCCATTTTTTTTTAACAATATTTATCGTTGATGATCTGACATGTGTTATTTTTTAAATATTTTATCAAATATACTTATTTTTTCTATTTAATTCTTTTATTTTTCGCAATAAATATTTCTAATTATTATAATTGCTATAATCTCATCAATTAATAGTTACAATTATCGGATTTGCTTATTTTTATTTTTATTTAATTAGTTTCCAACAAATATCTTTTAAATACTAATGTTAAGATTTTGTACTAATTTAGAAATTTTTTTTACTATTAATTGTCTAGTAATTGTCACTACTAGATTCTTCTTTTTCTAATATTTAAATTTAAATTTTAAAATTAATTATGCATATTTTATTTATAAATATAGGAGCTGGTTTGAAAAAAAAAAACTATAAGAACTATATTAAAAATAAGTAAACCCAATGGATGTAGCTCAGTTGGTTGTGCAGGCCGAGCTTCTGGGGGAGTACCGCGATTCGAAACACGCAAAACACATTATTTGGGAGAGACGAAGAACTTTAATTGTGACTAAATACTCGAGTAGAGAGTAGTTCCATAATGGGTCAAAAGTTAACATATTACTAATTAAAAGAAATAAGTTTTAATTTTAATTTAAGTGAGAATTATATGAACATATTTGTATAAGAACTAAACGCAGTCCTTGTACATATATTTCTACATAAAAACAATATGAACTTTAACTTTGTATGGTATTTTAAGTATCCCGACAACTTTGAGATATCTCATAACACAAGAAAGGATCATTTATGTGTAGTGAGTTATATAATACTACAAATATATCACAAAGCCACCAATCAAGGGTTGATCGAGTGGTAAGCATTACGATCCCATAAGGAAGAGAACGCAAGTTCGAATCTTGATGACGAAGCTCTAATTGGGAAGTTGCGAAAATCAAGGGTTAATTCTTTGTTCTAAATAATTGATCAAAACCTCAGGATGTCACTGGGAAGCCTAAAACCGTAAAATTCATATATATATATATATATATATATATATATATAAAAGCCATGAAGTTAAGAATTGACAACAGTACAAACTATCACCAATTCATGGAATCAAATGACTGATAATCCAATTACTATATTCTTCACCATAAAGGATATGCGCATCATTTCTTATATTTCTGGCCCAGAATGTGACCGAAAACAGAATATATACCATACACACACATGCCAGCTGCTGGCTCTTGCCTGTATTGTCCGATAGCAACAGAAAGTGATATTTTCCAATCACACTTCCCTATTCTGATTTATTTCTTTTGACCATAATATATAGATGACACTTCACTTCTAATAAAATGTTACCAATGTCACCCTATGTTACTAATTAACTATCTAAAAATATATTGTTTCTATCAAGAAAGAATGAAGAACGAAGGGAATCTCTGAAGTATTGGTGTGGCAGCTGTTCTGCCACCAATAGGTAGAAAAGCCCCATCACTCCAGTGTGCCTTTGGTTGCTACTGTAGTTAGACTCTAAAGTCAAAGTTTCACCATCACTTATCTTGACAGAACCTGGTCGAGGATAACAAGTGGTCATTCCTACAATGTAATCTGCCTCATTTCCTGCTTCTGTTCCATTTCCATAACTTGGTATAGAAGAACATATAACCCTCCCATCCTGAAACCGACATGCACAAATTTCAGAACACAAGCTATAATCAAACATTTAACATCTTACAATAATATAGATGTAAGGAGTATAATTAATCAAAATTAAAAGAAGCATTGATAATCTAATAAAAGCTGAGGTTTAAAAAGTCAGCAAGACACAACCTCTAGATGTACACCAACGGAAGGAAAAGATGCAACTACTAATAAATTTCCAGTAACAGGTCACTATTTTTGTTAATTAATACCCTTGTGAATGTGATTGTGAACCTCAATTAAAAACTATCATTTTTGTAAGACTAAAGGAACAACAGGTTTCATATTTGCAATCCCTTATAAGGGGTAAAATCCTTATTCATGACACTTGGCCATGTTTAATTTTTGTATCAAGTCATGACACTAGAAAGTAATATGAAAATAGTTAAGAATGACTGTATAACTGTTGAAAATCACCTGTGCATATAGAGTTGATCCAATTCCACCTGAATGCTGATGAGCAACACCATAGATGACATAACCACCAGTTTGCATAGGAAGGCTTGTCCTCTTCACATGAACACAACCATTACCATCCTTATGGTTTCTGCTGCAAGGTTCAACTTCATACTCAACCTGGAACAAAGAAATCTCTGTGGCTCACTTATACTCAACAAAGTAACCGACTAGTAATATGTTTTGAAATTGAATTGAGATTGAGACAATCTACATGTTTCTTGGTAAATTTACATACCCGGCAATCATGATTTGGGTTTGTTCCTTTTGAATTATCTGATATGTGGAATGTATCAGTCACATCAAGTATATAAATCTTAACAGGCACTACAAAATTGTCCCAGTCGATCCATTTTACTGTGTATTTTAGGTAGATGCTTCTCTTTGTGCCCTCAAAGCCTTCTCTCAACCTGCACTGGGTAGAATCATGGCAACAGTACAAGCCTCCTATATAATCTGACCTCAAAGGCTTGCCATATTCATCCTTCGTAACATTATAAAGGTCACACCTGCACTCAGTGCATCCTTTTTTATCTTCCACACCACGTGTATCAATAGCATGCACATTGAGCAACCATTTCTCCTCATAACCATCTGGAATTTCTTCAGGATTACCTATTTCTATCCCAAAAGGATCTGGAATATCAGTAGCTGTTCCTCTTGTCTCGGATCCAAGGCCAAAATACTGTCCAAGAACATCTCCCTGGCATATGCCACTGTTTCTTGCAGCATAAGCTGACTGGTGAAGCACTCGGTGGCCATCATACCCTGTGTGTGTCACATGATGTTTATGTTGATGGTATCTTGTAACAACCCAATGATGAAGATAAGTTTCATGGAGAGGTACAGGGTTTCCAGCTTCATCAATTACTTCAGCATTCAAACTCTTTAGTGCAACATGACCTCTTGGAAAATCAATATCATACAAATATTTATTGGCAACTGATCCAGGTCCAAGTTCAATCTTAGGGGATAGAAAAACAGCTGACTTTACATTGTTTTCAATCTTACCAAAAGCACATGAGTTTGGTGTGCCTAACAACAGAAGTAGTATTGCCAATGGAAATACCAAATCTTGAGATATAAAACACATCTTGATCTGTCAGCAAAATCTTTATTAGTCATGAACTAATTATTAATTAAAAAATATTTAACAAGTGCAGATGGTAAAGAATGCATTATGCCATTATCTTAATAAAATTCACTGACAAGACAATACTGTCAGTACATCAAAATTCTGCAATTAAAAATGGCCAAAAGCGAAGGAAAATTTTCATCTCACCACTTTTTTTTACACCCTAAATCATAACATTGTTTCAAAGGCAAAAGTGATTTGAATTAATAGTTATAAGTATTGTAAAAAGTGTAAAAAAATTAGTGTGAGAATATCATTGTTGGAAACGAATTCGAGATGTGGACAATCACGTGCAAATAGCCCACTAACGAAGTCTTTAAGGAATTCAAGAACTCGGATGCTATAAACTAGCCAAAGGGAGTTTGCACAACAATATTAAAAAGGGCAAAAGCAGATACGGTATTTGTTCAACCAAATAAACTACTCAAAATTGATGAAAAAGTATAACAAGTCAAAGCCTAAGTAGAATTATCAAATTATGATATGAAATTAAGGCAAGGATATAGTATTATGTATGAAAGTAAAAACTAGACACAAAAATAAGATTTGGGTCGTGTTAAACAGCCATAAATAAATTGTAACTGGAAGGAGAAAAAAAATATATGAAGAAACAATAGGCTGAGAGGCAGAAGTAATTACCCACTAGATGAGTCATAGAAAGTGGAATTGGGAGATATAAAATGTTAATGTTAATAAGAAAGATGTAAGATGATGATAAGTGTAAGCAGGAAACAATGGTGGTAGAAGATAGAAGGCATACATACATACCTTTATGGCTAACAGAGCGAGCTACTGGCCGGGGGTTTGAGGAGATAGAATACTGTGAGTGTGTCACGGAACACAACATCATGTGAAGAAGATGTATTTGTATCTATTTATATATAAAGTGGAAAGAGGTACGTCGGTACATATATACATCCACAAGTGAGAACGTAAAAATGCTCATTCAGCCATTCACACACACACACACACACACACACACTCGGGAAGGAAATAAGGAAATATTGAATTGTCTCTTTGGATTCATCCCGTAAGTGTTTTGCTTAGGACCTTGGGTTGGATGGGTTAGCACGGCACGTCGCAGTTGAGGCTGGTGTGGTGTATGGTTGAGAGTTTGAGAGAAGTTAGTCCAAATAAGTGTGGATTGTACCAATGGGACAAATGCGTACCGCAGACAATCCGGACCTATTATGATGACGTATGAGCCAACGTAATCTTTTAAGTGCCCCTTCAATACACTCTCTTTAATATTTTGAGATGAGGCTCAAACTGGCCATTAAAAAACATATACGACACATATTTGGACCGTTAGAAATGGAAAATATCGTTCCATTTGGAATATTTTAGCTATCAAAAATTTTAAATGATGTTCAAAATTAATCCTTTTCAGAATATATTTTATGGAGATTTTTGTCTATGAGGACTATTTCGAACGTTATTTGAAATTTTTGGGAACTAAATTTTTCAAAACGGTATTTTTTATTTCTTAACGACCAAATATGTCTCTGTGTTTTTTTTAGAGACCAGTTTGGGCAATTAGTCTTAATATTTTTCATGTAGGATCCACTTAATATAGATTGGACTCATATAATTTAGTAAGACTCATATGAAATCTGTCCAATAATAAAAAGTGTTGAAAGAAGTGTGATAAAGAGTATATTGCTAATATTTCTCCCACAGTTATACAAACTAGTTAATTAGTAGCCACGTTTTTTCTTTAACTTTAATATTTATTTGATTATTATTTATTAACTGTACATTATATCGTCTTATATTGTCTTATATTTATTAACCAAATATGCATGATAATATTAAATTTTAAATTTTAAGAGGAAAAGGTTTTTTTTTTAAAAATAAATAGATTTAAAAAGTATATAATTTATATCTATGTAGTTTAACAATGTAGTAGTAGAGAATCACAAAATATAAATCCTTAGTATCTCGAATTAATTATATATATATATATATATTGATAAAATATAATTCATCGCATGTAGATAAAATATAATTGAGGTGGATACTTCGTACCTACCTATAACATGGTTGAAAAAAATATAACTTTAAATGTAATGTAAATATGCATATGCATGTGAGATTTCAAATTAAGGAAGTTAGTTAATGATTACCGGATTCGATCGGTAGTGATAACAATTAACTAGTAGATTAGAAAATACATTAAAAATAAATATAAAAAATTAAGACTAAGTTTTATTTTGTTCATTGTGCATAATTTATAGAGTTTAATTGTTATATACTGACAGTGTAAAGTATTTGTATACGGTCATCCAATCATAAGTTGCCATATCAGTAAAAAAGTTTGAGTCTTATCTTAACTACCTTAAAAGTCATTCATATCATGATTGGTAATTGGTTGTCTGTGTAAAAATGTTTTACACTGTCAGTGCATAATAATTAAAATCTAATTTATATACAGTAAATGAAAATAAATTAAATGATATACAATTAAATGACATATAGTAAATAATTAAAATAATAACTATTAAGAATCATTGAAAAGGACATATAGTTATTTCACAACATTTTTTAGAGATCTTTGTCTTCAAAATAAAAGTAATTAAATGATCAACAGATTTGATGGCTATAAAATTTAATTAGCATATTTGAAAACGTATTTAAAAATCAAATATTTTAAAAAAAAATATGCTTGACTTATGTAGATGAAGCCATGTGACTCACTTAAAGGACTAAATCAAATGACTAAGTTAATAAGTCTATATTAACTTAGTATCGTTAATAAATCAAATAACGATAAATATCATATACAGGGGGAAATTGATAGGTTTATAAGTATATATTGAACTTGTTCACAAGTTAATTAGTCGATCTTACGAAAGTACAACATCAACTCATTTATAAATATACCAAAGTTTCAAGCTCAACAATCTTGCCAAAAGGACCTGCTTAGCATCACCAATCTGTCACGCATGGATTTTCTCAAAATGTGGAATGTATGTTGTTTGAAGCAATTTTGGAATGAAGTAATTATTTCTACAAACCAATTATTCTTTGAAAAACGAAAATAATTTCCAAAACCCCGAAGAAAAAATAATCTCAAGCCATTCATATATAAGGTGACATTTTTGTTTTGCAAGAATGAGGTGACTACTTAATTGAGTAGTCTGAGCATAATTTGAACTCGGGATTAATCTGAAAAACTTGGTGTGAATTGAGCTAGAGCTCTTCGACAATCACAATTTATTACTAATTTTTTTATTTTTTAGAAATAGGATCACAGAATTCTAATGAAACTTTTAAATATTTCATACAATAAGATAGAGACCATATATTATGTTTAGGGGCGAGTGAGTTATAGTAAACTAAGACTATACTTTAAAAGCATAGTAAGATAATAGTAGAAACTTTGAGATATTTCATACAACTCGCATAATCAAATGACTGATATTCATAACTGTATTCTTGCCAAATTGTTTCTTGGGCCTTTGTCTCCGAATATAACCCAAAGGAAACAAAATATTGACATTACTCTTGCCTTTGTTGTCCTATAGCGGCAGAAAATGAGAAGTATATTTTCGAATTACACTTCTTTATTCTGACGTATTTCTTTTGATCGTAATATTTTCAGATATCGTAGATATAACACTCCATTTCTAACATGTAACTAATTACCTTTTACTAAAATATATTGTTAATATCCACGAAGAATGAAGAGCCAAAGGAGTGTCTGAAATTAATATTGGTCAGGCAATTGTTCTGCCACCAATAGGTAGAAAAGCCCCATTACTCCAGTGTGCCCTTGGTTGCTACTGTAGTTGGACTCTAGAGTTAAAGTTTCACCATCAATTATCTTGACAGAACCTGGTTGAGGATAACAAGTGGACATTCCTACAATGTAGTCTGCCTCATTTCCTGCTTCTGTTCCATTTCCATAACTTGGTATTGAAGAGCATATAACCCTCCCATCCTGAAATACAGTGGCGGATCTTGAGAACTTTTTTTGGGGGAGCTACTAAACATTACTCAAAATAATTCACTTAAATTTATAATTAATCATGTATAATTTTATAACTTAAATATGTAAAATAAGTAAACATTCAATATGTGAAATCTTATCTAGTGTTTATCCATCTTACCCAGGAGAGATTAAGAAGTTTGAAGCAGATAAGTTGAGGAGAAAAACTTATTTGTAGTGAGTCCGGAGATGATGTTGAGTTGGAAATAATATTCACTTTAATGAACTTGTTTAACTATTTGAATATTTTTAAATGAGTAGGGTCTAATAATAGTGTTCCAAAAAATAAAATATATGAAAATTTGTGAACTTTACATGTATAATATATGTTGCACAAATTTTTTTGAGGATGTCATATAATTTTTTATATAAAAAAAATTAGAAGAAAAAGTTCGGGGGGAGCCGTGGCTATCCCCGGCTCCTTAGAAGATCCGCCACTGCTGAAATAGTCATGCACAAATTCCAGATCAAACATTTAGAGGGTCTTTGGAAGAGTTTATTTGTGTTTATCTTATCATATACGTACTTAAAATGTTGTTTGGAAGAAGTTGCATTAAAAATGAAAGAATCGTTATTGTTTACCCTTTTCAATGTTAAGTTTCTGTACTGTATATAAAGTCATGAGACTAAAAAGTAATATCTGAATAGTTAAGAAAGACTGTAACTATTGAACATCACCTGTCCATATAGAGTTGATCCATTTGCAGCTGCATGCTGATGAGCAACGCCATAGATGACATAACCACCAGATTGCATAGGAATGCTTGTCCTCTTCACATGAAGACAACCATTTTCATCCTTATGGTCATTGCTACAAGATTCAACTTCATACTCAACCTGTAACAAATAAATATTTATTGCTCATTTTTACCTAACAAAATAACCTATATATAGGAATCAATAATACAATTAAGAGACACAGACACAACACAACATAAATATGCTGATAGACAATGGATCAATCCTCTCCATCCGGATTTCCCCTCCATTCTCTCCCCAACCAAATGTTAGCCGTTGGATTAATCTAATGGCTAACATGAGAGATGTCCAAGCTGATAAATTAATCCAACGATTAACATTTTGATTGAGAGAGGATGGAGAGAAATTTAGATGAAGAGGATATGGATCCATGTTGATAAGGCAAAAATTCATAGAATAATTAAAAATATATAAACAAAAGTACCTAAAAATATCAAAATATCTGATACAATGTAATGTACTGAATACCGGTTGATAAGGCAAAAATTCATAGAATAATTAAAAATATATAAACAAAAGTACCTAAAAATATCAAAATATCTGATACAATGTAATGTACTGAATACCGGTATAGCTAGCAACCATTTTGAAGCATCAATGCTACATAGAAAGCTACCAGTAGGGAAGAGTATTATGTTTTGGAGTTGAATTGAGATTGTGACAATCTACACGATTCATGTTGAATTCACTTACCTGACAATCATGATTTGGAATCATCCCCTTTGAATTATCTGATATTTGCAAAGTATCAGTCACATCAAGTACGTAAATCTTAGCAGGCACTATAAAATTGTCCCAGTTGACCCATTTTACTGTGTATCTTAGGTAGATGCTTCTCTTTGTGCCCTCAAAGCCTTTGCTTAACTTGCACTGTGTATAATCATAACAACAATACAAACCTCCTATGTAATCTGGCCTCAAAGGCTTGCCATGTTCATCCTTGGTAACATTATAAAGGTTACACTTGCACTCAGTGCACCCCATTCTATCTTCTACACCACGTGTATCAATTGCATGGACATTTAGCAACCATTTCTCCACATAACCACCTGGAACTTCTTCAGGATTGCCTATTTCTATCCCAAAAGGATCTGGAATATATGTAGTTGTTCCTCTTGTTTCAGATCCAAGGCCAAAATACTGTGGAAGAATATCTCCCTGGCATATGCCACTGTTTCTCACAATATAATATGTGTTTTTCAGATGTTTATGTTGATGGTATCTTGCAATAACCCAATGATGAAGATAAGTTTCATGGAGAGGTACAGGGTTTCCAGCTTCATCAATTACTTCAGCATTCAAACTCTTCAGTGCAACATGACCTCTTGGAAAATCAATACCATAATAATATTTATTGGCAACTGATCCCGGTCCAAGTTCAATCTTAGGGGATATAAAAACAGCTGACTTTATATTATTTTCACTATTACCAAAAGCACAGTATAGTGTGCTCAACACCAGTATTGCCAATAAAAATACCAAATGTTGAGATACAAAACCCATGTTGATCTGTCAGCAAAAACCTATATTAGTACTATTAATTAGAAAAGAAAAGCTTGCCATCATTTTTTTTCATTGCATGCACTTTAAATTTAGGTTTTTATATATAATTTAATATTTACATGTAAGAGTTCTATAAATAGAGTAAAGGTTTAATTACTTTGGATGTCCCTGAATTATTTGGGAATTTTCAAATAAGTCCATATACTTTAAAAGTTTGTAATTGGGTTCATGAACTTGTAAATAAGTTGTAATTAGGTCCCTATCATTTAAATGTTTATAATCAGGTCTCTAAATTTGTAAATAATTTGTAATTAGGTCTCTGGGGTAAGGTTATTAGCAAACTGTAAATTATTTATAAGGTAGTTCTATTAACCTCAAAGACAGACAAGATCACCATGGAAGAAGATTTTATATATAGGATGCTCTAGTTATAAGAGGTTGGTCTGCTATATATTACTGTAAAGGGACCATACTTTCTCAATGTGAAGGAAAGAAACTTCCACACTGTGAAGGGACGAGACTTATGTATTGTAAAGGAATGAGACTTGCTCAATGTATTTGTTTTGGTGACGGAACGATGTCATGACGGTCGAGATCCCTGGAGGATAGAACGATAGATTTAGGGAAATCGGGAAACTAAAGGTGGAGGTGGAGAATGACATGACAAATGAGGTTGAGATGGTCATGCACGTATGATGATGACATTAAGAATATTTTATCTAACTTCACAGTCTACTGACAGAAATTCTATTTTAGGGACCTAATTACAAATTATTTACAAATTCAAAGACCCGACTAGAAACGTTTAAAATAAATGGATCCAATTACAAATTATTAATTTATAAGTTTAGGAATCCAATTACAAACTTTTAAAGTATATGAACCTATTTAAAAATTCTAAACTAGTTCAAGGATCTGCAAAATAATTGAACCAAGATATAAAGATAAAGACCAAAACGGTCATTTTAATTTATTTTGTCATTTTATCTTAGTATTTTAATTTGATGAAACGAAAAACCTATATGATTTTTATAATTTTATTAAAACAAATTTTTATTAGGTGACAACTCCCCATGCAATAACTTTTCCTATACTTTTCTTTTACCTTTCCATTTCTGGTAAGTTTTTTCAAATTATGAATAACAGCTAATAATATCGGATTTACTAACCTATTTTTTGAGACAACTAATAAAGAAGAGTAATAAATGCTTGCATTCTTCCGATGCATTGAAAAATGTATACTTTTAAAACATTTTTTCTCTCTTCGGATGCTGTGTTTTTCTTTTCCCCAAAACATCACTACTCTTGCAAAGCTTCTTCTTTTGTTTTCTTTTTTTCTCTCTCAGCGTTTGGGTTTTCATCTTTTGGACTATTGGATTTTCTGCTACATAAAAAAAAAGCTTCACTACTCCTCTCCCAAGTTTCTCTCCCCAAAAAAATTTCTTTTTTTCTCTCTCAACTCAACCTTCTGTTGCTACCGAAAAGCTTCGGTCTCTGGGTGTGAAATCATTGTCTTCCCTCTTTTCTCTCTTCAATCTCTAAGGTGCAACATCCGAGGTATGTTTTCATTCCCCCTTTGGTTTTTTCCCTCTTCATTTGCTTCATTGTGTGAATAGAGACAGATTGTAAGTTATTTGTGGGATTGGGTTGATATATTTCTATGCTCATTGCACTTTCTGGAAAGTTGCACGTGAGGTGTTTGACGAAAGTTCATCTTTGTGGATACTATTGTAGATGGTTGAAACCCGCAAGCCTAAACCTAAGTATTTCTTTATTTTTTTCCATTTCTGTATTTGTTTCATTCTAGCACTTCTTTTCTCCCTTAGCTACGATATTTCTTTATGTGCTGTAGTTTCTTTGTGTTGACTGTTGGTTTTGTTATGCTCTATTATTTATACTCTCATATGTTCTGGGTTTTTTTAAAAAAAATCTATAGTGCTAAAGATGGTGTATGTGTTCAAATCTCATCTAGAAATAAAAATCACAAGGGAAAGAAAAACAGAACGTAGAAGGTGATGGTTAGGTACATGTGAAAGTGAAAGTAATTCTTAAAAGTTACTTATAGATTCCACGTTTGTAGGCCAACGAGGCAAAGATTCCTTTTTTTCTTTAGCACATGAACTTGAAAGACTTTTCTGTAAAGCATATACATAATGTTTGAATTCTATATGATTGGATAATGTATAGAGATTATAACACTATAATCATATTAAACCCTTACGTTTGGATAATTCCATATTTTAAAATATATATAGTATAGGGATTACTTCAGCATTTTCTTTATGAGGGATTTATGACCCCTTTAGAAGATTTAATTTTCAATTATACTTATTCTACCAATTATACATTCAAGGAGAAGTTATTTATACTGATAAAAGCTGTAGTTACTTAAACGTGTCGTGACTATGTTTTGTGTGAATTTTTCATTCATACCGATGTGCTGGATAACACTTATTGAAGCAATAAATGGCTCATGTTGCAATAAAGGGTAGGAGCATAGGATGCTATTTCTATTATCATGTTGCTTGAGCTAAGTAGAGTCATTGGGACATTGTATTATCAGTGGAATATATTGCTGGATTTAGAAGAATGACATTTTGCCTTTGCTGATGATATTACTTTTGATTTGAGGGATTGGTAATAACTTTTCAGGTCTTAATAGTGAATTGTAATTTTTGGAGGAATTTCTACCTTTGAAATATGCTTTTAAAATGTTTGTTTTGATTTTCTTTTTCCTTTATGGCTTTGCTTAATTACCTTTTCAAACTTTGAGATTTTCCTCTTTTTCAAACTATGGTTCTAAACAAATTCTATTGCAAACTTTAGTTTTCATGGAGCTGTGTTATTTCAGCATAATATCACAATGACTTTTATTTTGGTACTTCTAATACATATAATCAAGCTCCTTTTTAAGAATTGTAAGAAAATAAGATATTATATACTAGGGATGTGCTTAAGCCTTTTGTAGCAGGAATGTACTTATATTGGTTACATATGTAAAGAATAATTTTCACCTAGCCCACCATTAGTTCCAATTAAGGATGGACGGAAGTTATCTACCAATAAAAAAATGGTCCAAGTTTATAAACTGATTAAATTCCCTCTTTTTGTGTAAGATGTTGGCTATAAAACTTCCTTTTGGTTGTAGGGGTCTCATATTTCTGAAGCAAGCCAAAACTCATACATTTATATTGCTTTGTACGAACTATGCAGTTGAAGGGCAGGAGTTTGGACAATTGATTTTGTCCTATGTTTGTTGTGGTACTGGAGTCTTCTTATGTGCAGTTGGTTTGGGTAGTATGTGCAATGGGAGAATTGCATATCAACATATTAGTTTAATCCCTAATTCTCTTTTGTTATTGGTTTTCTGATCTTTGGCTTCAAGACTATGTGTTAGGGGCTCTATTCTTGGTAACCTTTATTTGGGATTTGGTGCAGGGTTATCTGTTTGCTCTTTTATTTGGGATTATTTGGCCTGAATGCTTTTTTGTTTCTTTTCTGTTTCACTAGGTTCTGGTGCAGAAGAAGACCGATAATTATGAGCATGAAAGAGAATTTGAAGTATTTAGATGTTTATCATGCTTCAGCTTCCCTATTCCTCTTAGTAAGTTGATTGCCTTTCCTAAACAAAATATCATAGTGTGGTCTTTGATTTAAGTTTTATTTTATTCAGGGGAGTCGGGGGAAGTTTCATCCTTGACTTTGTGGTATAAAATATTCCATTTGAAGAGGTATGGTTATGAATATTGAACATATTTACATATTTTCTTAGATAATTCTGGAATTGAAGGTTATCACCCAAAAGTTTGTCCTTGAATTTCTTTTGTGCAGATTGGAAGTTTTTCTTATAATCTTGACTGATTTGTGATGCTTATGTGATAATACATCTATGTGAGTTATATCATTGCTTTGTGGATAGTTGCTGCAACTATTGTTGATTTAGTTGGGCATATAAAAGTTTCATGGGACATTAATCTTGGGAAAAAATTAATTCAACTTTGTGGATTGTTCTCTTGATTGAAATGGAATCTCTCCACTGCAGGTGTGTTGCTAATTTAAATGATGTTGCAAATTGTCTCTACTGATCTCTGCGAAATTAGGATAATGAGCTAAAAGTTTACTTTATCATTTTGTGTAATATAGTTACAAAGGAAGCTTATGGAAGAACATACTACTACTGCAATCAAGTTTACAAGAAGTTCCTCTTTGAAATGCATCTTATTAAAATCTCTTTGAAATGTCAAGCAGGAACCAATGGGTAGCATCCCATATGATGCCATCTAATTATATTTTTCACTCAGGAAAGATGATTAGCAGTTTAGCACCTAAAGAGAATCAACTATGACATTCTATGTAGGTGTTGTCTGCTATCAAATATTTTGATCATTTTGTAATAGCAAACTTATTTCATTTTTCCATTAATATTAACAGTACTTTGTGTTGTACTATTATAAATACTATCAGAATGACTGAGAAATATTCACCAAAAAAAAGAATGAGTGGAAAATAATCTTTTAGCCATATCTCTTTCTTTTTTAATATGGTATCTAAACCTTCACGGTCCAACCAATTCACATTCCTCTAAGTTCTAATGATTGATGAATTACTTTGAGGTATTAAAGTATAACATTGTTTCAATGCATTGAAAAAATAAAAAAAAAAATAAACATAGGGAGTGAAAAGGACATAACTTTTGGTAGTCAGAGCATGAGCTGAATTAGAGAAATTAAGTGAGTTGTTCTAAATTTGTAATTTCTAATGCATTGGAAAAACATTAAGATAAATATAGGGAAGAACGATATACAAGCTTATCTTAATCGCGAATGGGAACCTTCTGCAACAAAAATGAATTCGATAGTGGAAAGATAATTTTTCTGGGAATTGATGAAGATAATCGCGCCCTTTGGCTAATATAACGAAGATCCTATGACAACAATAGTGTTACTTGATTGATTAGTCTTTAATTTTCTCTTTACGGTTTCAATTTTTATTGTAGGAATATACATCAAGAACTTTAACAGTTGCATTATTATGCCAGCATAATGTTTTAGGCTTTCAATGTTGCTTTGGAATATATATCATCTCTATGTAATCTATCTTTAATGTGAAATATTAGTAGTGAACAATCACAATAACTATTGTTTGTTCATGACCTAACTTTTTACATGAATGATGTTTATATATAAATTCAGGGCATTGATGCTTCCTTTTTTTCTTTCCCAAATTGCATATAAGGTTCTATCATGAACTTCACTTCTTATATATCAAAAAGCATATATGTCAACAACATGCACCATTAAAGACGATTTTCATAAAGTTTTTCCTTGCAAGATTATATGAGTGGAGAGAAGGCCTTTTGAAGGATACATCACCAAGGGGTGGCTATCATTTTGCAAAACCTAAGGAAGGGAAGCACCATTGAACTTAAAGTTGATTTTACAGGGTTTTATAATGAAATCCCCTTGCATGGCTTAATTTTTGTTGTTTGCTTACCTATACGGTATTGCAGAATATAGGATGCTTATGTATTTTGTCATTGTAATGATAGTAACTTATGGTTTAATATTTGCTTTTAGGAAGCCAACAACATGATTGATATGTTTTAGACAATTGAGTGGGGGGAAAACAAAGAAAGAAATTTTATTCATTGGTAGTTTTGTCATCAATTAGCTTAATTGTATCTGTGCTTTTCTTTCAATAAAACTAAGATCATATAAGAACAATTGTTCATTGATTTTTTGATGTATTAAAACTCTTTTTCTTTTATTTTTGTATTTATGTACTTAATTTATTCCACCAATGTTTTTATTTGCATAAATATTATTATATATCCTGTACATGGCACGGGTCACATACTAGTATATATATATATATATATATATATATATATAACCGTGTTTACTGTTTATTATTTGTTAGATTTAAACCTAATGGAAAATGTGCTAAATTACGGTAAATTGTATTATATATAGGACTGATTATCTAGAGTGTATGATGGATGGAAATTAAGTTACCACTATATTATTGATATATTATTAGGAGGGCAGATCCCTAACTATTCAACCTGTTAACAGTTCTCTGCACACTGCTCTATAGAGGTGTCAGTTATTGAGAATAGGATGGAGTAGTAGACTTCTTCTGACTTATATGCATTCAGCATGCATATATATGCTTTTACTATTAAATTACAACTTGTCAAAATATCTTGAAGAGACATTTAGTATACCTTTTTTTTTTGACAAAGAAATAGTATACCTAAGATTCAGAAATACTCATATTCATGTTAATGCAAAATAAGTAAGATGACGACCACCACCCGATGACGACCACCACGATGATAAGAGTATGCAGGAAAAAGGAAACAGTGGTAGTAGAAGATGGAATAGCTTCAATTGCGTACCTTACAGAGAGCCACAGCGCCAAGCAGTTATGCTTTCACGAGATAGAGAGCATGACAACATCAAAGTAGATTTATTTATTTATAGTTGTAGACAAAGTGGAAAGTGGTGCCTCCTCAACTCCTCAAGTGAGAATGTTGATTCAACCTTTCATGCTTGGGCAAAACTGAATTTCCTCTTTGGATTCATTGCATGTTTTGTTCGTCCTTTGGAGTTTGGACGGGTTGGGATTCGAGACATATGTGGTGACTGATGTCGACCAGAGAAATTATTACATGTTCAAGGAATGTAATAAACGTATGTTTTATGAAAAATTTCTTCTATAAATTTTTAATTAAGGATTTAATTTGTGGACTGTCAATGTAAAACTTTTTTCATACTCTCAACAAATAATAAATTGCTATTTTAATAAAAAAAATATTTGATTCTCATCCTAATCCCGTTAAAAGTCTCTCATTATCATAATTTGTGATTGATTGATAATATAAAAATTTTATACTGACAATGCTTAACAATTAAGAATTTTTGTTGATTTGTGCTTATTAAATTATTTATGTGTGCACTTATATATATATATATTTGAATTATAATTAAGGTAGATCCATGTATAAATCACTATAATAAAGCTTCTATATACCTATGGATACTTTTAATGTCAGTCAAACCATAGGTAAAGATAGATGGATCGTATTTAAAACCTATTAACAATCAAATACAATTGCAGGTAAGTATATATGTGGATAATAAGTAAAACCTATACATAGTAACAATCATTTTGCATTGTTATTCGTCATTCATAATGAATGATAAATGAATGTAAATTGTTTTACATATACTTACGAATTTTAAATACATGGATCTGCCACTAAAAGATCAATTTCATAGAGTGAAGAGTGTGGAATGACTTTGTGTAGGCGATAAATTGGTGATGAATAGGCCTAAAGTGCATACGATGGGCCCGAACCCATTCACCACTTTATTTCTTCTCTCCTTTTCAAGTTGGAGAAAACACAAGTGGGTGAGAAATTAAAAACAAAAAGAAGAGAAGAGAATAGAGAAAGATGAGAGAGGAGAGAGGAGAGAGGAAGACAAATGCTGGATTTTGATGGTGCTAGAGGCTTCAATCACTCAGAGCTACTTGGGAAAGTTAAATAGGAGATTCAAAGTTTTTACCGATTCGAGAATCATCCCCAACAATGCAAAACTCTTTGCATCTTGAGTGTTCATCTTGGCCATTGCAACCGTAGTGGTTTTTTTTTTTTTCTTCCAAAATTTGGCAATTTTGTCCTTTTGATCTTGTTATTAAATTTATTAGGAAGGAGGATTTCATATGAATTTTGGGAAGAAAATAAGGTAAAATTAAGGTTATGCCCTAGAGGGAGGAGCTACTAGGGTTTGGGTTAGAATGGACTAAATGATGAGTTTAATTTAAAGAGAAGTTTGAGGAATATTGCAGGTTCTTGATAGAACACAATTAAAAAATTACAATCCTATCAACTGTAAAGAAAAACAAGGCATCCACAACATCACATGTATAACACGGAACAAGACGTCAAATCAGAAAATGGGCGTTGGTGATGACGATGGCACAATGGTTGCAAAACAGAGGCGAGGGTCGCCGAAGATGGTGGCATTATGTGTTTGGCCTTTGGTTGAGTCGCGACTTCGACTCGGTGAACTGACTGTGTCACTATCTTGGGTCGTGAACTGGGTGGACAAGGTGGGTGGCAGCTGGTTGATGCTTCAAAGAGCTATAGATAAACCTTCTCAGGGATAATTGAGTAGAGTCATTTAACTGAAAGTTTATCGAGACTAGAAGCTTGTTTGACAACGTCTCAAGGAAACAATCAAAGACATGGCAACAATGTCGAAGATTTATGTTTATGGTCCATTATAAGATGTTTTTTATTTTTTGTTTTTTTGTTAAAGAGTTAAGATCAATATGTTTAAAAATATGATATGAAGATATATGTAATATAGAAGTATATCAAAAGTTCTTGTTGTTGTGTTCATCAATTTAAAATTGTAAAGGAGTGATTTTGTTGGTTAGTTATAGTTGAAGGCGACCAAAAATCATCTTCATCAACTGAAGTATCCTCGTACACCAACCATTAGAATAGTCTTCTTTTTCTTACATGGCCTCATTATTGACGATGGAATAATGGAATTGGACAATATGCATTAGAATACCATGGACGATGAACAGAATGAGCCATGTTATTCATCCTGACAACAATCTACACCGAGAAAAAACTAATAAATAATAATCTCGCAATTTAACCTGAATTGACATTCAACATAAAGGCAACAAAGTTGTAGCAACGGAGCATCGAACCACAATTCAGTTCAGAACTGGTGGTGCGCAACAGTCGTCGTCATAGGAGGAAGAAGGAGATGCGGCGAGGTGGGGCACAATGGTTGTCGTTGGAGGAGGAAGAAGAACATGCGGAAAGTGGTCTAGTGGCAATAGTCGTTAGAGATGAAGGAGGAGCATTGTGGTTCGTGGTTAACAAGGGGTGGTGTGGGAGAGGAATCGATAATAGGGGCAGAGAAGAAGATCTCACGTGACTTTTTTCTATTTTATTTTACAAGATGATATTTTTTATATTTTATTACTTACAATTTTGTGATTGGTTGTGCCTAAAGATGAGCTGATAGGTTTGCGCTCATAAAAGAATTTCTCTAGGGTAGGAGACTGTTTTTAAATGCCCAAATACGGGGGCAAGTCCATATCCAAAATTAGCACTGTTTTAAAACCTATTAAAAACGAAATTGATTTTATTTTAAAATGCAACACTTGGATGTTTGTTGGTTTATCCCTGGAGAAAAACCTATTGATTGTAAATGGATTTTCAAAAGATAATTTAATCCTGATGGTTCAATTGAAAAATATAAAGCTACATTAGTAGCAAAAAAGATTTTACGCAAAAACAATATGTTGATTATATATTTTGATACATTTGCTCCTGTAACCGGAATTTCATCAATTCTAATTTTAATAGCCTTGGCTTCAATGTCAAACTTGTTATTCACCAAACGGATGTAAAAACTAATTTTGTAAATGATGATTTGGAAGAAGAAACTTATACGGCACAACCCAAAGGATGTGTAATTCCCGGTCAAGAAAATTAAGTATGTAAACTTCTCAAGTTCTTATATGGTTTAAAACAAGCATCAGAACAATGACATGAGAAATTTAATCAAACATTGATTAATGATGATTTTTCTCTTATTGAAGTAAATAAATGTGTGTATACAAAATTCTTAAACGGTGAATGTGTTATTATCTATCTATATTGTGGATTATATGCTTATTTTTTGTATGTAATGATATAGTGAATAAAACAAAATTCTTGCATCTAAATTTGACATGAAAGTCATGGGTAAAGCAAGTGCGGTCTTGGGTGTTAAAATCATTATGAAGGGTGATAGTATAATACTATCCCAAGACATTATGTTGAGAAATCTCGTAGGAAGTTTGGTCATTTTGACTCTAAGACAATGAGTACCCCTTTTGATTCTAACACAAATTAAATTGAAGAAAAATAGGTGATCCTGTTGGTCAATCTGAGTATGCCCAAATTATTATATGAGTTAATTACATTTAATGAATTTCTCTCGAACTCTGTTACCATGAAATATGGTATTATGTATAGTAGATTTCCCATTGTATTAGAAAGGATATAGTGATGCTAACTGGTTCTCGGATTCAGATGAGACAAAATCCACTAGTGGTCATGTATTTACACTTGGTGGTGTTACAGTTACTTGGAGATTAGCCAAACAAACTATAATTGTTGGATCCACTATGGAGTTAGAGTTTATTGCTCGGGAATTGGATGGTAATAAGACAAAGTTGTTGAAGAACTTCTTAGCAAACATTCCATTAGACATTAAATCAACGCTATCAGTGTCAATACATTGTGGTAGCCAATCGGAAATAACCATTGCAAAGAATCAGACTTTCAATGGTAAATATAGACATATACAATTGAGACATACTGTGGTAAAGCAACTGCTAAAAGATAGAACAATATCCATTGATTATGTGAAGTTAGATTGAATTTGGTCGATCCTCTGACAAAGCCTCTTAGGAGGAAACTATTATATGAAAATCGAGGGAAACGGTGCTTAAGCTAATTTGAAATTAACAGTGATGGTAACTCAACTTTTGTGATTGGAGATTCCATGAAGAAAGTTCATATGGGTAAAAACAAGTCACTTGTTATTTCTGCTAGCACCATCAATTTTGTCCATTCCTAGGGTGTGAGAAGTGCTAGATTGCATTATTGAGAGGATAAACTTCAAAACTTTTAATGATTTTCATATCTCTTATGGGTGGTGTATGAATAGAAACATACACTTGATAAAATCACCAATATGAGTGCCAAATGGAGCTGCTTATATGAGATTGTGGCATAATCTCTCAAGCACTCATGAATTACTACGTGCACACATGACCTATATAAACTTTTGAAATATGCGGGAATGTTGTATTATTGTTTTATGTGGTATTTCAAAAGTTTAAAGGCGCACGTTGGTTGGTCTTCAAACTTTTAGAGAGTTTATAAGCTAGCTTATGATTTTGAACTTCCAAACAAGCTTGTAAGAGGATTGAGCTCGTGCACACAACATCAGGTCAAACTGTTCAACTTCAGTGCAAATCCTCCAATTTCAAAATATCTTATTTTAAACTTCTTTTATCCCATTTGATATGGTTTGTTTTATTTCATCAGATCATTATCTTATCTAACAAAAATCTTATAGCCTTCAAAATTTATAAATTTAAATAAGCCTTTAACTTATTTTATCAATTTCAAAATAACTTATTTTAAACTTCTATTTTCCTGTTTGTTTTATTTTATCAGATCATTATCTTATCTAACAAAAATTTGATAACCTTCAAATTTTATAAATTTAAATAAGCCTTTAACTTATCTTACCAATTCAAAATAACTGATTTTAAACTTTTGTTATCTTGTTTGTCCTGGTTTGTTTTACTTTATCAAATCATTATCTTATCTAACAAAAATCTGATAACTTTCAAATTTTATAAATTTAGATCATTACATCTATCTTTTTTATCATTTCAAATTTTATAAATTTAAATAAGCCTTAACATATCTTATCAATTGAAAATAACTGATTTTAAACTTTGTTATTGTTTTATTTTATTAGATCATTATCTTATCTAACAAAAATCTGATTACCTTCAAAATTTATAAATTTAAATAAGCCATTAACTTATCAATTTTTATCACTTCTGTTTTCATCTATCTTCATCCTCCATTTCCATTTACACCTTCCTAGTTCATCAATGATTTCATCTTCTTCTTTGTTTTGTTACCCCATTATTAGGAAGGTTTTGCTAAATCTTGAAGGTTCACGCTACAAGTAAATAATACCCTTGAAGAGAGTGTGATTCCACATGTCTCGAACTTTGACCATGATTTCCTTCCTCGTACTTGCAGTATTGCTGACTTGGATTCCATTGCATTGAGTATCGACTAATCCACCATTCACCAAATTGTTCACAAAAGCCATTTGCATTTAACCAAGATAGTCATGGTAAGTGTCATTTTGTTGACTAGATTGGATTGCAACTTTTAACGAAAAATGGGGTTACGTGTCAATTTGAAAAACTTCAATAGAGATTACCGTTATTTACCCAAATAATTATAATTATAATAAAATTATAAATTATAAATTATGATCGATATCATTTAAGCCTAATTTGACATGATTTTTTTTCCTAGATTTTATATGAAAAATAGGAGTAAAGATAGGGTTCCATTACTATAATTTTGGATGTATAAAGACATTTATTTTCAAAATGGGTGATATTTATTAACCTTTTATATGTTTTATACATCCAAAACTATAGTAATGGAGCCCTCCATTTCCCAAAAGAAATAGAGAGGATATTTACTCGAAAAGTAGATGTTATTCCACATTAAATACAATTACAAAAAGTTTTTGATTTTTACTTTTTGAGTTGAGTTTCTCTCTCTTTTTATGACAGATGATTTCATAAAGAAGCATCTCATTTGAAAATTAAGCACAACAGTGTTGGAGGAGAAGGGTGCGTCTAAGATGCATATGCAATAAAGTTTCTGGGTAAAGTAGGGAAATAGATTCCTTAAAGTAAAAAAAAAAGAATGTATTCACGCATTCTTTAGGTGTGTATCATTGGATCAATCTTAAACTTTCTCAAACACTTTCAATGATTGATCCAACAATGTATACTTAGTGAATGCGTGAATGTGTGCTTTGTTGACTTTAGAACATCCGTAAAGTAGCCAATCACCCTTTTTTTTTTCAAAACACATTCGTACCCTCACCACCAACACCCCTCTACCAACCCATCCCCCTCACCATCTTGGTGTTCTCGAGAAGAACCTTGTGTCAATGGCGTCCATATCCCGTGAAGCGTATGTGGCATGCATGATGGTGTGGGTACGCGTAAGTTGCATATCGAGTAAAGAGTTTGATTCGATGGTTGAGACCTTAAGATTGAGAGGCTACGACCTCTTCTGCAACCCTATCGTCACCTCCGATCTTCAATTCAACCTTCTCTTTTACCTAATGCACCTACAACAACACAATGCCAACAACTCCTTCATCACCGGTAAACGGAATCGTACATGCTCCAGAACCTGACCTTGATTGGCGGGTTCATCGTTCGACGGTTTCGCCTCAGAGATTTATTGATTCGACGATATCTTCGAAGCCGATGGGAGTGGGATATTCTGAGGCAGTGATTCTGGCGCCAATGGGTCTGCTATGGGTTACGAAGAAAGATAAGGTTTGGTTGATGGAAAGCGTGATAAATTCGAAACCGGAAACGTTACATCACATTAGAAAGTGTGTGAGAGTTCAAAAGATAGTAGGATGTTATCTGGGATTTGGTTGTTGAGCCCCTTTCCTGTGGATGGTGTGGGGGGAGATTGGGTTGGAGAAAGGTGTTTTTCCGGTACGGGCAAAGTTATCACTTTAATTTTTGTGGTAACTTGTTTAACCATTACCCGATTTCAATCTCAATCTGAACCATTCAATTATCCTATTAATATATCTAATGGCTATAAAACATTCTCCACTGGTGCACCACTTTATTACATATGCACCTTAGATGCCATCGAGGATATGGATGGCAACGGGACAGGGCGGGTAGTACTCTCCCGATCCCTGTCCCCTATTTTTTCCTCGTCTCCATCCCCGATCCCTGTTATGGGGAGTTTTTCCCCATCACCGCCGTTCCCCACAAATCCTCGCGGGGAGTTCAGAGACTCTGAAAAGCCATTGAAAAAATAGCTGGTAGTAAACTAAAATCCAATAAAATAGAAAAGTATATAAAACTAAAAAAAAAAAAAAATTAGGCACTCTGCGAGACTAAAATATAATTATATGGAAATAAATTCGATTTTTGGTACATACCCATTATCTAATAAGGGGAATTATGCAGCCATATATTAGAATAAATAAGAGATTTGATCTGCTTTGTTAGAAGCCGAAAGTTTCAATTTGATATTCTTGTAAAAAAAAAAAAAAGAAGAAGAAACAAAGTAATGATATTATTAAAATAATCACTACAAAAAGGATGTGTTTAGAGAACACCAAATTCAGTCGTTAAATATCGAAATTTGGTCGCTAAACCATTTAGCGACCATCAAACGTGGTAGCATATTGCCTAGTCGCTAAATAATTTAGCGACCGAATTTTTATATTTAGAGATCAAATTTCCAAATTTAATGACCGATTAAGTGTGATCGCTAAATTTGATTGCTAAAATACCTTTTTTTGATAATGAATATTGTGCAGAGAATTATTCGTATCAAGGAGGAACTAATGGACCAAATAGTATTAGGAATTTAGGGTTGAATTTTTTCCAATATTTATTTTTTTAATAAAATAATATATATTTAAAATTACTAAAATATATCTATAATATATATACACACACACACATATTTATAAGGAAATTTTGGTAATCTTATCGAAGGCGATGACCCCGCGGGACGAGGAGTATATTCCCCGTCCCCGTCCCCATCCCCAAAATGCTTTCGGAGAGATTTTTTTCCCTCGTTCTCGTCCCCACAGGAAAAAAAATCCTTACGCAAGGCCCATTCTGAGTAGTCCTCGCGGGGATCCTAACACATAGGTGAAATTGTCATCCCTAACCGAGGAGAAGAATAAAATATAGTTGCAAGTTTTTCAAGTTAACACTTGTCATTTTTAAATTTTAGAAGATATTTTTATTTAAAAAGTTGCAATGTATTCTTCGTATTTTGGTTTTCATTTCGGCCTCTTTTACTTCAGGTGGGTCATTTTCCTTTCAAAGTAACTTCTCAAAATAAATTAAAGTTTGATTTTTTTAATTTTAATTTTTCAATTAATTACTAAAACATTTTAAAATATTTAAAAAATGTTTTTTAACAAAAAAAGATGTTTTCAAGGGGAAAAAAATTCTTAAATAAACATGATTTATATCATATAGCAATTAAATTAGGACTAGTTTAAGAGAATAGTACAAACTATCACCAAAACATAGAATCAAATTACAGATAATTCATTACCACATTCTTCACCCTAAAGAAACATCTGATTGTTTCTTGGGCCTTTTTTTTTGGTGCAGCACAAGGAGAAAGAAAAAAAAAACCAATTTAGGAATACGCACACTACAGGCTCTTGCCTGTGTGGTTCTATAGCTTCAACAAATGAGAAGTATATTTTCCAATTACACTTCTCTATTCTGACTTATTTCTTTTGATGATAATATATATTTTCAGATATCATAGATGACACTCCATTTCTAGAACAACATGTAACTAGTGAGCTTTCAATAAAATATATTTTCTGCCACCAATAGGTAGAAATGTCCCATTACTCCAGTGTGCCCTCGGTTGCTACTGTAGTTAAACTCCACAGTTAAAGTTTCACCATCATTTATCTTGACAGAACCTGGTCGAGGATAACAAGCGGATATTCCTACAATGTAACCTGCCTCATTTCCTGCTTCTGTTCCATTTCCATAACTTGGTATAGAAGAACATATAACCCTCCCATCCTGAAACCGTCATGCACAAATTTCAGAACACAAAGCTACACTCCAACATTAACATGTTATGTTGGATTAGGCTCCTCTATCGTGAGCTCGAGTGTAAAATAAGGAAGTAAGATACATTAACCCTTGATTAGCTATAGTGAGTTGAGATCCTTTATTTTCGCATTTTACACTTAAGCTCACTTTAAAGGAGTTTTATCCCTAACAATAATATTGAAGTAAGGAGTATAATTAATCAAAAGTAAACTCTAGCTAGATGTTCACCAATGAAAGGAAAAGATGCAACTACTTATAAATTGCTAGTAACAGGTCACCATTTTCTCGTTAATTAAAACACTTGTTGTGAACCTCAATTAAAAACTACCAATTTTGAAAGACCATAGAAAAAAGAGGTTTCATATTTGCAATCCCTGCTAAGGGGTAAAATCCTTACTCATTACACTTGGCCATGTTTAGTTTTTGTATCAACTCATGACACTAGAAAGTAATATCAGTATAGTTAAGATTTAAGAATGACTGTATAACTGTTGAACATCACCTGTCCATATAGAGTAGATCCAGTTCCACCTAAATGCTGATGAGCATAACCATAGATGACAAAACCACCAGATTGCATAGGGAGGCTTGTCCTCTTCACATGAATACATCCATTACCATCCTTGTGGCCTGTGCTGCAAGGTTCAACTTCATACTCAATCTGTAACAAAGAAATCTCTGTGGATCACTTATACTCAACAGAGTAACCGACTAGTTTTATGTTTTGAAATTAAATTCAAATTGAGACAATCTACATATGTTCTTGGTAAATTCACATACCTGGCAATCATGACTTGGGTTTATTCCCTTTGAATTATCTGATATGTGCAAAGTATCAGTCACATCAAGTATATAAATATTAGTAGGCACAACAAAATTGTTCCAATCAACCCATTTTACTGTGTATCTTAGGTAGAGGTTTCTCTTTGTGATCTCAAAACCTTCCCTTAACTTGCACTGGGTATAATCATTGCAACAATGCAAACCTCCTATGTAATCTGGCCTCAAAGGCTTGCCATATTCATCCTTTGTAACATTATAAAGGTTACACCTGCATTCAATGCACCCCTTTCTATCTTCTACCCCACGTGTATCAATAGCATGGACATTTAGCAACCATTTCTCCTCATAACCATATGGAATTTCTTCAGGATTGCCTATTTCTATCCCAAAAGGATCTGGAATATATGTAGCTGTTCCTCTTGTTTCAGATCCAAAGCCAAAATACTGTGCAAGAATATCTCCCTGGCATATGCCACTGTTTCTCACAATATAATCCGCGTTTTTCAGATATTTTTGTTGATGGTATTTTGTAATAGTCCAATGGTGAAGATAAGTTTCATGAAGAGGTACAGAGTTTCCAGTTTCATCAATTACTTCAGCATTCACACTCTTTAGTGCAACATGACCTCTTGGAAAATCAATATCATAAAAATATTTACCGGCAACTGATCCCGGTCCAAGTTCAATCTTAGGGGGATAGAAAAACAGCTGACTTTACATTATTTTCAGTCTTACCAAAAGCACGTGAGTTTGGTGTGCCTAACACCAGTAGTAGTATTGCCAATGAAAATACCAAATATTGAGATACAAAACACATCTTGATCTGTCAGTAAAATTCTTTATTAGTATAATGAACTAATTATTAATTAATTAAAAATATATTCAATAAATGCAAATGGCATAGAATGCATTGTTTTAATAAAGTTCACCCACAAGGCAGTACAAGAAAATTCTCCAATTAGCCATAAGGGAATTCTAGATGTGAACAATCATGTGCAAATAGTCCTCTAAAGAAGCATTTAAGAAATTCAAGAACTCAGCTACTATAAACTAGCCAGAGTTTGCACAGAAATATTAAAAAGACCAAGAGTAGATACGATATTCGTTCAGCCAAATAAACTACTCAAAAGGTGATGAAAAAGTATAAGCCTGAATACAATTATGATATAAAATTGAGGGGAAAAAAAATTAAAGCCAACGTAAGGCCAAATTTTATTTTTAAAGAAAAAAGAGCTATAATTAGCATCTAATGCATAGAAAAGAGCAAAGTACATGACTATAGTGGTAGAGAGCCAGCAATTGCTAATAAGGATATAGTATGATGCCAGTATGAGGTGTTCTCTAAGGTGCACCACCCACTAAAGTGGTACAGTGGTGCACCATCCAAGCGGTACGTTCTGATCCACTCATTTTGACATTTGGATTAGTCAAAATATCAAAAGGTGAGGTATTGGAACATGAGTTGAAAAATCAAGTAATCTGATGACAAAATGAGTGAATCAAAATGTGTCACTTGGATGGTACATTATTACACCACTTTGGTGGACGTACACCTTAGCCTTCACCATTATATGAACACCTACAAAATGAAAACAAATTAAAATTATAACACATAAAATCAAGAGTTGGGACACCTTAAACAGCCATAAATTGTAACTGGAGGATAAAATTCTTGAACAACCAATAGCCTGAGAGGCAGAAGTACCTACTATGAAGCTAATGAAGAATATGTAAGATGATAATGATAATAACGACTATGATAATTTATAGTAATTACAGTGGTGGTATAAGATATTGGAATGGCTTCAATGGCATACCTTAAAGAAAGCTAGGACACGAGCCAATTTGGCTTTGATGAGAGGAAGAGTGTGACACAGCATCAATGAAGATTTATTTATTTGTAGACAAAGTGGAAAGATGTGCCTCCTCATTGCATGTTTTGCTCATGCTTGGACTTCGGATAGGTGTTGTGTTACGCTTCTTTTGGTCCAAATTAAACATGTTAATTGAATAACAGGATTGAATATCAATATGGGACATAGGTGATACCAATAATTTTATATAGTAAATAAAATTTTTTGTTGTATTTTCTTTATTTTTCTTTTTTTCTCCTCTCACTTTTACTGCCGCCGCCCCACCCTATTGCTGGCTACCGCCTTAGCCAGCCACCATGGCCACTGCCCACCACTTCCACCAGTTACTGGCTACCCAGCCACCGCTGCCGTAGGAACCCACCACCAGCTTGCCGAAGAAAAAAATAGATAAAATGGGGACAACTATATGTTATCCCCAAAAATTGACAAAATTATTGTACATGAAACATCATACCAAATTAAACGCCGAATTCATTTTTTATGCTCCAAGTCATGACGTCTAGTCCCATGGGTAGTGAATTATACTGTTTTTTTTTTTTTTTTGTGCATAAGAATATCTCAACCGATTGTCGGAGACTAATCCCTTTCAATGTATAAAGATAATCGAAATATGTTATCTCTCCCAACAAAGTCATTTTCATACGCTTGCTAGGAATCGAGTCTCTAACGGCATATTTAAGAAACCCAGCTATCAATACCAGGTCTTATTAGTGAACTATACTTTAATAATATTGATATTGACTGTTTTTTTTTATTAGAAAAATGGATTGGCAAGTTTATACTCTCCGCATTATTGTTATTACTTGAACTGTCTCAATCTCTCTTTCTCTGGTTATTATCATATCTCAGATTGGGAAAAGCTTCAAATTATGCAGACGATGCCATTTGGTAGATTTGGTTTTTTTTGGTTCTGTAGCTGATTATTTTGTTGCAGCACAAAGTGTTCCATCAAACTTGAACCTTATTTAGCTCAGCGCCCCACACGGCAGGGACTTTAGAAGACAAGTTGGGATATGGTTAACGATTTGATTTGAATTAATATGTGGTGAGAAATGTTTAGGTAAGTAGTACTTATCATATTATTTCTTCGATACTTTTTCCAATATTTTTTTTTCAAGTGAGGATTGCATGGTGCTTATTCTTAGCTTCTTCTTTTTCCCTCTCACATTAAGCTTCCTGTTACTTCCTTATAATAGTATATAGATTGAAAAACTTCCTTTTCTTTATCCTGATTTGCCTAGAAATTTAGAAATTAGGATCACAGATGAACAAACCTGAATTCACACCAGTTACCTAAATTTACTTAGCATATAGCATACAGATAAAAATAGGTGTTGCTTTTAAAATCACAAATATTTATATTACACCACCAAATTTTTTTTTAAAAAAATTAATATCTCCAAAATACCCTTGTAACCTCCTTCCCTCCCCTTCATATTTTGGGAAGCTTTCTTTCAGAGTTTCGGAATTTAATTTCCGGTATGCTAGAAAGTGGCTTCCGGAAATTTATTTCCGAAACTATAAAAGAAAGCTTCTGGAAATTAATTTCCGGAACGTTACGTAATTTGAACAAAGTTTTGGAATTTAATTTCCGATATGTTAGGAAGGCTTCCGGAAATTTATTTCCGGAACTATAAAAGAAAGCTTCAGGAAATTAATTTTCGAAAGGTTACGTAATTTGAATAAAGTTCCGGATTTTAATTTCTGGTATGCTAGAAAATGGCTTCCGAAAATTTATTTCCAGAATTATAAAAGAAAGCTTCTGGAAATTAATTTCCGAAAGGTTATGTAACCGTGTACTTCCAGGATTTAATTTCCGGAATACAATTTTTCTGTGTTCCGGAACTTAATTTCCGGAATTCAATTTTTCTTGCAGCCCCATAGTTGGTTCACACCAATGTCATGTTTGTGTGTGCGTGCTCTGGTTCAATTGTGTGTTGGGATTCAATTTCCAATGTTGAAACCTCCATGCATACAAAGTGAAAGCTGGTACAAAGGTTCAAAAGAGGAAGTGGTGACCATTGTCCTGTCTTCTTTGAGACTGAAATCTTGGTCTTTGTGTAGATTACAGGAGAGGGTGAGGTGCTGGTTGGTATTTTGATGGTGGCACAAGAATTTTGAAAGAAAGAAGAAGATGAAGATGGGGGGCAGCCAATAGCAGATTGTATCAGGTCCAAATTAGCATATTGGAAGGCTTCTCTTTTGTCTATAATGGGAAGTGTCCAGCTTGTTAAATCTGTTATCCATGGGATGTTGATTTACAGTTTTCTTATCTATGCATGGCCTTTTAGTTTGATTAAAACAATGGATAAGGAAATTAGAAACTTTATTTGGTCGGGAGATGTTAATATCAAGAAGGTTGTGACTGTGGCTTGGCAAGAGACTTGTAAACCTATGAATGAAGGAGGTTTGGGAATTAGATCATTAAGATCAGTGAATAAGCTGCTATGCTTAAAATGTGTTGGCAATTGGTCTCTTCTAACTTGCAGTGGTCTACTCTTCTTCGAGCTAAAGTGTTCAGAAATAGTATGCCAGTGAGTTATAATATCAAATCCTCTTTGTGGTCTAGAATAAAGCAGCAGTTGTCTTCAGTTATGCAGAATATGTCTTGGCAGCTTAGGAATGGTTTGAATATTTTCTTTTGGACTGATCTATGGCTTGATAAGCCTTTGGTGGAAATTCTAAATATTCCTGATCAGCTGCACTCTTTGTTGAAGACCAAGGTGAATGACTTTATTTTTCAGAATAAGTGGAATATTCCTGATATTCTAAAGCTTTATTTTCCTTCATTAGAATCTGAACTGCAAAAAATTATAATCCCTCAGTTTGAATCTCAAGATCAATTAGTATGGAACAAATCATCTACTGGTTGCCTTTCTTTTAAGGAAACTTATAATTTTGTCAAACCATCTGGTCAGAACATTCATTGGAGTAAGTTTATCTGGCATAAACTCATTCCACCATCGAAATCTTTTGTTTTATGGAGAATTCTTCACAAAAAAATGGCAACTGATGATAATCTTGTTAATAGAGGTTGTTATATTGTTTCAATGTGTAATCTTTGCTGTAAGGAAATTGAAACTTTTGATCATCTTTTCTGCAATTGTTCTTTTGCTAAGAGGTTATGGAATTGGTTTAGCTTGATAACCAAGTTTGTGTTTGACAGTTCATCAATTGAAGGAATAATGGCTTTATGTGATAAACACTTATCTACACAAGTTAAGGATGTTTTGGTTGTTGGTATTATTAATATTGTCTCTACAATTTGGTTTGGTCAAAATAAATCAAGATTTGATGGCAAGTTGATCAGTTTTCAAACTGCTACTAGCATGATTATTGCTAGTTCTTCTTTAACAGGTAACTTGAATGATGATTTTATGAGTTCTTCGATACCGGATTTGTGTTTGTAAAGATCCTTTTCTGTTATTGGCAAACCAAATTCAGCCCCTCTAATCAAGCAAGTTTGTTGGAATCCTCCGTTGTGTTCTTGGTAAAATGCAACATAGATGGTGCTCTCATGACACATCTATTCAAGGATTTTTGTGGTGGGATTCTTTTCCTTGTTTTATCAGTGAGGATTTCTACCATAATAGGGTAAGACTTCCTAATTATAGATTTAAATAATTTCATGGGTTTTGGTTTTATGTCCCCCATGTCCTATTCTTGTATTCTTTTTGATTCTTTTTAGTAAAATTTATGGTGTGCTGCAAACGATTGCGGTGATTAGGGTGTCAATCTAGTTGAGATGGTAATCATTGCAATGATGCTTTTGCATGCCATTTTTGTTTAAAAAATAAAAGATGTATATATTGGAATGAGTAGATGGGAAAGGAAGGAAGTTAAAAGTGTATTTTAGGTATATCCATTTTTTGAAAAGTAAATTGTGATGTATTAGAATTTTTTGTGATGCAAAAAATAGCCCCCAAAAAATAAATTTGAAATGCTAAAATAGATCGGGCCCAACCAAGCTAACATTTCTCCACTCATTCAAAAATAAATTCAACTTTATTCGAAAAATATTTATTCTTATAAAGTAACTTTTTAATAAATGTTTCTCTAATCATTAATCACTTCCTCACGAACCCCATAAAATAAAAATTCGGTTCCTTTTTTTCGGATTTAGATTCCCATCATTCAAAATTCACTCATATGCACCATTGACTTATTATTATTTCATTTATTTAAGATTTAATTACTCTATTGGTTTCCGAACTATTTGAGAATTTTTAAATAAGTCTCTAAACAAAAAAAAATTATAATTGAATCCTTGAACTTCTAAATACTTTATAATTAGATCCCTGCACTTTAAATGTTTGTAATTGGATCCCTGAACTTATAAATAATTTTTAATTAGGTCCATGTGATAGGAAAAAAACCTTATAATTAAAGAACCATATAAATTTCTTTTGAGGTTTCTTGTTGGTCTTGAAGGTTAATAGAATCATTGGATCACCACAATAGCAAAGATTCTAAAAATGCCTAATATCTCAGGGACCTAATTACAAACTATTAACAAGTTCAGGGACCTGATTACAAACGTTTAAAGTGCAAGGACTCAATTACAAAGTATATCAAAGTTTGGGAACCCAATTACAAATTATTTTAGTTCAGGGACTTATTTAAAAATTCCCAAATAGTTCAGCAAGATGCAGAGTAATTAAACCTTTATTTAATACATTCTCAAATGCATCTAATAGTGCATATGAGTGAAATGAGTGAATATAGTGAATTTTGAATGCAGGAAACCCAAATCCTTTTTTTCTCATGCAATTCATATTCATATCAAAATTTTCTAAGAACTGTTAATGAAATATCAAATGACAAGGGAAGTTCCATCATTATAAATCCCAAGCCCAGCAAGAACTATATGAACACCAACTAGGCAATGTCGTTTCTTGATATTATTCCAAACAAATAATCGAGATAGCACAAATTAATCAAATAGGAAGCAAAAACGATCATAAAGGTCATTTTCCTCGACCAGTTAAGTCCCCCCCTCCCCCATAGATATATACACCTCCCCTTGATTTCCTTCTATCTTTTTTCCAGTGTGTTGATTCTTTTACATTAGGATGATCCATCAGTCCATCACAGTGGACACGGAAATTGCTTCATTACGTGCCCCATAAACTCCTAGGAGCAAGGAAATCAGGATAAATTACCTTCTGACATGCTCATCTTCCTTACAGCATACATCAAACTGCAATACCCACAATAGTGGGGAAAAAATCCCAATAGACCAGTGTCAGAATAGGAAGTTGCAGAGTAATAGAACTATAACCAGAAAGTACCATAACAACCAAATGAATTTAAATTTTTTAACACAATAAAAGAGAGAAATGTTGTCAGAACACTCATTCAATTTGCTAAATATTTAAGTTTGGTTTACAGATACATTAAACAACACTCATTCTACCGATGCCGTCAGTAAAAGCTGAATCAGTGGTACCAACATATTTCCAGCTCTCCCTCATTTGGAGACCCCAATACCCTGTCCCACCTCATCCTATTGTAACTCAACCATCCATCCTAATTACCAGCAGTTTAATTTTTTGGAATATTTCATCACTTAGCCTCCTCCCCACTCATAGATACAGGTAATGATGAGAGATCACTGGGTAAGGCAACTAGCAGAGGAGAGGCATGATGGGATCTACCGATCTCATTCTTACTTTACGCAGAATAGCTTCATCCTTGCACTAGGAACACCTACTTAGATGCTAAACTTAGAGAGATCAATGAATCTCCTCATATATATGATACCAACGTTATTATTATGTTAGGAGTCTCACTATGTTTAGTGTTATTGAGCTGAGCTTCCTGCACTAGTTATACTGCACTTGTACTAGACCTAACTTATTAAAATAATGAGAGTATAAAGTTAGTTTTTTTTCCTTTTAATCATATCACAATCATTCAGAATGCTAGTAAAATACAGGTTCAATACTCTGCAGGTTCCTAAACAATTTGAGAATTTTCAAATAGGTATCTATATTTTAAAATTTTGTAATGAGGTCCTTGAACTTCTAAATAATTTGTAATTTGATCCATATACTTTAAACGTTTGTAATCGGTCCCTGATCTTGTAAATAATTTATAATTTGTAATTAGATCCCTGAGAGTTAATAGAACCACTGGATCACCACTTTACAATTTGCTGACAGAACCCTACCCCGGGAGCATGCATCAATTTTACCTCATGTTATTAACCCATCATCTCAGCAAGAAATGGAAAATCAAACCTTTCTAATGTGTAAAACTAAAAGCATCATTCTTTTTTTTTCTTTAATATAAAAACAAACAAATCTCAAATAAGTTGCAAATGATAACAGATTTCACAATATTGAATCAAAAATTTTAAGCAACTTTCCAATTAGAGAAAATATCTAGATCCTACCTTGTGTGTAACAGTAAAAAGCTCATCTTGACACTGGCTTCTGAAGCAATGCAGTCAAGTAAACCTCCCCATTCTTCACCCCACCGGCATCGTTCTTATTCGCCGTCGCCCACTTCACTCTCTTATACCCTAATTTCCCAATCAACGGTGCAAAAACCTGCTCAAGATCCACACCCTTGCTGAAAAAATGATCCAACCACAAATACCCTCCACCCCTCAACACTCTATCCAAATCAAACAACAAAAACTCCAACACTGTCACCGGTATCCACCGATTCACCGCGTGCCCGCACCGCACGAGATCAACAACACCATCAAACACCGGCAACCGCTGCTGCAACGGCACGTGCAGAGGGACCAAGCCCCTAAGCGCGACGGCCTCATTGTACGGCGCAACCACATTCATCGTCGTGGTCACCACCGTCACGTTGAATTGCTTCATCGCGGCGGCGAACGACCCCGTTCCGCCGCCGATGTCGATCCCCAAACGGATAGCCGATTTCGCCGACTTAGCGATCTGGAGCAATTGCGAGATCGGGAGATCCAATTCGGTTTTATACGTAGCGAATTTCGGCGATTTAGAAGGTTCGAAACCGAGGTTAGGGTTTTGGCGGTTGAAGCAATCGAAGGATTTGCAATTGTAACGGTCCCAGAGAATTGAGGAATCAGGGAGGGAAGAAGGGAAGGGGTTAAGGGGAAGAGTGGTTGAGGGTTTGTGAGGGGTTTTCGAGAAGCAACGACGTCGTGGGAGAGGGTGGCAGCCACGGAGGATTAGGGTTTCGGCGATATCGGAATCGGAAGGGCAGAGAGAGAAAGGTGTGTAGGACATGTATTTATGGAGAAGTTGAGGGTGGTTGTGGCAAGAGGAAGGGATTGGGGAGATTTTGGAATAGAGTAAGAGATCTGAAGGGATTGTTGATTTTGTTTTGTTTTGAGTTTGGGTATTTGGGTGGAGGCGCGTGAGGTGGTTAATGGTGGCGCGTATGGTGTGAAGTTGATGGAGGAGTTGGTCTGGGACTGGTGGAGGTTGTTTTGGGGATTTAGGAGATTGGAAAGTTGTTGAAGTTAGGTGGTAGAGAGAGAGGATGTTGGTGGCTACCATGGCCATAAGGAGGAGCAAGTTTAGAGTCATGGTTGTGAAGGTGAATCCCATTTGCTTTCTCTTTCTTTTTTCCTTTACTCACTCATCCACTCACTCACTTTCTCTCTCTGCGTGTCTCTTCTGTTTTTGGTTAATTGGGATTTTGGAAGCTAATAAAAATGATGAGTTTAAGATTTGCAAGTGGGGTTTTGAGGTTGACTAATTGGACTTAGTGAGGTAAGTGAGTGACTGATGTAGTAGTGTGAGTGTTGGTCTAGAAATGTGTGAGAATTGATTCAGTGATGCTAACATTCAAACACTAGACTTGTTGTGCTGATTTATAGCTGGTTTGATTAGGATTTGTCATATGTGGGACCAAGGAATCTAGGTTTACTATGTAAATCTATAATCTATTTGTGCTTGAATGGCCAAATGAATACAATAAATTTTTGATTTTTGCAGAGTTGGGGCATAGGTATATAGGGATTGAGATTGTCTACAGTCATGTTTCTTTATCTCTCTCCATCTCCAATTTTTTTTATTTTTTTCAAGTAAAATAAATCAAAGATCATGATTATGAATATAAAAAATCTAATGGTGTATATTAGAATGACTGCAGTGACTGCACGTGACAGTGACCGCAGCCGATCTTAATCCATGTAAGTAGAGATTCTTACATCTTAGTTTATATGGTTGATAATGGAAAGAGAGAAATAATCATGGAGATATTAATGGTTAAGATCCATAAGCAGAAAGAAATTTATTTTTTAATTTTTTTACTTTAGGAAGATGTAACAATTTTTCCTAGGTAAGTGAGTGCTAACTAGTGTTGGAGTTTCATTTATTTCTTCTTATAAATTGTCCCCTATGTGGCTAAAGAAATGAAAATTTTAAAAAGAAAATATCTTTTAAATGCGGAATGGAATATAAAAAAGGATAAAGCAGCAGGATGCACGTGAATTCGAGTCACGTATTGTTTTTTTCGCGTGTTTGGATCTTGGTGAAGCATTACACGGCTCTTGTTAACAAATATTTTAAGTATATCCGTTAAAGAATTCAAATATACAAAAAATTTATTGAAAATATAATTATTAAATATTTAATATATTGAATATATTATTTTCGAAAGAGTTCTCACCATTAGATGATTCAGTGAGTTTAAATTTCTATACACTTTATCAAATCAAAGATGAAAACTCCTTTATTTATTCACTTTAAAAAAAATCTTACTTTACAATAACATTTTCCATATAAAAAACATCTTAGCCATGAATAAATGATTGGACATTTAAATCTTCACTGCCGACCATTCACTATTCTGATTAGAATTAAAGGACTTTAAATAAAATATAGTCTTAAGCTTCTTAACCAATAAGCAATGATTTAAAGTTTCCAAAATTTAAAGCACCATTTTTGTTTATTTGAGAAGAGCAGCACTTTTAAAAAAGATTTAATTGATATACATTATTAGTGTAAAACAAATTTATACTGTCAATCAATCATAAATTTTTAAATCGGTAAAAATATTTAACTCTTATCCTAACTATCTTAAAATTCATCCATACCACGATTTGTGATTGGTTGTTAGTATAAATTTTTTTACACGAACAATGCATAACAATTAAACTTTTTAAAGAATAAGAATTATGATTTTTTTACTTAGCTTTGTTAGTTTTATTTATTATTAGCTTATTTTAAACTTTGGATATATTTTTTTGTAATATAACTATGACATTAAAATTATATTAAAAAAAATTCTTGTGTATTATATAAGAAATGAAGTTGGCCACCCTATAATTTTATCCAATAATACTAATAACACATTCTTTATCATATTTATTTTTTTTAATGCATTTTTTATTATTAAATTAATTTCATATAAGATATATTAAATAAAAAATATATCTATATAATTTAGTGGATGTCACATGAAAATCGCTTAATAATGTACGGTGTTTTAAAGATAGCGTGATGAAAAATGTTGCTGACATTTCTCAACTTGATTTTCAGATCCAAAATTACGGTAATAAAAGATATTAATTTAATTGAAAAAGGAAAGTTAGTATTAATTTAAGTAGGGACATTAATGTATTCGGGGAAACAATGATGCCACATAGTTGCCAAGTATGGACAAGCCTCACAGCGTAGAAGCAGTAATCGTCCTTGGCCCAACATAGTGCCAAGCTGGATCGCCGACGCGGGTAGCCCTTATAATCACAAGCAATAGATGAGTGTTATAATTTGGATGTTACTTTTTATATTATAATTTTTTTTTTCATACATCATAATTTTTTTAAAAATATTTTAATATTCCTAAAATATCCTCAAGTTTCAATTATCTTAACGCACTGTCACCCTCCATTTTTTGTCACCTCAAAATTAAATGGTACATCAATATTGGTAATGATTATTAAACTTAATTACTTTAGCTCCCAAAAAGTTGAAAACAAAAAAAGCAAAAAACAAAAAAATGGCAGACACAAGAAAATACGCAATCTCAATTTATTCTCAAACAAGACTACTCTTGATGCAAGCCAAGACCTTAGACCTCCTCAATGATATGCATCGGAGCAGCCTAAACGGTGAAGCAGTTGATATTGGAATAGCGACTTTCGAAGCATGCATTAAATTTTTATCATACCCTTTTGTCTCTCAGGATTTTGTTCTGTCTCTAGATGATGAACACAAGGATATAGTGTCGACTCTCTTGAAAGCAGTTGGAACTCCAAACATTGTGAATTATTTCTCAGTGTTGAGGATATCTGACCCGCTAGGCAATAGAGGGCACAAATCTGGAGATTCAACGAGGGTATCACCCTTCGCAATTCCCAACATTAGGATTAGGAGGAAACACTAATGGAACATTATCATGTTAAATTTGATTTTGAGGTGAGAAAAATGGAGGGTGGGGATGAGGGAGGAGAAGAGGGAAAAAGGAAGACAAGATGAGGGAAGTGATGTATTTTAAATATAGGTTATGAGATGTATTAAGATAATTACGGGTATTTTAGAGATATTCAAATATTTTTTTAAAAATTAGTGATGTATGAGAAAAAATTATGATGTAAAAAGCAACACCTTATAATTTTTATGAATTGTCGATGTAAAGTTTTTAAAGATAGTTACGATAAAAGTCAATTATTTTTACTAATATAATAATTTTTTATTGATTGATAGTGTAAAAAAACTTTACATTATCAGTACATAACAATTAAATCCTATTAATTAACACGCTATTAATGTGATAATCGATTATATTATCACAATAATCAATTATAATTAGAATCTGTTTTTGTTTAGGTATGTTTGCTGAAAAGCTATTTTAAGATAATCTATTTTGTTTGGGTGGTGCAAAAAAAATCACTATTACATAGTAAATTACGAAAAAGTGTATGAATTTATTTTTATAATTTAATAATATTAGTTTGGAAGTTAGTTTTGTAAGGGTAAATAGGGACGAGAGTTTTGAGAATGAAAAATAATCAAATCACAATAATCTTAAGCTAAAACAAATTAGATCACATAAAACAACATTTTTTACTCAAAAAAAGCTTTTTTATAAATTTAATCTATAGACCCAAACAAATCAAATTGCTTATAAAGTAGCTTTTTTTTTCCCAAAAAAACAACTGAAAAGCCTAATAATCAAGCTTTCCCAAACATGTTTTGTAAGAATAATTACTTTTATGTGGATATGATATGCATCATTCACATTTGGAGTTATATGATAAAATTACAATATAAGTATATAAAAATAAAATAAAGTTAATCATAATTATTATGTAATAATATTTGTTTGGAAGTTAGTTTTGTAAGGGTAAATAGGGACGAGAGTTTTAAGAATGAAAAATAATCAAATCACATATATGAAAAGGGATCAAGTTACTCCAAGAATAATTTTAAGAGAGTTACTCTCAATCTCATTCATCCATTTATTTTAATCCAATGAAGCTATATTAATTCATTAAAGAAATCACACGAGTTTTGAACTTTGAACTTATATATATAAAGTGAGTGTGAGAATTTTGAACTTATAGTTCGATCCCAAAACGGTTTTAATAGACCTAAGGTAACTTATAATATAAAAAATCTATTGATGTAAATATAAGTTATTACATCTTATGATTGGCTCCAAAAAATATCTACATAGTAAATCCCAGAATAATTAAAGATTTACATAGTTCTTTTTTTTTTTTTGGGCGTTATCGCCTCTTTGTTACCAAAAAAAACATTTATTTGGATTTACATATACTAATAATTTATATTCTTTTGTTTATCATATTAAACATTTCTTATTGGTAAGTAATGCTTGATTTATATACATGATGTTATTTCATGTTAATTGCGTATAAATTTCTTTCAATTATTTAACAATATTTTCACTTTCTTAGATATCTATATAAAAAATTTCGCAACTACATTTAATATAATGCTATATAAATTTTGATGATATTGGAATCACTTGAAGTTATTTAGATATAAGTATTTATCTTGAAATGAAATATTTTTGGAGGACAAAGTTTTGTCTCAGCCATAGATTAAGCATATGACAACAAAGGCCATCGGTCCTAAAATACCATATATTATTATCATTGAATCAATTTTGTATCTTTCAAATAACACTAGATTAGATATAGCTTTTGCAATAATTTACAAGCTAGATTTAGTTATGCTTCAACTTGAAGACACCGGAATGAAGCGAAATATGTTTCTCATTATTTCAGTGGTATATATGATATGAGTTTGTTTTACTCGAAAGAAAAATTAGAATTTATAGGATATGTTGATGTTGGATATCTCTTTGATCCCTATAAGACTCGGTCGCAAACACGTGATGTCTTCACATGTGGCGATACTATTATCTCTAGGCGGTCTGTAAAGCAAACAATCACAACTACATCGTTAAACCATTAAAAAATATTGACTGTTCATAAAGCAAGTCGTGAATGCATATGGTTAAAAACTATGTTCCAACACATTGGAGAAGCATGTAAATTGTTAATGGAAAATGATAAACCAACAATATTGCATGAGATTAATATATGTATTACACAAATCAAAGGTGGCTGCATAAAAGCTTTCAGACCAAAACATATTTCACCCAAGTTTTTTTACACTTACGAACTCTAAAAGAATGGTGATTTGATATTTTGCAAAATTCACTCAATCTACAACTCAACAAATTTGTTCTCAAAGACATTGCTAACTTCAATTCTCAAAACGTACATAGCATTAGAATGCACCAGTTAAATAACATTTTATAATTGATGAATTTTGAAGTAAAGTTACCTTTGAACCTTATACTCTTTTTTTCATTAAGTTTTTCTTAATGGGTTTTTCTTAGCAAAGCTATAACGAAACATATTCATAGTATACAATCATTTAAAGAAAAATGTATATTGTGATATATATATATATATTATTTGGTGGATGATTATCGTAATTTGAATTGAAACACATTTGTATAAATATAAATAAGGCTAAATGGTTTGTCTTTGAAGTACACTTGATCATATTATCAATAGATCAAATCGATATTAATGTCAACAAAAAATTATGGCTTTGTTTGGTTTAGGAGAGAAAGTGAGAGGAAAAAAATGGAAGTAAAGAATGTGGAAGGAAAGAAAAAGAGTAAAAAATGAGATGATTTTTTAGTTTTTGGTAGGAGAGAAAATGAAAGGAAAGAAAAGTAAAAACTTTCTCTTTCTTTGTTTGATTGGAGGAAAGAAAAAATTATATCTATAAAATGACATAAATATCCCTAAATAAGAATGAGATGTGATAAAAAGGTGGGGACAAAATTGAGAAAGAGACAAAAAATTTGTCTCTAGCAAGTTTTCTCTCCAACATTGAGAGAAAAACAAATTTGTGGGACCACATCCCCTTTTTAATTTTCCTTCCTTCCTTGTTGTAGTTCCAAACTGGGAAGTATCTTGGTTTGCGAGTTTTCGATCCTCCCTCAATCTTTTCTTCCTCTTTCACCTATTCCAAACATGGTATAAAACTAATTCTTGCAAAAAAAAAAAAACGTATTTGAACGAGAATAATATTAATATAGATGACCTCCGGAGAAATCTTCATGTTCCACCACAAAATTGCTTATAAAAAGAAAAAAACTGTCTATATTTCTATTATGCTTGTGTCTCTATATTCTTTTCTATTTACAAAAGTAAGAAATGTGTTTGGTGCTTTGCCAACAAAACGATTATTCTATTAAATGACAAAATATCATCAATCAATTCTAAATTAAATGAAACAGCCATCGTACTCCATTCAAATTGATTGCGATTACTTTATCGTTCCTAAAGATAAAATTACCCTCTACCACCACTAGCATAGCTCCAAACAAGTCATACAAACCATGAGTAACTTTCTCATGAAACAATTTGTTTTCATTATTTTGGAATCTCATTTTACGTATCAAATTCACGAATGAAGTAGTTCATTCTTGATTGTACCAAACTAATAAAAACTATTATTCCATTCCAGTTCCATAATGAAACAGGACCTTAATCTACATTGGACTGGAATTAGACAGTAACAGACTTACAGCTAACTAAATTACATCATCTCCCAATTGAACTTAGAAAATAACAAAATGCTTGTTGGATATGAGGGAAACTGAAGCTCGTTCTGAATCTAAATCAATGAACAAAAAGCAATGAATAAAGAGAGCCAAAAATGGCCAGAACCCAAAAATCAATTAAAAAAGCGGAACAAGCTCAACGAATAAATATAATAACATTAGAGATATAGGGGAAAAAAACAAAGAAAATTAAACCTAATATTACAAACAACTATTTTTCATGATAAAAGCTATTTTTCAATAGAAGCTGATATGTTTGGATAAACTAATTATGAGAAAAAAGTTATTTTTAAAGAACATATAATTTTGAACCTTATTTACAAAACTGTTAGACTATTTTAAGACCAATAACATTCTTTTTATTCCACCCCTACAAAACTACCAACCAAACAAATATTACATTATACAATAACTTCATACTCTTTTTAATAATTAATAATTTACTATATATAAGTGATTTTTTTACACAACCCAAACGAAATAAATTATCTTATAATCACTTTTCAACATATACATCCAAACATAAAATTAATTATATTATAATCGATTATTATTATAATCAATTATCCATATAAACGATTATTGAAATAATCAAATTTCCATGATTGATACAACCACACTTAATGTCTGTTTGATTTAGATTATTTTCAACGCAAACGTCTCCCAAGATAATTATTTTTGAAGCTATGTGAGAGAAATTTTCTCCCAACGTGATTTTACCTTTACAGAATCTAAAACAAACAGACCCTTAGTAACGAACGAAATTATTAGCCGTGATTTGCTTCATACTCTTCAGGCAAACAAAAGGGGCCAGCGGATCACCATTCTATATTCTATAAAGTGTTCAAGAGATACAAGGCTCCCAAAATTTTATATCCCATTAATTTTAATATGAACCTTCCAATGGATTTGAATTCTGAAATTTAGACTACAGCATCATCAATCATCTAATCACCAACATAGAGAAGTCGACATTAGTATGGAAATGATTTCCTTCTTTCCCTAGAGCAGAATCAAAGAAAGAAAAAGTACACCAAGAAAAAATACAGCCTCCTTGATGACCAAAGTAAAGAAGTGAACGATTTTATAGTTCCACATTGAATCAGGAAAAAAATTACAATAGAACATAAAAGACAGTATTAGTAACTAATATCCAGACACCTGAATATTATGGAAACACAGAAGGCATTGCATTTCATTTCAGACAATCCTCTCCAACTCCCTAGCATAACTTAGTGTCTGGTTGATGAGTTGCAGAGAGGGTATTTCTTTGCAAGGTGCAGATTCTTTTGCCTTTTGGAAAAAGACACAACCATTCTTAATCTCCCACTCAGGATGCTCCTGCAATCAATAGATAATAAATGTAGAACACGAGAACAAAATTAATTTGTGCAACAAGAGATGAAGAATTTTCCATTTTGTAAACAAAATACCAATATACTCATTAGTCATTACTAAGAAAAAAACCAAACTCCACAACAAAAGACACACAGAGACCAAGTGAAATAAAATGCCATACCAGAGATAATGAATGCATTTTAGATAAATTGAGGACTCACAACATTGCTCACCTCTTTGATATATTCCAAGAGTTCCTGGTCTGAGGAGTACAGCAATATTTGCCTAGCATCCTTAATTGAAAGATAGTCATATGCCTTTTCACTGCATCCTGCTATTTCATCTCTGAATGTTTAAAACAGATATAAACTAATTAGAAAAATCATTAAAGATTCAGAAAAGGTAAAATAATATACAGCGACTAAAAAAGAATAGCACTTAAAGATTACAATACAGGCCATGCTTCAACAAAATTGCCATAGCACGAAGCAAATGAATAGACTACAAGAATATAAATAATCACAAAATTTCATAATAATACCATAGAAATCAAATCAGCTCAGAGGACCAAAAATCCGAAACAGTCTAACTAACCCAACTTCTGAAATAAAGAAATCTAGCTGGAGATCGAATATCTTCTAATTTATCGCTTGAGTTTTTCTTTTTTTCCTTTTTGGGTATTTGAGCGGGCCCTACAGGCTTTGCTATGTGACTAACCCCTCAGGCACAAGGAGACCCTCCAGCAATTGTTTTCTCTATGGTTTGAACTTTGGCTTGGAAGGCAGATTGCTTACCACTGCATCCAACCCTTGTTGGTAGTTTATCACTCGAGTTTGATCATCAGATAATCTATTGGGGGGGGGGGATATATTACCTGACAGTCTTTGCCAAAAGATCCATGAAATAAACATATGTATCATGCGGCACTGTCTGTCGAGCACTCAAGACGCGATTGTAAGCCCCTTCCATAAAAGATTGCTCCAACTCCACAGCATGCTTAATGCAAGGATTTTCAAGAGCAGTAGATGAAAGCAATTCCAACTCAGTATGGAATTCAGCAATCCTATTCTGCACAAGTAGTCTCAACAGGTTGAGACCTAGTATTGGGTACTCCTGAGGAGATGGTGGAAGACGATTACTGCACCATAGGAAGAATCCCCATAAGAAATCGACAGTTAAAAAACCAAAAAGTGCAAATAACATCACAGTCCAATATAGATACTACTTTTCCAGTTTCTTGGCATACACTATATGGGTATATGTTGAACAAATAATCAGGAAATGTTTATGAATGGAAACAAATCTTCTGTACATGAAAAAAATGGGGGCAAGAATCAGTTACCAGGCATCTGTGTAATAAGGTTTCAGCTGGAAGAAATCCCTCTCAAAGGCATCTTGGTCCTCGAGTTTCACGCTAAGGACAACAGCATGCTCATATATATCCCCTGAAAGTTTCAAATACCAACAGGAAAAAAAAACATCTCAAACATGGGACTTCTAGCAGTTCCCTTTTTTCCATTTTTTTTAAAAGCAGATATTATCTTATTCATGCTAATATGATTCTGTCATGTAGAAAAATTTCAGTATTTATTTGATTTAATCAATAATGGCTCATCTTTTCATTGCCTCTCCAAAAATCTGACAGTTTCCAAGTTTAAATTGAAAAAAAACTATTATACTCTTTTCTTTCTCCTCTACTATACAGTAACCCATATTAACCATCTGTCATACATTAAAATAAAGGCTAACTTGTACTTCCACCACAACCAGCCACGACGTTCATAGCAAAGTTATCTTACAAACCATAGTTAGAAGAACAAACACAATTATTAAGTTTCAAATGTTCTTGCCACTGCCTCCCACGATAGCAGGCATGGAAGAGAAGTTCCATTGTAGTGCTTACAGCCAAGCTAATGCGTAAAATTTTCCTTTACAATATCAACTAAATTTAAGATTTACTCGTATTATAGTTGATAAAGAGGATATGCTTCTATTACTCAAATAAGTACGCTTAGCAATGATCATAAGAAAATGAACAAATAAAAAGGGGGGAAAAACAAAACAGAGTAACTGATTGAAGTGAAGAATGCTACTTGCTATTGTTAATTCATGAACTGCATTAGGTGTATCTTCGAACAACGGTGGAAGGCTTCTGAACTCTGTCAGTAACACCTGCAAGTAAACAAGATCACTCAATATTTTACACTGACAGCAAAAATTCAACAGCGACACATACTCAAAAAGAAAAAAAAGAAACTAAAACCTTACAAAATACTATCTCATACACTTATATGAATCAGGGCTATGAATTCAAGCTGCTTGCAGTAATCATATAAGCTCAATGACTAATAAGACACTATTTTTTAAACCTAAAAAGCACCATTACTTTTTATTTTATCTAAAACAAAAAATTAAACCTAGAATGCATCATTGCTATAACCTTCTCAAACTAAGCAACCTAGACAAAAACCAAATTTTTTCAATCACATATACATATTATACCTTCTTAGTCATTCTACTAAACAAATAAAAGTTCGCACTTTACTTCCCACAATGCCAAATTCAAATTCAAATTTTTGAAAAACAATAAAAAAGCAACTGAATTAATCTTCAAAAATCAAAAAAGGGCATCAATATTGTTTCGAATTGAGGGTGATACATAAATTAGGGTTTGTTTGGTTGGGTGGGTAATACCTTGAGCTGGGAAAGGAGATTTGAACAGGTATCATAGTCTTTCCTGACAAACGCAGCCTTAAAGCGATCGAAGAGTTGTGAAACCTCTGTTAGCTTCGGATCCATCTTGTATTGTGGTTTTTCTTCACCTGCACAGTACTTTCACCACTTCGAGAGGTTGAGTGCTTCGAACGACAACCAAGAGAGATAGAACGACAGTGACGAAGGACGGTGCTCCCCTTTTAGGCTTTTATTACGTTAAGGTGATTTTGCTTGGGTCCTTCGCTCCGGGCTTAACAAACTATGGCGGCCCAAGCCCATTTTGTACAATATATGGGGAAATTTAAGAAGTACTGGCATTTATACTTCAGTTTAAATCAATTTTGAATAAAAAAATTAATTAATTAAAATAATATTATTTGAGTTTATTTGAATTTGATATAATTAGTTATGGTATTTTAAAATTTGAAATTGATTTGGATTAAATTGGTTTTGTTTAAAAAAAATTTTAAGCACCAATACCAATAGGGATTGGCACATCGGATCAAGTCTTCTGCTCACACTCGCTATGATTTGAGTTTTATTCGCACGTTTCCCCTCTTAAAAGTACATAACTATTAAATTTTGGAATGATAAGGTGGCTTGGTGGTTTGGGGAAAGGGACATAGGGTTTAGAGTGATAAGGAGGTCATGAATTCAACTCCATCACTAATATAACAAACATTAACAAACTAACATTTGTCTATCAAATTTTTTTTATGCCAACCTGGTGTTGGGAGAGTTGGTAACGTAACTCTCTCCAAGGAAAAGAAGGCAAGTTCGATTCTTGGAGTCACATAGTTGGGAGTCATCCCAACCCCGTATGTAAAAAATCGGACGTCTGTCGTTGTTGAACCGAGGATTAGTTCCATAGCTGATCCAATGGGCCGAACTTGTGGGGACACCCGATGGAACCACTAGGGAGCCAAAGACCCTATTTATGATGGGTTATGAACAAAAAAAATTGAAACTTACGAGTTAAAAATAAAAATAATCATTTTATATATCTAAATACAAATTGAGATAAGTGTATAAGAAATTAAAGTATAAGTAAAATACAAATTCAATATCAAACAAATATATTAAGAAAAGTTATATCGACTTTTTCTGAAATTTGACTTAATTATATTTCACACCACTCTTTGTTTAGAAGGTATGTTGTTGTTACATCTACTACTTTGAAGTTTATGTTGACATTACACATACCATTTGAGATTTATGTTATCATTATACATACCCTAAAGGTTTGTATTATCATTAACTTACACTATTTATAACATAAAACTCAAGGGAAGTCAGCGTAATTTATGAAATAAGAGAGGTGTTATAATTAAATCAGACCTTCGGAGATGTCGAGCCTGTTTGGTAAGTCTCATCCGCTAACTTATAACGGATAACTTATAGCAGATGGATTAGTAGCTCTGTTCATGTTTGGTAAGTGCATTTGTCATTAGCGATTAACTTTTCTTTACGAACTTCTAACGTTTTTTCAGACGTTACTTCAAGTAGCGTTAGAGCTTATAGCTTATAGCGTCTGATTTTTTTCTATCTTTTACCCTTATTATTTTATTTTAATTCCACATTAACCCTCTTCAATTTATAATAAAATATTATATGATAATATAACGTATTATAAACAGGTAAGATTATCATTTATGTAATTTTTTTTATATATAATAATGTATCAACATTTTTTTATAGAATAATAACGTTCAATATTTATAATACTAACAAATATATAATTTTTTTATATATAAATAACATTTATATAAAAAAGGTATAGATATATATCTTTTTATGTCATTTTATATTTATTAGTTAGTTTAAGTGTTAGTTTTATCAAACACTTTCACACCAATAAACTAGCTTATTCACTATTAATTATCTCATCCATTATAAACTCATTCGTTATCAGCCACCTTATTCGTTATCCGCTGATTTTACCACACGCTGGTCAATGCAATTTCCCTAATATATTATATACCTATGTGTGTTGTAATGAATAAATGGGGTCTATATCCTTTAAGCAAGTGAATTTGAATTTTATCACATGATTTACGTGTATAAGGAACCGACTCCATTTAGACTATTGGTTATTGGTCATAGAAGATATATTAGTCTTTCACGTGTCCAATATGTCTTTTTTACTGGAAACGTGTCCAATATGTTCTACATTAGGAATAGGAATGGAAGAAAATAATATATTATACAATATTAAATGATATGTATTAGATTGAATTAGTTTTACAAATTTAAAACAATTTTTTTTTCAGTCTAATCATAAACATTTAAATAAAAAACACTAAACTTCTTAGTTTTGATTGAACTTCATATTTTAATTCATTTTTCGGATTATCTTTTGATAGACTGGTTTTGAACATCCCTAATTAGAAGTATTGAAAAAAAATTTCCCCCTCTTTGGAAAAAACCATTTTTTTAAAGAATTGTTGTTTTAACAGTCATAACAAAACAAACTTTAAAATGTCATAAGTGAATATTCTAAAAAAAAAAAAAATTTAGGAAAAAATCCTAAGCAGACTAGCTCTTACTCTCTTTTGTTTTTGTTTTTTTTTCTAACTAAAATCAAAATGCTCATACGGTTCCATGAACTAGGGAATGAAATTATCATCTTGCATGATATGCAAAACCTAAGTGTTTTAATAATTTTTTTTAAAGCAAAATGAAATGCAAAAGCATCATAATAGAACAAGACATCCCAACTAGGTTAGCACCTCAAGCTTTACCAATCATCTGCAGCATACCATCATATTATTAATAAAATAGAAAAGAATACAAAAAACATGGGGGGCATAAACTAAACCCATGCGCAAATTATCTGAACCTATAGTTTGGAAGCCCAAATCTATTACAGAAAAAGTCCACCTTAATGAAACTCGGAATTAAGTCCCACCATAAAAAACCTAGTATGCTAATCCCATGAGAGGCTAGCTTATCAGCACAATGGTTGCCCTCACGATAAATATGAGTGTATTTAAAATTCATTCTACTAGTAAGCTCTATACAATTCAACCACCTATTTCATCATTTCCAGGGAACTAAAGTAGAGGAAGTGAAAGCCTCAAGAACAAGGGAGGAATTGCATTCAAGCCATAAATTCATCCAACCTTTATCATAGGTATTTCAATAGAATCAAAATACCTATTTTTATTTTGATTAAATAAAAATAGGTATTGTGAGAGTATTGTGTAACTCCGATTTTCATGTTGTATATAGGGTGTATAGTAAGTAGCCTTATAAACTTGCATGCAGGGTATTAGAACCCAAGCGATTAGTGTTGTTACAATCGCCTAAGTTTAGTTATTAGATGATCACTACTATAAATAGTAGATGATCAGATTCATTGTATTAAGAGAATTCATTTTCCATCAATACAATTCAGCTTTCACTTTTCTTCTTCCCCCTCTCCTATTTCTCTATGGATCGCATTTACCATGGTAACCAGAGCTTTTTGATTCTGATGGCCAATTTCGTTTCTCCTCCGCCACCACCACCACTATCACCGCCGCCACCGCTTCGCGCCATTTCTTCCTCTTCGGTCACCTTTTCGCATTCTATTAGCGACAAACTCGATGAGAAGAACTTTGTTCTGTGGCGCCAACAGATTGAACCTGTTATTAAAGCACATCGCCTCCATCGCTATGTAGTCTCCCCTGAGATTCCTCCACACTACCTTAACGAAGCAGATAGTGCCTCAGGAACACTGAATCCTGCCTTTTCCGATTAGGAGCAGCAAGATCAAATACTCCTTTCTGGGCTTCAATCGACCCTGTCCAGTGAAATTCTATCGCGAGTTCTTAGATCCAATCACTCATTCGAACTTTGGGAGAAGATTCATGATCACTTCTACAAGCTGACTCGCGTGAAGGCTCATCAGTTGCGCTCTGAGCTTCATGCTACCACACTTAGTGATCTCACTGTCTCTAAAACTTGTTAAGGATCAAGGCTCTTGTTGATTCTCTTGCTTCTAATGGCGATCCAGTTACCTTGGCAGAACATGTTGATGTGATCCTTGAAGGCTTACCTAAAGACTTTAGCTCAGTAATCTCAGTGATTGAAAGTACTGCCTATTGATGAAGTTGAGGCTCTCCTTCTTGCACATGAACTACGTCAAAAAATTTCACAAGAAGACACTCACTGACTCAGGTTCAATTCATCTCACACAAGGTTCCATGGCGAACGCGTCAACACCTCCAGAACCACCTCCTTCGCAGGTTAATCTCACTCAACAATTTCATTATGATTAAACTAATGACTTTCGTGGTTTTGGACGTGGTCGCGATGGTAGGTTTGGCCGTGGCCAAGGACGTGGTGGTCGCTCCAATATCTAGTGCCAAGTGTGCTACAAATACAGTCATATGGCGGATGTGTGCTATAATCAATTCAATCGGAACTTCCAGCCTTATCAACCTTCTCCCTTTCATGGACAACCTTCTGGATCTAATAGTTATCAGCCTCATTTCACTGGCCAAGATTTTGGTAATGGCGGTTTTCATTCTGGTTATAATTTTGAAGGTTCCTATAATTCTGGTGGTTCCTATCAGCCGCTTCATCCACCTCTTGCACCAATCCCCAATCACATGACGCAACCCAATGCCATGATCACTAGGGGTGGGAATAGGATAGGCCGAGCTAGGCCCTGACAAGCCTGAGTTTGGCCCGTGTTTCAATCTCAAGGCCTGAGCCTGGCCTATTAGCCTGATATAGGCCAAATTTTAAAGTCTGGCATGGCCTACTTCAAAGCCTGGCCTGGCCTGGAAACCTATTTAAAAACCTACTTTTCAACAAGACCTTTAAATATACCTCTACCTATAAATAGGTCATAGGCCTTCACTTGTGAATAGGCTTGTAAGTCTCTAATAATAAAGAGGTTGGTAGACCTATACTGATAAGTAGGTCGTTAGATCTTCACAAATAAATATGCAAGTAGATCTCTAAATTTAAATGGGTCAATAGGCCTTTACTTTCAAATGTTATAAATACTATAAATAATATATTATAGTATTATATATTAAATTATATATATTATATATGTGTGTGTGTTAAATAGGCCGACCTAATAGGCTTAATAGGCTTTTTTTAAAGCTTTGGCCTGACCTTTTTAGCTATATAGGCTTTTTAAAAAGCCTTGAGCTGGCCTTTTTGTTAAATAGGCTAGGCCATAGGCCCTCGACGAGCTGCCTGACCTATTCCCACCCCTAATGATCACCAACACTGTCCCTCATGTAACTCAACAATGGTTTCCAGATTCAGATGCTTCGTTTCATGCGACTTCTGACTCTCAAAACATCCAACAGGTAGCACCATTTGAAGGTTCAGATCAAATGTTCATTGGCAATAGCCAAGGTTTGAAAATACATTCTTCTGGTTCCTCTACATTTCAGTCCCCTGTTAGTCCCTCTGTTTCACTTATTCTTTGTAAATTATTACATGTGGCTCACATAACCAAAAATCTTATTAGTGTTAGTAAGTTTGCAAAAGATAATTCTGTATACTTTAAATTCCATCCTAACCATTGTCTTGTTAAATCTCAGGCCACTAATGAAGTCCTTCTTCATGGCAATGTTGGACCTGATGGCTTATATCAGTTTCCAAATCTCCAGTTTCAGATTTCCTTCCCTAGTTTGAAATCTACTTCCTTGTATTCTCATGCTTTTGTCAATACTAGTTCACAACCTGTACAAAACACTACACCTCCTAGTACATAGTATGCTTGGCATCTTAGGTTAAGGCATCCGAATAATCATACTTTGAAACTTGTATTGCAACAATGTAATATCCCTACATCTAATAAAATTGAGATTTTGTTTTGCTCTGCTTGCTTTGTTGGTAAGGCTCATCGCCTCCATTCCCTTTCCTCCACTACAACTTACTATACTCCCTTAGAACTCATATACAGTGACTTGTGGGGACCTTCCCCTGTTCCAACTTCCACTAACCACTGTTATTATATCACATTTGTCGATGCTTATTCAATGTTTACTCGGATATCTACTTAAACACAAATCTGATGCCCTTCTCATCTTTAAACAATTAAAAGTTATGATTGAACTTCAATTTCGAACCAAGATAAATGTGCTACAAACTGATTGGGGTGGTGAATTCTGCCCCTTCACCAAATTTCTCAATATTTAGGTGTCATTCATAGGCTCATTTGCTCTCATACACATCATCAAAATGGTGTAGTGGAACATAAACATAGACATATTGTTGAACTTGGCCTTACCTTGCTTAGTCAAGTTTCTCTACCTCTAAAATACTAGGATCATGCCTTTCTCACTGCTGTATATCTAATAAATCGCCTCCCAACTGCAGCCCTTCACTTCAATGTCCCATACACTACCTTGTTTAAATAACAACCTGACTATATGTTCCTTAAAGTCTTTGGTTGTGCCTGTTTCCCTTTACTCAGGCCTTATAACACTCATAAACTCGATTTCCTATCACAAGTGTGTCTATTTCTTGGTTATTTCTTGGCTACAGGTATTAGGTTGCTTAATACATAACCTTCAACTCAACTTGTTTAGCTTGTGATTTTTTTTATAGCAATCTGATGGATATGAAATCCAATATACATTTTAAACATTCATTAAATAATATTTTATAATAAACATTTAAAAATAACCAACAAAAATAATATCTAACAACTCAAAAAAAAAAAAAAGTATATAGCATTCCCTTCCACTAATCCAATGAAATATTTTACGTTAAATGAACCTTTTGGTTTCTATAATTTAAATTTTTTAAATTAATCCTGACAGTTTTTAAATTTTTTAATTAGTTCATATATTTAAATAATTTTTTAATTGACTACACATTAATTAAATTTCTAAAATTTGTTTTAGTAGAGATATATTTAAAACTTTTTAAATATAAAGACCAAATTAATAAATTTTAAATTATAAAAACTATTGAAAAATATAGTGCAACTACAAGCACCAACAAAGTAACTAATATTCACAAAGATCAGAGTCATAACGAGTTTGGACCCTCTAGTTGCATGTAAAGGATATGTTGGGAAACGAAAAAAGTAACCAATATTCTAGGGTATTGTTTTTTACACAACTAAAATTTTTAATACACCATAATTTTTTTTAAAAAATTCAATATCCCTTAAATTCCCATGACTATCTTTTCACGCCACAATCTAAATTATGAAATACACCCCTCAGTCTTTTTCCTCTTTTCCTCTCCCTCCTTACCCCATCTATTCAATAAATTCAATAACTTCCCTTGATAGGTTATTTTTTCTCTTTCTCATTGTTTCCCTATGAATAGTTTCCTCCCCGGTAATTCCATATCCTCCACTCCTTCTGCGTTTTTCGTCTCCAGGAATGAAGCCATTTGTTATCATTTCACCTACATGAATCAAACTCTAAAATATAAAAGCTATTTGGTAATAATCTCACCTGTTCCGACAATACACTCAAACCAAAGTCTGAAATCTTTATATTTCCCCCGCATTCTCATAATGGCCTACCAAAGAATTAAAACATTAAAAAAATGGAAAAAGGAAATTGAACTTGACAAGCTCTTTCCCAGATAACATGGGGTATACGTTCCTCAAGCGAATGTATATTATAAAATAATGATGCTTTGACATGTAGACGCTACTAAAAAGAATCCACGATAATCCTAAAAAATAAAGTTGGAGTAGATGCAAGTCTACTCAAAGAGGAAGAGGGTTTTCAGTAAGACAAGACCCAGAAAATTAACATCTGAAGATAACTGTCATCCATTGTTATGAGATAGGGGTATTTTAGGGAAAAAAATTAAAATAAGATTTATGATATATTAAAAATTTTAGTGATGTAAAAAGTACATCCATATTCTATTACAATTGATGCAGCCCAGGCCCAAGAATCGTTACTTTTTAACAAACCTGCTAAAAACTCAACCGCTGGGATTTCCAAAAATTTTAGTTGGGAACTTTGGACCATTGATGGAAATGCATCATCTTTTTTATCTCTGAAAAGCGAAAAAGTGTACAGAATAGCTTATTACAAACGCGACCTGCTAATTGTGACCGGTGAATCAGAAGAACCCCCATCTTGACATCCGCTAGGGTTTCTTCTGCTCACCTAACCAAAATGGTACGTCCCAATTCCAATTCCCCTTTTCCTTCGCTAATTTCTCGAATTTTGCACTAGGGTTTTCTGGGTTTGTCTTGTTCTGTTCCCAATTATTGAATGTTTTTCTCAATCAAAGCTGTTAGGGATTTGACATTTACATGCATGTGCGCGTTTTTGGGTCTGGGCTATTCATTTCAATTGGACTCTGCCTATAGTATAAAGTTTTTTTTTTTTGTTTGTTCTACTCATTTCTAGTTCAAAAAGTTATGCATTTCAGCATATTTTTGGCGATTTAATTTTTTTGGTATGGGGTCTTTATTTCAATTGAACTCTGCTTATGGTGTAAATTTTTGTTAATTATCTTTATTGCTTATTTTTTGGTTTATATATCTAACTGCAAATTTCAGGCTGATCCTGAGTTGGAAGCAATCAGACAGAGAAGGATGCAGGAGCTTATGGGTGGGCATGGCGTGGTTAGCTATCATTTCCTTACATGTATCTTTGTTCTTTTACATCAGAAAGTTAGAGTTTTCTTGTAATAATGTTGATAACTTGATGTTGCTGATTAGATTTTTTTATAAAAAAATTAATAGGGAAATCAACAGAACTCTGAACAGCAGTCAGCTCAGGAGGATGCAAAGAGGCTAGTTTCCGAATATACATTTCTTGTACTATTACATTAATTATTCTTCCCAGTTGCATAGATTTCACCTTGAGATTTTTCTTCAATTTTTCCTTGCGATGCGCTCTTATATATTGTTTTCTGGAATAAGACCAATTATTGATCTGAATGGACAAACAATTAATTTAGGGAGGCAGAGGAACGAAGACAAGTGATGCTTAGTCAGATATTGTCAGCTGAAGCACGTGAAAGGCGTAAGTTCATAACATAAGAGGCTTCTTAGTTGCTAATTGACTTTTTATCGATCATAGCATTCTTGTTTTTCCTAAACTTAGTTGGATTAATGATTGTATTTGATAGAGCAGAGAAAGAATTAAAACTGAATTGGGGGAATTTAATTCAATTAAACTGGGAAAAGAAGGAAAAATGAGAGTAAGACTCTCTACAATGGTAGCCCAGAGCCTAAGCTCCTCAGAGAGAAGGTTCCCTCTGTCCCAATAGATCCTAACCGAAAAGTAAATCCCGAATGAATACAATATTCCCCCTTCCATGCACTAAATCAGTGCAGATTCCTAACTAACTGCCAGCTAGGCAGTCACCCTCTTCTCACCCCCACCTATTTTCTTTTTCTTACGTGTATAGACCTTCCAAATCGTGGGTTTGCTCACCAGCACCTCATCATCGGGCCCCACGTCAATTGGGCCACTGGGAGTCCTAACATTACTTCCCCCTTCAATATCAGCCTTGACCTCAAGGCTGAACTCAGGAAATTGGCTATTCAGCATCAACTCAGATTCCCAGGTAGCATCCTCAGCAGGCATTCCCTTCCATTGCACCAGCCACTCTCTAATGTGTAGACCTTCTTCAAATCTGTCCCTCCAAGAAAGGGTCTGCTCAGGCTGCACTATGGCGGAGTCTTCCATTCCCAAACCAGCAGGTAGATCAGCCATCACTTGATAGTCTCCCACGGCCTTCTTAAGTTGGGAAACATGGAAAATAGGATGAACTCTTGAAGTCTCAGGAAGTTGTAACTTGTAGGCCACAGATCCCACCTTTTGGAGGACTTGAAAAGGTCCAAAAAACCGAGGAGCCAATTTTTGGTTGACCCTTTGTACTACAGATTGCTGTCTATTTGGCCTGAGTTTAAGAAAAACCCAATCTCCAACCTCGAACTGCACATCTTTCCTCTTCTTATCAGCATAGTGTTTCATTAACTCTTGAGCCCTGTGCAAGTTGTACTTCAATTGTCGCAGGACCTCATCCCTATCTCTCAACTCCTGAGCCACGGCTTCCACCCTTGTTTCTCCCTCCACAAACTTCACCAAGGTGGGAGGCTCTCTCCCATACACAATTTGGAAAGGAATGAAGCCTGTAGAACCCTGAAAAGTGGTGTTGTACCACAATTCTGCCCAAGCTAACCAATGAGACCAAGACTTAGGTTGCTCGGAAACAAAACACCTTAAGTAGGCCTCTAGACATCGATTTACCACCTCGGTTTGTCCATCGGTTTGAGGATGATAAGCAGAAGACATCCTCAAAACCGTGCCTTGTAACTTAAAAAGCTCCTTCCAGAAAATACTTACAAACAGGGGATCTCTGTCACTCAATATAGATTCCGGGATGCCATGTAACCTCACCACCTCCCTAACAAAGAGGGCTGCAATACTCTTAGCAGTGAACGGATGCTTCAAGGGAACAAAATGGCTGAACTTAGAAAGTCTGTCGACAACTACCATGATTGCCTCATTTCCATTACTTTTAGGCAGGCCAGTTATGAAATCCATGGAGATTTCACTCCATATTAGATTCGGTACTGGAAGTGGCTGGAGAAGACCCCCTGGGCTGGTGGCAGCATATTTTTGCCTCTGACACACATCACAAGACTTGACAAAATCTTGGATCGCCCCTTTCATTCCTTTCCAATAAAGGTTCCCTGTCAACCTTTTATATGTGCGTAAAAATCCTGAGTGGCCACCCGTAGGAGAGGCATGAAACTCTTTTAAGAGTTCAGGGATAAGAGGGGATGTGGCAGGCAGCACCAACCTGCCCTTGTGAAACAGCAGCTCACCCTTCACTTCATAACCAGGGTGAGCAGCAGGATCTGTCCGAAGCTGCTGCATCATTTCCTGCAATTCAGGATCTGTTTGTAAACTCTCCTGCACGTCTTTCCCTTGCTGCCAAATCGGGTAAGATATAAGAGTCCTTATTTCACCATCATCTAGCTTCCTAGACAAAGCATCAGCAGCTTTGTTCTCCACACCAACCTTGTAAATCACTTCAAAATCAAAACCAAGAAGCTTAGCAATCCATTCTTGTTGATTTGCAGTGGTGATTCTTTGTTGTAGCAAGTGCCTCAGGCTCTTTTGATCCGAGTAAACCACAAACTTCCTCCCAAGTAAATAATGCCTCCAATGTTGAATGGCCAAAACCAAAGCCATCAACTCCTTCTCATATGCTGATTTAGACAATTTAGAACCTGAAAATGCCTTGCTAAAGTAGGCAATTGGGTGTTTTTGTTGCATCAAGACAGCCCCCACCCCCTTCCCTGAGGCATCACATTCAATCTCAAAAGGAAGAGAGAAATTGGGAAGCGTCAACACAGGAGCAGATGTCACTGCTTGTTTTAATTCCTCAAAGGCCGTTGTAGCAGCCTCATTCCACACAAAGTTATCCCGCTTAGTAAGCTCGGTCAGAGGCCTGGCAATCTTGCCATAATTTGCAATGAATTTCCTGTAATAGCCTGTGAGCCCAAGGAAACCTCTCACACCTTTCACATTCTTGGGTGTTGGCCAATTTAAGACACTAGTCATAGGATCCACTGCCACGCCTTTCGGGGAAATCACATGTCCTAAGTACTCAATTTGTTGTTGACCAAAGGCACACTTTTTCTGGTTAGCTACAAACTGGTGCTGCTTGAGGACTTCTAATACCATATGAAGGTGTTCAAGATGGGATTTCCAATCAGCACTGTATACCAATATGTCATCAAAGAAGACCAATACATACTTGCGCAAAAAAGGCTTAAAAATGTCATTCATTACCGATTGGAAGGTAGCCGGGGCATTGGTTAACCCAAAGGGCATGACCAAGTACTCATAGTGTCCCTCATGAGTGCGGAAAGCGGTCTTGTGGACATCCTCCTCTTTCATACGAATTTGGTGGTACCCGGATTTAAGGTCCAATTTAGAGAAATAGCAAGCTCCAAACAGCTCATCAAGGAGCTCATCCACCACCGGAATAGGATATTTATCTTGTACTGTGACCCTATTCAAAGCCCTATAATCAATGCACATTCTCCATGACCCATCCTTCTTCTTAACCAAGATGACAGGACTTGAGAAGGCACTGCAGCTGTTTCTAATGACACCCTGTTGTAATAGCTCCCCAATCTGTTTTTCAATTTCATCCTTTTGATAATGAGGGTACTTGTAGGGTCTGACACTCACTGGACCCGTACCCGGTTGTAACACAATTGAATGTGACACATTCCTCATAGGAGGCAAGCCCTTGATCTCTTGAAACACCATGGCAAGTCTGGATAAATGACCCTGCAACTCAAGTTGTTGCTGCAAAGATAACTCAGAACTCACCCCTTCAACCATGGTTGTAGAGTTGGTCCACCCTGTGACCCCTCTTGAATCTTCTGCCAACACACTTTGCAGAGTCACCCCTGCTGCTGTCACAAGATGCTTAGGCACCCCCACTGATTGACCCTGCAACACAAAGCTACGGCCCTCATTTGTAAACTCCATAGTCATATCCCTCCAATCCATCAAAACCTTCCCCAAAGTTTGCAGCCATACCACCCCCAGAACCAAATCCAAACCCCCCAACTCCAATACATAAGCATCAAGTGACACTTCCAACTCCCCCAACTTCAAATGCAGCCCTTCACATTTTCCCATGGTACTCACTCTTTGGCCGTCACCCAAACGGACACCCACTGCTTTAGAGTTGTCAACCCATAATCCAAGCGCTGTCACCACTGCCGGGGTGATGAAGTTGTGTGTAGCGCCACTATCAACCAGAATCAGCAGCGACACACCCTCCAAAACGCCCTCCAACTTCAGTGTCGTAGCGCGGTTGTGAACCTGTGGTGAGTGAGTGATACCACAAATCCCTAACACCTTGCAGCCCAACTCTTCGTCAACATCGACCTCTGACTCGGCTTCAATGGCAATAATCTCCCCTTCCTCATTCACCGTTTCATCATCTCCCAGAACAATCAACCGCAGTTGCCTCGCCGCACACTGATGTAAAGGGTGGAAACGCTCGTTGCAATGAAAACAGAGTCCCTTGGCGCGTTTCTCCATCAATTCCGAGTAAGGAATGTGGCGGGTGCCACGGCTCTTGTCACCCAAGCGGCGAGAATCGGCCCCCGTGCTACCCTTGGAGCTCCCAGATGAAGAGAATCGAGACCCTGTGTTGGATCCCACTTGCGACCCGTTAGTGGATCTAGGTTTGGGGGAAACACCGGCCGAGTGAGATTGGGCCGATCCATGAGGCCCAATTGGGTCGCCCTCACGTGGAGTCCAACCCGGACGCACCGAACGCGAGCCACCGGAAACAAAACTCGCCCGGAAACGGCCTCCATGACCGGTACCCGAACGCGAATCCCCGGCAAATTCAGCTTCTACATCACGCGCGATCTGCATCGCCCTGTAGCGCGAGGTGGGTTTGAAGGTGCGCACACGGCTGCGAATGTCGTTGCGGAGGCCGCCGATGAAGTATCCCAGAAATTGCATCTCCGGCAACCGTCCGCACTGGGAAGAGGACAATTCGAAGTCGTCGATATACTCGTCCACAGAACCCGATTGCTTCAGGTCCTTCAGTTCTTCGAAAGGATTATCCAAACGCCCGGCTCCGAAGCGGACCACGAAAGCCTCCTTGAAGCATTCCCACGAAACCTCTTCGGTTGAGTCATGCCAGAGATTAAACCAATGGATTGTTTGGCCTTCCATACTAAGCTTCGCAAGCTGAATGCGAACATCATCGGAAATCCGCTGGACGTCGAAGTATGTTTCCGCACGAGCGAGCCAAGCGATCGGATCGTCGCCTTGGAAAGAAGGGAGCTCAACCCGCTTGGCCGAGAGGCGAAACTCGTCCAGGGAAGACGAGGTGTTGCTCGGCGATGGCGAACCAGTCCCCGAACGTGCAAGCAGGGTGGTCAGTGAAGCCTGCATTGTCGCAATGGAATCCTGCATTGACTGCACGGACGCCATGCCTAACTCGATACGATCCAAGCGACCTTCGATCTCTGATACTCGATCGGACATTTTTGGTGGCATGAAAAGAAAAAAAAGGCAGGTCGGACCAATTGATAGAGCAGAGAAAGAATTAAAACTGAATTGGGGGAATTTAATTCAATTAAACTGGGAAAAGAAGGAAAAATGAGAGTAAGACTCTCTACAATGGTAGCCCAGAGCCTAAGCTCCTCAGAGAGAAGGTTCCCTCTGTCCCAATAGATCCTAACCGAAAAGTAAATCCCGAATGAATACAATATTCCCCCTTCCATGCACTAAATCAATGCAGATTCCTAACTAACTGCCAGCTAGGCAGTCACCCTCTTCTCACCCCCACCTATTTTCTTTTTCTTACGTGTATAGACCTTCCAAATCGTGGGTTTGCTCACCAGCACCTCATCATCGGGCCCCACGTCAATTGGGCCACTGGGAGTCCTAACAGTATTAAAGTGACATGATTGTATTTTATTGTATATTGTACTGCTGAAAGAAGATATAAAGTCTCTTTTGTCGTTTGCAATTGCATAATTTAATATTTCAGTCCTGCCAATCAATGCATTATGGAACTAAGAGACACATGTTGGAGACATATTTGTTATTTGTTAGTATTGTCATATTGTGTATTTATAGTTGTTTAGTTTTCTAAAACTTTCATATGTTGTATTCACATCATATTAGGTATTGTCAGATATTTTGACAAACTCAAAACTATATATATAGAAGTATATGTACTATCATGAAACATATACATCATGGTATATAGGATATTACTAGATACCAATTTTGTTCTGTATATTTTTTCTGCGACTAAAGTTTTCCACCAGAATATATACAAAAACGAACCCTATTAAATAGATTATGCTGATGCAGATATTGTGCTTAGATAGCTTAGTTTCTGCCCATGATACATGCGAAAGTGACTTTGATGACTGCTCTGGTACTGGTAGCCTAATAAGTAGCAATTTATTGCATTCTCTCTCTCTTCTTGTGCCTGTTTGTGTGTGTGTGTTCTCGATGGACACCCCTGAGGATGTCATAGGATGATAGGAGTTGATGGAACGATAATGGATAATAGTGGAAGATAGAATAGGAACAATGGTGTGGTATAATAGGATTTATCTGTATTAATTGGGTCTTTTATTGTTATTTGGTAATTTATTAGTGATATGGGTATTAAGGTATTTTTAGTAAATTATAATTACTTGGAGTTTTTGGAAATTATTGATTGCTTGGTTATAAACCTAGGATTAACTATTTAAGGATTGCTATATACTTTGATTTGGAGACTTCAACTTGATTTATTTAAGAACTAAAAGTGTCCCTAAACTTCTGTTCTCCCCACTCACTGTACTTCTTCCCTTTTTCTTCCTTTTCTCAATCTTCTTATTTGTCTCTCTCAATGTCTTATTCATTTCCTTCCTCCCTTTACTTGTTCCACACCAAATAGAATTGCTGATTTCCTCACCTTGATTCCTAGAAGGTATGGATCTCAGGGATGGAATGATTTTTTAACCTAACTAATTTTAGATGTATCTGCTTGTTTTAATTATAAAAAAAATATCTTCAATGGATCTGAGAGGCCAAGTTTTGAATGTAGTAATGTTGAAAAGTTGATGGAGTCATTTTAGCTTACAGCCCTATTTTGTTGGGGAGGCAGTTTTGGGCCTCGTTCTCATCACTTAGTTATTGGTAGACATGACATGCAGGGAAGACAAATCGCATTTGGATTTCTAGTCTTAAACTTAACTTGTGGATGGAAAGATCATGTTTGCCAATGTATATCTGAATAATCCAATGAAAATTTGAAGGCGTAAAACATTTGGTTTAAACTTAATTTGTAGATGGAAAGATCATGTTTGCCAATGTATCTCAGAATAATCCAATGAAAATTTGAAGGCATGAAGCATTTAGCTAAATTTAATCGGCTTTCTGACATTGTTTTAAATTTCTGCTATCATTATGTGCAGTTGCTCGAATTGCTTTGGTGAAACCCGAGAAAGCAAGAGGTGTTGAAGATGTTATATTGAGAGCAGCTCAAATGGGTCAGATAACTGAAAAGGTATATTAGATCTTGTCTTTTGCTGCAACCTCATTCTTATCACAAGTTGATGTTGGTAACATTTGTAATTTAAACTCAGTGAACTTTTTTGTGATGTATTGGCATTTGATCAGTAAAGTTCTAGTTTTGCCATTTATTTGTTCAATCAATATTGATCCAGAAAAGGTCCCCAATCTTTACTTGCACAGCATGTCTTCACATGGAAGATGTTAATTAGGAGATATAAAATGTTGGTAACATGCCACAAATGGTTCGTTATGTATAAGAGGTTTAGTGTTATCATCTTTCATGTAACTCCATGTAATTGGGTGAGAAATCAGCTAGGAAGCATGGATACAACATGGGAGACATGGATACGGGTACGGAAATTTTTGAAAATTATTAGTCACGACACAGTTATGATACAAGATATAAGATTAGTACAAGACTAACATAAAAGCATAGATCTTAAATTAAAAGATAGAAATAATGTTTTAAAGTTAGTATGAGTCGTTGTAAACATAATAAAATGCTAACATATTATCTAATTATTGTGACATTTCCATCTATAATGATATAAAAATTCAAAAAGTGAAAATAAAAATTTGTAAAATACATTACAAGCATCCGAAAGTGTCCCTGAAGTGTTCGATACGGATATGTGTCCAACACAGACACGATGAATATTTTGACGTGTCCCATGCTTCATAGGAAATCAGTGTTGCATCTCGTGGTAATCACTAACTGTGCTAGGTGAAACTGTACAATTTAGGTTATATTCACATTTGATAATAAGATGCTGCAAGGAAGTAGATGTCAGTGTAGGCTGTGTAATGATTGATTGAGACTGACTTTACTTTGTCTAGGTATAATTTCTTTAATCTGTATTATGTATCAAGGAAGTTGGATTCTGATCATCACTTACATGAACTAAATTTAGGTCTCTGGAAGTTTTGGGTTTATTTGACAGTTCTAATGGTGATAATATGGATATAATCTGTAGGATGATGGTTTTAAACTGTTTTCCCTTTGATGGTTGTGCGATGACACCTAGTAATGCTCCCCCTTCCCTTTTCCCTTAAATAATAAAGGCAAAATAAATTCCCCGTCCAAAAAGTGAAATAAAGAAAGAAATCTATATTAAGCATTATTGTATGTACCATGCCTCATCTATTCAATGGCATATTTAGGTTTCTGAAGAAAGACTCATAACGCTGCTGGAGCAAATAAACAACCAAACATCGAGGCAGACAAAAGTTACAGTAAGTTGTAGAATATTGGTTATATTGTCCTATTCTTAAAGTTTATATATTTATGATTTGATTTATCGCGCTTTCTCAGATACAGAGGCGTCGGAGTGTTCTCGAGGATGATGATTAGCTTTCAGTGTCTCTTTAAACAGTGTTGAGTACCGATTTCATGATTTATTATGTATTTTACTGACAAACTATTTTATAAGTGGGTTGTGAAGTATATGTTTCATTTTGAATTTTTGGTTTTATCTTGCCAGGCCTCCTAATTGAACTATAAACTTGAAGAATTTAAATTAGTATTCTGGCATACTCATTTGTAGAACAATTTCTAGCAGGCAGATGGCATTTCAAAGATGACAATTTCACGATGTGCCCTGAAATAATTTCTTCCCCGAACCCTTTGATCTCAGGTAGGGCCATCACAGGATACCCTTGCTGATGCTCCTGCATTCTGCTACCTGGTGTTTTTTTTTAACTACGTGGATGGTCATTCGATGAGACTTGGTAGAGAGCCTCATTGTGATTACTTTCAAGGCTCGAGTTGATTTAAATTGATATTTTCATTCTTGCTTTGGTGATTGGCAGTTATTATATTAGTAAATGGTAATTGAAAAATTGAGTTCCCTATTTGATGCAGAGATGGTAATATGTGCTTCTAAAACAAGGCACTACACTGTTAACTACGATTTTTTTTTTTGTTTGTTTTTATATTCAATAAACCCTCATTTTAGCACATCAAACATCAAAGATATAAACCCTCATTTTAGTACTTCAAAAATTTAAGTGTCGTTACTTTGGTTTTCTAAAGAATTGACGTCAATTAACTTCAATCAATTATGGGAAAGTAAATTGATGTTATTGTCTATTATCGAGAGGTTAAATTAATGTTAATTTTTTTGAGACCGAAGTGATGTCATTCTATGATTGAAGGAATTGATAAAGGAAGTTAACGCGAATCTGAGTGACTAATAAATGAGCGTTTGTTCTTTTTTTGCTTCTCCTGGGTAGAGAGGAGGGCAAGGACATACTTAGGAGAGGGAGATAAATGGTCTAATGAACCTCCTCTATCATAATCAGTAATCACTCTAATTTTATAGACTTGGCATGTTTGGAATATATTTGCACACTTCAAACTCCGGCTGTGTAAACGGAGTTTTATCCACTAATAACATGTTTGGGAAAATCATAGTTGAGCTGTTTAAATATGATTTTGGACCTACAACCATCAATTGACTGGAATTACAAAAAAGTTGTTTCTTTTTACTGGTGTTTCCAGTGCCCATTAGATTACAAGCTTTTTGGCAGGGGACCATATTTTATTTCACGTATGGCCAATGAAATATCTTTTTATGATGTTCGGCTCTCCGTGGTGGTTTTCATACCAACATATTCAATTCACATATAGAAAAATGAGAAACAACTTGCATCCTCTGTAAATAGTCAACTATATCCGCACAATTATATGGTTTGTATTTTTTCAGTTCAGTTGACCATTTGCTCCCCTTTAGCTCCATATACGAGATGAAAAGCCAGCCATGCTGGAGTAGGGTGCTCGAATTTGGAAAAAGATCCTCTCATTCTTCATTACTCCATTTCTGTTTATTTTCAAAGTTTTGGAAAAAATCAATGTGTCTTATACGTATATATGTAGTTCTTCATGCATTTATTATCCCCAAAATTTTAGAAATGGATATCTCTCTTTCTCATGAGAGGATCCCTACCTCTCGAATTTGCCATCCAGGCGTGAGGTCAATTGGAGTGGGAGTGCTTATAGCGTGAGAACTAGAGTTGTCAAAATGGGTTCTAGCCCGTGAGCCATCCTAACCCAACGTGGCTTGCTAGTGGGTTAGGTTGGAAAAAAACATACTCACTTTTACCCTGATATTTTTGGTCCAACTGACTTAATTCGGGTTATTTTGACTCGACTTACTTAATCCGCAGGTTAAACGAGTTTGAAATGGATTGCCCAACCATTGTTTCCGTTTTTTATTATATACCTTATCTTGCAAACGGCCCAAAAGGCCTATACCAATCCCAAAAGCAAAATACTAAAAACTGAAGTGTGAATCTTAGTCTCCCTCATTCCCTCTCTGACTCTCTCGCACAGACGACAAACACAAACTCATTCCTTCTCTCACAGTCGGTAGCCAGACCAAAGACCACTGAAACCACCAGCCTCCATTCTTCTGCCAGAACAATGAGAAGCGCGATCTCTCTTGCACTCGACACTGGCTTCTAGTGTAAAAAGAGTATATGAGTTTTTTAATTATAAAAAGGTTTAATGAAGTTTTTGGTCCCTGAAAATATAAGGTGTTTTGGTTTTAGTCCCTATCTTTTGTTTGTTTTGCTTTTGGTGTCCGTAACTTTTAAAATTTTGTTTTTGGTCCTTGTCGTCAACTCCAAACGTTAACTGCTGACTTGGCAGACGGAAGTCCACGGCAGCGCTGACACGTGGTAAAATAATTATTATTTTATTTCATCTGCCTGACATGACATGGACCAAAAACAAAAATTTAAAAGTTATAGACACAAAAAACAAAACAAACAAAAGATAGGGACTAAAACCAAAATCTCTATATTTTCAGAGACCGAAAAACTTCAATAAGCCTTTAATAAATATGATTTCTTGCAATTTATGGTTTTCTAACAGATGAAGAAGAATTGTAATTTTTTTGAGTGGGCTGATTTTGAAGCAAATAATCCTCTAAGTGTATATAAGAAGGACGTCACTTTGTTACCTTAAGCACATGTTGAAGAGCTACAGAGAAGAGGCAGAAGTTGCAGTTGAAGCTAGCCAGTGAAAGAAAAAAGTCTCAAATTTTGATAATATGCTTGAGAACTGTAGTTGAGTTTTGCTTATTTAGTATTTTCAATTGTCAAGCATAACAGAAACCACTGCAACAAATAGACATACTAGCTATGACATTGTCAATTGAAAATACAAAATAAGCAAAACCCAACTAAAGTTCTCAAACACATTATCAAAATTTGAGACTTTTTTCTTTTACCGGCTAGCTTAAACTGCAAATGTTGTCTCTTCTCTGTAGCTCTTCAACATGTGCTCTAAGTACCAAAGTAACATCCTGGTCATCTACATTCGGAGGATTATTTGCTTCAAAATCAGTCCACTAAAAAGATTACAATTCTTCTTCATCTGTCAAAAAATCAAATTAATTCATAAATCATAGGAAATCATTTTTATTAAAGACTTAATGAAGTTTTTGATCCCTGAAAATATAGGACTTTTTGGTTTTAATCCCTATCTTTTGTTTGTTTTGCTTTTGGTGTCTGTAACTTTTAAATTTTTGTTTTTGGTCCCTGGCATGTCAGACAGATGAAATAAAAAAATAATTATTTTGCCACATGTCAGTGCTGACGTAGACTTCTGTCTGCCACGTTAGCAGTTAAGTTTGGAGTTGATGGCAGGGACCAAAAATAAAATTTTAAAAGTTGCAGACACCAAAAGCAAAACAAACAAAAGATAGGGACTAAAACCAAAAAGCTCTATATTTTCAGGGACCAAAAACTTCATTAAGCCTTATAAAAATGTCAGGTCGGGCAACATTCAATGACTTATATGCATTTTTTGTGGGCTAAATTATTCTTTTGGTCCCTCATTTATTTTAATTAATTCAAGTTGATCCCTCTATTTTAAAAATGTTCAATTTAGTCCCTTACTTGACAAAAGTTAAGCAATTTGGTCCTTTCCGTTAAGTTTCACCGTTAAGTTTTAGCTAAATTGCTCTTTTTTTGGTTCCTCATTTGTTTTAATTTATTCAACTTGGTCCCTATATTTTATTCAATTTGATCTCTCATTTGTTTTAATTTATTCAACTTGGTCCCTCATTTGTTTTAATTTATTCAACTTAATGGTGAAACTTAACGGAAAGGATTAAATTGTTTAACGTTTGACAAATAAAGGATCAAGTGATGTTTAAAGGCAAATCAGATGTGATTATTAATGAGCTAACCTCAATTACTCGACAAAGTTAAAATTCGAATCAACTATTTAATAACGGTTTAGACTATTGGTATTTTCAATTTATTTACACTCCTCGTTAACCAATAATAATTCTGAAAAATAAAAATTAAAACTATGATTGATTAATGTGAAATGTGGATAGACAATTTAAATTGCTAATAGCATTAGCTCTTAATAAGAATAGTCACATTATGTAAATAATAACTTAATAATGCTATAGAGCCGTCTCTCTTTCTCAACCTTCATTCTACTCCTTTCTTTCTTCTCCTTCATGCACCGAAGAGTAGTGGTTTAGGATCATTTTTTGGTCTGGAGTTACCACTTTACATCATTTTTTTTTCTTCTTTTATCCAAATAAGTGGTTTTTCTATATAGATTTGTTTTTTCTTTCTTGTTTTTCTGTGATTTCGTAGTTTGAGCGCGACGTTGTTTTGTTCATCGTCTTGGTGATGCATTGTTTGGTTTCCTATTTTATTGCGGTGTTTGTTTGGTTCAGATTGGCAGACCAGCTTCGATCCATTACAAATTCAATCAAGACTTGGGCGTCAACGTTACAGATCCGGAAGCATGGATATTTCGATCACTTTGATTTTGTCACATTTATAGGCATTTTGCCATTTTATGTTATTAACTTAGGTGCTATGAGTTTGTTCGTAAATTCATCCTTTTTAATTGTTAACGATGTTAGATTTGATTATTTTCAATGTATTTTATCAATTTGAATAAATGAATATCTTTTTAGTAAAAAAAAAAAACATTAGCTCTTAATAAACTACATATACATCATACATTCTCCCATTATTAAACCAATCCCATGGGATTTCATGGGTATAAATATGTTAGGCACTACATCCCATCATTTTCTCTTGTTAATTATGCAGCCACTAATTTGTGCCACGCTGTAAAATGACATGAACAAGCAACACAAGTAACCTGCCACAACATGGCGATGCCCATGTCCATATTCTTTTTTGCCAATTATTAGTCCAAATACAGATCATTTCTCCAAAAGCGTTGCCATCAAAACAAAAACATTGCAACTTTTTTTTTTCACATGTTTTTTTTAGACACGAGGTATTTGTCCATATTGGACCAATTTAAATCATTAGAGCAGCTTTAATCTGATTCTTATTATGTTGCATTATTAAAATAAGATAATATGATACTCATATATAAAATTAATTGTATATAAAAAATAATTGATTCTTATATAAGAATTCAATAAAAAAAATCATAAAAAATAATAATAATAAAAAATAGAAATCAGTTCTTATCGGGTTATATTATTATACTAAAAAGTTCTTTAAATTAATAACAAATAAAAAATAACTAGATAACATGATAAAACACTTAACAATAGAAGTAAAGTCAGAGTTGCTCCATCTCTTATTTATGTATAGGCTAGATTGAACTTTTTGTCCCTCAAGTTTTTTATTTTAGCGAAAATAGTCTTTTAATTTTTTTTGGGGAATTTCATCATCTTAAAATTCATATGTTGCTAATTTAGTCCTCTTATTTTTTTAATTGCGCTTTTGATCCGCTAAATTCATGACTTTTTTATATTTTTGATCTTTCATTTTTTCAAAATTCATGCTTTTTGCAGACTAAAAGTGTAATTAAAAAATATTGAGATCAAATTCGTAACATTTAAATTTATTTTAGGAGGACTAAATTTGTCAAAAAAAAATTGGGGGACCATTTTCGTCAAACTAAAAAACTTGAGGGACGAAAAGTACAATTTAATCTTTTATATATATATAAAGGTTAAATTTGGACGTGATTATACAAAACTTACGAGAATAACCTAGAGAAATAAACTTATACCAAAAATTTATGATTTTTTCATAATTTATAAAAAAAAATTATGAAAATATATTAATTTTAACATATTTAAAAAAATCTATTAAATAAATATTTAATTAAACAGTTTAGTTTAGATCCAAAAAGTCCAAATGAGCGTGAGTCAAGATAATGCCTCGTTGATTGCAAGTCTTATCCAATTTCCCCCTCACATTATTTCATTGTGAAGTGTGAATCGCCTCCCCTCAGATCCTCTCCTCTCCTCCTCTGCCCCCACGAGCCACCAAGAAGCGCGTGAGTGTAGCATGCATCTTCCTTTGAATGAGTGGTACCAAAATCATAGTTACCATTGTCACCCCCCGCACACACGTCAACAGTAACACCCTCCTGTTTTCTGTACTACATTTTCTCTCTCTCCATAACTTCCATTGCCACTTTGTTCCCTCTCCACATAACTCGTTCATCTTCACAAACTGCAACAAAAACCTCAATTTTTGTTTTAATTAATTAATTAATAAAAAAAAAAAGACCAAGTTTTTCTCTTTCGTATTCCTTATTCGATTCGATTCTTCTATACACAGTTTTGCTCCTATTTTTCAACCGACCCATTTCTGCAAAAACAATTTCATAATAGAAAGTTGCTTCCTTCCCTTGTGTTGAAGCAGTTATCTGCATACCCAGAAACCCCAAAATCGCTTTCATAGAAGACCCATATGGAAAAAGAGCCTCTTCTCCCATATTTCAGCCCCAGAATGAGGCCTCCACCATTGCCACCTAACCTTTGTTCATTGCCAGAACATGATGAGATCATTCTCCCTGTAACCCCTATGGAGTTTAAGGATAGACTCATCTTTGGACCTTCTTGTCCTTCCCCAAATGACCCTTCTTCACCTTTGGTCTCAGCTTTAACACTTTCTCTTAGTTCCCCAAAACCTTCTTCTTGTTCCTCTTCACATCAGGATTTTGCATTAGATTCAAAACAACAACAACAACCCCAACAGCAACACTCTTCATGGCTTATTGACCCTGATTATCCATTCCACAAAACCAACCTCCACCGCTCCAAAACTGCACCAGCTATGGCTGTTATCAGTGATTTCAATCACCATTCAACCGTGCCAAGACCACAGTTTGGTACTCAGTCTATTGTTCGCCAGTCTTTTATTTTTCTTGTTCTTTATTTGTCGTTAGGGGTGGTCATTTATTGGTTCAATCGTCATAATTTTTCAGCTACTGAGACTCATCCTATAGTAGATGCTTTGTATTTTTGCATAGTGACTATGTGTACAATAGGGTATGGTGATATTACTCCCAATAGTACACCAACCAAGCTTTTCTCTATATTGTTTGTGTTGGTCGGTTTTGGTTTTATAGACATATTGCTAAGTGGGATGGTTAGCTATGTCCTTGATTTGCAAGAGAATCATTTGTTGAGGGCAGTGAAGGGTAGGGGTGAGAAGAAGGATGCGAGGTCATATATAGTTGATGTGAAGAAAGGGAGGATGAGGATTAGGATGAAGGTGGCATTGGCATTGGGGGTTGTGGTCCTTTGTGTTGGACTTGGTGTGGGGTTTCTGCATTTTGTGGAAAAGCTTGGATGGTTAGATTCTTTTTATCTTTCGGTTATGTCAGTTACAACCGTTGGGTACGGTGATCGAGCATTCAAGACCCTCCATGGTCGTATCTTTGCTGCAATTTGGTTGCTTGTGTCAACGCTTGCAGTGGCCCGAGCATTCCTCTATTTGGCTGAGGCGAGAGTGGATAAGCGGCATAGGAAGATGGCGAAGTGGATTCTTGGTCAGGATATGACTGTTGCTGAGTTTCTTGCTGCTGACATAGACAATAATGGCTTTGTAAGGTGTGCATCATTACATTTCCATCTCAATATTTACTATACGTTTTCCAGTTTTACAATATCTTTTTTCGTTTATCTTTTTCCCCCTATATGCATCATGGACCATTTTTCTAAGTATGAATTTACTATCTCCCTAAATGCATAGAGATATTGACTAAAGTTTTGACATTTACTTTGGCAGATATAAAATATGATATGAAAAGAGAGACAATAGTAATTATAACAAATAAAAAGTTAAATTCCTTCTTTTACAGATTTGATGATATGTTAAATGTCTTCTTTTCATTTCAGAGCATTTATTTTGTAGTTTGATACTTTGATGTCAGTTGTTTGTTAGACTGACCTCAGAATCTCTGGCTTATATAAGATATGCTATAACTATGGAGCATTATACAAATATGCTGCATGATGTGGACAAGAAAAATAAAAAATGTTACAACGAGGCTTGCCGTAATGGAGATATGGGCATCTGTTGAAGTGATTATAAATTTTAGTTGTCACACATTTTTGAACTTTCCAGAGTTCCTCTATATCCTTTTATTTTGTTTACCAGTAATAGACATTGAGAAATATAGGTATGCATGTTGATTTTTCTAATCATGCTTGATGATCTTATCCTTTGAAGTATTTATTTATGGAGGCAATTAACTAGTTATCTGAAATTCGTTTTACCCCTTTACTCTCCATGTTGTAGTCAATTGTTATCTAATGTGTGGAGTATGTGTTTTAAAATTTTTATATTATTTGGTGTTACTAAGACCATTATGGTTTTATAATGGGTTGGTATATGGTTTTACTTCTTAGGCCTTGTTGTAAATATCAAACAGAAAATTTAGATGATTAAAATGTTAACGAGGAAATTTGATTTTGTTTGGGCTATTACTGTAGTTTGCTTGCTTTACTTGCTTAGCATGTTGGTCTGCATCAATGTTCCTTTTGTTTCTAAGTGATATTTTGCTCATACTGTTGGATGTCCTGAGTTTAAGCTTAGAGCAAGAGTAATATAATCTATAAGGTATACACTACAGGTCCCCTGTATTATATGTTGATCAAACTAATCCAAACATAACTGATATAGTTGTAGAGGACAGTTAGGCCCATGAAGGCAAAATTCTAACAATCCCAAGAATTGTACTTATTACAATAATATGGGTCTAAGTCTAACTCCATCCAAAAGCTAGCTCATTGGGGGGGGGGGGGGGGTATCCAAGTCATTATAAATAGTTCTTTGCTCATACAATCAATCGATGTAGGACTTAACTCTTAACACACCCCGACTTAACTCTTAACACCCCCTCTCACGCTCAGGATTGGACATCTATAGGTGGCTCAATATCGGAATAGACTTTGATATCATATGAGAATAATTGGACTTAACTCCATCTAGAGGCTTGCTCATGGGGGAGGGCAAAAAACCATATGCTGAACCACCTGTTTGTGTCTTCAATTACTGACTGTGAATTTGCAACCTGGAGGAAGCAATCTTTTCCTCATGGCTGCAAAACTTCTACTCATACCCAATGGAAAATTGGAAATAGATTGCCTTTTAAATAACGTGCTTCTCCGATGCCCCTTGCTTTGTACTACTCTCAAAATTCAGGACTATTTAACAGAGTATCTATAGTTAGGCATATAACCTATGACAAATGCCGTACTAACAACGCTTTTTGAAAAATGACTTTGGAGATTTGCATTTGAGAGAAAAATGACCTGGAGGTGTGCTTGAAAATTTGACAGGAAAATGGACGGTGGGCTGCTTCATAGTCTGTCATAGATGGGATTAATTCATGGCCCTTTTATTTCTCTGTTTAAAGGTTGGCGGCCAATAGTTATCATGTGCAGTGCTTGTAGGTTGATGGAGCCTTTTTTTCTTTTGTAAAAAAAAAACTGCAGATAGGATGAGTTGATTAGTGGTTGTATACCTTGATATTTGGTTACTACATATGGCATTTGGAGGCCCAGATTTACAATTGATCTTATATTTGTAGGTTTGCTCTGTTAAAAATATGACTGTTGGAAAAGGAGATAGCAAATGAGCATAGCTCCGCAACAACGATTCCTTGTGCACAAAATTCCAACAAGCCACATCTTTATGATTTTATGTGTGAAATTTAAATAAATAACCCTAACACTGATATTTATTATGAATTTTTAAAATGGAAAAGCATCAATAAATGATGTACTAAACCTTGATTTACTTAATTTGATTCTAAGCTTTGTGCTCAATTAGGAAGATAATATAAATCCTTGAACACAAGATTATAAATGTGCCACTTCTTTCTCATCTACTAGCATGTAGAACTTGCTCAAAAATTGTCATATTATATTTGGTTTTATATAGACAAGCAAGTTTCAAGTTTCAACAAACCAATCAAGCTTTATCAACTTGTTGAAAAAAATTGCATTTAATCACGAAGAAACGAACATTCTTGAATGCAGAAATACTTAAAGATCTGCATCTTTCTATTTCACTAGTATATGAAGAAACCAATTTTGTAATGAGACTTCTATAACTGAGAAGCAATTTTGTAATGAGACTTCTATAACTGAGAAGAAACCAATTTTAAATTGTAGGACCTGCTTGTTTTATTTTTCTCTTTTGACTGCTTTGCTACAGTGACTGTAACGGCAGAATTGAGCCCCAGTAGTCTAATGATTAATTGGTTCTCTGTGATTTCCTTTTATTGTTATCATATAAATATGCGTATCCAAAATCCACCAGTTGACCCCCTAAAGCTGCAACTGGAGTCTTTGCCAAAGTGCACAACTTGCATACTATCAGAAACTTTGTTTGAAAAAGCACTTGAAGATGAAAAAGCAAATGATAGAATAGACCATAAAAATGGAAAAAGAAAAATAATCTGATGCTGATGAAGTTGATCAGGAAATGTCCTTTCAGTATAGTTGTTTCTGTTTGGTAGTAAATAAGATAGTAATTAAAAAGAATAATGTGAGAAATTTGATCCAAAGGAGCTTTTGAATGTGGCTGTGGTTCTGGGAGTTTAAAGGAATAATGTTCCCAGGTCGGTATCATCTTTTGATAGTATATTCTGTGAAGTTACTTTGAAAAGACATACATTGTTGCAATTGGCTTGATGTTTCTGTGTAAGAAGTACATTAGAATGGCACCGGACTTGCTGTTACATTATGGTGTAGCTCATTATTTTGGTGCATGATTATGTCTCCATTTAAAGTGCAATGGAAAAAAAATTGGAGAAATAAATCTGGTTGGTTTATAAACAAATGTGCTGCAGAGTTTCTTTAATTGGATTGTTCTGGTTCTTTTCGTGTTGTGTTTTCTGTATTTTTCAAAATTAAAAATGCAAGCTGTCTTTGTCATGCCATTTTTGTTTTCCATCTGTACATCATTTATGCCACCCTTGACATTTGTCTCCTGGAATTCCTTGGCTGTAATGTTAAATTTGTTGCTTAACCTCTCTGTATTTCCTGGTGAACCAACTACCAATTAACCTTAAACTTCTTGACATCTTTGAATTCCGGCTTATGTTCTATGCAATAGTAGGTGACTAGGTTATACTATCTGCTATCGGATATTAGTTCTTTCTCTCTCTCCCCCCCCTCCCTCCCTGTAGTATTCATCAACTCCTTATTACTCATAAATTTAAGTGCTATATATCTTATCTTATATACTTCGTTTATATTTTTTATTAACAAATTAGCCTAAGGGCTTAAGCTGATGGAAATTGAGCCAAGCATTGTGTAAAAGCACTAACATCTGCACCATAGGAAAAGTTATAGATGATAAACCTTATGTAACACCATGCCATGAGACCACATTAAGATGCCAAATGCTATTTAGTAGGGTTGATCAAACTGCACATAAACTCATATGAAGCTTAATATATTTGCAATTGGACATATCAACTCACATTAGCACACACGTAGGCCTAACATAAAAGACATCTGGTTAAGAAGACTGAAAAGAAGAAGTCAGGTAATCAGTTTAATAGAGACAAAGTGGTTTCCTTAAGGAGATCCAGAATATGCATTAGGCATGCTTACGAGCAAACTTTTGAAAGAGTAATAGGTTAGGAAGGCCTATAATCTGTTAATACCTCAACACTAAGGCCCAACTGATTCGTAAACCCTTATAAAACGAACATCTAATGCATATTAACGTATATTAGAGTGCAGTATACGTGTTTGCTTGAAACTTTTATTTTCTATCTTGATCATAGTGGTAACTTAATATACCACTTGCTGTTTATTATTTTTGCCACATGATATGTTAATGTATTTTTTTGTGCTTATTTAAATCTCTAGATAAATTTCCATAAATGATAACTTTCATTTAGAGATATAGCGATCATAAGAATGACTCTTCATTTAGATTCTTAGATTTTTTGGAGCACCTCAAGGTGTTTAATACTAATATTTGATTCATGTCAATTTAATTCTAGATACTAGACAACCAACAACAAAGTCTTTTCCTACTAGGTGGGATTGGCTATATGGATCAAACGATGCCACTGTATCTTGTCAAATACCAAATCTTCAGAGAGGCCCCATTTAGATCTAAATATATTTTAATGGTTTCACCTGAGTTTTTTTCTTGGTCTTCCTCGAATTATTGGGCAGTCCTCAGTCTAATTGACTCTTGTAACTAAGGGTTATATTGGTCTTCTTCTCGCATGTCCAAACTATCTTAGGTGTGATTCTACCGTCTTTTTTACTCCCTCCTTCTCACTAATACATTTGTAAACAGCCATCGAACTATAATTTCGTAAGCCACAGTGAATGGCATTGATGATGACTGTTGATTATCATTTTTATTTGATCTTATTTCCAGATCTGTTCTATGTATGAATCTCACATTTCAGTACTTCAGTGGAAATAGTGAGTGCTTGAGTGAAGTACTAATAAGAGAATTTTCAATTGTGGTTGTGGTAAATGAGTCATTATATATTTTTAGTAATTAAATTATTTTTTTCAATGGAAAACCTGGTTACGTGTTTTAATTTTCTTGGCTGTTATCATCTAGATTTTCCTCCGACTTTAAGTTTGTTTTCTGTAGCAGTTCAGAATTCAGATAAACATGTGATGTAGTTTTTAAAATTGCCTTGTGCTTACAGATTCTTTCCATTATTTCTAGTAGTTACCCTTATCTTGTTTCATTATTGTGGATTGTTTCTCATTTGTTTACGATCTCCAAATTTCTAATATTTTTTTTTGCTTTGCTTTTCTTTAGGTCCTTAACCACAATATTGTCATTTTTTTCTTCAGTGGTTTGAATTGTGTTCTTTAGTTTTTATACTAAAGATTATGTTCATTTAGTTTGATTGAATTATACATCTTGTGCTTTTGCTAAATATATTGAGTTTTGGGCATGCAGTAAATCAGAATATGTTATATACAAGCTCAAGGAGATGGGTAAAGTATCAGAGAAGGACATTATGCAGGTTAGTGAGAAGTTTGACAGATTAGATACTGGCAACTGTGGAAAAATAACACTTGCTGATCTCATGGAGAGTCATCATTGATTAGCTCAGTATGGTTATTCAAGGTGCAAGGGAGTACTATTTCTACAGTGTTGTCAATTAGGGAAGGGAGTATCAGATTCTCAAGTTGCATGGTTGATGGGAACTTTCTTCTTTTGGGGGTTGGGAGCGATATTAGATTCTCAAGTTTTGCATGCTGGTGATTTTTCCCCTTCCCATTTGTCATGATCATTAACCTGATGAGGCATGTTGAACATAAATGCTGGTGATACAATGTTTGTCAGGTTGATGAGATGACTTGTGGTAATGAAGGGGCAAATTTTGATTGATGAAATTAAATGATCATTTTGTACATACTTAGTATGTGCAAATTGTAAGGCACATCTGCTAGCAAAGTGAGATTTTTAGAAAAAAAATAATATATAATAATTAATTAGGCTGAGAGGGGCTCAAATATGATTGCAGAATTTTATCGAATGTTCATATGTAAATTTGTAATAACATTGGAAGTTCAGTTACTTCAAATATATATTGAATAAATTCAAGAACTTGGCTCAAAGAAAGGCCGGATGTTGCACCCCGGGGATGCCAAAATTCAATTCCTCAAAATATATTCACACTGTTGCGATTTGGCATGAGATTGTTGTAAAGTGTAAACATTGTTTGTGCAAAAATGTCTTTGGATTAAATCTTTCCCCGGAGAAAAAATGTCGTTGGATTAAATCTTTACCCGGAGAAAATTGTCTCGAAAATCTCCACAGGGAAGTCATCATTTTTTTTGTCTGACAGTTGATCCGAAAAATCATACAGATTTCAATCAGTAAATGACTCACTTATAAATGATTTGATCAATTGAGCTAATTGACACAATTAGGGAGTCATCATTTATACAAACTATCAAAGTAAAAGTTTATGAACAAGCAAATTATATTCTAATCATGCAATCTTTTATTGTCATTGACCCGTATAGCACGTTGCAACATGCATTTTTGGGTTGACAAGTAAAGACATTCATAGGCTTATTAGCCCCTAAATAATCTTAAGAAGTAGACCCATTTTATATTCACCAAGAAACGGAGCCTCTAAGGCAATTAGGTGCTCCAAGAATGCTGATATTCATTTGTAGGGAGGCGGAAAGACCCTGAAGTGGCGTTTGGTATAGGTATATTTTGACATTTTTGGGAATATGAGATGGGAATAAAAATTTGGTTTAATGAATATTTTGGTCCCCGCAAATAAGACAAGATTTGCTTTTAGTCCCTCCAAAAATTTTTCATAGGTTTTGGTCCCTAAACGTTTTAAAATTTTGAAATTCGTCCCTGCCGTTAGGGTACCTCTGTTAAGTGATGATGTGGCAGACGAAGTGTCAGGTCATCAGTGCCACGTGTACAAAAATGTTAATTTTTAATTGGGTTAAATATATTTTTGGTCCCCTAGAAAATGAATGGATTTTGGTTTTGGTCATGTAAAAAAATTTCTTTTGGATTTCATCTTTCTAAAATATGAAATTACAAATTTTGGCCCCTATAAAATGAGCAATTTTTGGTTTCGATCCCTGTAAATTATTTCTATTTGATTTTTATCCCTCTAAAATTTAATATCACCGTTTTTAGTCCCTAGCATTCATTTTAGGATAGATAAATATAATTCATTTTAGGGTTCAAGAAAAAATTTTGGGGAATCATATTCTAACATGAGATCACAGAAGTCATGGGATGTCACTTGGGATGACCATATGACCTTCTGTTAGACACATAAGTAGTTAATCGATATCACATGATAGTAGGGACCAAAAATAGTGATTTTAGATTTTAGAGGGACAAAAACCAAAGATAATTTTTTATAGAGACCAAAACCAAAATTCGTTCATTTTACGGGGGCTAAAAATATTTAATCCTTTTTAACTCCATAAAATTTTTTAAATACATTTCTGATCCCTGCAAAATTCACCAATTTTTGTTTAAGTCCCTGTAAAAAAATATTCTTAGGATTTCGTCCTTGAAATCTCATTTTTTTTTGTAAATAGTCATTATTTTGTGGGATGCGTATCTTCCTCTATACTTGTCCGAATTGAGTGAAACCCATATTAGAATTAAAGCTAACGTCCTCATCTAAGTCTGGTAAAATTATTAGAATTTTTAGATGCACAAATTGTTTTCAGTAATAGCTGGAACAACATTAGATTTCTGCAGAATCTAGTTGCTCACAACCTATAAATTTTATCGCATAAATTTCAGTATATGTATTTAAATTGAGCGAAACTGTTACAACACCTAATTTTTGGAAGTGGCACGGTTGACATGATGTTTCGTTTGCCACGTCAACAATTAACAAAGAAAGGTGACAGTATAGACTATTTACAACAAAAATTAAGATTAAAGGGACAAAATTCAAATTCTCATAAAATTTTTACAGGGACTAAAATAAAAATTGTTGAACTTTGCAGGGACCAAAAACTAGTTCAAAACATTTTGTGGAATTTATTAAAATTAATTTTTTTTAACACGTGGCACTCTGTCTGCCGCGTCATCACTTAACGGAGGTACCCTAACGGTAGGGATGAATTTCAAAGTTTTAAAACGTTTAAGGATCAGAACCTAAGAATTTTTTTTGGACGGACTAAAACCAAATCTCACCATATTTGCAGTGACCAAAATATTCAATAAACCTAAAAATTTCCATGTTTGATACAAGAGACAAAAATCATTCCCTAACATTAAAGATGCCCAAAAATAAATTTAGTGAATAAAACCTGAAACTTCTATTCCCATGTGTGAGAGTGAAAAGAAAATGGGATTCCCAAAAATATAATTTACTTAAAAATAGAACATTCTTTAAACCAAACGTCATCTAATTGCTAAACTAGCTATGTAACATCCCAAGAAATAAATAAAAATATAAATAGGCATTAACTTTAGCAAATAAAATTAATAGAGTTTTAGGGGCTTAGAATTGATGATTTAGAGCCTTAAGGGTAGTAAAAAGAATAAAAAGGAAAAGTTTAAGATTAAAAATCTGTCATAGTAGCATGAGCACGCCTGTGCTCATGTTCGGCACGCCCATGCTGAAAGATCACAGTCTGAACCATGCCGTGCTAATTGTTAGCACATCCGTGTCGAAAAATGGACAAATTTGACGCTATTTGGCACGCCCGTACTTATGGGAGCACGTCCGTGTCGGAAATCACGCGAATTTTGATGCTGGTTGGCACGGCCGTGCCAATCGCGAGCACGCTAGTGCTCTATGTCAAGACGCTTTAAAATAGGTTTTAAAAAGAGGGAAGCGTGTGTAAGCCTATATAAATCAATCCTAATACTCTTAGTTTGACTACAAACCCTCTTTGCATCCTAAAACACCTTAATAACGGTTGTGGAGCATCCTCATGCTTGGGAGATGGGGTTGTAACATACAATGAGTTTGGAAGGACAACAACGAGAGGTAGAAGAAGGAGATTCAAGGTTAAGGAAGGCGATATATAGGATTCGCTAAGGGATACGCCATGGAGATTCTTGGAGATTTTCAAGAGGTGAGTAGAAATACTCTTTCTCACCCTTTCCATGGTGCAAATTGTCTTGGGGTTGAGGTATGCTTTCAAAACATGGTTTTTGGAAAATAATCTTGTGTTTGATCAAATCCTGATTTTCTAAAATTGGGGGGTTTTCTTTCTATGATGTTGCTACTATGAATTATATGTTATTCTTGAGATTGACGCTATGCTACGTATGATTTATACATGAATTGGTTGATTGACATGCTATATTTGGAATATATGATGTTATATGTGATGCTGGCATGAGTTAATAACTGTTATATGAGATGAATGTTGTTTGCTGCAATAACGTCTATGATAGGGGTATCGAAAGTAACATCGTCAATGATTGGGATGTTGAAATAAGAAATATCGCCATGATGAGGTATCGAAAGCAACATCACCACACGTTGGGATGTCGAAATGAGTAATACCACCAGCGTACAGTGGTTGATATCAAAAATGAGTAATGCCATTGAAAAGAATGTGACATTGAAATACCTTCATGAGTAAGTAGGCAATGAGACGTTATTGTTATGTACAGTTTGAAAGTCATATGACATATATGGTTATTGGAATTATTTGATATATGAGACTTGGACATACTTAAATTATGAAGTGTTGATGATGACCGACTATTGTCGATAACAATTTATATTATTATTATTATTATTATTATTATTATTATTATTATTATTATGAAAATAGTGGGTACCATGGATAGTTTTTTCGGTTACCGCACTTGCTCAGAACAATGCTTTTTACGAAAACCTTTTAAACTGTATTTCTGTTCAATATGATTTTATATCGCATTAGTAATATTGTTTTCAGATCCTGATGAAGACTTTGTTGAGCAGTCATACATTTGAAGACGTAGTTTAGCTTGGTTAGTATTGTATGACATATGTCAAGAGGACTTTTTCATCGTTTAGTTATTTTCTTATGTGAGATGTTATAAACGTCCGATTTTGAGGCTTTGAAACTTATTATATTCTTTCAATTTTTGAATTGATGTAAACAATTATTTTGGATTATTATTATATTAAATATTTATTCAGTATTTATTTAAAATTTTTTTTTATTTATTATGTTTTATTTTAACTATTTATTTTTGATTATTTATTAATATAAGGAACGGCGTTAGAAGCTGGGTCACTGAAAGCATTTTAGTGGTGGGCTTAAAATACTTTGCTGAAAAGGCTGACATCTTTGACAAGTGTTTTAGATTCCTAAAATCAAATTTCAACCTTTTGACTTGTCCAACCCATATCTTTCTCTGCAACTTGGCGGCCCTTCCACAAGTAGTTAAAAAACTATGAAGTTCTGAATGCATTTTTTTGGCTATTTGATGGAAGTAAGCCACCAAACAGAAAGGAAATGACAAAAAACAGATAATGTCCGTCAAAGGCACCCGTTATTGGATTGGCATTTTGTTCAAACCAGAGATTTAAACCTTAAAAATAAATTTTTGTATAATAAAATATTAAAAAATATGACATTAAATTCTTGCTATGAGATCCAACACTTTACAACCTGTGGTTTTTCAGGTCTCATTATTTGAGGGGAAATTCTACATTATTACTAAGTGGTATTTTTATTCTCTATATAAGTTAATTATATTTTATATCACATCAATTAGGAGTATGGTTTTTTTTTTTTTTGCTAATTTGAGGACTGAGGAGTATGGTTATTATTAATAATACCGTACTATGACCTTTATTTGAGGCTTTAGGCTATGCAATCCTTTGACCATTGAGAAAAATTGAAAGCACGTTACGCAAGGTATAAACTCACCCTGGCAGCATTCTTGATAGCCGAAGTCTCCATGTAAACTGTTTGACAAAGTTCTCTTTCGCAATTGGAAGATGTTGAGATATAGCACAGACTTCAGAGATCATATATTCTAAAATGATATAAAGGGCATGTGAATGCAACTGTTTGTTTGCATATAAAGCATGGTAGCTAGTTGGAATTAGGTGAGTATTGTCGTGAACCATTTGGATTTTGGAATATCATATACTAGGTGATAGACCATGCTTTTTGGATTTTTAATTTTTATCAGTACTATAAAAGATATTAAACAAAGAATTAGGTACAAGGGTTAATTTGTTTTTATTCTTAAAAGACTGCTTCCGTTGTGTTTCCTTTTACCCTTTTGTGTTGCTTTGTTTACCACGTTTTCCTTTAAGGCACAATCATTATTCACGATTTCATCTTGCGTATAATGTACTGACAAAGAGTCAATCACCATGAGGAGGTTGTATAGTTTTTGTTAGGAGTTGTGATATTTGAATAATAAAATTGTTGTCCAACATCATATAAATATATAGTATAACATTTGTTTATTATTTTACTTTCTCTCATCATTTAAATCATTACTTCAAAACATCATTTAACGTATGATGTCTATACTTATTATCATATTTTATTGTCAAAATATCATTTTTTTTAGCAATGTTGAAGTTGTATACATGAGCATATTGTGTATGTTTCGTTGTGTAATTAAGTCAAGGTAACCCTTTTGCAGTATAGAGGAGGAATTCAACAAATTTCATTATTGAACGGAAGGTTCTATATGTATATAATAATGAGTTAAATAAATACTCCTATATGACTTGGTAAAAGAATATAAATTTCAAAGCTTCTTTTTGGTTTTGGTCAAACCAATCTTAGATGTACCGTGCAGTGTGCACTGAAAGTTTACTACTCTTGAGGTTTTGAACACTTTTCAACTTAAGCTTGTTTCATTTAATTAATATAAGGGTGTTGTTATTTAGTATACTAAAAGCACTTGTTAAATAATTAAAATATAGATACTTTAATTAAAAAATATAATTATTTTTTAATTTTCAATGTATTGAATATATTAATTTTCAATAAAAATTTATGCTCTTTTTGATTCCTTATCCGGTCCTCTTAGATATTGATTAGCATTTGTCTTAATATAATAAGATTTTAATAATTAGTGTCCTAAAAAATTGATAAAAATTAATTTTTATCATGAAAGAAAGTGCATTCCATCTTAATATATTAAATACATTATTTCTTAATAAAAACTTATTTTTTTTAATTCCTTAACAAATGGCTAGTATTTAACATACAATAATTAAAATATACATATGGCTCTTTCGATTCAAAATATATGTTGTTTAACGCAGTGTTTAAAAACCGATTTAATCGGAGGATCGGAAAGATCATTGATTCAAGGTTTAACCGATTCAATCGATTTAATTGGTGGTCAAACCATAAATACATATTAATGAAGAGAACAATAAAAAAGTAGAATTTCAATCCAAGTTCCAACTTTTCATATCAACTTCAAATTGTCAATTGCTGATTAGTAAGCAATTGTTATAATTTTAGCATTGAGTTACATTAACTATAACATGTAAGAACTTCCAATTTAGGTGAATTGGGTCTGAACTAAAACTTATAGTCTCCAAACAAAACGAACCAAAAATACCTTACTTTTTTTAAAAAAAAAAAAGTGAAACAATGAACCGATCGGTTTCCGAAAACCGGTTTTATGATGGTTTAACCGCTTTTGCATTGGTTTAATTGATTTTTGTATGGTTAAACCGCATTCCCAGTTTTTTAGTCGGACCAGGAGCGGGAAGGCATCTAGTCCATGGTCCAACCGGTGGAACCGGTTTGGTTAGACCAATTTTTAAAACACTGATTTAAAGTAATGCATCAGAATTAAAAAAAAAGTTACAAATAGCCTTAGTTTTAAAAAATGTAAATACACCAGTAAAAAAATGTAATTACATTTAATTAAATTATCTTTTACTGAATAGTCAAAATTTACTATTGTATTAGTGTAGTCTTCATTCTATTTGGTGGAGATATCAAGAGATAAGAATAAAGATAAAAAAAAAGACTATAATAAGTACTTTAAAAAGTAACAAAAAATTAAAATAAATCAATTTTCTAAAGTAGTTAAAGGAGTAAATACTTAAATAATGAACGCTTACCGATGAGAAAAGCAAGAATTGAATCTAAAACGATTAAGATAAGATTCCTCTAAAGTGAAATCCTTTTTAAAATGAATAAGTAAAAAAGTTTTCATCCGTAGATGATTTAATGGATTTAAATCTTTGTGCACTTTATCAAATCAATGATAAATTTTTTTTATTTATTCACTTTAAACGAGTTTTTGTCAAGCAAATGATATTAATCCAACAATAGATAAAACCTTACAAAGAGAATAGCGAAAATATTGGGCTTATAAATTTCGTAGTCTTTCTTCACCGCATTGATCTGGTCCTTCCATAATCATATGCAGCAGAGAATCCTAAACTTGATCATGTAAATGAAACAATCTCTGAAAGTGAGGTCTAAGTCTAACATAGACTCCTAAAACAGAACAAAAGTTAAAAAATATTTTAAAAGGATAAAGACAAGGTAAAAAAATAAAAATATATACGAGTCAGAAAAATGACAGACCTTGACTCAGTCTAATGATCCTTAATTATTGTGTTTTTTGCAATGAATTATTCTAACTGAAATAGTAGTGAAGTATTAAATTATTAATGCTGTGAAAAAGGCAAGTCCTTTCTCTATCTTCTTGTTTACTAGTAAGTGAGTTGGTGCCTTGGTGGGTCATAGGAGGATCAAATCACGTTTTAAAATATTAATATATAGTGGAAAGGGGGAAAGTGTTAGTGGTTAGATTTAGAACAGTCAAATTAATCCTTGACCTCTCAAGGAATCAAATCAAAAGGAGCCTTTCACATTAAAGACTCATGTTCAAAATTTAAATATTGTGTGGAGACGGAACCTTGGGAATTTGTGCTTCCATACATAAATTTTGCAACTTCAATTGAAAATTATATGTTATATACAATTAGATAAAAAAAATTAAGTTTAAATATACTTTTGATCCTCTATTATTGATCATGTATAATTTCGATCGCTATAATTTTTTTATGCATATTTAATCCCCTTATTTTTTAAATGTTGTAAATTTGGTCATTCCGTCTAATGTCTGTCAATTTTTTCAATAATCAACATAGAGGAATCATTTTTCTAAACGCATGAAACCTCTAATTAAAGTTCTCCCTCATTTAGCTTTCCAATCCAACATGATTCAATGATTCCTCTATGCTATATACTGCTTTTGTCCCTCCTTTTGGGGACCTTTTTTTCGGTTCTACCATAGATCCTTTACCATAGAAACTCAACCAGATATTTTATGCATTTAAAGCAGTTGTTCCTTCTTGTTAATCATTGAAAAATTGATGGACATTAGATGGAAGAATTGAATTTACAACATTGAAAAAATAGAGGGACCAAATGTACACCAAAAAAATTTTAAAAACCAAAATCGCACATGATCTATAATAGAAGGATTAAAAATGCAATTAAGCCAAAATGTTATTGAAAATTAGACTAAGTTTAAACATTCCAAGTGGCGTGGATGGTGAGTATGATTGGTGAAATGTTGACTTTTGCTTTCAAAGTCAATAGGAAATAATTACTTCATAAAGGAAAAGGAAATTGAGTTCAAGGCGGAAAAGTGTTTAGTGATGTGGATTGATAAGCTAGTTTACATTAAAATTATGCTGCAAGACAAGGCAAAACTACCAAGACTTGTGCTTGTCAAAGAATTGCTGCAAGTGCAATATAGAAAACTTGTTATTTAAGTTACATTAATTAGTGCATTATGTGCTTGGAGGAGAGCCTTTCCTTCAAGATATATGCGCATATGGAGGATTTCTTTTTGATACATTTTGAAGTTATTACTACTTAATCTATATTTTTGCATATTTATCAACTCTAACATGACTAATATCTTTTGTTCGATCATGATAATCGTATGACTTATATTCAAAATAAAAATCTTTTATTAATAGACAAATTGTATTTTTATATACGAATGGTGGTTAGGATGGAGTTTTGAGATATAATAAAATCATTTTTGTATCTTTACCTGATAATTTAAACCTTTCGTTGAGTTAATATTTAATATAGTACATAGGTAAAGCACAGCTCATGCTCTGTCACACTTTAAATCTAAAGTATTTTGTATAAAAAGCGCTCAAGACATTTATAATCATTTCAAAGCCTTTTATCAAGTTTATAGAAAAACTAATCCATTGAAGGTTTGAAGTAAGCTTGGGACTGTGGTTACAAAGAAGTAATTTTGCGATTTTATTGGCAGGCCTCCATTAATTAATTTGCTTTCTGGCCACGAAAGTAGAGCCTGTTCTGCTCTAGTTGAGAGGGTAAGGTACATGATCAATGGCAACTACAAGTTCATTGTCTTTATTGTCAGAGAAAGAAATGCTATAGCTAATTCACTGGCTTACTCCACCTTCATTGTTTCAACTACATTACTTTGAGTGTATTTTCTCACTCTTCAGCCTCAATGTGTATACTCATATATTATACAAATTTGATTGGACTAATTAATTAAAGATCTCATTTATAAGATTAACGATTGATTGACATTCTACCAACAAGGGTGTTAAGAAAGCTTTTTCATAACATTTTCACTTAAGTGATCATGTATTTCATTTTGCGTGACAATCACTTCTTCCTACTTGTTCATGTATACGCTATAATGCAAATTATAGGTTGCCAGTTGGTTCAAAGGCCTAGCTTTAGATGATTGATTATTGTTTCATCAAAAAAAAAAAAAAAAGATGATTGATTATTAGAGGGGGGAAAACCTTGAAATATTCAGGTAAATGTGCATGTTCTATATATTGCGAGTGCACATATGGCATGTTCTTTCAAGTCCCCTTCATACTATTATTCTCTTTATATATTGAAGAGTTTTTCTAGAATCATATCTCTCTAATTTTGAGTAAAATGTTTGTTTCATATCTGGGTTACAATATGATTTCCCATGACTTCCTAAAGATTTTATTAGTTACGACTTTACGCTCAATTATTAAAGAAAAACTTGAGCTTATATTTAAATTGTCTCCTTTCTTATAGTTTCAATTAACTTCTCATGCCAAAAAAGATTAACTTAAAAATTGATGGAGAATATTTTTCCTAGGTTTAATTACTTTGCAGGTGTGCAAATTATTTAGAAATTTTTAAATAGGTCCCCGAATTAAAAAAATTTGTAACTGGGTCCTCGAATTTTTAAATAATTTGTAATTGAATCTCTACAGTTTAAACGTTTATAATCGGGTTCTTGAACTTGTAAATAAATTATAGGTTAAATTACTCTTTTGATCCTTCATTTTTTTAATTTATTTAATTTGGTCGCTTACTTGCTAAACGTTAAGCAATTTGGTCCTTTCTGTTAAATTTCATTGTTAAATTGAATAAATTAAAACAATTGCGGACCAAGCTGAATAAATTAAAATAAATGAGGGACCAAGTTGAATAAAATATAGGGACCAAGTTGAATAAAATAAACAAATGAGGGACCAAAAGAGTAATTTAGCCAAAACTTAACAGTGAAACTTAACGAAAAAGACCAAATTGCTTAACGTTTGACATGTAAGGGACCAACTTGAATACTTTTAAAATAGAGGGACCAACTTGAATAAATTAAAACAAATAAGGGACCAAAAGAATAATTTAGGCTAAATTATAATTAGGTCCCTGGGGTAGGGAGAGACATTTTAAAAACATTTGCTATTGTGAGTGATCTAATGAGTCTATTAACCTCCAAGATAGACGATAATCCTAAAAGAAGTTTTATAGGGTGCTCTAATTACAAGGTTGTTCTGCTATCCTAGAGACCTAATTACAAATTATTTTCAATTTTAGAGACCCAATTACAAACATTTAAAGTATAGGGACTCAATTACAAAGTATTTAGAAATTCGGGACTCAGTTACAAATTTTTTTAATTGAGACCTACTTACAAATTATTTATAAGTTTAGGGACCCAATTACAAATGTTTAAAGTGTAGGGACCTAATAATAAAATATTTAGAAATTCCGGAATCCAGCTACAAACTTTTTAATTGGGACCTAATTACAAATTATTTATAAGTTTAGGGACTCGATTACAAACGTTTAAAGTGTAAGGACTCAATTATACAATATTTAGAAGGTCGGGGATCCGGTAACAAACTTTTTTAATTGGGGGAGCTATTTAAAAATTTAAAAATTCTTATATAATTTTGCGGACATACAGAGTAATTAAACCTTTTTTTCTAAAGTAAAAAAGAAGGACAAAATTATTCCTCTTAAGTGTGAATGTTATTACTAGACGATCCCCTGAACTTTTTTATTGTGGCTTTAAACCTCTTTAAATTTTTAATGTAAACTGAAATTGTTAAATTGTTAACTTTTAACGTCCCTAGTTCCAAAAAAATTTGAATAACAACGATTTTAACTTTGAATAATTAGCCTAAATTTTTTGACTAAGTTATAAAATTACACTGTCGGCACTTGAAACCTTTCTCTGGTTTGGTCAATGAAGGTTGTATTACTGGGTAATAACAAATCACATTTTTTCATCATTTAATGATATGATCCAAGTTGGAATCACCAAAATTAAGGATCTATCCATGAGCTTATTCTTAGTTCTTATACAAAAATTAAAGAGAAGAATGGGGAAGAAAAAGGTCTCTTGATACCCGAATTGTAATTAAGAAGAAACCAAGTAAATTGAGGCATTCTAACATAATGATACTTGGAATTAAACAAAGAAAATGAACATTAAAGAGAAGGGCAGAATCGAAATCAAATAAACAAGATGAAAGACAAAAGTAAAATAGAAAATGGAATGGAAGATGAAGGGGAAGGCGTCACAATCATTCATGGAATTAGATGACTGATAAGCCAAAGATGATTCACCACAAAGAGATAGAACTCTTTGATAAGAATTAAGTAAGTTCTAATCCAAGAACTTGAAGAATAGCCATATTGCTCAACTGACAAAAACAATCCAAATGAGTAATTCTTAATTGGCTTAATTGCACTTTTAGTCCCTCGAGTATCACGATTGTGCAATTTTGGTCCCTCAGGTTTTAATTGCGCCAATAAGGTCCTCCAAGTATCACGATTGTGCAATTTTTGTCCCCCAAGTTTCAATTGCGCCATTGGGTCCCCCAAGTATCATGATTGTGCAATTTTGGTCCCCAAAATATTACGATATCGCAATTTTGATCCTCCAAGTATCACGATTGTGCAACTTTTAACATCAATAGCCTACAAAGCACATATGCGACTGATTTGGCACTTAATGAGACTAGCTTGACAGCTTACATGTCATTCTTATGTGACACTTAATGATGTGCATTTGATCATTAAATTGTGTGAGATGTCAATGATGTCTTATAAGAATGTCCCGTAAACTGTCAAGTTGACTTCACTAAGTGTCAAATCAGTCTCACGTGTCTTATGTAGGCTACTGACGTTAAAAATTGCACTATTGTGATACTTGGGGGACCAAAATTGAATAATCATGACACCTAGGGGATCCAATTGACGCAATTGAAAACTTAAGGACCAAAATTGTACAATCTTAATACTTGGGGGTTCCAATTGGCGCAATTAAAATCTAAGGGACTAAAATTGCACAATTGTTATACTTGGGGGACCAAAAGTGCAATTAAATCTTCTTAATTTCATTCAAAGTTAAAAAAAAAGATAGATGTTACATCACTATGTATAGACTTTTATTCTAAGGAGGTGGCGGCTAACCCTAATCTTCTCCTAAGTAATGCCTACTTCAATATAAAGAATTTATCTTGCACAAAAAACACAACCCAATACAAAGAAAGCCCAAAATACAAGAAAAATCTCGTCCAGAATTTCGCCTTAATCTTGTAGTCCGGTTTTCACCATGATGGAAGCCGAATACGGTCTTGCGCTATAAATACTACTTGTAGAGAATTCTCTTAGATTTCCAACGCCACCAAGAATACCTCAATCGGACAATTAACTTATTAACGTTGGCCATAAAAAAAAAAAATCAACCACCTACAGAGGCTTATGCTATTACTTTGTACTGACTTGCAGATAGTGTATAATATGGTGAATGCAAAAGTGTGGACACAGAACACATATGCAATAAATATGATGCATGCGTATTCAATTTAGCCATGTTTTTAGGCTACTTAGCCAGGTATATTCAATTTTTTGGGGTATAGTGTGAAAATTAACATTTTTACTTTAAACCAAAAGTTTATGGGGGTTAGTGACAAAAAATAGTTTAAGAAGGTCGAGTGATAAGTGATGAAACATGAGAAGGGGAAACTGTAATGTACCTTAAAAAAGAAATAGTTCCTCACTTTCATGTGTGGCTATCATCTTTACTACTTTTGTTTTTGGAAAAGGCAAAAATAACATTAGAAAAAGTATAACGGGTACTCAAAACCCATATACATGTTATAAGCAAACTGCCAAAAAACCAACCCCAACCTATACTACAGCAGCTAACAAACTATAAGCAAATACATTGACTCGGGTTAACACATCAACCTATCATCTTTACTAGTTAGTCTATTTGGATAAATATCTGACAAACGTGATTTTGAATGAAATTGATTTTATAGAATTGATTTAAATAAAATTCAGTTTGAAGGAAAGTGGTTTATCTTTTTTGAATGTTTTTATTTTGAAAGTAAGTTTGATGTAAAACCTAATGTAATTAAGTAGAAGCTACACTTAAGGTAAAATTGATTTTGGAATGCAAAATCATTTCCCCAACACAAAGCCAAACATCTTTAAAAATGATCAAACCCACATTTGACCATTGCAAACTTGAGTTTGGTGGTTGTGGTTCTCATCGTGGAACCAAAGAGGCACTTATTCTCTCTGCTTTTTTTTTTTTTTCAAAGAAAAAAAGTTGTAAAATATGATAAGTGCCATAGTTACTTGAAAACATTAAAAGTTTAAGGTACTTATTGAACTTAAATGAGTAAAATTTAGTCACTTGACCCCTAAAAAGATTAATGTGTAAATGGTTTCATCAATAGAAAATATATTATGAAATTATTTTGAAGATTATATCTTAAATCCCTGTTTTGTGTATACAGGCGAAGAAATGGGAGAGTAGAAGATTTGGAAAAGCCTTACAGAGCCCAAGCTGGAGAAATTTCCCTTAGCGGAATTTCTGTCGCTAAGCGAATATGTCCCAGGTGATCTCACAGACGGGTTTAAGATTCGCTTAGCGAGACTAAATTAGCTAAGTGAATTTGTCCCAGGTGAGCCGACAGATGATCATAGACAAGTGATCCCACAGACAGGTTTTGAATATTCGCTTAGCGAAAATGAATTCGCTAAGCGAAGTTGTCACAGCAGCAGGGAAGTTTGGAAAATCAAATTCGCTTAACGCGATCATCTGCGCTAAGCGAATACCTTTCTTCCACTTGAAGAATTCTTCATTCGCTTAGCGAATATGTATGGGCTAAACAAATTAATCATTTACTGGTACCCTGTTTTTAAATTCTGGGTGATATAAAAAGAAAGAGAGAGGCTCTCTCGAAGGAGGACTCCCACACTCTTTTTCTCTGATTAAGGAACGAAGACAGAAGCTGCTTCACCTGTTCAATCATTGAGGAGATTCATTCTTTCACCTTTTTGTTGAAAGCTTCCATGGAAATGGACTGCTAACTCCTCTTTTATTGGGATTGAATGTAATCAACTCTTATTTATGTATCTATAAAAGATTCTAGTGTTTTCATATTAATCTCTGTATTGGTTTATTGCTTCTAATATGTGTTTAATGCTTGGTTTGGCTTGATCAACAATCATTTCATGATATTGGATTTGGAAAACTGGTTTTACATCTGAACTTGTTAGAATCAGCTGTAATATTAAGTCACTAGGAATAGGATTAATGTTACAATCTTGTTTACCTGAACTTAATGCTTTTGATTAAATCACTTGATTGAGGAATCATCATGTATTTAATTCAAATGATCAATTCAACTTTAACTAAACAATTAGTATAGTTGAAGGATTTGGTAAGATAAATCAATACTAGATTTGATATGGAAATGCAACGAATCAACTAGATACCGCTAAACGGAGTTGATGAAATTCAATCCCAATGCCTTTAAATACTTGAATCACAACCTTTTAATCTTTGTTCATGTTACAAGTTTAAAACTACATCAAAAGTCTCTTTACACTTCACTTTAGTATAAGAATAGTTGAATGGCTTGTTAATATTATCAAATCTCTGTGGATACGACCTTAATACACTGTATTAGGACGACTATAAGGCTTATTCATTGAAAATTCTTATCAAAATACAAGCAGTTAATTGAATAAGCTAACAATACATCAACTAAAAGGTCAAGTGGCTCTTCTAACCATATCATCTTGTCACTAATGGACTTTTCAACCTACATGTGCCAAACAATGGGCAACCTCATGAGCTACACGAGGAACATGATTACTAGGAAAGAATCTGGGCAGCCCCGATCGCAACGCGCCTGTAACATGATCTCGGAATCTCCATATAATTGTTGTCTATTATCATTAAAAGGGGGCCGTGGAGTTTGATCGATTAAGTCACATCGACAAATCCCATCTTCACCTATTGGGACTCTCCTTTGGCCACCCATGAAGTCAAAAAGACCTAGGCAAGGCCTATATGAAGTTAAAATATGTGATCTCAATTTAACGTATGTTTGGATGAACGTTTGAGAAATGTTTTTGGATAAAATTGATTTTGTAGAATTGATTTCAATATAACTAAGTTTTAAGTGAAGTGATTTATGTTTGGATGTTTTTATTTTGAAATCGAGTTTGATGTAAAATTTAATGTAATTTGTCAATCTAAAAGCAGAAGCTATTCCTAACTGTTTCTGATAGAATTGATTCTGGATACAAAATTGTTTTCCCAAACGTGTAACCAAACACCTATTTTTATACTAGAACCACGTTTGACAAGTATAAAAGCAATTTTGGTACTTCCCACCGTGATTCCAAACACACCCTAAGGTGATGCACAAGATGTTGTATGGAATAATGTCCTTAACATGAGCCAATTGCTGCTGTTTTATGTTTACTGATATGGATTGGTTTGCAGCTTATCATGGGGGAGGTTTTATGAAACAGAATGGTATTAGATTCCCTTAGTTTGTTTGGAATTGTTGGCAGAAAGTTGTATAGGTGCTGCTTTTTCTTGTTTACATATAGGGACCCTAAATGTAATTAGATGTATTTTACCCCTTGTACTTATCAATACTATTATTTGTTTACCGAAAAAAATTTGTTGTTGATCAGTGGCTCATTTGTCACATTTGCCTCATCATTTGGAATTAAAAGCGTAAGTTCACTTATAAGAGGCACTTCACTATTAAGGGTTTTAAAATAAGGTTTGCAACCAAAATTAAGATTATAATATTGTGATTTTAGTAGTCTTCGCAATCACGTCGCAGTTGTATTGGCTGTATTTTTCTATAATTATCTACAATGACGATAAATATAATGTAACCACAACCATGATCGCAATTTAAACCCTTGATTCTGACAATTGAATACCGACCATGAGATCAACCATGCAGTCAAGATTAATTTAGTGCCTTTTGGTTTCATGGGCTCTCAATCTTTCATTCCTTACCTCCCCTTGATATTCCTCCTTCTCTTTTCCTAATTAAAGTCCTCCATCTTCATATTTTACTGGAACTGGGGTTTGGTTAAGAGAGTCCTCATCACTTCACGTTATCCTTCTCTCCAAATTTTCATCCTTTCTATAATTCTCTTAGGGTCTGTTTGGGACTTTGGAGGAGAAGGAGAAATGAATGGGGAAGGGAGGATAGTTCCCCACCTTGCATGGGCCTTATTTTCCAACAAAAGAACCAAAACCCCCAATTTGAGAAAAATAAAAAAAATAAACTAGAGGAAGATTTTAAAGGACTTTCCATGCTTTTAAAATTTCTATACATCATTCTTTTTATTTTAAAAAAACTCTCAAAATGTCTTTTCTCCTTTCCGTTCCCCTTCCAACTCCCAAACAAACCTTTAATTCCCTATTTTAATATTTTTTGGCTTTCTAGTTTGCTTTGAGGGAGAGTGTTCATTGTGACACCCTCAAACCGGTATCACGTTTGTAACCCAAAACACCAGTAAAGACGTTAAATAAAACTTGTTGATTTTACTTTCGAAAAAACGGTTCATTTAATATATCTTATTAAATCCTGAAAAATTGTGATAAATTTTTTTCTTATTTATCAACCATAAATAACCACAACTCAGAGTAATAGCCGAATGCTCATATATATATATATCATCAACTGGTCATATACAAACGACCTATGGACAACATGTCCCTTTTCAAAAGAACTAGGAAAGTAAGCTGATAAAAAGCTAAAAACTAGGCAATGATAGTCTGGAACCATATCTCTAAAACTCATGGCCATCAGTAGCCGCTAACAGACTATCCAAAAATCGTTGTCTCAAAAGAAAAGTCTACGCCCTAAGATGGTCAGACTAGCGGAAGCCGTTGGATAATCCCCCAAAGAAGGGTCCAACTGATCCATCAGAAGAGTGGTCGGGGGAAACTACATCCCCATTAACCATCCCTGCGTCCCCAGCTCCCTCAGCCGGAGCATCCCTGTGTTCCAAAGGATAATACTCAGGAGTCATAATGAGCTCCTCCTCCTCGGGATCCTCCCCAGGATCCTCCTCCTCTTCCTATTCCTCCTCCCCTTCTGGCCCCATGGGCACCAAAACAATCGGAGGTGGAGGGGATAAGGGTGGCTGCTGTTGTAGAGGCTGGGCTGCTAGGATGTGGTGCTGTAACTCCCCGTGATCCACCAAGTACTGCAGCATCATCCAAATCGGTGGCAACGGGATCTGAACAGTCTCGACCGTATGTATCCTCTCCTGAGGTCCCACCTCAGAGTACAGACTGGGCCAGTGTACGCCGCGCTGATAGCCCCGGGATATATGACCCAGGCGGCAGGGTCCTCTCGATGATCAAAGGTGAGGGAGCGGACTCCCGTGTATGCCAATCCCTCGCTCCCTAGGCTCATCTGTACGTATAATATATATACCAGAAACAGAACAGTCCAGAAAATATGCAAGGGTGCGAAACAAATATATGAATCCAAAAACGACAACTACATGCCCAAACATAAACAGCAAATCCATATAATATATCTCACCTAATATTATCATGCATCACATAGTACAACATATATGTTCATGTACTAGCAATAAAATACAAGAGTTTCGTACCCCACAATCAAAGTTATTCTCTAAACTTATGCATGACACTTCCATATATCTTAACTAATAATTAATTCTAGATTTCTGGAAATCCCATCAACATCAGAATGAGCTGATCAGGCTCTAAAATCATTGGCCCGTAGGCCACAATAATTATCACCAAAAACGGCCCAAACGTAAGTACTTAACCTCCCAGATATATAATCCATGGGTGCGCATGTTAGTGGTACTTACGATGTATAAGTCATACTATATTGTCCAACTCAGGGCACATTACGCACAGCCCACGGCACGTATGACATCATTGTCCATCAAGGCACAATGTTACATACTGATAAATAGTCATCTCAGGTTCCCCTTGCCTATCAAGGTCCCCTGTTTTCACGGCACGTCCCCCCGTTTTCACGGCACGTCTGCCCAACACATAAATACATGAGAAACTATTTAGTTTCCGATAATTGATCTTTATCGCATCAATATTTCCTCGTTGTAGCATCAATGCTAACAACCATCATAATGTCTTAGACTCTTTAAGCCTCAAAAACATTTTTCTCAAAACAGGACATCTAGTCCAAAAGCAACTCAAATCCAACATCCCTAACCGATGCACCAGTTTAGAATTTTGGATTCAAGATCATAAAAACATCATCAAGCTTATAGGACCACAAAGATCGTCTCTAAGCCGACAGGACCACAGCTAATATGGATCTTTGATCTACGTGTTTCTGCAGAACCCTAGAACCCCGACGTCTCGGTTTCTAGTTTCTAAGTTTTAAAACCACTTTTCTTGAAAACTCAAAAACCAAAAACCTAAATCTCCGACACTTACACAAAGTCCTCAGGATCGGTTTTCCATAAAACAAAACGTAGTCCAAAGACCATTTCTTTTTTCGGTAAAACACAAACCTTAAAATAAAGCTTGTAAAAACCATTTTCTTGGATAAAACCAACTAATTTGAAAATCATGTTTCTTAAAACGCTTTTGCTCAAACGATTAACCTTATTAATTTAAAAACTAATAAAGGTTTCTAACGCCCTATTAATCTTAAAAACATCGTTTTTCATTATTAAGAACACATTTTCATAACTCTGTCATTTTAAGTTAACTTTTTTTTTAAGAGCAACTATTTATTTCTATTTTATTCTAAAAGAGATAATTTATTATTTTCTCTTAAATTAAATTGAGAAACAATAAAACACATTTATTTTCTCAATTCTACATCTCAAGCTTTTAAAGCTTTTAAGTTACACGATATCAGATCCTAATTGATATTAGGTCCTCTAACGCCTTAAATCCCACAACAGGGCACACGATACATCCATACATTTATTCAACAGTTATATCATGTATCCACGTGTATCAGCAGTTACGTCATGCATAGTCAAATCAACAGCAATAAATAAAACACTCCACCAATAATCAGATACAGACATTTATTTACAATACAAACACCAATGCAGGATATAGCTGTCGGAATTGGAATTCCTCAGGTTTATCCCCTTACCTCTTGAAGTTCCAAGGGTAAGCAGCAAACATCCGATCGATCTGAAAACTTGCTCGACTAGTTGCCGATCACTACATACATACAATCAATAGAGGCATTAACTCAAAAATACAAAGATTTCTCCCATTGCACTATCCCTAGGGTTCGGTCCTATGGTATGAAAAATAGCTAGGGAGCTCCAAAAATTCTCATTTCTTGGATAACACCCTAACTAAGTGTGGTAACCCTAGATGTCAACTCAAAACATCAAAAATCAACCAAAAACCCTACCCTACACTTAAGAGGGTTTCAGACTCTGACTAATAAAATAGGCTAAAGAGATATCTTGGCTCTAAACTCTTGGAAAATACCAGTATGTCATGAACCTAGGCCATAGAAATTGGTTTGGTATTAAAAGGATTCTTCTATGATTTTTCATGGATTTTTGGAGATTTAGGGACAAAACCCTAACATCTATGATCATGGAAATTTAGGGGAGATAAATGAGAGATAGAGATGAGGATCTACCTCCTAGGATGATCTCCTTCAAAAACAAGTGAAGAAGCTTCAAGAAATCTCAAGGTTTTAAGCTCCAAAAATGGAGTTCCAAAGGAGAGAAAATGAGAAAGAAGAGAAAAGAGTGAAGATGGGGGTTTGGATGGGGCTGGTCGAAGGTGAGACTGAGTAAGGATGAGAGTGAATTAGATATTTCTTAAGTAAACTTAAGAGTTAAGTCATGGTAAAAAAAATGGTAAAAGGTAAATAGTAAAAACTAACCAAAGGCAATTTGGTCATTTCACGTCTCGACATTTTGAAAATCTTCACGACACTGGTAGGAATCCCCAGATGACTTAAACATAGCCTTGGTATGAAAATTACCGGCTCAATGTTCTTGAAAAACCCTAACACAGCTCGAATAGCCTCCCTGATCGATTATCGATCTGAATATAAAATATTATTTATATTTTTGGACGTCAGGACACATTTTAGCAAAAAAGGTAGATGATTGAATTTTAAGACTAATGGTTATGACTGTTAGTCAAAATGAGGTCGTGATAATATAAAAACACTATCATCCGTGAAACATAGATCGGGCTCCATTTGAGTTTTCGACCCAAAACTTAACCGTGGGCTCCTACGATTATATGAAGCATGAATATGATTTTAGTTTTCCCAAAATCATTTTCTAAAGCATAGATAAAAATATAAACTCATTACTTGAGTTTATCGTTCTTAAAAAGCACGAAAAATCGAGATATTACATTCATGGTGAGTTCTCACAAGGGGAGAATGATGCCTCAATACTCCCTATTTTTATTATTTTTTGGCTTTCTAGTTTGCTTTGAGGGAGAGTGTTCATAGTGAGTTCTCATATGGGGAGAGTGATGACTCCATACTAGATATATCGTTCCGGCGAGGGATTCTATTGTTTTGGGTCATAAGGATTTTCATAGATGGCTAGATGGATTGAAAAAGAGAGCGTGTGATGAGGTTTTAATTAGTGGAAGATTCTATGATATTTTTTTGGATATCATATCTTTGTCTATGTAATCCAATCAGATGGTGAGAACTTTGAGCCTGTTTGGCAAGGCAATTTTACGAGCTTATAGCGAATAGCTTATAGCGGACGAGAAAGTAGCCCCGTTTGGTAAGCGCTTCTGTCACGAGCTTATAGCATTTTTTCACGAGCTTATAGCGTTTTTTCCAGACGCTATTTGAAGTAGCGTTTGAGTTTATAGCTTATAGCGTTTCATTTTTCTTTCCACTTTTATCCTTATTATCTACATTTAATTCTATCTTTATTCTCTTCTATCTCTTTTATGTAAAATTATTAATGAAGATGTCCTTTTATGTCTTTTTATATTTTTCAGCTAGTTCAACCGCTAGTTTTACCAAACACTTCCACAAAAAATAAGCTAGCTTATCTGCTATCCGCTATCAGCTATCACATCCGCTATCCGCTATAAGCTATCCGCTATCAGCTAGCTTATCCGCTAACAGCTAATTTTATCAAACAGACCCTTAGCCTCCTATGATATTCATATGACTCAATTAATTGAGATAATACATTCTAATTGAATATACGATATCCAAATCCTTTACTTCCCCAAAATATCATAACAATGGTCGTAGTTAGTCTTGCGTCAGATAGTTGGGATACCCTATAAATTATATATGATACCAGATTGAGTCAGCTTTATTTTCCTTTTTAGTGGAAGCCTACGAAAGCAATTTTCATGAATCTATAAATAAATATAACCAAAGCAATCTATGGCAGAATGTGTGGACCATGAAAGTGACTTCTTTGTGCCTTGAATGTGGGGAGGTTGGAGCCAACCCGAGTGCATCCACATCCACAGAGATGTTTTTTTCCCTCTATGAATGCTCAATACACCTAACAAATGACCTGCCCTCTTCTATATTGATAACGACTTCCATCGTCAAAACCAAATACTACCACAATACTTTATTACGCCACTAACAATAGAGATAAAACAAATTTTGGTCAACAATCTCATGCTTTTTAATTATTATTTTATTCGTTTGATTCACAAAAAATGTCAGGTTCTTCCATTGAAAAAAAAATAAAAAACGCCAAAGGAGCATAAGTTGTCCCTTCTAATATAAGCAACAGCTGCTTTGAATTTTGAAGTGTTTATAAAAAATTTATAAAAATAAATTCATGTAAATAATATATAAATAATTTATGATTTTTTTATAAGTTTTTTTAATTTATTTTTATAAACTCGTCAGAAAAATTTATGAAAATAAATAACTTTTAATTTTTTTTAAAAAATAATTTATTAAATAAACACTTAATTAAACTATTTATTCAAACACATCTTTTAACTCTAAAATTATATGCTCAACTCTCTTTCATTTGTCATTTCTCGTGAAGTAGTCCTGTCAGATGTACATAAACTTTCCATAATTGACGGCTTTATGTATATACTTTAATTATCAAACCTGTTGCTAAATTAAGCTTTTAGATAATTAGAGTCTTAGCCTTAATTAAAGTTTATATTATGCGATATATGATATACACATGACGCAGTAGTAATTCTTTTATACGTCACACATTTACTTGATTTATGCAATTTTGTTATAGACTTGATTAGTTTGTGGATCGATTTACATGGGGTTCAATGGGAAACAAAATGTCTTTATTTTTTTTTTTTTTTTTGTTGGTTTCAGAACGGAAACAAACCTTGTTAAGTTATGGATCAAATCAACTTGTTGCAAATGTTAGAAAATTAAAAATAGAAATTTTGTATTGAAAAATAATATATTTAATATTTTGAAAATTTTAAAATTGTTATTTCTAATAAAAGAGTTTATAAATTTGTGTTCAGCACAACAATAACATGAAAGAAACTTTTTTTCAGGTATTTCTCTTACTTTCATTCTTTAGTTTACGGTTTATGATGACTATCAGGTATTGAGAGGTAGCTCTGTCAGGTGGTCTAACTCTTTGAATGTATATTCAGCACCATGAAAGGGTGAAAGGAACTCATTTTTTGATAATTCTCTTACTTTCATCCTTTAATTCATAAGCATTAGACATATTTTTCTTTTTCTTCTAAAAATCTCTTAAACAGACAACTGGTTGCATGCTCTTTAACCTTCTGATCACTTTGGTGTTCATATATAAGTGTTAGGCTTTCAGGTATTTCTATTTTTTTATCCTGTACTTTCAGATCGACATGCTTATTTTAATCTGTAGACATGCATTTAATATGTAGATTGGGAAAGTATGAAGCGGAAATAGATGGCTGCAAGTCGTTTTTCGAAGGAATATGAGGACAAAGTCCATGAGTTTAATAGGATTGTAGTTGAGCATGCTGGAAACGTAGTAGTTTCATATGCCCTTGTTTAGATTGTTGTTATTCAAGTCAAATTAGTGCAGATGAGATGGAAGATCATTTAGTCTGTCATGGAATTGATCAAAGTTATACATGTTGGACAATGCATGATGAGACAAGAGATGAATCTAGTGATAATTTGGAGAATAATGTGAGATACGTATCAAATGATACCGACACAAATACATATGTGAGTGACCGTTTTGAAAAGATGACAAATGCGGTTGAAGAGGATCTTCATGATTGTCCTCAAATGTTTGAAATCTTGATAAATGATTTAGATAAATCATTGTTTCCTGGTTGTACGAACTAAATTCAAAAGATTAATTATCAACGATGTTAAGGATGTACAACCTGAAATTGGGCAATGGATAGACTGACAAGAGCTTTACAGACTTACTTACACTTCTGGAAAAAAATCTTGTCGAAGGATAATGTGTTTTCTGGTGGATCGAACATATGATGTTAAACGAATGCTATGCTCTATTGGCATGAACTATGAGATGATCCATACTTGTCCTAATGATTGTATTTTATTTCGGAATGAATATATATGCATTGTTAAGAGTGTCCAAAATGCAATGCCCCACGATATAAGAAGACGAAAGAATCAAGTCCAGAGAATGTGTTATAGTATTTTCCTATTATGCCAAATTTGTTGTAGTGGCTTTTTATGATAATATTTAATTTAAATTTATTATCAGTATAATATTCTTCAATACTATTATTATCTTTTTATTAGGTACGTTAATACATTATTTAAAAAAACTTGACTATAAGCACCAAAAAAAAGAAGAAAAAAAAAACTTGACTATGATTTCCACAGCTATAATTGACAAAAGAAGGCTAAGCAGCTCATAGTTAAGGAGTCGTGGGCATGAATGGTGTTATATGTATCCTAAACGTGGATAACCCTTCAAAACAATCAAATTTCATAGGAGTGCGCATTACTACGTAGTAAGCCACTCATCCATCAATGGCTTGTAATTTATAGTGTATATATAATTTTACGAAGTTTTTGCAAACCGTTTGAGTATGAGATTATTTTATATTAAGAATATTCTGGTTAGTAGTTTGTAATATTTTATCATAATAATTTCTTATATATTGTACATTTGTAGACCAGCTACATTTATCTTGAAGAATAATTTCTAATTTTGGTAAATGTCTTTTCATGCGTGACGTTCTCTATTTTCTCTTGCCTTTCTCCAGTGAAATAATTTGGCAAGACTTATTTCTTGAAGAGCCCGTTGTTGTTACTCAACAACTAACATTTAGAAGAAGTAGGTATATGTCACATAATCAAGTCTCATATATATATATATATATATATATATATATATATATATATATATATGTTGATAGCAGATGTCAAACTTTTAACCATTGATTTTAATTTCATCTAAAGGTTTAAACTTATCAACTTTATTGAAGAGAGAGAATAATTAAAAGTAACATAAATATAAAGTTTGAAAAAATAAAATGTACTTAATGAAGAAATATTTTGAATATCTTAAATTTTATGAAAATTATAATATTTATTTAGTAAATATTTTATGTTATTATTTATTAATAGTTATTATTTTATTAACTGCACATATATAAAAGAATATTTTATTGAAAATGCATATATATTTTTTTAAGTGCAACGTTATTTTACAGAAAATGCATATTTTTTACTAAAATTTTTATACAAACTATTTTTGATTTAATTTTATGCATTAAAAAAAATTATTATTATTAAAAAATAATACATAAAAAATAAAAATTATTAAATTATTTTACTAAAATTTTTATAATAACTATTATTTTTATTAGTAAAATATTTTTTTAAATTTTTTTATTTGTTTTATATATACATATAAGACTATATTATTTTTATTATCTATCAAAAAATTATTGTTTTGGTTAAAATTCAAATGCAGATTCTTTTCTTTTCTATTCGCTGATATAAATTATAGTATTTACTTATTAAATAATTTATATTCTTTCTAGAGGTTTGATATCATTAATTAAATGTTTTTTATAATTTTTAAGTGTTAAATGTTTTAAAATATTAAGTATTTTAAATTATAAACTTTTTCAGATTATTTTTAATATCAAAATAATTTTATTAATTTTTATTTATATTATATCTACAGTTAAAATTATTATTTATCAAATTAAAAAGTAATGCATAAAAATTAAAAAGTAGCAAATATTATTAAATTTATAATTTTTAAAAAATAATTTAAAAAAAGCAACTACATCAAAATCAATTATAAAATTAATTGGTATTTCAGTCATATGATACTTTTACAAAAAATTACAGATACTTTTAATTAATTGCATATTATTTTGTAAATTACAAATTACATTGCAACGTTATTTCACAAAAAATGCAGATTGTTACTAAAAAATTATAATATTTTTTCCATATTTAAAATTGAATAATATTTGCTAATTTTTTTTATTTGATAAATAGTTAAATTAACTATAGTTTTATATGTAGATATAATACAAATAAAAAATATTTTAATATTAAAAATAATAGTTCTTATAAAACTCTTAGAAAAAAAATATATTTTTAATAATAATAATAAACTAATTTTTAATGCATAAAAATTAATTTATAAATAGTTGTTATAAAATTTTTAGTAAAAAATGTTGATTTTTTGTAAAATAACGTTGCACTAAAAAAATACCTATGCATTTTTAATAAAATATTCTTTTATCTATTTTTATTTAATAAAATAATTATTATTTATAAATTATAACATAAAATATTTACTAAATAAATATTATAAATTTAATAAAATCCAGGATACTCAAAATATTTCTTCACTAAAGATATTCTATTTTTTCTCTTCAAATTTATGTTACTTTTAATTATTCTCTCTTCAATAAAGTTGATAATTTTAAGCCGTTAGATCAAATGAAAATCAATGGTTAAAAATTGGTGTAAGAAAAAAGTTTGATATCTGATGTCAACGGATCCTGACTCATATATATATATATATATATATATATATATATATATATATATATATATATATATATATATAATGGTTACAGAAGAGAAAGAAAACCAAAAAGAAAAAACAAAACAAAAATAGAAACAAGCCCAGCAGCTCCAGGCCCGAGGAAAGTCACCCCTGCCGCATCTCCTCTGAGAATGAGCTCAAGCTCAGGTGGAGGAAAATGGAGTCTCCTTCTGAATCTCCCCCACCGCATCATGCTTCACGACAAAGTCAGCCGCAAAATTCTCTTCCCTAAGAGTGTGACCAAAGCTCAACTCCCAACCTCGATCAACCAATTACTGAAATCTATGCATATCATATCTCATTTATTATTATATCTCTTACACATATTGTTTATTATTAAAATGAGGTCGGACCCCTTAAACAAGTGGTCAGGGGTTCGATCTCTGACTCTTGCATATGATGAAAATCTAGTTGGGAGAGATCAACCCTTAAATGTCGTCCAGTATCTCATGGGATTAGTCTATGCAGTTGCGCGCGGAGGATACCCTGAAAAATCAAAAAAAACATTTTAAATATTAAATAAAGTCTACTGAACTCGCTCACTTGGTAAGACATTGATGTCCAGTTTTGATGGGAATTCAAACTTCCAATCCCTCCTTGCTCACCCTCCCAAATGAAACATTCCCCTTCCCATTTATTGTATCCCTTTTTCCCCTTCTCTGAGCATCCTTCTGAGTATTCCTTAGGCTACACCTCAGTGGTAAGTGGAGGATTCTACAATCCTCCAACATTCATGTTGAGAATCCATCCTCCATAATCTTTGGAAAGACTAAGATTTGCAAGCTAATCTGCACAACTGCTGGCTTCCCTCAGAGTGTGAAAAACCTGATAGACCATTGACGATCCACAAGAGAGGGTATGCGCTTCATGAAAGAAGATTTTTCCCCCTCGATTCTATGATAATTCATATCCGAAATGATAGAAAGATTATCACTCTCTACAATAACCGTTCTAATAAAACCCAATGAATAAATAATTGGAGAAGTATATGTGAAGTGTTGCTATGGAAACAGATGTTAAAGAACAAAACCAGATGCATGAATCAATGAACAAAGCTAGATGCATGCATAAATGGACAAAACCAGAAAGTGTTGCTATAGAAGCAACACTGCAACAATGTTGTTGCAAATGGCAGAAGCTGCCGGTCGTCAAGCCCCTTGCAACCTCAATTAAAACCTAGAAATCAAACCTCCTGCAACCTAATAGTCACCGTCAACCACCTCTTCTGAATTACCATGGAGAAGCTATCGGTGATGGCAGCATAGAAGAGGGAGAGGGGAGACATGAACAAAAAAGTAAGAATTGACTTGAACAAAATCAAGTTGCTACCTGCTTAAGGACTTGTGTTTCTGGGTTGCATTAGTTCGGCAGGGGAGGCACGACGTAGGAAGGCGCAACGGCATAGGAATGACTGAATGGGGTTTTCGTTTTAGTGTTTCAATGTTTCAGATATTAGGGTCAAGGGAGGGATTCAACAACTAGGGTTAAAGGGATGAGGGCAGAACTGGAAAATAATGTTTTAAGTATGGGTATTAAGGTAATTTCAAGAGTAATAATTTATTTATAAAGGTTTATGGTCACATTGGATTGGATCGATTTTTAACATAGGAACCTAAAATCGATCTAATCTAATGAGAAAAAATCGACTTTTTTCGATTTTCGATTTTTTCAATTTTTTTGGTTTTCCAATCCGATTACTATGGTTTGTATTGAATTGAATCGATTGATGAACACCTATAATTTTAAGTGATCGCTATGACAGTCGATGTCAACATCCGACTGTCATACGATCGTTAAATAATGATTTTATTTTGTAGTGGTCTAAGAGAATGGCAAGAAATTTCTCAATCCCATTTTATACCCAAGTTAGAAGAAGAGGAGGGAAAAAGAGAGGAGGAGCCTAACTATCTACAATTCTTCACGGTGAATAATTCTTGGTTAGGAATCTCCAACCATAGGCACTTTATTTAATATTAAATATATGTATGGTTACGTGGAATATGTTGAGAATTAGAGCTTACTTCTATAAATGTCAACTATTGAATGAAATGCTCGAGAGATTATGTGGTAATAAAGCAATTGCTATCGAAGAATTTTTCCACAATGAGAATAGGTAGTAATCTTGGGTTTAGAATGCTTTCTCCGTGATAAGCCTTATGGGCTTCATTATTGGATTGCCAACCCACACACTATATCACAGCTATTTAATTTTTGGAGACCCCACTAAGTATGCAAGTATCATCCTCAATAAACCGTATTAGATGTTTTTTTTAGATCGAGCATCCTTTTATTTGATAAATGAGAGATTAATTTCCTGAGATATCGTCAAGTGTCTAAATAGAGAGACTTCTCCCAATAGTGTTTTTCTCAATATACATGTATTTAGAGATCAAACACAAGATCTTACACTTAAGAGACTCAAATCAGGGCCGGGCCTGAGAATTTTGGTGTCGTGTGTGAATCGAGAAATCAATACCTCATAATTATTTGAGTGTCTTGCAGTCTATGTGCGTGAGATCGTTTGACAGAAAGAGACAAAGAGTCAAAGAGAGAGAAAGAGGAGAAAGAAGAAAAGTTTAAATCAATTACGAGTGTAATTGATTCTAAAAAGTGTATTAATTTAAAGAGATATTCTAATATACATTTGTCATATTATTTCCTATCAGTCTATTGTTAATTTTTTGGAACAATTATTTTTTTTACTAAAAAATTAATTATATAAAAAATTTATTTTAATATTTATATATACTAATTAAATCTTTACATATTATCTATTGTCCCCCTCAAAATTGGTCCGAGTGCGGTCGCCTCTCTCGAACTTGTTCTTCAAACTCCTTCTACTTGACTAACACATTCTAGATGCTTTTGTGAATTGGAAACACTTGAGCAGCTAGACCGTTATCACTACAAGTATCAACATTTATGCTTTCAGGTAATATATATAAGGTAAACTACACATACAAACGAAGAACCGGAACTTTACTGGGTTTGAGGGGAGTTATGGCCACCTCAAATTTTTGAAAACTTTCTAGAGTAACTATAAGAATATGATGTACTTAAGAAAATTACACAACTTTTCCAAAACATCATATAGTCACATTCAATTTTTTCTCAAGATAGAACCCTTCACATTGTCAATGCTCCACATCATTGCTCTAGTCACAACATTTGATTATACAAAAAGGTATTGTCGCTAGCAAGTCCAAAAGTTTAATTATATTTCATCACATTATTATTATGGGACCAAACACAGTGTTTGATTGCCTTTACGTAAAGCATCTCTATATTAGAAAATAAAAACAAATAGAGTGAAAAGGAAAGGACTAAAAAGTAGATGATCCAATCCAAATTAAGGAGAACAAGAAAAAAAAGAGAGTACAATAATGTTCATGTTCAAGACAACCACGCCCACAACCACAACTCAAATTCAATAGTGTCATCAGTGCCAGAAAGAGTAGATGCTGACGTTGGCTCCTCATCAGCTAGACAAAACTACAGACCGTCTACGCCACGTGACCTTCATTGGGTCGGCTACGGTCAAATGCCGGTGCCAGTCACAGACACGCGTGACCCTTCTATTCCCAGACCAAAGTTTGCATGTATTTATATAAGTTGAAAAGTTTGAATCATTGACTAAACAGTCACTAATCACCGCTCCTTCACGCTCCTCATGGAAAGCGTGTAATCACACTCCATCAAATTTCATTTTTTTTCACCTTCTTTTTTTTGTGTTTAAAATTTTGATATTCGGAAATCAACTTATCCTGACTCATCCGAGTTGAGTTAAGGGTAAAGCTCTTTCAACATATATTTTTTTATTCATAAAAATCGAACTCGAGATCTTATTTAAGAGGATCCAAGCCACTCGAACCAACGAGCATTAATTTTTTTTCACTCTTTGAATAATGTTTTCTATACATTTATTTATGCACGTCATATATCTTCCATCAAAAAGAATTAAGGTAGGATTTAGTTGTTTTTATATGGCGAATCAATCATATTATATAATTAAAAATATTTGAGTTTGTAATAATTATTTTAAAAATTACATATATAATAATATATAATTAGTTGTTAGTTTAATTTTTTTTTAATATTAATAATACATTAAAATTAAATTCATTATGTGTTAAAAAAATGAATAAATTTTGATATATTAAATAGTAGAAATTATTCAAACGTGAGATAAAGTATGAGTAACATACATATTCAGTGTTAATAGTGATTGCTTGTACTGACGATAGAATAAATCAATTGTCCCACCACATATTAGCAGAACTATTTAATAAAAAATGACGGATTAAACAAGCATTAACTTTGATTGATTAAACAAGTATCGACTTCGATTCCTTTCACCATCTCTAATTAGTTGTGGTTTACCTCCATCAATGGCTTGCACAATTCTTTTTGAAAAAAACTTTGGTGTAATTTCATAGGTGTTTTTGATATTGTTTTTCAATGAAAAAAACGACATGTGTAACAACTCACTATGAAAATATAATATATGTAACAGCTTTTACACATGTCATATTTCCACCGGAAAACAACACCTAAAGTATCTATGAAATCACTCCTAAGTTTTCTCTATTCTTTTTCATTCTACACGTGATATGCATAGGTCAATATGAATATGATAATCTAATTAAATATAACTTGCGCAAAATTAGTTTTTTGGTCCTTTAAGTTAATTTCTTTTTTCAACTTGGTTTCGTAAGTTTTATTGTCAAACCGGTCCCTTTAATTTTCTTCTATTACTAATGTTGGCTTTAACGTCAAATTTCATCCAATTCCGTTAGTGGAGTTCCTATGTGACCATTAAATGTCCTAACTGGTGAAGCAAGCCCCAAAACGACGTCATTTTGGCATGTCAACATGACATCTTCTTCCTAAAAGTTAGGGTTTCCAAACCCAACTCTAGAAGCTTCTGGTCTTCTTCAAACATATCTTCACACCGATGATCACTGTGGTGCAGCGGGACAAAACTCATTTGAGGGAGACGTGGTGGCTCACGTAGATTTGTCCGTGGGGCGAAGCAGTGATGTAGTTGCTTGGATGGCAAAGCGGTGTGGACATAGTGGATCCGAGTTCGTGGTTTTGTAGTGTTAGTAGTTTGGTTCGTTAATCTGGTCTGCGGTGGTGCGTGAGGCGGAGGAGGGCAGATAGTGGTCGCACGGAGGAGCTGAGATTGCCTCTTGTTCGAGGTGGTCCGAGGCCGAGGAGGTGTGTGGGTTGTTTCCCTTCCTTCATTCCCTCTTTCTTCTCTTTTGTTGTGTATTTTTTAGAATTGTAATAGAATGCTTGTATGTTTTCTAGTAAATGGTGTTTGTTTTGGTAAATGGTGCCATGATGTTTGGAAGTTCTATGATAGAGCTGCCATGTTTGGAAACCATTTTTTCTATGATAGTATTGGGTTTTTTCGTGTTTAAAGTTTTGTGATAGTTCTGGGTTTTTGGTGGTTAATTGTCTAGTTTGATTCAATTGTTTCATTGATTGAAAATGAGTTATTAATCTTCGTCACTCTATTCCGTTCCTCTCTCTTTCCATTGTTGAAGGTGACCATGAACCCTAGCTTCCCATAAGGGGTAGAAGGTGACTCAGAACCACGTCAACGGGCTTATCACTGTTAGATAGCAACGTTAATAGCACGTAAGAAGTCACTAACGGAATTGGATGGAATTTGACGTTGAGGCCAACATTGATAACAGAAAGAACCGTTTAAAGGGACCTGTTTGACACAAAAAAAAAAAATTTAAGGGACCAATTTGAAAAAAAAATACTAATAAGTTAAGAGACAAAACACTAGTTTTGTCTATAGTTTACCTGTTCACCAAAAATCAAATACAACTTTAGTTTTTACATTATTAAAGTAAAACTATTTTATTTTATCATTTTATTGCATATATATTATAAAGATGTTAGATTTTTTTGATGTAGAATACAAAATTAAATGGAAAAAATTTAAACAAATATAAAAACACAGTAAAATTTAATTAATCATTAAAATTATTTTAGAAAATAATTTAAATCACTAAATTGTTATGTATAACATGTACCCAAAAAAAATGTTATGTACATTCAGTGGCAGAGCATCATAGGAGCAGGGTGAGCAACAACCCATACAAAAATAATTTCTCTATTTTTAATATAAAAATTGTTATAGCACCCCCAAAAGTTAAAACGACGTCGTATATGAGTATTATACAAAACCCCTAATTTCATGTATAAAAACGTGTTCTGTTGCTGATCAGATCTTCACAGTCTTTATGTTGCTGTTCACGATTTTCATCCATTATTTTTCGGCTCTCTACCTCTGTGTTGCTGCTGTTTGTGTGCCTCGACCCTCTTCTTCTCATCTCAGTCGCACGCCTCCTTCTGGTTTTCATAGGTACGTTTGCAACCTCAGTTCCAGCAAGTCTCAATATGCAATTTTTTTATTTGATTTGGTCCTTTATTTATGGAACTTTTTTTAAATTTTTATGTAATTAATTTAAGGTGTTTTAGGAATGTTACAATTATCTTGAAGAGGCACAATGGTTGATCATATAAAAATCGACAATGCTAATTAAACAGTACGAAACGAATTTCGTATCTCTCTTCAAAATCCAATATTGATTTCCCTGACCCACACATTCCAACCGATTTCCTCATTTCTTTTTCCAATTTCATTTCCTCCCTTCAATTCGTTAGAATTCGTTTCGTACAAAATAACATCATTGTATAAAAATTGACGCATTTTTCAATTGTTGATGACTTTAAAAAAAACAAAAACAAAAAGGAGAGCCTTATGAACCTTTATATATATAATTTTATATTAGTTTATTATTTTGAAATTTTGATAAAATTATGTATAATTACTTATGAATTTTGATTAAATTATTTTAACAAATACTTAGTGATTCCCTCAAAACTTTTGCTCAAGATCCACCGTTGTGTAATTGTACATAACAATTGCTGGGTCAAAAACCCATCATCAATAATTTCCCTTGTAAATACTGCAGATATTTTACATCATTGGAAAGTATTTATAATATATTGATTATTGAAGGGTAAATATTTCTAGCAAAACAATAGGTGAGATTCACGTAAGAAAACAGCAGAGTATGTCAACCATGCTTTATTTGACTCTTCTTTTCTCAATCAACCCAAAAAATGGAAACACAGACCATTGACTCAAGATTTTAACTGGGTGAGGGCATGTCGGATCTACTTTACTTCCTTTTTACATAAAATTGGTGGTTTCATTTTCTGGATTACATAGGATTTGGCAAACAAAGAGAGAACATAGAAAAGCTTTTGTTTTTGGTTGAAAAAAGAAGAAGCTATTTTTAGATGACTACAAATTAGAGTGAACCGTCAAGAATTTTTTTAAAAAGAATATTTTTATTGCCAACTTTTGAAGGTTCAAAAGGTTAAAGACCCTGCAAGGTATTATTACAAATGCAATTACATATAAGAGTAAATTTTATATAATACCTATATATACACTTAGTGTATGGCAAAACACAATATTTTGTCTTGATCAGAATTCTTATATTATATTTTAACATAGAGTGCTTGAGAGTGATTTAATAAATTGTTAGGTTATAACCAACTCTGTATTACTAGCTAGGTAGTATATATTTTTAGTTATATTTTCTTCTAGAGTTAACAATACATATTTGATTTATTTATAGGCCAGGCTGCAATTAATGACAATATCCCTATCTCCATAACTAATATTGATCAGTCTCCTTAATGGAAGTAACATGGACTAAAAATGTTTCCATATGAGAAAGCACTTTCAGGTCTTCTGATTGGAAGGTATTTTGTCAACCTCCTTTTAAAAGTGACCATAGCAGCTCTCTATTCAAACCCAAAAAATTTTATTTATTTCCTTTTTCATATATATATATATATACACACACTAATAAGAGATAAGCTACAAAGTCTCAACCAAGCAGAAACGACCTTATACACTCTTTCATCTTCCTCTCCTTCAATTTTTCTTCTTCTTCTTCATGTCTGATGAACCTAAACAACTTTACTACCAGGACCTTGTCCTAGATCATAATCATCAACAGGCCACAGGAGCATCTACTATGTACCGTGGAAAGCACTTTTCTTCTTCCTTTCCTGCAGGTTCATCAGCTAATTATGATTCGTCATCACAAACCTTTGATCCATCTTACATGAGCTTCACTGAATGTCTTCAAGGAGGAATGGACTACAGTTCACTTGCAACTTCTTTTGGATTGTCTCCTTCCTCATCCGAGGTGTTTTCATCTGTTGAAGGCAATCAAAAGCCAGCAGCAGAAGCAGGAGATATTGTAGGTGGTGGTAGTGGTGGCAGTGAAACCCTTGCAACCCTTAACTCATCTATCTCTTCCTCTTCCTCTGAAGAAGATTCAGGAAAGATCAGCAAGAAAGATATCCAGGTGAAAGAAGAAGGAGGAGGAGAAACCTCTAAGAAAGGGTAAGTTTTTTCCTCATCTCTTCTTTTTGGGCTCAAACAAATGATTTTTGTTTCATATCTAGGCTTAATGGTGCAACTTGCAATCTGTTTTGGATAAATCAACAGGAGTAAGGATAAGAAGAAAGGAGAGAAGAAGCAGAAGGAGCCAAGGTTTGCCTTCATAACTAAGAGTGAGGTTGATCACCTAGAAGATGGATACAGATGGAGGAAATATGGACAGAAAGCTGTCAAGAATAGCCCTTATCCAAGGTAAAAACCCTTTTTTCTTCTTTCTTGTCACTCAAAGGAACATCTAAAACTTAATCAAGCTTAAAACTTTTTCACATAATATATACTCACCCATGATGGAGATGTTAGTTTCATCAATTAAACTATATATATCTTTATCATCAAAATCTGTTTCTTATTGGTTACTTATTAATTTAAACCCAAAAAGACATAATCAACCTGATTGAATCCTAGTAAAAGAAAGGGGTCAAGTGGAAGACTAGGTTCAAGAGATTCTATTGGTAACCTTTGGAACCAAGTACCAATAATTCTCATTCTAGCTAGTAACAATTCATCATTTCATGGCATTTTACAGTGTAAAGAGTTTTTCAATTATATATGGAAAAAAAAGTGACAGTACCATGTACCCATATACCAGATATATAATACTATGAACTTCGTAACTATATATGGTTCTTCTTCCCCCAGTATTCTAGACCCCATGCCATTATTTGTTTACAACTGAGCATAGGGGATCATATATAGATTAATTACCAGCAAAGTGGCTTTCTTTAGCGCGCAATTGCAAATTGTAATATTATACCTAAAACATTGATATATGGGACAAGTTTGATGGGTTACTGATCTATATATGTGATATATGGCAGGAGCTACTACAGGTGCACTACCCAGAAGTGCACAGTGAAGAAACGCGTGGAGAGGTCATATCAAGACCCAAGCACTGTGGTAACAACATATGAAGGTCAGCACAACCATCCGGTCCCCACATCTCTAAGAGGGAATGCGGCTGCTGGAATGTTCACTACACCTATGATGCTAACAACACCAAATCCACTCGTTACTACTGGGTCAAACTTCCCACAAGATCTGCTTCTGCAGATGTATCCTCATAATAACCATAACCTCATGTTCAACCACATGATCCAACAATCAACAAACACTACTAGTGCTCCTCCTGCAGGCAGCTCTATATATAATTCACACACCAACATTAACAACTATCTTCTTCAGCAGCAGTATAATCATCAGATTCCTCCTGAATATGGCCTCCTTCAAGACGTAGTACCTTCCATGTTCCTCAAGCAAGAGCCATGATGAGAATTGAGATGTAATCTCTCTCTCTCTCTCTCTCTCTCTATACTGATATTAATATTCTCATGCTAGCTTTTTTACAAAACTTTACATTGGTTAATAATGTATAAATTTATGGTTGATAAGGTGTATATTGTTTGGTTAACGATATATATATATATATCCATTTGTGGTTAACAGATCATACTGTGGTAACCGAATAATATATATATAGTTCGTTAACAAAAAATACACCTTATATATTAACCATAAATTACATCATTAACTATTGTAAAAAATTTAAAAAGGGTACCGTGTGAGAGTACTCTTTGGCCTTTATGATTTCTTTTGTAAATATAGTTGATTACTTGATTATCAGGTAGACTTTCATATGTAGCTATGTATTTCTGACTCACCGGATCGGGTCTAGCCTATTTCACCAAATGCTTTGTCTCGAAGTGAGTTAGCTTGACAATATCTGCTATAGTGAGAACTGTTTTACAGAAGATCATTATAGGGTACTTAATTAGCTAGGCAGAGGCATTGGTATTAAAAACAATATCTATTTTATGTATATGCATGCAGCCCATTTGGGATTTTCATCCTTCTATACAGAGACTGTAACGTCATACTTTGATTGAGATTTGATGGGTAGGTAGGAGGATGTTCACTTTTTTTTCTTCTTGAATGTTTTTGGGTCAATTCAAGAACTTGTATTAATTTATGTTGAACTATTTGCTTTATTTGATTAACCACACACACATGTATACACATGCAATTCAAGTATGTAGTGGATTTCATAAACATACTCAACTGAAAGTTGCAAAACAAGAAAACAAAATGAAATTTCTCAGGAAGTTAATCGAGAACATATCCATATTTTTTTGTGTGATTTTTATCGAGTATCACACATGCAAGCTGTAAGACTAAACCCTAGAATCGGGGTGATTGTTAGGTAAAATTCTCTCCAGAGTGACGACTTCGGGATTCAAACCCCTGACATTGCATGTGAAGACCACCTGAGGTCGCAGTTCACTTTCAATGTGACCAACAACTAATATAACACATCCGTATTTGAAAAAATCTCTTGCTATATATATATATATATCATTTTAATGCATATCACTTTAGCTAGGTACATCATTAAAAATATTATTAAAATAAGAAAAATTGGTACACATAATTGATGTTAAACACCGTATATATTACATGCTAAGACCAACAAAGGTTGGCCCAGTTGATAAAGATACAGTTCGTATACCACAAAGACATGAGTTCGAATCCCACTGTCGATATGAAAACCTCATTGGTAGATAATCTGTAAGTATCTTTGTAAGTACTTTTTGAGCCATGAAGCCTATCCTGCCCTTGATTCCACTGGGACCCAACTCACCTAAACTTTCTATAACCAAAAAAAATGTTACAAGCTAACAAAAACAAATAACTCCAAAAACACTTTAGAATTTGCTTAACAACTAATGTTGGCCTTTATCAACAACTAAAACTATTGGCCTTTCTTACAAAAAAAAAAAAAAAAATTACTTTTGGACTTGAATGTTCATACTTGCCTAACCATATCTTTAATTGTCAAAGTAAAACAAAGCTGCTAAGTTTTGTAACGAAATTTTCTTCGTTAGCTTATCTTTTTGAGGGTCAACGGAACATCTATTCATGTATGCTTTATACGGTAATTGACCATTTTGGTGTCCATTTACAAACTAATTACTGAAAAAGTAAGGTTATTTAAAAATATTTTACTGATTTAAGGTAATTATGGCCACATCAGTATATCCCACGTGTATTTTTATTTTTATTCTCCCAATTCAACTAAGTCATAAAGCTGAAATTGGCACCATGTTAGCGTCTCATAGAACTAGAAGGTGCTAATTCATATGACACCTTTAAAGACGATAATTCATTTGGCGCCTTTAAAGATGATTGATCCTCCAATAATTTAAATCATTGATTAATTTATTAAAGAATTGAATAAATAAAAAATAAAATACATCAACGGTTTATAATGATTTGAAGGTTTGGTCCTTTACAAGAAGAAGGACCTTAAACTTCGTCGTTTTTTACCAAGTACTAACACATGGTGATTTTAACAATTTGTACACTTAACTGGTTAATGGCATACCAATAATTTTAAGGTAACAATATATGTATGTAATTTAGTTCATAGTTAATCCAAAAATTTTATGTCATTAATCAATGTAAATTAAACTAGTTTGAAAACTCGAGTTGGTGTACATATAATTTTTAAACTTATATTTCAAATACTGATCATATCCCTTAGTTGGATATATATTACCCTCAGGTCCTACTTATTGAGGTATGGTGACGTAATTTTTTCACAAGTTGATCCTTGATCTAATGATAATACCAAATGGGCTTATGTTTGTAGATACAAATCTTGTATGATTACCCTCTGTATGTAATTATTGAAATGCAACTTCTTCATTCTCCTCTATACATCCTTCCAATATAGGTAGATAATAATCCAGAAAGGCACATAACGAAATTCCAATTCAGAGGGCCTAGCTGACGAATCATACTCCTAAGAAACTATACTGTTCTTATCAAAAAGACCATGAGAGCCTTCCAATATTCGTCTTTTATCCTTAACATGACCAAATTAAAAGTCAGAGATATTTCCCCCTAAAGATTTAACCTCCAGGTCCCACTTAATGTCCAAATCCTCTTTTTGCCTGTTTGATATTACATTGTGATTACCAAATCCACGTCCATTTCTCCTGGACGTGGAAGCTGCTTCATAGCAGCTTTCACTTTTTATCAAAATTAATTACCATTCTGTCACTTCTGCCGTGATTTATTGCTCACCGTAATATATTATCGCAGTACCAAACACAGCATTTAAAGTCTTAGACATGGCATTAGGATTTACCAACTTTGTTTGGATGATTTTTCCCCACCAGGCATTTTGCTGAATCATCTTCTTCTTGGGACTTGAGAGTCCTCAAATACCACTGCTCCTTCACACTCCTCTTTTGTTAGGGATATACAACTTTTTTTTTATTTTCACTATTTTCTTCCGGTACAAATCTTTGAAAACACGAAATAAAATGAAAACAAGGTAACATTTTTATAATTATTCCTCAAAATAAGAAATTGGCAGCAAAGCAAACAAACCTTAATTGTTATTAATCATTTATATTATCTATGATACAAGGTCTTTTATTTTTAACACCGAGGATGATTTATATTGTCTTATATTTGTAATATTGGTGTTGTGTATGTTTGGGTGTTTGTGTGGAGACTTTATGTACTTTGTTCTTTGATTTTCTGGCTCCAAACAAATGATAGGGTGATTATGCTCAACTCTTCTTAGAAGGTGTGGGGAGAAATCATTGTGATGCTAGAGCTAGATATACATAAATGAAATGTTACTTATAAAAAAAATATGTCATACACTTGATACATTTATATAATCGGTTTTTTTTTTTTTTTAATAGTTGTTAGTGTTTCTAAGGGGTTCTCGTTGAGTTTTGTTATAGGCTTTTTAAACTACCTTGAGATTTTATGATAATACACCAATGCCCCCAAAAATAAGGGGCAAGTAGTATGCTGAGGGTTACTTAATCTGTAAAGATTTTTTATATTGTCAATCAATCATAAATTGTCATATCATTAACAATATTTGACTTATATCATAACTATCTTAAAAGTGATACATATGATTATTTGTGGTTGATTGATAGTGTAAAAAACTTTACACTAACAGTGTATCAAACTTAAACTCTTATTTATTTTAACAATCATTGATAGGGGTGTTCGGTTCGGTTTATTTTAATAATGATTTGTGATTGATTGACAGTATAAAAAACTTTACACTAACAGTGTATCAAACTTAAACTCTTATTTATTTTAACAATCATTGGTAGGGGTCTTATTTATCAAACTTAAACTCGTATTTATTCATCCGATCCAAAGATTAAAACATGTGGTTCGGTTCGATTTGGATTACATCCTTAAAAAAAAAAATGATTTGATTTGATCCGATTAAATGCAGTTTGGATTGGATTGGTTGACTCGGATTTTACCGACATATAATTACATATTTATATTACATCAAAGAATCAAGATCACAAGCTAAATTGAACAAAATCTTACACCTGTATATACTTGTTGATACATTCATGTAATAACATTTCATAAAATATGTCTAAAATAAATAAATATCATCAATATCTAGTTCTAGAACATTTTTTTTATGTTTGGAATATTAAAAATAGTAGAAAATTACGTCAAATCAAACTAGTAAGTATTATTAGAAAAAACCAACAAATAAAATATCAATAATGAAAAAAATAGAATAAAAATATATAAATTTTATATATGCGGTTTAATTTAGTTTGGTTAAAAAAAAAGAATCCAAAATCAGATTCAGTCCGATCGGCTTTCACAAAACAAAATCCAAAAAAAATCAATAGACAGAGGTTTTGTTCGATTTTTGATTTTTTTTTTTTATCAATTTGCGATTTTCTTTTGGATCGACGTTATGAACACCTCTAGTCATTGGGTTACTTTCTTTATCTGTATTTTTTTTTGGAGTCCTGTTTTTTTGTTGGTCGGTGGGGGGTTCCAAAGGCTTAATTTAATAAGCTACCCAAAGTACAAGGCCAACAACAACGGCCTAAGTCCAAGCAATACAACAACGTAAAGTAGAAAAATAAATCAGCCCATAGACGTTTGCTTGGCCACTATAGTGACTCACTTGTCACTTCCTCACATGTGGATCAGGTTATGCATTTGGGCCGCACGGAAGACGTGCAGTGAGTGAGTGAGCCCGGGCAAGAAATCAGGAATGGTTTATGGTATTGTGTAATTCCGCTATGAAGCTTCAGTTTAGTGCCTTGAGCCATTACCACATCAGAACCTTCAGTTATTTTTCAATTAAATCAGAATGCTTAGCCTCGTTTTTTGCTTTGATATGAGTTGTTTAGTTTTGGATGGGCTTTGCTTTGCAGTTGGAAATGTGTGTTCGGTCATTGCACACAAAAGTGTATTTCACATTTGATGATAATTTTATTAAAACTGTATCATTGGAAACTTAAGTTTGATTACTTCTGCCTGTGTGGTTAAGCATTGATGTTAGATTTTGCTTTTGGTGGTTAAACTTTACCTAATTTGACGTTAATTATGATTGTTCTTCTCATATTTGGGATTTCTTGACATTTGAAGACATAAAAGCCCAATTTAAAATTACTTTTAATCAAGTCGACACATTTTAGATTCAGATTTAGTTTTTTTGCTGAATAATTCATTTGCTTCGGACGAGAGTCATGGAGACGTCAACAGTAGCAATATGAATCTTAACCAACCATCATCAGAGTTTCATATTTGTAGAGCCTCATTCATTGTATTTTGTTGATTTTCGGTTATCCGGTTGCATTGTTTTTCTTAGTTGTGTTGTACTTTTAGTCTCAAAGTTGGAGATGCGAAGTACAGTAGGGGGCTATGAATTGGAGATATGATTATGATAGATGACGATTACTTGAGGTAGTTAGTAATTAGTTATAAGTTAGTTATTTTCTCATATTATATATATGTAAGCCACATGATTAACTTGATGTAAACACTTTTTTCATTCAGTAAATTTCAATTTCTAATTTTCTCTCAATTATTTTATTTTCTCTCTTCTCCAAAATGGGATAAACGGGCTAATCTATATCGAGTTCACTGATTTTTCAACTAAACACTAGTGCAGAAAACACTTTTAACATCAGTTAAAAATGACTTTTAACATCGGTTGCTTCAGCGATGTTAATATAGGCGATGTTAAAAGTGTGACTTTTAACATCGATTATTTGAGACCGATGTCAAAAGTCGCTTTTAACATCGGTTCTAAACGTAACCGATGTTAAAAGTAGACTTTTGACATCGGTTGAAGGCCACAACCGATGTTAAAAGTCACACTTTTAACATCGGTTCTGTAAACAACCGATGTTAAAAGTGTACTTTTGACATCGGATGAATCCAGAACCGATGTCGAAAGTAAATTTTTTTTTATAAAAAAATCTGATTTTATTTCATAATTTCTTTCCCTTCCTGCAAAATCAGTACACACTATACATATATCTAGAAGTCTAGAAATCAGTACAACAAATCCAAAAGTCCAGAACTCAACAATATAAACATGAACTATATATATCTTATATAAATCCAGAATTCATATTTAGTATAGTCAAAAAAGAATTGTGCAAAACGCTCTATCTTTAAAAGCTCTCACAAAAGTGATAGAGGTCTGCGAATTTCAGCATGAAATTCATCATCTATATCCATGAAGTCATCTTGTGGAATAGCAACAAATGTATCATGCATTCTAGCCACGAAGGAATGAATTTATATATCAATATCACATAAATTAACAGGAACATGTAGAAGATAGAGTAATACTAGTTGGACAATGTAGATTTCTGAATCTGATATTAAGGGTAGTAAAAGAGCGCACCTTATTGACAAATTTCTGTCTCCTTCACTAAAATGTGCATTGACAGCTTCGTTAAAATTACCCCCATGCTCCTGACAAGAAACAATATTTACAGATGATGAAGAGAAACCTAAACAACCACACAGAGATATTAGTTTTATGAGATAATGTGTAGATAATTTAGAGGCTAAAACTCACATACGATGTGCAGGCGATCTCACATATCTAAAAATCTAAGCAAGAATAAGTTTCCACGCTCATGTCTGATCAAGAGTAGTATAAGCTACATCATCTTGAGGTCACAAAAATGGCTAGAATAGAGAACCGGTCCGTGCGAATTGTAATTCCATAATATATGCAAACTCTTTATAAAGGACTATACAATCTAACCATACATTTGAAAATAAAAGAAACTAATACAAGCACAACAAATAAAAATATAATTCATCAAGTTCAAGCAATTTCACCAAAAATAAAATATCGGGCAATAATAATTATGATTGTATAATGATCGAAGCTCATTTATCAGGTTGACAAACAGAATCATCTAGAGAATAAAAAATCATGATTTTTTAACAAACAAACAACAACCAAAAATCATTCCAAATGCACGTGGGTAAATGCTCACTATGTAATGCATAGAAAAAACCCTAACTATAACCAATTAGTTACTTTATTTTCAGTCAATTACATTTGAAATGCAAAATATAGTTTAAACATGAAAGGATTAAAATAAAAAAGAAAAGGAAGAAAGTTAACTTGGAGCTTTTGTATTGCGATTGCTTCAGATAAGCCCTCATGGCAAGATTTGAGGGTTTCGTCCAAAACGAAATAAATCCCTAAACCAAAACAAGAGAAATCCTTAAATCTAACCAAAAACGTAAACTAGAAACAAAAATAAATGAAGAAACACGGTGATGTAGAGGACTTACAATGGCACGGATTATGGACCTCGCGGCTCGCGGTGATGTTTTCTTCTGGTGGTAGACCTCACGATGGTCATGGTGGCTCGCTCAGTAGATGGCTGAAGAAATGCGGCGACCAAACGACGAGAGTGAGGGCTTGCACAGAACATAGATGATGAGTAGCGAGAGTACTGTACACGGTAAAGAGAGAAACGTGCGAGACTTAAATTTAAAATTTTGACATTTAACATCGGTTGGAAAATGAACCGATGTTAAAACTCACTTTTTAACATCGGTTTCTTTTTAACCGATGTGAAAAGTCACTTTTTAACATTGGTTAAAAAGAAACCATCAACCATTTATTTACAAGTTTGCCATCGTCTCTACTTTTAACATCGGTTTTCAAAATAACCGATGTTAAAAGTGTGTTCCCTCAACCATTTATTTACAAGTTTGCCACCACCTCCATTTTTAACATCTATTTAGAAATAACTTATGTTAAATCCTGGCGTGAAAAAGGTATTTTCTACTAGTGAAACTGCCAATATTGATTTTTTTCAACACAAAGTTCTAGTTTTCATAACAGAAACTTTTCTTTTGGGCTATTTAAGAGTACATATTCTATCTCAGGATATATATAGGAGGAACGAAGTTACACTCAATCGCATCCATCCATTTATTCTAATCCAATGGATCTATATTAATCCATTAATGAAGCCACATGACCTTTGTTGGATTAGAATAAATGGATGGATGAGATTGAGAGTAACTTTCTTAAAGTTTTTTTTTTTGATAAGTAGTTATTTCATTAAAAGCCTAACCAATGTTAGGTAAAAGTAAGTACATCAGTGTATTTCATAATTGACTCCACAAAAATAACCAACCCACGTGCACCGTTTCTTAAAGTTATTTTTAGAGTAACTTGATCCCTCCTCATATATATATATATGTGAGGAGACATCAAATTACACCAATGTAATACTTTGGGCATTATTACATCATTCAATAACATCTCACTGAATAAATATATTTCAAAATCAACCGTTAGATTCAAAGTTACTATTATATAGATCATATCTATAATTTTTTACATTAATCTATAATCATTTGCAATGTCATCAAGATGCATCAAGATTAACGTTATATAAAATTATAACATCGACGTTAATCTTGATGTATCTTGATGACATAGCAAGTGATTATAGATTTGTGTAAAAATTTATAGATATGATTTATATGATAATAACTTTCAATCCAACGGTTGACTTTGAAAAATATTTATCGGTGGGATGTTATTAAATGGTGTAACAATATCCAAGTATTACATCAGTGTAATTTGATCCTATATATATATATATATATATTATTTTATATTTATATATTTCTATCATTTAAATGTAATTAATTATATTTATATTATTCCACACTTGCATGAATAAATGTATGCGTCAAATTGTTTTTATTAAACATTCTTACTTATTACTACAAAAAAAAAAAAACATTCTTACTTAAACATATTTATATTCATATTAGTTTGATTTCTATAGTTTTTGTCATTTAATTACCTGTTTTTATATTTATACTCTATTTCCGCTGAGTGTAACACATTCTGACAATTTTCTTTTTCATATCTCAAACTCTTAATTGAATTGAAGAAGTGCAACCACTGATGGGGGCTTTGGTATCTGCCACCTTCCACCGACGGATCGGGATTGCCCGCAGTGGATGAACCACGCAGTTGTTGCAGTTCAATAATCTTAATCATTGAATTGTGATCCAACGACTTATATCCTATCAATTTTAAAATACGTCTCAAAATTCAACAGCAAATATGCATCAGTATGTAAATGTGTTAATGCATGGAATCTATATCCTCCACAGAGGGACACACACAGGTATCTTGTCCGTAGATCTCTCGGTCAAATTAAATGACGTTGTACCCATTGCTTATACTATAGAAGGCCTCTCGCACATTCACCTTAAATACCCAACTTTGTTATTTTGTACTCACAATCTTATATCAAAGTCTAGGATAGTCTTCACAAAAAACAAAAAGTACAAGTTAGAGTTAGACAATAACGTTTTTATTTAATAATAATGTGTGATATTAACTATTCTTTCTTATTATTTATTTTACGCATGAGTGCAATACTAGTATATTTGAACTACAAGTTTATTATTTCAATTTTGGCTGGGTTTACAAAATTATACTTCTTCTTTTTTAATTATTAAAACATTGAAAGAACACAATACCAAAATAAGACACACCTACTTAGTATGTTTGAATAAATTGATTAAATAATTATTTCTTTATGATAAAAGTTGTTTTTTAGTTGAAATTAGTATGTTTGGATAAATTGATTAAATTTCAAAATAACTTTTTTTATGAGAAAAAAACTGATTTTAGAAAAGTTTGAACTTTGATGCTTACTTAAAAAATTGTTAGATTATTTTGAAACTAATAACATTCTTCTTATTTCATCCCTACAAAACTAACTATCAAACAAATATTATTAAATTATACAAATAACTTTATACCCTTTTTATTAATTAACTAGGCTTAATGAAGTTTTTGATCCCTGAAAATATAGAGCTTTTTGGATTTAGTCCCGATCTTTTGTTTGCTTTGTTTTTGGTGTTTGTAACTTTTAAACTTTTGTTTTTAGTTCCTGTCGTCAACTCCAGACGTTAACTGCTGACGTGACAGACGGAAGTCCACGTCAGCACTGACACGTGACAAAATAATTATTTTTTTATTCCATCTGTCTGACATGACAGGGACCAAAAACAAAAATTTAAAAGTTACGGACACAAAAAACAAAACAAACAAAAGATAGGGAATAAAACCAAAATCTCTATATTTTCAGGGACCAAAAACTTCAATATGTCTTTAATAAATATGATTTCTTATAATTTATTAATTAATTTGGTTTTCTGGTAGATGAAGAAGAATTGTAATTTTTTTGAGATGTGCTTGCGAACTGTAGTTGAGTTTTGTTTATTTAGTATTTTCAATTGCAAAGCATAACAGAAACCACTGCAACAAATAGACATAATAGGCATGACACTGCCAATTGAAAATATAAAATAAGCAAAACCCAATAAAAGTTCCCAAGCACATTATCAAAATTTGAGACTTTTTTCTTTCACTGGCTAGCTTCAATTGCAACTTCTATCTCTTCTCGGTGCTCTTCAACATATGCTCCAGGTAACAAAGTGACGTCCTCCTCATCTACACTTGGAGGGTTATTGGCTTCAAAATCAATCCACTAAGAAAAAGTACAATTCTTCTTCATCTGTCAGAAAACCAAATTAATCCATAAATTACAAGAAATCATATTTATTAAAGGCTTATTGAAGTTTTTGGTCCCTGGAAATATAAGGATTTTGATTTTAATCCCTATCTTTTGTTTGTTTTGTTTTTGGCGTATGTAACTTTTAAATTTTTGTTTTTGGTCCCTGTCATGTCAGACAAATGAAATAAAAAAATAATTATTTTGTCACGTGTCAGTGCTGACGTGGACTTCCGTCTGTCACGTTAGCAGTTAAAGTTTGAAGTTGATGGCAGGGACCAAAAACAAAATTTTAAAAGTTACAGAAACCAAAAGCAAAATAAATAAAAAATAGGGACTAACACCAAAAGGACCTATATTTTCAGGGATCAAAAATTTCATTACGCCAATTAACTATATATAAGTAATATTTTTACACAACTCAAACGAAATATATTATCTTATAATCTTTTTTCAACAAACACATTTAAATATAAAATTGATTCTATTATAATCAATTATAATAATAATCGATTATTAATCAATTATAATCAATTTTTGTAACCGATCGAAATATACAAATAATAAAAAGAAACGAGAAGTAATTATTTGTCTAATTTAAGGAAGACGTAAAAGGTAGTTAAGTTACAAGTTACAACCAAGAACTTGTAACAGGAAGTTATATGATAGTATAGGTTCCTTAATATGCACTTCTGCTTGAAGTTTTAGACGACGGTGGAACATTGAAACGGTCCATTCATTCACATCAGGTTACGTAATGATGAGAGAAACCTGTGCCTAATGCTACACTAATAAAAGGAGAATGCTTCTCATCAAACTAATGAGTGCTTTGAACGAAGTAAGAAATTTTTTTTTAAAAAAATTGATATATTTCATATTTAAAAAGATTATATATTTAATTTTTTAATATAAAATTATTATTTTTTATTTTTTAAAAAATATTTTTAATACACTCCTTAACATAATCCATAATAAAATAGACTATTAGCAAAACCTCTTTAATACACTTATGAAAATATAATAATTGTATCTGCGGTGAAACGGTGCAAAAAGCGCGTTTCCAGCTCACAAGCTATTTTTGTGGCTTCTCAACGGAATTCCATTTGGATTATTTGGAGTTGGATTCAAACACGGTAGAACACTTTTATATACAAAACTAGTGTAGTTGCCCGTGCGGGATTTATCATATAAATTTTATTTTTTAATGTTTTAAAATTATAAATTTTATTTTTTAATGTTTTAAAATTATTTCAATATAAAAAGGATATATCAAAATATGCTTAAAAATATGAATATTAATATATGCATCGATTAAATTAATATCTATATATAAAATAACATTCTTACTTATTACTACCAAAAAGAAAACATTGTTACTTAAACATATTTATATTCACATTAATTTAATTTCTATAGTTTTTGTCATTTAATTACGTTTTTTTTTTTATATTTATGCTCTATTTCGGTTGAGTGTAACACATTCTGATATTTTTCTTTTTCATATCTCAAACTCTTAATTGAATTCAAGAATTATAATTAGGGGTGAGGATAGATCCAACCGCTCATCAGTGACCTATGATCAAACCTATTTAAAGCCTAATTAGACCTAAAATATTTAACAAAAAAGTCAGGTTAAAGCTTTTTAAAAAGCCTATATAGCTAAAAAGATCAGATTAAGGCTTTTAAAAAAGTCTATTAGGCCAGTCTATTTAACATATACATATATATCATATATAATTTAATATAAAATACTATAATATTATTTATAATATTTATAACATTTGAAAATAAAGGCATATTGACTCATTTAAATATATGAGTCGATTTGTATATTTATTTATGAAGGCCTAACGACTTATTCATCAGTATAGGCCTACCAACCTTTTTATCATTGAAAGCTTACTAGCTTATTTAATTACAAATGAAGGCCTATAACCTATTTATAGACGAAGACATATTTAAAGGTCTTGTTGAAAAGTAAGTTTTTAAATAGGCTTTCAGGATAGACCAAACTTTAAAATAGGTCAGGCTTTAAAAATTGATCTATATCAAATTAATAGGTTAGACTCAAATCTTAAAATAAATGCAAGTCCGACTCAAACCTATCATGATCTAACTCGGTCTAAAGTATTCCCACCCTAACTCCAACCCCTGCTGGGGGCTTTGGTATCTGCCGTCTTGTCCCTAGATCTCTCGGTCAAATTAAATGACGTACTATAGAAGGCCTCTAGCACATTCACCTTAAATACCCAATTTTGTTATTTTGTACTCACAATCTTATATCAAAGTCTAAGATAGTCTTCACAAAAAACAAAAGTACAAGTGAGAGTTAGACACTAACTTTTTTATTTAATAATAATGTGTGGTATTAACTATTCTTTCTTATTATTTATTTTACGCATGAGTGCTAAACTAGTATATTTGAACTACACAAGTTTATTATTTCACTTTTGGCTGGGTTCATACAAAATTATACTTCTTCTTTTTAATTATTAAAACATTAAAAGAACACAATACCAAAGTAAGGCACACCTACTTAAAGTTGTTTAATAATTTTCATATTTTTTTAGTTTAAAAGTTGAGATGAGATTTAAAAAAAAGTTAAGAATCGAATAAGAGACTTTTTGAAAAAGATTTTCATAAATTTCATAAAAGCTTCTCAAAGTAGTTTTTTAAAAAAATTATTTTTAATATTTTTCCTCTTTTTAAAAATTTCTTTTAAAAAGTGTCTGATGAGATTCTCCTTATAAGAAAAAGAAAAGTCGTAAAAGGCTGACTCAAATACTACCTAAATTGCTCCAATATTCACCCTTCTATAAATAGATACAAAAACCATGCATGAAAATAAGGATATTTTCTGGGCATTCATACTTCATCTTTTTTATCTGATCGTTGAAGTTATATACAAATGGTGAGTTTTATGGTGCATCAAATATGAGTGGGATATATGATACATCCCACATTTTATCAATAGATTATCAATTAACATTTAATTAAATTTTTATCAATAAAAAAATCATAAATATATTATCAAAGGGGAGCATCATTCATCCCGTTTTTGGATGCACAGTAGACGCCCCCATATACAAATACCCAACCCTCTTACTCTAAGCTCATTCCTCGAGAAGATTACAACTCAAGACAAAACATATTGTATAGAGGGTGTTTAGACACCTGTTTTTCATGATAAAAATTGTTTTTTAATAGAAATTTGTATATTTGGATAAATTGATTAAATTTCAAAATAGTTGTTTTTATGAGAAAAAATTGTTTCTAAAGAAGTTAGAAGTTTGAAACTTATTTAAAAAACTGTCAAATTATCTTGAAATCAATAATATTTTTCCTATTTCACCTTATAAAATTAACTATAAAACAAATATTATTAAATTATACAAATAGCTTCATATCATTTTTAATAATTAATTATATATAAGTGATTTTTTTTACACAACCCAAACAAAATATATTATCTTATAATCATTTTTCAACAAACACATTCAAACATAAAATTGATTTTATTATAGTCGATTATAACAATAATCAATATTAAAATAATCAAATGTTCACGACTGATCCAAATATGCACATAACCAAAAGAAACAAGACTGAAGACGTAAAAGGTAGTTATGTTACAGGTTACAAGGAAGAACTTGTAACAGGAAGTTATATGATAGGATAGGTTCCTCCATATGCACTTCTACTTGAAGTTTTAGACGACAGTTGAAGATTCAAATGCTAGATTCATTCACATCAGGTTACGCAATGATGAGAGAAACCTGTGCCTATACTATAAGAAATTTATTTTTCAGTCACAAATAAAATCTGTCATTATATATTTAAAATTTATAGATATATGTAAAACTTATATTCATCTACGGCCGATCCAATCATCCATTATGAACGACGAATAACAACGAAAAATGACTGTCACTATAAGCTTTACCTTCGATTCACATATATTTACCTACAGTTGTATTGAGTTTTACCATGGGTCCATTTACCTTTGCCTACAGTTTGACAAACACTAATATCTATACATACAGTTTTAATGTCTGTCACTAAAAATATCCATAAATATATGATAAATTTGTTGTACTGCTAATGCTACAGTAATAAAATAGGCTATTAGCAAAACAACTTTTATACTCTTATGAAAATATAATAATTGTATCTGGGGTGACACGGTGCAAAAAGCGCGTTTCCAACTCAGAAGCTATATTTTGTGATGAGAAATGATTTTTGAATAAAATGGAATAATAATATGTTATTTATTTATTTTTTTAATATATTTTTAAATTACATGTATATAAAAAAGTTAAAAAATAAATGAAATAGAAATAAATATACGGTGTCAAAACTTGATATTCAAGTAAGAGAACCGATTTTGTGGCTTCTCAATAGACTTACATTTGGATTATTTGGAGGTGGATTCAAACACGCTAAAACACTTTTATGTACAAAATGTTGTACAAACTATAAAAGAAATCCCAAAGGAGAAAGGCTTATACTATTTTTCTTCTTCTTTTTGTTTATGGATTTATTAAGAAAAATGTCAGCTAGGTAGGAAATTAAATTTCTCGGGTCAAATTACACTTAATTATATTTCTTTTTCAAGTTTATAACTTTAACGTCAGAATTAACAAATGTTCACCTTATCCAATTATAAATAATCTACAAGATGATTGAAGGCTCTTTCTTTAGTCCCGCGTCTCTTATCCTTAGAAGATCTTTATCCACTAACAAGTTTTTTTTCAAAAAACTTCATTTATTTTGGTGTGGAGGACAAAAAGATCTATATTTTTTGGTTTCAATAGGAATCATATGAACTAAATGAATAGATTTGCTTTTATATAATTTAATATAAATCATTTGGTAAGTTTGTATTTGAAATAATCCAATTTTTTGTCTCACAACAGTTGACTTTGTCGGAAAGAGAAAACAGTGATATTTTTTTTTTGGTGAATGAGAAACACTGTGATATGAAACCTATTTGGCAGGTCACTTTTACGAGCTTATAACGGATAGTTTATAGCGAATGAGAAAGTAGTCCTGTTTGATAAGCGTCTATGTCACGAGCTTATAGCGCTTTTTTCAAATGTTACTTGTTTAAGCTTATAGTTTATAGCATTTCAGTTTTTTTTTCATTTTTATTCTTATTATTTTTATTTACTTCTATATTTATCCTCTTCTCTCTCTTTTATATAAAATCATTAATGAATATGTCCTTTTATGTCATTTTATATTTTTCAGCTAGTTCAACCGTTAGTTTTATCAAACATTTTCACAAAAAATAAGCTAGCTTATCCGTTATCTTATCCGTTATTCGCTATAAGCTATCCATTATCAATTAACTTATCCATTAATAATTAATTTTATTAAACAGACTCATAATCTGCCGAATTAGATGTAATAAATGGTACGCTGGAAGAAAACAGAGAGAAATATGACCGACAAACTTGTCTCGTATATCTTAAGGGGCAAATAAGCTTGTAGTCCATATTCAACATCAACATTATAAAGATAAAGTACGTTCAAAATTTGTGGAGAATTCCAAGTTGGACAGTAATATAGTTGAAATAATGCTTATAAGTATGGATGATAAAAAAATTCAATTGTCTATTATTCATCCAGTCCATCTAAAGAAAAATACATCCAATCCATCTATTGCAAAAAAAAGTAACAATTGATTGGATGAGTTAGATTATTTTATTTTATGGATAGTTATGATCCATTCACCAGTATTCTAAAATCCATTGGATCACTTCATAAAATAAAAAAATAATTCATTGGATAAAAATGAAAAAAAAATAAATGATAAAAAACCATAACTTCAAAAATTATATCAATTTGCTGCTATTATAAGCAGAGCAATATATTTTTGGGTTTTGCTATCACGATTTGTATTCTTTATGGGGTGGATTTGTGGTGAATTGTTAATTACAAAAAAATAGGCAAAAAGTTTATTTTGGATTTTTTTTTTTGTGGATGGATAAGAGATATTATTTGCAAATAGTCATAAAAATTATTTAATTTTTTAAAATATTTTTCATGAATAGATTGAATATTCATCCATAAAAAAATTAATAATGGATGAATTAGATGAATTTTTTTAAATGGTTCATAGATGGATTGGATTTTTTTAATGAAATTTTAATGAATCATAATAGATTAATAAATAGTTTTTAATCTACCCATTATAATCCGAATAAAAATTTATCCAATCTACCCTTTGTCACCTCTACTTATAAGTGGAAGTCAACCCTCACTCATGAGCTAGCTTTTGGGGATGAGTTAGGCCCAAACTTAAATTCTAAAGATGGTATCAGAACCTATCTGAGATCCGTTGGACCACCTGCAGATGTTCTGTCCTGCAAACTTCACATTCCAGATGTTCAATCTTTTGAGAGTGTGAAAAATCGGGATGTTACAGTCTTGGGGCGTAAGGGGTGTGTTGAAAGCAACCTTAACCCATGAGCTAGCTTTTAGGGATGAGTTAAATCCAAATCCAAATTCAAAGGTACTTTAAATGAATTAAATTTAACTCAAATTTTATCAATGTGTGTAAATACATCCGTGAGAAAAAAGGTAAAGTGAAAAAACAAGAATGTACTTACTATTGATTAATTAAAGTGAGTTAAAATTTTAATACAATTTAATAAATCAAGAATCTTATTTTTCCACTTTACACTAAACTTAATTTTAGAGAAGCTTTATCGGATGAACAAAATTCTACTGTGCCAAAAAATGATATCTCGGTATCTTCACCAATTAAAGGCTGAGAATGCACATAAGTATTAATGAGTTATGATTTTATTTTATTAAATGATAAATTATCATTAATGATGAATAGAAAATATGGCCGAAAATTATGATGGAAGATTTTCATTTTAACCATAATCATCACCCCAAATATTATCCTGTTTTAAAAATTTAGGAAAATGTCTTAATAACCCACGGAAATACATAATGTGGCTACTGGCTGGGGTGTAAGTGGGTAACTTTTCATAATCCGTGATAGTTTTATTTAAATATAGGAAGCGGTTTGTTTATATTAAAAAAAACTAATTTTTAATTTTTACAAAAAAAGCTGAATTTCAAATTTTTTAAGATTTTAAATTATAATAAAAGTCCAATTAAATAAGTATGTAAAATCAAAAGTGATTATAAATCACCTTTTTGTGGAAAAAAAACTAAACAAATTGGCCCATAAAAAAAGTAATTATTTTACATGAATTGGGAAAAGCTAAACGATGTAAGCCGCACTCTATAGTATTTCTCTAAAATTTATATAATGTGAATTGTAACTTGTTTTATAATTGATTTAGTTAATCATATAAAGATATTTTGGTTACAAGTTTTTCCTTTCTCGAGTAGGCACGATTTTTTTTATCTAAGGTCCCCATGCGCGTAAATAAAGATGGTTATTTATAAAATGAGCGTGTAAGAAATGTATTTCTTTATTCTTAAATATTTGCCTTATATGATTGATTGTCGTAAAAATGAAGGATTTAATTGATATGTATTATTAATATAAATATTTTTTATATTATCAATTAATTATAAATTATTATATTAGTTAAATTATTTGATTCTTATTCTAATTATTTTAAAAATTATTTATATCATTATTTGTGATTGATATATAGTATAAAAATCTTTACACTAATATTATAGGATAATTAAATCCAAAATAAATTAGTGATATCTGAAAATGAGAAATGGACAGGTGAAAAAAGAGTAATGTCATTTACGTAATTTGTCACAAATTATGAAACCATAAATTTAATTTGAGCTTAAAGATATAAAAAAAGATATAAAAATAAAAGATATCTATACAGTGTATATATCCCTGACAAATTCATATAGAGAATTTATGTTTCCAATTCCCACCATATCCCTCACTTTTTCTTATATTTAAAAAAATTCCCCTTTGTGATAATTTAGTGAGAAACACATTAATTAACTGTATAATTTTTCTAAGGATGAATTTTGCATGGCTATGTCAACGATTTCGTACGAAAAGATAAGGTTATAGAGAAAAATAAATAAATCACTCATTGATATTTATGTTCATGAAAAAACAAATGCTAGTTTCTCATAATTAGGGCGACGAAGAACTATATATTCAGATTTCTACTTTGTTTTCTAAAAATATCCAATCATGCTATTTTAACAAAATATTACTAATATTAAACAAAAAATATTGGGCAAAATACTGGTTACATAATTGAATTTAATTTGGTTCCTTTTTGCAAAGTTTGTTTTGTAGTATATAAGAATAATAATTCCATAAATTTTTTTGTAAACTATAAAAGTATTAGATTTAATGAAGAAATCTTAACCTTCCACAAATAAACCCTTTGGAGCTTAGCCACTTTCAACATAAAGTTTTATTTTTAATTTGTTACTCATCTCATATAACTTGGATGTGGATAGCTATTCATTAAGAATTCCATTAAGGTTAATTAGTGCATCAGGACCTCCAAATCAACTTTCCATCAAAGTTTTAAAGACTTGATAAATACTAATAAGTAAATAAGTTACAAACTGGTCATTAGCATTTTAATTCCTTTTCTTTTGGGGCTCTACTTATTCCTTTTTATATAAGTTGCTAATAATATTTTTATATAATTCACATTAATTATTTTATGATAATTAAGGACATGATTAAAAGCTTAAAAAAGAGCTGAGGGAACATTTAATCCAATAAAGAAGGAATCCAAATCCAATCACGACTCAAAATTAATTAAGCACTAATCATCACAAGCAAACCAGTGTGTTAGTTAACTCAGCATTTTATTTTAAGCAAAACAAAAAAAGGGAAGAGAAGAAAACAAAGTAGCAACCAACATTTATATCCAGTATGATTTGTTATTTGATTACCGCAACTAACGAACCAAACTAAGCGTCATACACACAAACACAATTACACTAAGTCACGGGTAAAATGAGTTTTATACACTTCAAATATAGCATTGATAATTGATAATTAAATGTGAATTTAACTATGATGCATTCTTGTTAGTATAAAAATTGTTCTATATTATCAATCAATTGTATAATATTTTAATTTAATTGATATCTAGTATTAATTTAAAAATATTTTATACTTACTAATCAATTATAAATTATCACATCATTAAAAAAAAAAATGAGTGACTCTATATCAAAAAAAAGAGCGCCTCTTATCATAAATCATAATTACCTAAAAAATCATACGTAACATGATTTATGATTGGTTGATAGTGTAAAATTTTTTTTACCGATGATCTATCAAAATTAAATTTTAATGTTATATGATTAATTGATAATATAACTTTTTTTATTGAAACAATATATAAAAATTAAAGTGGAAATATATAATGTGTTATCTTATTATTATGGATATATTCAAAGCCACACTCATTAATCTGATCTGATCTGATCTGAGTTTCATTTGAAAGCAAAAAAGGCTTCTCCTTCTTCTTTACAAGTCTTCAACCACTGAGAGTGAGACATCCCCTCCGACATTTTCTCTATTCTTCAAGCAAACTCTTCTGTTCAGATCTCTCTCTCTCTCTCTCTCTCTCTAGGGTTTCTCTCTCTGCTATTTATGATCACACCCTAACACGCTCCCTTACCCAAATCAGCTTCTTCGATATCTTCATCTTCGGTAATATCACTCAGATTCCCAATCTCCGATTCCAATGCTCGTTGTTCTTCGCTGATTTGAATCGTTTTTGTTTTCGGTTTTGCAGATTGGAGCAGGTTCCAGGGATCGAAGATGGTTGTTTCGGGGCCAATCATGCCGGGACAGGTGTGTGTAACATTGTATTCGTTCGATTTGTCGGTGAAATCCAAAATGTTATTATTTCGAGTTTGATGTTAATTGTAGTGACTGTTGCTGAAGAGTGAATTTAGTTTATGTGTGTGGTGGTAGTTTTAAGTGGTGATTTTTTCGTGATCTTGTTTGCATCTGTTTTTTAATGAGTAGTGGTGACGTGCATGAAAATTAATGAAAATTCGTTTTTTTAAGTTGGAAGATACACGGTTATGTAACTTGAGCAACGAAATCTGTCATGAGTTGTGACAATGGTATGCTATGGCACCTCTAATGTTGGGTGCGAGGTTTGTTTTTATGACCTTAACCAGGGTTTTAAATTGCGGTTGCAGTCGCATTGCAGCCAATTGTGTGCCAATGCATTCTGTAATCACGGCCTGATGCGGCAACAACGATGTTGCGCCCACATCACGTGATGCGGTCCGCATTTTAAAGCACTGATCTTAAGCAATATGATAAGCCTTTATATGTTTGGGGAAAACCATTTTGGACTAAACCTGAATGACAGTATAATTTGTTCGGTTCACTTAATTTGGAGAAAATTACATGTACTACTTATGTTTGTTCAAATGATGTTCATTGAAGAATGCATTTGAGGTTTATGACTCAATACTGTGATGGGTTTCTTTTCGCACTTTCGATTTTTTATGCAAATTAAAATATTTATCATTTATTATGCTAATTTTTCGGATGAAGTAGCCACTTTTCTGATGGAGCCTTGCTTATTATGCCTCCAGGTGTCTTTCTTGCTGGGTATTATTCCAGTTTTTGTTTCATGGATATATTCAGAGTACTTAGAGTACAAGAAAACCTCATCTCCTCCTAAAGTGTAAGTTTCTTACACTGCCATGGGAAATTATTGACCTCAACTGATTGGATTTTATTACGTGTTAAAGTTTAATGGTGGAATATATATCAAGGACAAGTTTCCTCTCTTCTATTTGGCTGTTTCTTCTTGTGATTGGATAGATATGGTTAAAGAGGGTGATCATTCTGCTGTAGATAACTATGGTATTATGCCCAAAAATCTTGTGGTGACAGTTGATGATATTGCAGTAATGCTGTAATCTGCATTGGTAAAGGACAAATATTTTAAATAGGCCTTAAGCAAGGTATTTGTGGATCAATCGTGATCCAGAAATCAAGTAGCAGCATTTAATTATCAACTCTACAACACCCACTTTACTTCCATGTCTGACACTGCAATGGAGTCTAAACACGTAATAATATGCAAATCAGTAAATGGAGACTTCATATTGGTATATTTAGCAAAAATGGAGATTAAGATTTAATGAACAACCAGATGCCACCGCCAAAGCTTCAAACTGTTTGGAGTTTGGACTTTGGGTACAAACCCAAATAGTGCTTATTGAGCTAACAGACTCAAACACTTCATTCTCATGTGATGTGAGCATTAAATTACATGTATCATGCAATCAAAACCGCTAAAACTAAAATAAGAATTTGTTATCAGAAAAAAGCATATTGAACATGAACACTTACTAGTATGGATGATAAGTTTCCATTGTAGATCTTATTTAAGTTTTCGTTTAAACAACTAAACTGGATTTATGTTATCACTGTTGATCACAGATGCACTTTTCTGTCTTCAACTTACTACTTTCAAAAATGAATTCCTGCTCTAAAATTTTCTGATATGGAAAGCACAAAAAATATTTCTGTGCAAATAAATTCCGATGCTTGATGAATTCTTTGTGAACTGCAGTCATTCAGATACTAGTCTTGATGAGTTGGGAAAGGATGCAATTAAGGAAGATGATCGGGCCATTTTACTGGAAGCAGGTCTTACAAGAACAGGATCAGCTAAATTCCACGCATCATCTGTCAAATTGAATCTAATTAGGTCATTTTCTACTATATACAATATCATTGGATTCTTTTCAGTTTTCTACTTTTATCTTTTGAGATCCTTACTTTCTTACTTGTTTTGTCTAGGTTTTTGACCATGGATGACTCTTTCTTGCTAGAAAATCGAGCAACTTTGAGGGCAATGTATGTCATTGTTCTGTAAATGACTCCAACATCATATGTTACAACTTACACTACTTCTGAATTTTGAAAGTGTATTTACAATTTTTATAGGGCTGAATTTGGGCTGATTCTATTTTATTTCTATATCTGTGATCGAACCGACTTATTGGGAGATTCGACAAAGGTATTTGTATACTGCTTATTATGTTTCCACTTGTTTTTATTTTGAGCTGCTACTTGACGTATTATTATATATCAAAGTGATCCTCATAAAGGAACTTTTTCTTCTATGACAACTTAAGTTTTTATTTGCTTCTTTCTAATTTTTGGGTTTATAATTTTCTCACCTTCTGATGTTATTAATGCTTTGATTTTTTTTTTCTTTTGAAATTATGTATATGTGAATTGTATCCCTTTTGAGATTTGTGTCTATGAAAGCCTACAAACTAACTATACAGAGAACAGAGTAACAGAAAAGGATGCTATCTTGTAAAATGTTTCACCTCGATGATAATTTTCACTTTGTAGTTTTTTACACTTAGCTTACTTCACAATTCATTACTTCGGAGCCAATACACTTTTATTTTGAGATTTTTTGTTCAATAAATGCTTTTTCATTTGGCATGGTGAGATGTATACTGTGACAGAGGCTTGACTTGGGAAGACATATCTTGTAAAGTGTTTCACTCACCTTTATTATAATTTTCACCTTGTAGTATTCTAAACTTAGCTTAGTTCACAATTCTTGACTTCATAGCCCAATTCACTTTTGTGCAACAAGTTTTTGTTCAATTAATAAATTTTCGTTGGGCTAGGTTAGATATACTGTGACACGGGCTTGGCTTGGGAATACATATATGCACAGGATCTAAAGATATATTTGTAAATGAGCAGTTATGTGTTATATATTTAAATCATCATATGATCCAAATTATTGTCAGTTGTAATTTTATTTTTTTGTTGTCCTTGCTTTTCCTTTTTTCTTCGTTCGACAGAATTATAGTCGGGATCTTTTCCTCTTCCTCTACATTCTTCTGATTATAGTTTCAGCCATGACCTCTTTGAAGAAACATAATGACACGTCAACATTTTCTGGAAGAAGCATACTTTACCTTAATCGACACCAAACAGAGGAATGGAAAGGATGGATGCAGGTGGGTACTAATGTCTCATTTTTTTAATCACTTCTTTAGGCCATGGAATGTAATTTATATCACAGCAGATGCTAGGAAGAAGCTCTGGAACACTGGAACTATTTGATGATATGTGATGGAAATTAAGGCTGTTAGTTATTGAAATGAAACTCAAATCAGATGTAGCACAATTTAGTGTAGATATATATTACTTCCCAAATGCCATAATTCATCCAAAACTATTTTTTTGTCTGGTTTTAAATTTGTCGGGCTCATTCTAATTATTTGTTCATGATTCTATTCCATTTTTTCAGGTCCTTTTCCTATTGTATCATTATTTTGCTGCAGCAGAGATGTACAATGCAATACGTGTTTTTATTGCTGCATATGTTTGGATGACTGGATTTGGCAACTTCTCCTATTATTATATTAGAAAAGATTTTAGCCTTGGACGCTTTTCTCAGGTGATATATAAGTCCTGACTTCACATTTTTTTTATTTTACTTTTGTTTTTTTCCATGCTGTCTACTGTCTATCCTTAACCTGCAACTCATTAAACTTTCATGCAGATGATGTGGCGGCTTAATTTTTTTGTGGCCTTCTGTTGTATTGTGCTTAACAATGACTATATGCTCTATTATATATGTCCAATGCACACGCTTTTCACTTTGATGGTGTATGGGGCCTTGGGTATATATTACAAGTATAATGAAATCAGCTCGGTGATAGCTGCAAAGATCCTGGCATGCTTTCTTGTGGTGATCTTGATTTGGGAAATCCCTGGATTCTTTGACATACTTTGGAGTCCATTTGCATTCTTTTTGGGTTAGTAATATATATATTGTAGATACTCTATCTCTATATGCATGCTTTTATATGTAGTGTGCAAGTTCCAAGTTGATTTGGTAATATAAGAAATATAAGGTCGCATGCTTTTCACTGCAAGAGCATAATCGTAATCTTTACATGTCAGGTTATACTGATCCTGCAAAGCCTGATCTCTCTCGACTGCATGAGTGGCATTTCAGATCTGGGCTTGATCGCTACATCTGGATAATTGGAATGATTTATGCGTACTTTCACCCAAATGTAATTTTGTATACTAGTTTGTGTGGCGGGTATTAGCTTTTGTTTTCGTATGATATCCAGCTATTTTAAATTTGAAATATTTTACTTTCTCAGGTTGAGAAATGGATGGAAAAATTGGAGGAGTGTGAAACCAAGAGGAAAGTAACAATCAAAACAATCATTGTTTCAGTTTCTTTATTTGTAAGTTGCATGTCTTATGATAAGACTATTTTCCTAGAATCTTAGATTATTCATTCTGTTCTTCTCTTTTCATAATATTACTTCAATTTTCTCTGATCTAGGCCAAAAAAGGGTAAGCGAGAATATCTTATTTTCATCATTCTTTTCCAGGTTGGGTACTTGTGGTATGAATACATATACAAGCTGGACAAGGTCACATACAACAAGCTCCACCCATACACCTCATGGATTCCAATTACGTGAGTATTATTTATTTCTTTTCTGCCTTTTTGTCGTTCTGTTAGGATAGAAGGGTAGTTAGTTAGTTGATTACTGGTTAGAGGGGGTGATGCGAACCCAAGATTGCCCACTAAAGTCTATTTGAGGAAACCCAAGAGGCATAATGCACCTGATTAGGCCTAGGAGAGAGAAAATGTAACTAACTGCCGAGCTGGCAGTAGCAGTGAGGTGTGTGTGTGCGTGGGAAAATTCTGTTGAGGGGGTTTATATGCATGAGAGGGGAAAGAATAGGTAGGCTAGAATTGGACTTGGGATTGGGAGAGAGTAGGCACTCTTGAATCTATCTACACTATCCGTTTCTTTTCTTTCTACTCAGCACTGTAACACCCTGTTATAGGCTGAGAATCATCAATAATACAATATTTCTTTTACATTCCTGTTCTTACTTTCTTGGTACCTATCAATTGGTATCAAAGCTCACGATTCCTGGAGCTTTTGCTGGTCCTTACACGAATTGCAATGGAGTCTAGAATGGAGAATTTGGAGAGATGCTTGCGGGAAGGGAGGAAGGAAAGACAAACCCGGCTGGATGAGATCAAGCGACTCTGGAAAAGGAGGAATGGAGAATACTTCAGAGGTCGAGATCGACGTGATCATGCTCCAAGTCGCTATGTGAAAGAAGACAGCCCCAGGAGAAGAGGAGGAAGGGAGCTTGAGGTCCCAGTGTTCGACGGAGAAGAAGACGCCTACGGGTGGTTGATTCGCCTTGAGAAGCACTTCGATGTGAGGCGAACACCAGAGGAGAAGAAGTTGACGGAGGCTGTGACGGCACTAAGAGGTGGTGCTCTCAAATGGTGGCGCTGGTGGGATCGACGCCATCCACGGGCGAGTTGGCTAACGTTCCCGGCTGCACTACTCTGGCGTTTTAAGCCGGAGTACAGGGACGTTCTGCCAATATTGGATGGGGACGAAGAAGAAGAACCGAAATCGAAGTTCGAGAACCCAAAGTTGCTATTCATCCCGGCTGAAGAACCAGAACCAGAATCTTCAAAGCAGAAAACAAACATGCAGAGAAATCAGGTAATGGAGAAGCTGGAGTTGGTAGAAGAAAGGTAGGAGAAAAACGAAGAAAAAATGGGTGGGGAAGGTCTGATTGCTGCGGGTAAAAACAATCACTCGAGGGAGAAAGGTATCAAACCATTACATCTCAATCGTGGATGGAAGGAGAGGGAATGAGTTGTTCCACGACCATCAACTGCTCAGGCCAACAAATGTGAGAGACAAAAGTGTGGGTGCTGACTGGCCTTCGAGAATGTTAGGTGAACTCAACAGAGTTGCTCATGGGTGCTGCGTTGGTGGTGGGGTTGGGGGAAGGATAGGCGGAGGGTTAGGCAGTGTCAGTGATGGACGCTGCGAGGGAGGTAGCCAAGATAGGGTGGTGGAGACAAGGGTCGGAGGTGAGCGCCCACCACCACCAGAACCGCCGGAACCGCCGGATCGGGTCGTTCCCAAGAAGAAGGGTGGGACGCCGCCGACTTTTAGCGCGCCACTGTCAAAGTTGCCGGAACTGCCGGAGCTGCCGGATCGGGACACGCTCGTGAAGGAGGGTGGGACATCCCACAAGTTGCTCAAATCGTCACCTCTACCAACGGCTGAGACAACACACACATGTGGGGGAAAGAAAGGGAATAGGGCAGTGCTGACAGTGGGTCAAGAGTTTAACCTAATGGGCCAGGCCCAAAATTGTTCTTTTGATCAGGTTTATGTTCAAGGAAGACCAAGGTCTCAGATGAGACATAACACTGAGTCTCAGCAAGTGCTACAAAATGAGATGGTGGGCCAACTTAATGAAGAAAAGATGTGGGCCTTAGAGGAAGGTAAAAAGCTAACAATTACTGATGCAAACAATGTGGAACTGAGGGCTGGTCGTGGTGCAGCAAGCTTTGGTGGCTTACTGTACAATTTTTATGCTAACAAGACCAGGAGATCAACTCTTTCCTCTGCTGAGGGCTGTAAACTTTCTTTTGATACTAGTGGATTGACATATGAAGTTTATGCTAGATTTGGTGGATTACTATACTACTTTTATGCTAACAATACAAGGAGCAGTTCCCTATCTATGTTTTTCATGCCATATGATTCAAGTGATGGCGATATTGATTTCTATAGTATGTATGCTAGAGAAGGTACTTGGAATTTCTGTCTACAACATCTTAGTACCAGCAGTAAGTCTTCAAAAGCACAACTAGCTAAGGCTCAAAACAGAATGCGACAACAGGGCAACAAACATAGAAGAGAAGTTATCTACCAAGTAGGTGATGTGGATTTTCTGAACATCCAGCCGACACGCTCCAAGCAATGGGATCCTGGCAGAAATTACTATGCTGCCTGCAATAGTTGGTCCTTGTGTTTCCAGCAGTGGGATCCGGGAGGAAGACCCTTTTGCTGGTTGCTTCTTGTACATTCACCTTGAGGACAAGGTGAGTTTTGAAGGGGGAAGAGTTGATGCGAACCCAAGATTGCCCACTAAAGTCTATTTGAGGAAACCCAAGAGGCATAATGCACCTGATTAGGCCTAGGAGAGAGAAAATGTAACTAACTGCCGAGCTGGCAGTAGCAGTGAGGTGTGTGTGTGCGTGGGAAAATTCTGTTGAGGGGGTTTATATGCATGAGAGGGGAAAGAATAGGTAGGCTAGAATTGGACTTGGGATTGGGAGAGAGTAGGCACTCTTGAATCTATCTACACTCTCCGTTTCTTTTCTTTCTACTCAGCACTGTAACACCCTGTTATAGGCTGAGAATCATCAATAATACAATATTTCTTTTACATTCCTGTTCTTACTTTCTTGGTACCTATCAGGGGGTTAGTTAGTTAGAGGGGATATAAATAAGGGTAAATGAGGGTCTCTCCTTGATCTGTTCAATTTAGTCAATTAATAAAATCACTATTTTTTTTTATATATAATACAATAAAAGAAAATTACTCCTTTTCTCCATTTCCATCCTGGGTTTGTAACAAGTTCTTTCTGTTTTCTTTGTTTCTTTCCTTTAAATTTTAAAGAGAGCAATCTGATAGTAATATGGGGTGGCGTGTATTTTCTTCAGCTCCTTCTGTTGACCTTTGTTTTTTAACACCATTATTTTCCAGTGTTTACATTTGCTTGAGGAATTTCACTCAGCACCTTCGGAGTTTCTCTTTGACTCTCTTTGCGTACGTGTTCCTTACCTTTATTTTTGAATTTCATGTTCATTGGTTTTGGCACATTTTGCTTTATTTCTTGATACCTTTCTACTATTTTTGTTTCTTAATTTTCTCTATTTTATATGCATTATCAGGTGGCTTGGCAAGATTACTTTGGAGACTTACATTGCACAGTTTCACATTTGGTTGAGGTGTGTAAGCATATTGATCAACTTACACTTTCACTATTTACTTGGCTTCATTTATGTTATAATAATGTGTGTGTGTGTTCTGTTTCATTTGGATGGCCAGCCCTTCTCCCCATGTTTTATGTCTGTGAGATACATTAAGAGGGCCCTCGTGATGCAAATACAGTAAATCAGTAATTACAATTCTGAAAGAGTTTTTCTAGTCTGATGGGATATGTGCCTCAAATATCCTTTTATTTATGTAGTCAAACAAATATGCCCACATCTTCAGCATAGAAACTCCTTTTGTTCGGTATTCTTACAGTTATGTGAAATAACATATTGGGTTTGGAACTAAATTTTGAGGTTGAGGTGGTTCTCAACCTTAGAGAGGCAATTCTCACATTGTTGTTTCTTCTGATCTTTTGCTAGTTGTACATTTGATGTATTATACCATTTATTTGTTCCATACTTCCATTGCTAAAGATCCATGAATTGGAAATATTATGATGTTAAGTGATCACGCAGATCCATAGTGCATGGCTAATTTGATGAGATTTGTAGATCGTAACTGGTTTTCAATAGTGGCTGTAGTAAGCCATGGTTTGAGAGACTAGAAAATCTCAAATTGCCATGAGTGGAAAAACTTTTCAGTGTGGATGTCTTCGTTTTTTATTGCTAAATTGTTTTGTGCCTTGGTTGTTTCTATAAATCTTATTGTATATTGGATCATGAACATTCATGAAAATAATAATGGAACAAAACTTTTGAAAGAATTTTAGCTAGTAAGATGTATACTTCAGAACAAAGGTGGAGGATAATGCATTTTGAGGGGAGCTATGACCACCCCAAAATTGTTTTAAAACGAAAAGTTTACATGCAATTCTTTTTCTAAAAATATGTAAATGCTAAGCTAGTACTTTTTGGCCCCCCTCGTGAAAAACTCTAGCTCTGCCCCTGCTTAAGAATTTCCTCTTTGCGTACAGATCTAACGTGCCAAACGGACAGCCTAAGTGGCTTCTTTCATTTATCCCAGAGTATCCTTTGCTCAACTTCATGCTTACAACTGCTATATACATCTTGGTAAGGAGATTTCTTCTTTCCTTCTATCTTTCCCTAATTTTTATTTTTATTTTTATTCAAGTCTCACGTGAGCCATGATACTAAGTTTTGCACTTTTTGTATTGTTGCACTTCTATCTTGACTTGGTTTTGCAGGTATCTCATCGAGTTTTTGAATTAACGAATACACTTAAGTCAGTGTTCATACCCGCAAAAGACAATCGGCGACTGCTGCATAATTTTATTACAGGCTTTGCTATTTCCGTTTCTTTGTATTGCATCTCACTTGCTCTGCTTCAGATTCCACATTCAACGGTAAGCTTCTTTTTGCTACATAAGGTGTTTGTTACATGTTCTTAATGCTCCAGTAATGAGTATAAAATGAAGTTTTCTGTTGTTTGTGTAGAGCAGAAAAAGATGCCTTTTAATTTTCTTAAATGTATAAAATAATTGCAAATTTCTCTAATACTGATAGGCTTGAAATTCAAGACACCAAAGAGAGTTTACGTAGACAGTTCCCTTTGGATTTGCTGTGCGGAAGGATAACTAGATGGACTACAATAAGGATACATCTCATTTTTGGAGCACTGTTCCTATAGTAGTGGGACATAATATCCTCAATCACTGGCATCTGATATAAACATTGGTATTGGTTTGCGTTGGAGGTTGACAGATGAAGATGGGGATTAACCCCGAAGGAATTTGAACCAATTTTCTATAAATTCATTTGTGCTCACACATAAAAGGAGAAAGAGGTAGGGTAGTGTTACAAATCCTATGTCCTGGCTTCGAAGAAATTCAAGATTCATTGCCTGTTCAATTTCTGTTGTCATTTTTTAACTTGTTACATCTGTGAAGGATAAGGAAATATATGTATATTCATTTTGACAATCTTAGTAGAACTACATTGTTGTCACACCTTTGGTAATGTAATAACAGTTATTTGTTTCAATGGCCCTAAGTGCAGGTATAGTATTACCCTTTAGTTGCGGATAATACTGGCCGCTTTAGCAGGCTATAGAAACCAAATGAATATAAAAAAAGAAGTAAAAAAATATGCTGAATTGTTGTTCGAATGAAACAATGCAGATGGCTGATAAGTTGGCAATCAACCAAAACATCCACGCTGAGATGTTATTGCACGGCACTCAAAACTATGTGGGTAATAACTCCAGTGTTAACGCATTCGAATTTGAATGACATGAGTAATTTCTCTTTGCACTAAGTAATGCAGGGGGAGGGAGGATTTAGGATTTAAGTAAGGAGTTGGCCAAAATTATAAACATCAAAATATAAAAGCAAAATTTTCATAATTGTTACTGCTTTGACAGGGTATTCCTTTGTGATAACAGATTGTTTCTTTTGACAGTAAGCTCATAACATATATTTATTTACAGTCCAATTAAGAGTTGTGCGGGGACCCATAATTCGTTACATGGACAATTATACTACCTATATTAACATAAATCTTATGTAAAGTTAATGTAAATTTTAAAATAAGAGAGATGTTACGTATAATTTAGTCAAATATCAGAAAATGTCACTATAATTTCTCCTAAAGATTTTAGCGTAGAGTTTTTTTTTTTGACAATAAGATTTTAGAATAGAGTTGAGTTGTTAGATTTAGCATAATTTTGGTAAAGCACCTTATCTTAGGATCTTTTAAGATGCATGGACTCGTGTGAATATTTCGCCACTGACGTTAGATATTTTATTAGAAAATCTTATTTAGTCTTGAGAAGGGGAATTCTATTGTACTCAAGGGTAACTTTATCCATCCTAGGTGGCTCAATAAGATGATGATAACTATTTGACTTGACTCACTAATATGATTCATTTAATTGAGGTGGTGCATTATGGTTAGACATGATAACTTTTATCCTAAAATTATTGGAGGTACTAGAGAAGTCGTCGCTTGAGAATATCTTACCTTGATGTATCTCATGCAGAAACAGAGAGCGGATCCTACTTAAATTGCCTCTACTCTACAGTGTTTTGTTTGGAGAGAGTGGATCCTACTTAAATTGCCTCCAACTCTATAGTGTTTTGTTTGGAATGCATCAGGATAGAATACGACTGACAAAGTAACAAAATATTGTTTTATTAAACTTGGTTAAAGTAATAATTTGGTTCCAATATGTGACGGGGATTCTTCATTTATTTCCTATACGTAAAAAAATTGGAAATGAGTCCCTACATGTGTAAACGTTAGCAACTTTGGTCCCTATATGTGCAAACGTTGTCCTTTCTGTCAGCAAATTGGTCCTTATACATAACACAAATTTTTGATTTGGTCCCTAAACCTGAAAAAAAAAAAAATTAAATCAGTCCTTATATATGCAATCAATAATAATTTTGTCCCTACCGTCTATCAAGGAGCTCAGACCTAAGTAAAGATTCTTTTCGTATTGAATATTTTATATATATTATATAAATCTATTTCTTCAATCGAGAGTAAAAATTGTATCATTCGGTCTGTAAATGGTTTTATAGTATGAAATTATTCAAGTTGACTCTTAATAGAAGAAATAGCTTGATATAATATATAAAAAATAATCAACATGAAAAGAATCTTTAGTTGGATCTGAGCTCCTTGACAGACGATAGAGACAAAATTATTATTGATTGCACATATATGAACCAATTTAATTTTTTTTCAGGTTTAAGAACCAAATCAAAAATTTGTGTCATGTATAATAACTAATTTACTGATGACAGAGATGAATTTGCTAACGTTTGCAAATGTAGGGACCGAATTTACTAACATTTACATATGTAGGGACTTATTTCCAATTTTTTTACGTATAGGAACGGAATGTATATCACAAATAGTACCAAATTATTACTTTAATCATTAAACTTTTGATGAGTCCCATGATCCCATCCGAGGCATATTGACCGAGTCCCAAGATATATATTCATATTGTGAGGTACTAAACCGTTAAAGTCACTTGACCGATAAAAAGATCCAACCTCACATTTATATTGTGAGGTGATCAAGAGTTATGATGGCTTCCTATTCCCTAATTTAGTCGAGTTTTCATTCATCCAAAAAATTCACACTTTCAATGTCTTACCAAAAAGTATAAATTTAAATTTGATTGCATTTGTTGGACACACTCACACACATGAAGTTACTTTTTTTTGGGTAACCATGTTATTGGTACGAAGTATCCACCACTGTAAACAACGACTAATTTTCGTCGGGAGACCTAGACGACATTTAAGAGTTTCTCCCTCCCAACCAGGTTTTCTCCATACGTAAGAGTCAACATTTATATGTAAAGACATACAATAATTTTGAACATTAACACTAAATATACTAAAAGACTTGTTTTAATTTTTTTCTTCTCCTCATGCCGCTTCGACATGGAAATAAACGAGACGCATATGATTAGGGCTGGACAACGGTCGGGTTTGGTCGAATTTGGGCCCAAACGGCCCAATCTGAACCAAACCTAGAAGGAAAACCGTCTCCGCTCGTTTGTACCATTGGGTTGGACGGATGACAGGTCAGTGGGTTGGCAGACAGGTCACCACGGTTTTGGTCCAAAAAAAAGAAACAGAAGCAAATAAGCTTCCGGAAGAACAGAGGAAAAAAAGATCAGGGTAGATGAAATATCTGCAACAAAAAAAGCAGATTTGGTAGATCTACAACCACCCAACATTTTCCTTCGGTCAATGGAACCACCAGTGTAGGCCACCACGCCTTCCTCCATGCGCCGCTACCATTACCTAGAACCACCGCGTTCTGTCCTCAGTCACACCCACCACGCGAATAGCACCTCCTCCTCCCCCGTCCCCCCTGACGTCAGCGACCTCCTCACGCCGATGCCTCCACGCGAACAGCACCTCCTCATGACGATGCCTTCGTCTACGACCATTTCCGGAGAAGGGAACGACCGATTGAGTGAGGGGCAGAGTCGAGAGAGGTTGAGAGAGGAGAGGCGCTAACTTTGAGAGAGGAGAGGCGCTAGGGTTGAGAGGTTGAGAGAGGAACAATGCTCGGGTTGAGAAAGGAGCAACGATGGCGCTAGTAGGGTTGTTCATTAACCGATCCAAACCCATTCAAACCGTAAAAACCGAAAACGGAATAAACCGAAAACCAAAAAAATCGAAAACCGCAAAAACCGCTTTTTTTTCATTGGATTGGATCGGATTTCGGATCCCCTAGTGAAAACCGATCCAACCCAATCCAAACCGACCTACTATATACAAATACTATTATTTTTTAAATTATAGTACTACTCATACTTAAGCATTGTTTTTCATACTTTTATGAACGAACACTCCCATTCTCTTTAATATTTTTGTTGGAATTGTCAAATACTAGATGTATTGGAATATGTATAGTTATTCATGTACCTAGGAATCAATAGTTATTCATGTACTAGAAGATTTCATGCATGTACTTAGGAACTAGAACTATATTAATTCTAGTATATATAGGTTTAATGTTGGTTTTTGACTTAATATAACTATGTAACGATGTATCGATAAAAATCGAATTATCCAATCCAATCTAAACAGCATTTGATTGGATTGGATTGGATCAGATTTTTTTAAGGAAGCAAACCGATCCAATCCAAATCGCAAGTTGTTTCCATCTTTTGATCAGATGATTTTTTGGCTCAAAACTGATCCAATCCAATTCGCGAACACCCCTAGGTGCTAGGGTTGAGAGAGGAGCGGTGACGGCGCTAGGGTTGAGGGAGATGTGAAGATGGTAAGATGTTGTTAGACTTGAGAGAGAGGCAGAGAGTTTGAAGAGGAGAGGCCCAATCTCAACTTTCTTTAATTTTGTTGGCTTTGGTTGGTCGGGTAGGATTCCGACGGTAAAAAATTTTAAGACTTGCACCCGCCCGCCTGGACTCACATGAAATCGAGTGTCTCACCCGTTGACTCGAACTGACCCATCCATACACTTATTTTTTTTATCGGGTTTTTCGGGCCGGGTCGGGCCTCGATTTGTTGTCTAGCCCTACATATGATATAATGTCTCACTTACAGTGTCTCTTGTATGTTGGCAAAACATTATCCTCATATCTGGACATTATCTCCAAAACCCTCTGCTAATTTTTTTTAAAAACTCATCTGAACCATTTGAAAAAAAGTAGTAATATCATTTTATTACCTAATTACTTACAATGAAATTTATGAGATATTTGTCAAAATAAAATATGTGGAAATATTATTTATTGTAAAATTAGTTAACCTAGCTACTCCGGCTAACAAATTTTTTTAGCAATGGAATAACTTATTTGGATTACTTATTCGAATTGCTTATTCATTATTTTTAGGGGTGTAGAAATGATAGTATAAACCTCACGAGAGGTTAATATAATTTTAGAAACAAGAAAGATGTTGAATGTAATTAAATAAAATCGCAAGAGAATGCAAGAGCGTTTGGTTGAGATAATACAAGTCTCTTCCAGCTTAACAATAGTCTCGAGTTCGAATTCGAGTCCTGAGAATATAGCAACGTTAAAATTCTTGATGTGGAACTTTGTTGTCCTTATGATCGTATTTAACTTGAGGAATTAGTCTCTATAGTTGTGCGCAAGATACCCTGGATAACCAAAGAAGAAAATCTCAAGAGTGGTAAATGTAATTTTTACTTAAACTTATTACTACTAATTAATCCCAGCCAAAAAATAAACTACTAATACTTTCATTGATTTTGGTTCTTTCAAACATTGCTTGATGACCTTGCTACACGGCAGCATTTACTAATTTTACTCCTGGACTGGAAAATGCTGAATTGCAGCACCCTCAAGTCCCACGAAAACAAAAAATATCACACAAATGTAGGGTGACAAAATGTGACGAGGAGGGGACCAGAACAAGAAATATTCATATAAACTCTTAGATCAAGATATTATTGTGAAAAAATTCATAATCATTCGATTTTAATTTAAAAATATTCTATTCTTTATTTATTTTTTTTTTGATGAATTTATATTCTTTAATTTAACGCAACAATCATAAATCATAATTATAAATAGGTTCTTCATGAAAAAAAAATTATAAATAGGTTTAATTATTCTATTGGTTCCTGAACTATTTGAGAACTTTTAAATAGATCCTTAAACTAAAAAAAATTGTAATTAAGTCCCTGAACTTCTAAATACTTTATAATTGGGTCCCTGCACTTTAAGCGTTTGTAATTGGGTCCTAGAATTTGTAAATAATTTGTAATTAGATCCTTAGGATATGAGAAGAACCTTATAAGTAGAGCAATGTATAAATTTCTTTCAAGATTTCTTGTTGGTCTTAGAGGTTAATAGAATTATTGGATTACCACAATAGTAAAGATTTTAAACATGTTTCATATTTTAGGGATTTAATTACAAATTATTAACAGGTTCAAGAACTTCATTATAAATGTTTAAAGTACAAGAATCCAATTATAAAATATATCAAAGTTGGAAGATCTAATTATAATTTTTTTAATTCACAGATCTATTTAAAAATTTCTATATGTGATATTATCGTTGGAGTGATATAATACTCTTGTTTTTTTTTTTGAATAGTGATATGCTCTAATACTGTACGAGGATACAACGATCTGTGCACAAGAAGGAGAATACACGTTGGGGCCCGGGGTCCTAGACATCACATGAGCTCATTTGATAGATAAGGGTAGCCTCAAGGAGGTGACCTCTGTACCACCCCACTTACACATTTATTATCTCATTTTTTTTCATTTTTATATATGAAAAGATAAATTTTTTTTTTTGAATGTGTTTCGATAATTAATTATTAACATAGAAAAAATTTGTATTTCGACAATTAATTGTCGGAATACATATATGTTTTTTTGTATTTCGATAATTAATTGTCGGAACATAATTTTTTTTGTATTTCGGTAACTAATTCGCGATAGATAAAAAAAATTTTAAAAATTTCAGAACATAATTTTTTTGTATTCCGACAACTAATTATCGGAACACAATATTTTTGTATTCCGAAAACTAAATGCTGGCAGGTCAAAAAACTAGAAAAATTCTAGAACACTAATTTTTTTGTATTTCGGTAACTAATCGTCGGAACACAAAAAACATGCATTTCGAAAATTAATTATCGGAAGTATATATTTTTTATGTTCCGACACTTAGTTGCCGGAAGAACCAGAAATAACGAAAAAAAATAATGTTGCGGGGTGATGAATTTTTCTATAGGAGTATTTTTGTAATAAAAATGTAATTAAATGGTATGGGATGGTGGATGTGCAAATGTGGTGGGAAAGAACTAGCAATCTCTAGCATCAACACCTTTCAGTATCTTCCTTTCAGATAAACTAGATTCCTTGCCTGAATGAAAGAAAAGACAGAATAAAGACTCTACCTGTTTTATTACCCAAAAAAACAAAAGACTCTGCCTGTTGGAAGAAAACAGGGAGACATATTTGGTAATTAAAAAAAAAAATTAAATTCCAATTTAATATTGAAAAAATTTCAAATGTTCAATCAAAATAGTTTTTGATCACTAATGAGTGTTGGTCCAAGTGGAAAAGGCTTGGAATCCTTAAGCATATGATTTTAGATTCTATCATTGGATTCGTATGTATAAAAAAAAAATTACTGAAAGGGGTCCCCACTTAAGCGTCTGATAATATCCGAGAGATGAATCTCTCACTTATCGGGTGAGAGGATACTCTGAAAAACAAAAAACATTGTTTTTGATTGGAATCAAGTCTCCCTAAAATGGATAACTCCTATAAATTGAATTTGTTTCTAAGGTAAATAAGGATTTATCCACTCCTATATCATTTAGTGACCCAGATTCCCTACATTCACAAATTCTCTGTATTCACCTTAATCTACTATCATATTTAATACAATTATTTTTGTATTAAGATATTTACCTACACAAAAAATAATCTACGATCGGATCTCATGCACACAAAAAATGATTACAAAGAATCCATTTCTATCATTCAGGGTCTTAACTCACAATACACTTTATGAGACCAATGGTAGTTCTAACTGCGTTACAAATGGGCAAACACGTTTGTGTAGCATAAGTTATACATTGTAGCTTCACAAAAATCATGTCCAAACATGATTCTCAAAGCATTCCAAACATGCACTTTATTTACTTTACAATCTCATTTTAGAAGAGTTTTTTTCCTAAAATTGTTCCCAAAAAACTAATTTCACAGAAATTAAAATATTTAATACATAAGTAGATTTTTATCATTAGGAACCAAATATCTTTCGGTATTATTTTTTGACTGACGGCACAAAGTAGTCTCCCGAAATTTCCACAGACTCACTTTTAGTCCCTAAAAAAAATAAATTAATCATTTAATTTCTTAAATTTATAAACACGGGACACATTAGTTCTTAAGTTTAGTTCCGACGTCCATTTCCTTGCCTACACGTCCTACTAACCATCTTACTTGGACCGTTAGTGATCCTGCGCGGTTTATGACAAATTTCTACCGTGAAAAATAAATGAAAAGTGAAAAAAAAAATGATTTTCAAATATTTTGGAATTTAAAATTATGCATGTTTTTCCACTTTTTATTTGTTTTTCACATAGAAAATTCATCATAGGTTAGTCAAGATCATTAATGAGTCAAGTAGGATGGATGATTAATAGGACATATAGACAAGTAAATGAACGTCGGAACTAAATATAAGGATTAATGTATCCCACATTTATAAATTTAAAAGATTAAATAATTAATTTAATTTTTTTAAGAAATAAAAATAGGTCCCAAAAATTTTTCACGACTAATTTGCATCTCCACTCACAAAAAATTTTAAGGCCACTTTGCGTCTTTGTTGAAAAGAAAGGAAAAGAAAAGAAAAACATAAAGTTAGAGACAAAATGAAATGGGATATGTGGCATGAAGTATTTCCTTTCCTTCATTTTTGGTTTAGGCTAAGGTGTAAGCAACTCAAACTGAACAAGTCCTTCTCATAAAGAAACCGTTCTTCTTCTTGTTCTTTCTCTTCTTGTGTTTGTTGATTCATAATCTCTATGGTTTAGTAGTGTATAGTAATAGTAGTAATATAGTAATAGAAAGATTGATTGATTGAAATCGATGGCTTCGAAGCTGACATCATGTTTTGTGTGCTGGAACCTTACCCTTACCCGCTTCAACTGTAACCATCCCAATGCGCGGGTGCGCTTTCCCTCTTCACCATCCCATCGTCTTCTTCCCGCCACTTGCAAAATGCGACACCGCACTCTCAGGTATTCCAATTTTGCTGCCTTTTTTTTTTTCAGTTCATTGCACTCTATTTACTTGCCCTATATTTTGGATTATTATAGCATGTTTGGTTTTGTTTAACTTTGGGACTAAACTTGCTTTTATTTTATTATTATTGGTTAAATTGATCTCTAGTCTCTGAACTATATTTTTTTGAGAATTTTCAAATAATTCTTTATATTTTAAAGTTTTGTAATTGGGTCACAGAAAACATTAAAAATTTGTAACGGGATGTCTCATACATTTTTTTGTTGGGGTTTCGTTAAATATCTGTTAAGGTTCTGTTAAGTGATCCTCTCACTCGTTATTTGTGGGTCCTAAACTTTTTGGAAAAATTCAAATAGGTCCCTATATTTTTTAGGAAAATTCAAATAGATCCTTGTATTTTTTGGAACCCTAACGAAAACGTGTATGAGAGATCCAATTACAAATTTTTTATGTGTTCAAGGATCCAATTACAAACTTTTAAAATATAAGGACTTATTTGAAAATTCCGAAATAGTTCAAAGACTTTCAGATAAATTAAACCTTTATTTTTCTTTCCAAAGTTTGCTTAATAAGATTTTGATTATAAGCTGTTTTGAATATAAAGTAAGTTAATCCATACACTTTTATTCGACTTTATTAATATACAGTTCCCAGCATAAAAAACAACAACAGATCAAGAAAGCTTCTCAAGAACAGCCTTCCACAGATGGAATTGGAGATCCCCATCCAAATCAAGATGAGGACTCAAAGGTTTCATTGGATACAATCACAAATTTGAACAAGGAAACGTTAAGCAGTACTCATACTGAAAACAGCGATTCTGTGCAGCATACAAATGTAGAGAATTTGAATGGTCCAATTGTACCAGCTCAAACCACACCTTTGGTATCTATCTTCTTCCATTAACTAGACATATAAATTTAAATTGAGAATGCATTGTATGTGATTCCAGCTTTTTTCTAATCATTTTCTTTATATGAAGGTGGCATGATTATGATAGAACATTATGGCATGATTTGATCCATATAGCCGACCATACCTAGTGGGAAAAGGCTTGGTTGTTGTTGTTGTTGTTGAGGGGTGGCATGATTATTAGTACAGACCCGCAGGCAACCTATCTTGAATACTTATAAACTCTATTGTTAAGACTAATTTTTTTTTTTTAAACAGGAAAAAGAATTTTATTAGAGAGCGAAGAGGAAAAGTACATTAAGGCCATGAGCTAAGCACTGAAGAAAATTAGAGATGCTATAGAGTATAAATATTATCTCCCTAAGTTTGACACTCTTAAAGATGAGAGAATTCCTCTCCAATCAAATGCACAAAAAGATTATATAGGGTTATAAACTGCACTCTGACAAAATTTTAGCTTCCTTAATTTTTCCAAAACCTTTTTACTAAGCCATCAAAAGGTGTTGTAAGAGTAGGACACACCTAATGCTCACCAAGTACTCCAAAAAGGTTATTGAATTTTCCAAAGGAAAGGAAAGTAGCCATTTTACAATGCATATACTCAGGAGAAAGAGCATTGTGCAAGTTTGTCTGAACCATCTCTCCCAAAAGCTTAAGCTCTTAAGTGAAGGCACATAGTTGGTTTTATATATCTAATACACCCTCTCATGTAGTAGCCTTTTGAGCTTGAAGCGTGTCTGCGTGGACAATCCATAGACTCACCTATCTTGTGCTGAAACTCAACTTTTTTATTAGAAGAATGGGGCTGGAAAGGATCGAACTCTAGACCATTTGGTCATACAGACTTAAAAACCATGTCATCAACCATCTCTCCCAAAAGCTTAAGCTGGTAGGTGAAGACACATGATTGGTTTTATATATCTAACAAAGTCATTAGTATTAATCTTGTTAAGCACCACTATCCAGACAAACGGTTTGATATTAGAGGGAGCTTTAGAATTTCAAATAGGTTTGTTAAGAGGGGAACTTTGATGGTTTGGCAAGGAAGTTAGAAACTGAAAAGAATCCAAAATCTGAACTCTATTATCTGAATTACTGGGAAAAAGAAAATTGAATTGACCAAAACCAATTGCGAGTGTAGTTCCTAGCTTCTTTATTATATTTTAGTCATCAGCTTCTATATGTTTATTTAACTTTCTTACTATAACTCTCGTGAGGATTGCCTATAGGGGGAATGACCAAAAGAACAAAATCATGTGTTTGGATTTCAATCAAGGGAAAGACCAACTTTCTTTAGTTTTTGTTGTAGTTGATTCTACAATTCGTCCTAAATATGTGCTTCTCTATTTAAAATGTCTTAAGAAAAAGTAAACTTAAAGATAACATCAATAATTTTTTTCGTTGTCTATAGACATGCATTTTAATTTCTTTTGCTGATGCATGTACCTACTTGTTTGGTTTATTTATATTGATATTTGATTATAAATTGATAATATGCTTTATGATATTCTTCACATTCTGGTATTTTTGTTTTTTTCACTGCATTCATAAATTGCACAGTACTATAATAATAGGAGATCTGAATGTTTTCTTGCACATAAATCATTACCATATGGTGCCCATACCATGAATCTCAAGTTCTCAATCATTTTTTCGTATTTAGATGTGGACCTATGAATTTCAACCATATCAGAAATCATTATAATATGAAGTGTAAAATTTTAAACATAAACCCTTTACAAAGCCACATTATTGTGTGGAACTTTTGTTGCACGGTCTGTTCAGTACAAGAGTCTAATTAGAGTCATTCTGTTCCTTGGATAAACTTTATTGGCAAAGAAAATCGAAGAGGTTAAAAAGTTAGCTGCTATTGATGAAATAGGCCATAAACATAAATGAAGCAGAGCAGGCTGGTGGTCAACTAGAGGATTTGCTAAGCATGATAAAAAATGCAGAGAAAAGTAAGATCACTTTCTGGAATTCTTGTGTTTTCTTTTTCTTTTACCCATACTCATATTTTTGGTTCAATGTTTTGTCACCTATTCTTAAGAGTTATATATTCTTCTTGCAGATATCCTTCTTCTGAATCAAGCTAGAGTTCGTGCACTAGAAGATCTTGAAAAGATTCTTGCTGAAAAGGAGTCATTACAAGGAGAAATTAATGTCTTAGAGATGAGGTTGGCTGAAACTGATGCACGGATTAAAGTTGCCACCCAGGAAAAGAAACACGTCGAACTCTTGGAGGGCCAGTTGGAGAAACTGCGTAATGATTTGGCTCATAAGGGCAGTACTGAAGGAAGAGATACTGAATTGTATGACTGTCAAAATGGACTTCTGAATGATGAATACCCTCTAAGTCATAATGATAGCATTCATTCCCTTACTAAGGAGCTTAATTCATTAAGGGAAGAAAATACCTCTCTGAAGAATGCCATAGAATCATTTAAAACACAGCTTAATGATGTCAAGAATACTGATAAACGTTTAGTGGTATTGGAAAAGGAACGGTCATCTTTGGAATCAGCCCTAAAAGACTTGGAATCAAAACTGTCAATATCTCAGGAAGACGTGTCAGAGCTGTCAACACTAAGAGTTGAATGCAAGGATTTATGGAACAAGGTTGAAAATTTCCAATTGTTGCTAGATAAAGCAACCAAACAAGCTGATCAAGCTACTATAGTATTGCAACAAAACCAGGATCTTCGAAGGAAGGTTGACCAATTGGAAGCATCGGTTGAAGAAGCTAATATCTACAAGCTATCATCAGATAAATTGCAAAAATATAATGAACTAATGCAACAAAAGATAAAACTATTGGAAGATCGTCTTCAAAAATCAGATGAAGAGATACACTCTTATGTTCAGCTGTATCAAGAGTCGGTGAAGGAATTTCAAGATACACTTGATACTCTGAAAGAAGAAAGCAAGAGAAGGGCACTGCATGAACCAGTAGAAGATATGCCATGGGAATTTTGGAGTAGATTGTTGCTTATGATTGATGGTTGGTCACTTGAAAAGAAAATATCAATAGATGATGCAATGCTATTGAGAGAAAAGGTGTGGAAGAGAGACAGGCATATTAGGGATATATATATGGCTTGCAAAGAAAAGAGTGAAAATGAGGCTATCACTGCTTTTCTTGGTCTTACAACATCTGCTACAAGGTATAAACTTTTAATAGTAAATTACAATTTATATATCTTTCATTGTCTTATATATCCCTTAATTTTTTAGTCCAGGATTATATGTGATTCATATTGCAGCTGAGATGGCACCAGTAGCTAAGGTGAACTCGTTATCCTTTTCCCTACGTTTTATCCTGGTGAACTCATTTTATCTTATCCTAATCTCCTTAATTGTTTCTATACGGTCTTTATCCCTCCACTACAATGTGGTCTTCAAATGTTATAACTACTAGAATCCTGAAGATTCATTGAAGGAGCATCTTACACGACGTAAAGAGGGGAGTACTGAGTTCTGTATTGAAACTTATGCTCAGACATCCTTAAAACAGTATTTTTTTCATTTTTTCCCTCTCCTTGCCAATTGAAATCTTTATGGAAAAAAAGAACTATACGATTAAGAATTTGCTGTAAGCTTATATTTTTATACCCATTTAGAATAAGAGTTGTTCTGATTGCAAGATCCCAGTTCTTCAACAGTGGTTTTCATGTTCCTACCATGGTTTCTGAACTTATTGAGTTCTTATCCAATTTAGACTTAACTGTGATTGGTCAATACTTGTACAGATTCTGTAGTATGAAATCAATTAGTCACTTGCATGACATGAGTCCAAGCGTAAAACACTAAATATTATGCAATTGTCTGAGTGGAAGTCTTGGTGAACTAAGATTAAAATACATAGTTGGCTTGATTATTATTGGGATAATTATTGATCAAACAGAAGATAGAGAAAATATATGTAAAAATATTAAATGTTCAAGACTTGAAGTGCAAAAAAATATTTCACCAGTACTTTGAGTCGTGTATTTTATCATGTTTCACTTTGTTTCATGGTCCATCTCCTAGTGCATATAAGCAGGTTTATTCTTCAGAAGTCAGGTTGACCTATTTGGTTAAGCTTTTGGAACAGTTGACCATCTAATTGAGTAAAGAGCTATCTATCTTCTACAGTGTAGACACTGCAGGTGGATGTTTCTGTTCGTAAGATTCATTTGTCTTGGTCTATTGGGAATATGTATGTTGCACCTAGTGTATAAGTAGTTTCATGTGATTATGTCAGACCTGTGTCTCCTTGTCAGAATGGGGAGAGTTTTTATTGTAGATACTTGCTTTGATCTGTGGCAGTGGTGCTGTATTTTTATTATGGAAGTGCATGAAGCGTCCTTTATTATCCTTTCAGCCCAACATATTAGTTCCTGAATTAATTTCTTTTGGCATCACTACAGTTCTCTTCCCAATGGTGTCTCTAGGTGTATTCCTTATACTCAGATTTAACATGATTAAGAAGCTCTCTGTTGTTTGATTATTTCGTTGTTCCTTTCAATTTTGTTTCTCCTAGGACGATGCCATATCCTCTGCTTTCAGCTAGTCTATTTTTCGCATTATATACTGATACTTAGAATAAGTTATTTCTGAACAGGTTGGTGGTTTGGGGGATGTTGTCAGTGGTCTAGGTAAAGCATTGCAAAAGAAAGGACACCTTGTTGAAATTGTTCTTCCCAAATATGATTGTATTCAATATGACCGCATCCGTGACTTAAGGGTATCCTATTCAATTGAGAAAAGAATCAAGCATGTTGATGGAATCTTGGTATCTTGAACTATTTGTGATAATTTGATTATTCTTGCAGGCTTTGGATGTGGTGATAGAGTCAAACTTTGATGGTCAATTATTCAAAAATAAAATCTGGGTTGGCACTATTGAAGGTCGACGATTAAATATTTCCATTTTTATTGAATGTCTTTATCTATTGTACTAACTTCAACTATGCAGGCCTTCCTGTTTATTTCATTGAGCCCCATCATCCTGATAAGTTCTTTTGGAGAGGAAAATTTTATGGAGAGCATGATGATTTCAGACGCTTTTCATTTTTTAGTCGTGCAGCTCTTGAGTTTCTTCTTCAAGCTGGCAAGAAGCCAGATATCATTCATTGCCATGATTGGCAGACAGCATTTATTGTATGAGCTTTCAATTTTATTTTATTTTGCAATTTTTGTCTCTGAGTAACTTATAGAATAACTTTTTTGTGTTCCTTTCCTAGGCTCCTCTATATTGGGATATATATGCCCCGAAAGGATTAAATTCTGCTAGGATATGTTTTACATGCCACAACTTTGAGTATCAAGGGACTGCAGCAGCTTCAGAGTTGGAATCATGTGGTCTAGATGCCCACCAACTAAACAGACCAGATAGAATGCAAGACAACGCAGCACATGATAGAGTCAATTCTGTCAAGGTATAATAATAAAAATTTATATATTTATACTATATATCAGCAAATATAAGTAATAGTTTTACCTTCCATTGGTCAGGGTGGAGTTGTTTTCTCAAACATTGTGACAACAGTGTCACCTACTTATGCCCAAGAAGTGAGAACTGCTGAGGTATGGTTCATTTCTTTTCTTGTGCATATTTGGTATTTTCTGATTTATCAAAATATCCTCTTTTTTCATTTAATATGAATAATAAGCCAAGTGTACATGTTGGCACAAGCATAAGATTGAAAGGGAATGAGTGAATGACATCTTGTCCTATAATTTCTTCTATTTCACTCTCGTTTGAGTGGTGAACAGATGGTTCTGAAAAAGGATTGTTAGAAATATAAAACCGTTCACATGTTTTATCCTAAAATCTTTTAGTAGAGTTGATATGACAAAGTGGTTGGAAGTTCTATCCATGCCACCCCTATGCTTCTAATTAAACTATAATTGCTGCACAAGATTCTTTTATAAAAAAAAATCCCACACAAGGTTTGAGCTGGCTTGTGCAGTGTAAATTGTTCAACTCCAAATGGCTTTCGCATGAGGGTATGTGTTATTAGATGTAAAACCATTGACAAGCTCCACTTAACTGGTTAAGCTTTTTGGAGAATTGGTTCTTGACAAGAATAAACAAGGGTTGGAGTGGGTTTTGCTTTGTCCATGCTTTAAGCCCAAATGACTTTCATGTGAGGGAATGTGTTAAAGATACTATAAAACCATTTATGTGTCCACCTAACATCTTAAGCTTTTTCAAGATTTGGTTCTTGAGAAGAATAAACAAGGGTTTGTGCATTGTCCTTGCTTCAAGCCCAAATGATTTTTGCGTGAGGGATGTGTGATAGACATAAGACCATTCACATGCTCTACCTAACAACTTAAGCTTTTCGGAGATTTGGTTCTTGACAAAGAATAAATAAGGGCTTTGCATCTAATAATAAATGATGGGTTTGAATGGGTTTGTCGATAAGGAGAGGACTGACCGACTGGGATATCTGATTTGATATTCAAATTGACAGATCCTGGAATCCAGGATCTGTAGTTGATCTTTGGATTTGGCAGTAAATCTATGTACTAAATAAATAATAATTTTAAATTTTTACAGTTACAGTTTTGCTTTGTCATAGTAAAGTAAGCTGTGGATGGGTTCTTAAATTAGGAATCAAGTATGGGGAATCAACGTAATTCATCCTCAATGTTTTATAAGTTTAAACTAGTGTGTAGGCACTCTTCATTGCTTTTCAATAACGAAAATTGTTCTCATGAATGATATTCTTGTACAAAATGCAGGGAGGACAAGGCCTCCATTCAACTCTTTCTTCCCATTCCAAAAAGTTCATCGGTATTCTTAATGGTATTGACACTGATGCGTGGAATCCTGCCACTGACACATTTCTTGAAGTACAGTACAATGCAAATGATCTTCAAGGGAAAGCACAGAATAAGGAGGCCTTAAGAAGGAACCTAGGTCTTTCATCTGCAGATGTTAGGAGGCCGTTGGTAATTATATATCCTAATTTCAAATGATAATTGTTTGATCTAGGACATATTTTCTTTGGGAAATAAAAATACCTTGTTTGGAGTAGACAACTTCAATCCCAAGAAAATATTTTAGCCTTCCAAGATCTTTCATTTCAAACTCAGCAGCTAGTTTCTCTTTTAGAAGTTGTTTCTCACCCATGTCATCACCTGATATAATGATATCATCCACATACACAAGTAGTTGATTAGTTCCGTACCGAATCGGTGCATGACTGCCATCTAAAGTTATAGAATGTGATTACTGCTCGGATTTTACAAGAAATAGTAACTATAATTGCACTGAATCTACTTGTCATTCTAGCTAATGCCTCTATTGTTAATTTGATATAAAAATCACCTGAACTTTTATTCAATATAAATTATCAATTCCTGTATTATTCGATTAATTTATGGCAGTGGCTGACTTATAAACTTTGTTGCTTTATGGTGCCATTTGCTTCTGGTTTGATAGGTATCTTTCATACATATGGGGACATGATGCTCTTTATCTTAAAATTTCAAATTATCTGTTACTCATTTAATAATAATCATTTGGTACTTATTCTTAGAAATGAAGATGCCTTAATAATTGGATCTTTTTATTCTCTTTTTGATAGGTTGGCTGCATAACAAGATTGGTTCCACAAAAAGGTGTTCATCTTATTAGACATGCAATATATCGAACATTGGATCTGGGAGGACAATTTGTTCTTCTTGGTTCAAGTCCAGTGCCACATATTCAGGTCACATTTTCTTTCCTTCTAGCTGAAAGTAGGGGTATCCTATTTCATTTTAGAAAGGAGACAACTCTAACAATATAGAATAAGAAGAATGCCAATAAAATGTCACTTTATAGGTCGAATTCATTCTCAGCAAAAAAAGTGATTATCTTACGGAGGCATATGTTTCAGTGAAATAAAATGCCGACAGAGGATCCCTAATCACACATCATTGCAAAGAAAAAAAGAAAAAGAAAAAGAACAAAAAGACATCTATGTATCTTAAAAATTGTTTTGGCTTACTAATGTATCTTAAACTAGCAAATATCATGTGCATTGCACGGTTTTTTTATTTTAATTTTTGTTTATAAACTAAATGTTTTAATATTTGTATAAATTATAATTTAACATGATATACATGTGACACATATTATAACTTACAAGTTTCAACTGTTTGATTTGTTAATTTTTTAAGAGCATGGAAAACCATTTAAGTGATTTTCGCAAAACCTTAAGTGTAAAACCATGTTTAAAAGATATTTGAGCCATTATAACCAAATTTCTATCCTATCTTGCAGACCTTAACTAATATACCCTTTGAAGCTCTTGGTCTTGGAACTTGCTCATCATCATTGAACCCATTTTGAGACACTTTTGTCGATAATCAAAATATCGTATTAAGGCATACATTCACAAAGTTAAAGAATTTATGTTTTTTTTTTTAAAAAGTGCATGTAAGCAACTTAACTTTTAAAATGTTAGAAAGAATTCCATGTAAAAACTTGACTTTTAAACTACCCCATATATAAAAGAGAAGCCGCCCCTGGTTTCAATTATTTTAAGAAAATTTACTTCGAAGGTCATGACATATATATTCAATTATTTATTTATGTTATGTGATGTCTCTGTATAACATTTTGTAAGATACGGGGTCTACTGGGCCTGTGTTTAGGAGGAAGCCCTGTGAATCTATTCATTATTGCTTGTGAATCGATTCACAAAGAATATTTGTAACTGTTAAATAATTCAATTAGAGTTAGTTAGTGACAGTTAGAGTTAGTTACTGGGTTAGGAATCTATAAATAGAAGTTGAGAAGGGAAAAAGGCATTCATTCTATTGTATTTTCCGGTATTGGGAATGGAGGTTAGAGGGAGAGTCCCAAGTCTCTTGAATACTAGGGGAATTATTGTAGTATTCATCCTATTTTCTGCTATAATATAATCAGTTTCTATCACATTCTTAACTGCTTTTGTAAATTAACGTGGGTGTGAGGGTAATGTGAAAGGAAATATTCATCAAAAAGTTTTGGAAGTTGACTGTTAGGGTTGAATTTTTTATTTTTCTTTGAAATGCCAATTCATCTCCTATTTTCCATCAACTGATTACCACTTTTATTTTCTTTAGAGAGAATTTGAGGGCATTGCCAACCACTTTCAGAATCATGATCATGCAAGATTGATATTGAAGTATGACGAATCTATCTCCCATGTCATTTATGCTGCATCTGACATGTTCATCGTTCCATCAATCTTTGAACCTTGTGGCCTAACACAGGTATGGTCAAAGGCTGTTCATGAATTTCAAAGATCAAAAGAACTGTAGAAAATTACTTATTATAGAAATTAAAGCAAATCCATGCTCCGTTCTTTTCATGATACATGTATCTGTATGATAAAATGTTTCAACATTTTTTAGAAAACTGTATCATGACTAAAGTCTACAGAGGATTATATATTTATCATTCAACTAGTAACTTATAGTCATTTAATCAAAATCCATTATGAAGTGTGCCAAACTGGATTCAGATGGTCATACAAGTGAGTTAAGGGTGGACACAAGGGAAGGGTAGATTCAGATTTGGGAAACAAGATCTGAGGTATTGGAGACAAGAGAGCGAAATAAATATGGAGAGACGAAGGCTTTGGAGTATGAAGTGGAAAAAGTGAGAGATTAATCTAAGAGATCCATTGTGGATATAGAGAAGGATGCAGCCTAAATAAATAATTGTCCCTTAGAGCTTAAATAAATGATTAATTTTCCTACGGTAGATGACTTTGAGACAACAATAATGATAGCTAATAGTAACTTGACGGAAGTACAAAAATGAGGGCAGCTAGGTGAGGTCATTGGAATTGGACTGCAAAATGACGAGGAATCAAACTGACTTCATCTTTGCTTATTGGAAAATTTTCTTTTATCAAAGTTTACTTATCGTTTAGTAATATTTGTTGGTTCCATACATAAAAAAAAAGAGGAAATTGTGTTCCTTAGGAATGGATATGAGTTCAGGTATTTGGATCCGACACCAGTAGAATATGGAGATTCTCTAAAAATTTAGGACACCGGTAGGGCATAATATGGCATAACATGCACACACACATCATAAAACATCAAAAAGTGGATTAAAAAAGCTCTTATTTTCAGCATGAGTCATTGCATATACAATAGAAAACTATTATTTTTCAAACATTTCTAATATTTTTTCTTGAATTGGCACAAAGATTTAAAAAAAATATGAAAACTATAAGATGCAAGCTCAGAAGTATCCGATGGTGTGTAAGGAGTATCCAGCATTGTATTCGATATGGGTATGTATCCGAGACATTTAAAAGTATCCATCTTCCTATTTATATCGCAACTTAGATGGCAAATAGGTAAACTTAAGCCTTTAGATATGTCACAGATTATGTAATCTTACTTCTTTAGGAGTCCTCTTGTATGACCTAGTTCTTTTTGCTGAAACCTTTTTAGTGTATTGCTATTAATTCCCCCGCCACTTTTTCATTTACAGAATTTCCTAATATCTTTCCTGCAGATGATATCAATGAGATATGGGGCCATACCCATTGCCAGAAAAACCGGTGGCCTAAATGACAGGTTAGCATAGTATGCATGATGTGACAACATGAAAGCGTAATTCTTGTTTTCCGAAGACTAACTAAATTCTGTCTCATTTTGTAGTGTTTTTGATGTAAATGATGATACAATACCTTCCCAGTTTCAAAATGGATTTACATTTTTGAAGGCCGATGAGCAGGTAAGCAATGAAATATCAAATGTTTTTATTATAGTCTTATGTCAGAGATGTTGTCTTGTATTTTTGGATAGAATCAGTTATGGAAAGCCTTGTGTTGTGATTTTTTGAAATGCCTTAAAAATAATCACAATTGAACAAATCATATCGAATTACAGTTGAGCAAGTACCAGATCGACCCCAAAATTTTCTAGATTGCACCTGGAATTTCAACTAAAAGGATAATAAGATACTCATAAAAAAAGGATAATAAGATAAGGAAAATAAAAATATTAAAATCTAAATAAAACAAATCAAATGAAAATTCTGACAATTAAAACCAAAGATGTATGCAATTTTACATCAAATCAAATAATGATGTTGTTTTTCCATATTTTAGCAAAATTAATTAGGAATTAAATTATTTTAAGGAAAAATAACAATGATGTTATAATTGCTAAAATTGTTGGCTTAGAAGTGTAATAAAACCTGCTTTTTATTGGAAAAAATAATAATATGTTATTATCACCATGTCACCTTTGATTTTACTTCACCAGTTCTTCTGTTTTACCCCTATCCCTGCCTCCCTCACCCATTACTTGGGAAACCTTATTATGTTCTGTTCAGTGTTCTGCTTAATTCTAATGACACAATTTTGACAGGGATTAAACAATGCTTTGGAACGAGCATTTAATCTCTTCATGAACAACCCTGAGAGGTGGCAGCAGCTTGTTAGGAAGGACATGAACATAGATTTCAGCTGGGATTCTTCAGCAGCGCAATATGAGGAACTCTACTTAAAGTCTATTGCTAGGGCAAGGGCAGCAAAACGTGCTTAGTTGAGCAAAAGGAGGTTTGCCTGCGCTATCCGTTCAATTTTGTCAGTTTTCTAAATAGAGGTGAGCAACCATCTAGGCCTTTCTGGCAGGGGTGCTGGCCCCTCCCTCTCCGATATATAGTCCAAAATTAGTTATATATAGTATTTTTTACACAAAAAAAATGTCATTTAAAAAATATTTACTACAAATATATATGTATTTTTATATTTTTGCTCTCTCCTTGTGATGTTTTCTGGATCCGTTCCGGGAGGTGAGAGCTTAGATTTAATGCTAGATCAGCTGGATTAGCTAATTGAGCATACAGCCATGCAAGAACATCTCAGATTGAGAATCAATATAAAGAAAAGTACTATGAATGTGACATGGCTGCTGAAACTATGCTGCTAGATTTGAAGTTCCATGCATCATCATCACTCAGTTACTCCTTTTTTGTTGGACTGGACTGGACTGGATCCTTCAGTTTGATCATAGAAGCAACTTTTCTCATTCTTGATGGATTCCGGGTGCCATTTCAACTTCACTATGCCTCGCAATCTTGTGCAATTTTTTTCTATTTTTCCATCTTTTTTGTTGTTTTTCTTATTTTTAAAATATTTCAGCAGTATAGAAAGTTCGTTCTCTACTCAAAAGAATGTGATATGTAAATATTTTTTAAAAAAATCTATATTCACTGCTTGTACCATTTTCCTTCCAGTGGTACATTATTGTAGCTCTTGATTCTCTTCCTGTAGCATGTATGCAAGCTTGTTATCTATCTTTGCTATTATCTTCTTTAAAAAACAATCCGTGTAGGTTACATGATATTCCTTCTTTAGATGCATTCGGTGAGTAACGCTTAGAAGATATAACTGAAATATCACAGCACCTGCGTTATTCATCTTAAACTCCAATGCTAGCAGCATCACTGACAGTGATTCACTGTCATCTGACAATCTAGAATCAATGTAATCATGATTATAAACTTGATGCCCATGAAAGTTCCCAACCATCACAATCATATCATTCAGATTCGTATGAGAATAAGTAATGGTAACAATAACCTATTTCACCTTGCACTGGGTGACAAGTCGGGTAATTTAGAATCCGAAAATCTTGGATATTATCATTAAATCTCCTCCCCAAATTAACATTGAAACACTTCATAGAAGATTCAAGATGAGGACAACCGTCAAGATTGGCAGAGGTGCTATTCATGAATATCTAATATTATTGATGTCAATTTTATTTTTGTTTTTTGACAAAATGACCTATTCATTAATACCTTGATTACTCATAACTTATTTTATTTAATAAATTAGATCTTATTTTCATGGGCTAAATATCTTGTTAAGTTATTCATATTCCTATTTTGAAACAACTCAAGAGAAGAACTAATTTTTTTGTTACCGTTTTAAAAAATAAATATTCTTACCACAAAAAATAGTTATTGATATTTAGGAACTATATTAGATTTTTTTTAACTTCAAGTTGCTAGATCAGGAAAGGAGAACTCAAGTTCGAATTCTGGTGACATACTCTAATTGGGAGGTTGGGAAAATCAAAAATTAATTCTCTGCTTTAAGTAGCCGATCGATGATTAGTGTCATAGTCGGTTCAAAGGGCCGAGGCTTGTGGGGATATCCCGGAATGTCACTGGAGAACCAAAGGACCTAATTAATGACATTAGATAAAATTTAATCATTGTATAAATAATATATTAAAATTAGTTAACATGTAGTCACCTTTTAGTAACTATTATCTTCTATGGTTGGATATTAAGTATTATTTTTAATTGTTGAATTTATTAATTATGTTCTTTTGGATACAATTTATTAATTATTATTTAAGTTCCGGGACTAGGGAATTTCCCTAATTTACTGTTCCTTAAAGACCTTGGTATCTTTTATTAATTAGGTGAGGTCATACCCGTTTTTTCGGTAGATAAAAAGGTTTTGGGAGAAGAAATGTTACCTCATTTCAAAGGGTTACCTACCATATCAATTGAACCAACCATCACTGACAAGTGAGATTATACTTGATGAAACCAAAAAGTTAAATAACTTATAACTCGTGAAGCTGTCTACGAGAGTTCAACTCCACCTTTCTCAAAAAATATGTTGAGCCAGTTATTGTTTTCACAAGCACATGCCCTCTTCCTACAGCCTTTTCCGTCAAGACAAATATATAAATAGAAGGTATCACCAATAAGCTTGTAGCTCAATTGACACCAACCCTAGTGAGATGCTGATGTCAAGGATTTGATCCTTAACCAGGCCATCTTTGCCCCCTAACTTACCAAGGTGATTGCACCTCCTATGTAATTGGAAAAAAATAAGGACCAGAAAAAAAGGAAATAACTACCCTTGTTTTTCAGCAGGGAGGACCAATATTGTTATAGTAATATCCTGCTTCATCATTTTATGATATCATATGTGAGTCAAGCTTTAATTATATGTCAAAAGAAGGGCCACACGAAAATGCTTAAGAGAAGTCCAATTAGCTTTAGCTCACAATAAGTTCAAAGCAAGCAAGAGTTAAAATTCATAGTAACGAAAGTAGAAACATTAAAAGGAATAAAAAGGTGCACAATTAATTGTTATAATCAGTAGCATTACTTGTCTGTTACTCTGTTACACTGGACAATCCACAATTCACCATGATGATAAAGGTTGTAGGCATTACACTACAACCATGTATCCTAAAAACAAACTGATGGAAGAAAAAACCTAGCAGGCTCAGAATATTGGTTAAAATAGAGGAAATATGTGCCTAGAGCAACACCTGAGTAAAAGAAAAAGGTAACCATGTAGCATTGCTCATTCGGGATCGGGCGAACCACCAGGGACTAACTGCATTACGCCAGATAATTGTTAGTATCAGTATGAGACGAAGCATGATGCAGATAAACAACTAAAATCATGTGAGATTACTGTCGACGTTTTCAATAGTAATGCAGAATTAAATGCTTATTGTAGGTAATTAAAAAGATTGAGACTTACAATGGCAATGTTATTTCCATTGAGTAAAATCTGATCCAGCTTTGTTATCCGTCTTCCTTCAGCAGTGATCTCACTGTTGTATGAATATAAAAGCAATAAACCAAAAAACTTATTATGTGCTCAAGGTATACCCGTGTGCATGCACACGTGACCATACAAATCAGGAAGAATGGAAAGCTAAACACAAAAGCCATGGTAAGTAATAAGCTTCTCTGTCAATAACATTTCAAAAAATTAAGCTGATAATCAGAAATGCAGTAGAGTTGCCTTACAAACAAATTTACACCTGATGTTTCAGACTTCTTAAACCGAAAAGAAAGAACCATTGGGAAAGCTAAATCTACAAGGTTTTGTATGCTCCACAAGAAACAGAAATGCAAGAATATAAGAAAGTAGAAACTAAGAAAGAAAAGCAGCTCAATCACCAGCTCAGGAAACTTCAGGTAACATGATTTAAGAAATTATTCTTTGGCTTTTTCTGAGTGGAAGAAGTTGGGGGGTGTATCTCACTAATTTTTGCCAAGAATTTATTAACCCTGTTTTGTCTTAGTTTCTATGCAAACCTCTAACTAGCTAAGGAAACGAAACATGGCTGAACAGGAAGGAGAGATCTTATCGGTATGACAAATTTGACCATGCTAGACAAAGAAAGCCATTGATGGCAGAAAGACAACTTTTAACTCCATAAAGAGTTAGAGTGAGCATTTCATATCCAACTGCACTTGACAGAAAATAGAACTTTCAAATCATTGAGAACAAGTTCAAGCATTAAGATCTTTAGGCCTGTTACTATTGGAATAAATAAATTATGGATAAGACATGGAGTACTGAGATGCTTTTACCTGTAAATAATTTATAAACATGCAGCCATTAGATTTAAAACCCATAAAATTCAATATCTACAACTACCCATGCCTCCTTCCCCTACCCGAAAAAACCCTGACTTGGAAAAGTCATTAGAAGAAGTAGAATGATACCAATAGTAGAACAAAAGACAACCAAATAAAAAGTTGAAAGAATAATGTGAAGAATGACTCAAAATCTATGAAGTTCTATTCTGATATAATTCTCTGGGCAAATTGAACTTCGCGGGGCGAGACAGAAACCAGGTTTTCAGCAAGCATCAGGTATGTTTGATTCGAGGGGCGAATGCGAGCACCGGTGTTATGAAGCTCTCCGGTGCGCGAGGCGAATTGTGGTTCGCGGGGCGAAGATTAGTTATAACAGAGTCGTTCAAGATTGTTGCAATCAGTTGGGAGTTGGTTAGTTGGTTCTTAAAGCTTCACAATGATTGGTGGTTTGAGCTTCACATGGATTGGTATCTTCACATGGATTGATGACTCATCAAGGAGCTATTAGTGATTGTTGTATAGGTCTATATAAACATATCATGTAATAGGAATGAGGGACGAGAGAGGGACTTGAGAGGCTTGAAGGGCTTAATGGCTTGAGTGAGAGAGATATGAGAAAGATGGGTTTGTGAGATAGAGAGGCAATAGGAGAGTGAAAATATACTTGGGGAATTGTTATATGTTCATCTTGGGATGAGACATGGTGTAGCAACAAGGATCAAGAGTTCTCTATTGTAATCTTGAACAAATTCGTGGAGTGATTGTAACAAGAGGGTAGAAAGTGCTTAGGCTTAGAAACCACAACCTTGGGTAGATTCTTGGAGGCATGTGGGAAGCACATGGAGTGTACAATGATGGAAGATTGGGGAAGGTTTCTATTGGAAAGACTTGATGTAACCCTTTGTTAATGATCATAGTGGAATCGCTGCTCTCTCCCGTAGACGTAGGTCGCATTGACCGAATCACGTAAAACCCAGTGTCATCTTCTTTATTGTTTTTCTTCTTATTTCGATTGTTCTTTTGTTTCTAGTTATTTGCATTCTTCTTGTTGTGTTTTTTGTTTTCTATGTGCAAGGAAGCTTTGTGGCCCAAATTTCCTAACAAATAATGAATTATTGCAAAGTGTGTCAAAAGAGAGAACAAATTAAGAGGGAGGAACAACAGGGACAATCAAAATAACAAAGTGTGTCACTAGTCACTACCACTCAACAAGTAACAAGGAACAGGGGTTAAATCATTATAATTGCAGCCTTTACATTTCTAGGTAACACAATAATGATAAAAATGCCAAACTATTTTGTAAATTGCCTTCAGTAAGGGCTCGTGAAAAATGAAGATTAAACCATTTTTAGATCAGTAACATTACAGCTCCAACATCATAGCAATTCAATACAATAAGGTAATGTAACAACTCAAATTCAAACGATATTTTAAACACCTAAAACAAGTCAATCCCTCGAAGTTTAACGAAACCATCAAGAACCCTAAAGGAGTTTCCTGTTGACTAAAACCTAATGCATCACCGTAAAGCTTGAAACTAAGTGACCCTCTTCTGTTCCATTATTCATCCTCCCTAACAAACCCATGAACCACAGATACTTCCACAGACACACAACACAGCATAGACATAAGACTCACCAAATTCTAAAAATTGTTGGATGTTGACACAGCATATATATGTATAAAATTGAAAATGTTAAGAAGAAAACCATAATTCACAATATGATAGTCATGTTAGAACTGAAAACATAATTTTTAAGTTAGATGCATGTCATCATGTGCCATACAAGTTTCAGTATTTGACACATATCCGACACACGACACTGCACCAGCATGTTGTCATCATGCATCCTACAAGTATCGGTGTCTGATACGTATCTGACATGCGACAAGGAACCAAAATGTCGTGATTGCTTTTCTGCAACAAACACATGTTTGATAAAGAAACAACCGAACATATAAATAATCAAATAATAGAACATAAGGAAGAACTACGCCAAAGCGTGAATAAAAACTTAAAATGTGGCAGTGCAGGTCTTACTATTCAGTAACATCTTCAAGGACCATATTGACATAGACATCAAAGCCTCTAAGAGTACCAACAAGCTCCTTGTCACCTTTCATTATCACCCATATTTTCGAACCTATACAGCGGTCAATCAATTCTGCATATTTTCAGCACAAAATTCCTCTTATTAAACAAAATCTATTGCTATATTGAGTACCCACAAAAATAAAAAAAAGTAGCTTTAGAAAGAGATAATGAAATTAGAAGAGTAAAAACCTGATGGGAGAAGCTGTGATGGATTATTAGCCATGGAAAATCAATTGCTAATGTTCCCAAAACCACCTGTGGAGGGTTTAGAATATATATAAAAAGTTAGTAAATTTTCTTAACCCAAATGAATGTTATTAAAAAAAAAAGTGAACTTTAAACTGAAAAGGTTCAAGCTTTGAAAACTCAATTCAATTAACTTGATTTCAAGCAATGAAAGCAAGATGAGATTCAATTTGAAGGAGGCAGAGTCAGAGAGAACCTGAGCGGTAATCGGTGATGAAGGCTGTTACTGTGAGCAGCGAATCAGCGATATACGTATGAAAAGACAAACCCCTAAACGAAGAGAAGCATGCCTCAGTGGCGGGGATTTTATTTTAATCAACTTTTTTAGGGGTACTTTCTCTCGTACCCTGATAATTTTGCTGTCCAATCAGAGAATGCGTCATCTCATTTAAAAAATAGATCGATTATTTTAGTGAGTCAAGTCAAATGATTATCATCATTTAATTAGATCACCTGAACATGATAAAGTTACCCTTAGAATACCAAAGAATTCACCTTTTTTTAGGAGTGTTGGTGTGTTACCAACACATTTTCTAACACTCTTTTATAAGCACACACTCTTTCTCTACTATTGGTGGTCTTATAAGCACACACTCTTTCTCCACTATTGGTGGTTAAAATTAAAATGGGTCTCACTTTATGTGAATCTCACTTGAATTCTGTATGATCTACATGAATTTCAACCAATAAGAGAGTATGTGTTGAAAAGTGAATGTTAGAGAATATGTTGTTAGCATTTCCCATTTCTTTTTCATAAGAAAAAAAAACTTTTAAGATTTACTTATATTGTATTGTGAAGGTAAAGACCGTCAACAAATCATATATTGTTATTGTTATATTATTAAAATTGTTTGACTCTTATCATAATTATCTTAAGCCTTTGTTTGATATAAATGAAAGTAGAAAGAAAGAAAGAAATGAGGAAGAAAAAGAGGAGTAAAATCCTTCTTTCCCTCGTTTGGTTCCCCATAAAAAAAATTCGTGGACCTCACCAAAAAAATTGTTTCCACTAAATTTGAGAGGAAAAACCTTATTTTGGATGAAAAGATGTAACCACTCTTAAATAAGAAACTTGTCTTGGAGTACATTCTTATTGCTACCTTTTTCTCATATAAAAGTAAATTCAGAATCCATATCATTGTTTGTTTAGGGTGCAAATGGAGATGAATTTACAATCAGCAAAGTAGAAAATGAAATTCCACGCACTCATTATGAGTTGCAAAATGAAGCAAAGGTGGCAAAGGCTGCAGAAGAAAAATAAGCTCATTCATTTGAAGTTATCTGCCATGGCAAGTCTCAAAAGCAAGTCATGTTATCTAATATAGCAAGTCTCAAAAGCAAGTTTCTAAGTTTGAAGTTGCGCTCAAGTGTGAAGAACATCTAGAATACGACTTATGAACTATTTATTTAATATGTACAGTCTAATTTTAATGGTTGTAAAATAATGTAACAAAAGTTTTCCTTGTGTACATTTCTTATAATTAATTTGGAGCAAAATCACATGTGTACCCGAAAGAATATTTTATCAATGCTTGCATAGCTCTTTCTATTATAACATATACTCCCCTCCAAAAAAAAAAAAAACTATACCCAAAAAACTTGTCAAAATACCAATTCACCATTTTACAACATACACGGCCAAAAAACAAAAACCTATAGCTAAAAACATGTCCATTATATCCAAAAGAAGTTGTACACCCCCAAAAAAGATTTGCTTCACATTTTTATGGATTGGTCAATGTTGTGATTTCCTCATCAAGTTCAAGTTGTGCCTGTAATTTGAAAGACATGAGTTAATATTTTAAATATAGATATGAAAAGAAATCACCTCAATTGGAAGTGATGCATATATAGTTGTTGAAACTTACCATCAATAAGTTAGTAAAATTAGTGACACCTAATTTGTAACACCCCCCTCGCGGGTGCTACATACACGGACTCTAATGCGGAAATAAAAAAAGAAAATAGAACGCTGGTTGCTTTCGGAAAATACTTTAATTAAGTAGCTACGTTCAAAAATGCGGTTCTAAAAATTTTCTGCATGCATAGGCAAACAACTCAAGACGAAGAAATAATTTCACATCACACATTGATATTCACTGTTCATAAAAACATAAACATAACGTAAAACCTGATCTAATATATAACATATTACAGACTTAGAAAGAAGTTCGACATACGTGCAGTAATAAAATAAGACTACTTAAAACAAAAGACTCCTAAGCTGGTCAGCTAAAAGTAGCCATTGGGGTACAACCCAACGTCGGCTCCTTCAAAAGTTTCCATCATCCGAGTCCTCACGTCTCCGCGGGGACCTATGATCAACATCTGTACATGTGTTCCAAAAACACAAGGTGTCCAACATATACAGGCAAAGGTGAGATACTCATATAAAGTTATCACGATAGCCGCACAAGCGACAAACAGCAGTATAAACATCCACAGATAAATACAGTTATATGAACAGTTATTTACATAATACAGTATAACATCTCAAACACTATCATCAGTTATAATAATGCATGAGACTTCAATATCATCTTTCTAATTCATGTACATTCTAACTTCCCAACATCGAGCGATAGGCCGTAGTAACACCCGTAACACAATTGTTCTCATGAGTCGGCCTCTCTATTTAGGTCCGAACTCCAATTGTTCCAGGGTACCACGTCTCACCATATCATGAATACTCCAGTCTCTGATCGAGTTCATTCGTGTTTGGCAGCCGATTTACCACGGCACGGGGTTGCTACGCCACCGGCCACTTGTGGGATCTCGAACACAGAATGCCCCTATAGACCCAGTGGTCTTAACTGGCTGAATTCTCAACTACGAAAGTTGTAGCTCGGTTCCAAATGGCACGTCTGCCGGTTCATGCATGTACACAGAAAGTTTTCTGTTTTCTTTGTGTTCATTCTTTCAAATGTCGAGACATAAAGTCCACGACTCATTTCAAAAAGGCATTAAGCCCACTCAAATCAAAAACACAGGACACGAAGTCCGAGTGCTCAATCCACAAAACACTAGCTCCGACGTCGCGGCCACTAGGTTCGGGTTCGTCTCAAAGGTTCATCATTTTTCCTTTGGTTTCATTTTCTCAAAATACTTTGGAAAACAAAACATACTTTGGTTTTCTCGAAACAAAACATCCTTTTTGATCAAGAGAACATTTTTTCGTGAAAAACACCTTTCTTGAAAACAAAAACCGTTTTCTAAGGTTTCACGTCTTTTTAAAACGCTTTATCGAAATAAAACACGATTTGCACGACTTTTCACAAAATCACTTTACTTTTCAAAAGAAAAATACTTTTCAATAAGAAAGACAACTTTTCTTGAAAAAGCAACACGTTTTCCCAAAAATCACTTTTTGATTTAAAAACACGGTTTTCAAAACATAGATTTAGGATTTCGAGTCTTTTAATAAATTATCGAGACATAGCCAGTCCTATGCTCATCCAGGGTATAAATATATATATTGACATCAACAATCCATAATCATCATCATAATATCAACTAAGGCATCCATCCCACAAATTATCAAATAGACAATTATGCACAACACTTAACATCCAATCAATCCAGGATATAAGTATACATATATATCATTCAAACTCATCTCTAAATCATCACTCAAGACATCATAACACATATATCAAGCATGCACTATGAAGCTAGTCAAACTTAAATGACTACCTCCCTTTACCTCTCAAATTTGCTTAGTCCAAACTTGATCGATTCTCGGCTCCGGCTCCGGTTTCGTTTGCGTCGCCTAAAACAATCAAACACAATTCAATTCAAACCACAATTCAACATCAATCTATAACATAAGAACACAAGTTTTCCTTCCCCTAAAAGGTATAGGGTTCGGCCATGAAAGGTAAAAAGGGTTAGGGATCTCATTTGGTTCCAAACTTTTGGATGGTTGGTTCATGAACTTAGTTAACACTATTTCAAGTCCTATGACTCAAAAATGTGAAACAACACTCATGGATTTTCCCCATGAAGCTCTCGGCCATATAGGTCAATCTAGGCTAGGAATTGATTTGGTTTTCCATCACTTGCATTCAAAGACACTAGGAAAGCTAAGGATGGAATCAAGAGTTAGAAATCAAAAATTTGAACAAAAACACTATTCATCATCACTCTTAGGTTTCGGCCACTTTGGGATTTTAGAGCTAGGATGAGACTTGGATCATGAGCTCTTGGGTTTAGATAGAGGGTGATGAGGTGAGTTCAAAGAACTTGGTTTCACATCCAAAGAATTTTCCTACAATTTCCTATGGATTTTCAAAGTTTTGGATCTAAGAATGAGTTTCATGAAAATGGAGTTTTGATCTTGATATTGAAAGAGATTCAAGAAGTTATGAGACCATAGAAGTGATCTTACCTTAAAATGGATGAAGATTGGTCAAGAAATCAAGTGATTTCAACAAGCTTTCAAGGTTTTCTCAAGGATTCAATGGAGGTTTTTTCTCTAAGGAAGATGAAGTGTTCTTGGTGTTCTTGGGGGGCTGGGCTGCGTGGAATGAGGGGCTGAGAGGGCTGTTCCAGCCTTCTAAAGAGTTCATTAAGGGTAAAAAGGTCATTTGGTTCAAAGGGTAAAATGGTAAAAGGTGAAAAGGTTTAAGTTAGGGGTATTTTGGTAATTTCGCGTCCCGAAATTCCCGATCGTCATGACGACTCTGGCATGCTCTCCCAAGTGAGTTGACATGATGTGATATCAATATTATCCGTTGTCGGGTCCTGGTAAGTCCATACGCGGCTCCGTTCTCCACCCGATTGAAGATTTCGCTCGAACGGAGGTCAGGAAGTGATTTTTTTGAAATTTTTGCGAAATTTAACCAAAACGTAGAGAATCGAATTCTAAGACTTACTGTCTCGTTCACGGGTCCATCTGAGGTCTTCTGAGCAGTAAAATCATACTGTCAGTGTAAAAACGCAGACCGGGCTCCGTTTGAGTTTTCAACTCAAAACTTAATCGTAGCTTCCTACGATAACGCTGAGCATGATTATGGTCTCGGAATATTTTATATCCCTTTCTAAGACCTCGAATAAAATATAAGTTCATAAATACTGATTAAAAGAAAAACTCGAAAATCGGGGTGTTACATAATTGGTTTAAAGTGTCGTTGTTTTTCCACACAAAAGACAAAACCATTTAACCACTAAACATTTTTAAGTTCATTCATAAATTCAAATTGCAATTACTTATCATGGATGGTTGATTGTGCATCATTGAGCCATGTAGGTGCACTCGTATTGGACATCTCATATTGCACTTGACTTTGTGAAGCACTTGAGTCATCATTTTTTCCTTTTTTCTTTTTTGGTAAGTTGGTGCTCTACCCGCCCTTTCATACATTTTGAATAAATCTAATAATAAAATTCAAGATTCAATAATCTAATAATACCATAGTAGGTTCTTGACTTTGTCAAGCAGTTAAGTCACTATTGTTCTTTCTTTTGGTTAGTTGGTGCTTAACCCAACCTTTCATACGTTTTCAACCTTTTTTGCCTTCTTTTTTCTTGAACGCCTTTACTTATATTACTGTTAAACCATCATTGATGCTTGCAATCTCTTTAACTTCGCTAAGGAACTCATTCACTTAAGCAATACTTACTTTTTTATTTTGAAACTCTAGTATTTGCCTATCCAGCTCATCAATAACTTTGCTAAGGAACATGAATATTTCTTGACTTCTACATGCTTCAGTGGCTATCCTAATAAGATGGGGACAAATCTCCTTGTAGCGAAACGTTGGGACTTATCAGCATCGTCTACTGCATGACTAACACCAACATTAGTTAAAGCCCTACTTCTTGCTAACTTTGTCCACCTCTTAAAGATATATTTCTCGGGCACTGATTTGACATCCATATGAATAAAGACTCTTCGACAATGATAACAAAGTATGTCAAAGCTCTCAAACTTAGGACAAGAGCAACAAATTGACTTCTTATCCGAATCATAGGACACTCCACACTCTCCCAAAACCCTTACCATGGCAATAACATAATCAATTGATGATGTTTGTATGCTCATGCACTCAAACTTAGTCATACATGCACTGCTTATATAGCTAAGAAAATGAGATTCACCTTTCATTAAATTTCCTAAGTGCTTAATGTCATTCTGAATCAAGTGCCACATACATAGGCCATGGTAAGTTCCAGGCATAACCTCAACTAGTGTTTTTGCCATTGCCTGGTCTTGATTAGTAAAAACTGATGAGACATTTTTCTGTTTATGTGTCTCTAAAAATGTCTCAAAGAGCCACTTGTATGACTATTGTTTCGTCATATGATAATGTAGTCTCAAAGATCACTGCTCTTTGATGGTGGCTAAATCCTGAGAAAATTGCTAGTATCTATGCAAACTATTTGTGCAATATGTTGAATCAAGAGAAATCACATCACCAAATATACGTAATCGATGAGCATCCTTGCATCTGCCCAAAACACATTGGTGATTTGATCTTCAGCATCTATTTGACAGGCATGGTAGAAAGTTGGATTTTCAACCAGCTTTCTCTAAAAGTATTGCAATAGATAATCAACTTCCCCGTGTACCAAACTCCTTTGCCATCTTTTCCAAAGATAATTATTTTGATCAAGACGAGTATATCCTAAGTTATATTCATTAAATTAAATGAGTTCCTTTATTTTAGGTTAGCATCATCAGTTACATCAATTTGATGGCATTCAACGTCAAAAACTTCTCCTTAAGATGATAACATATGAGTTGTTTCTTGTAGATGTAAAATGCGGTTATGTTCCTCCACAAATCACATACTATCAATTTCCCACCCATATTCTTAAGTCCGAACCTTGCTTGACATTTGTTATAGTCTCTGGTCTTGGATTGATTGTTTTATAATCTTGTTTATCTGCCTTTTGCAAGGCTTATTTGCAACAAATAAACCTGTAAAAAGCAATTGTGCCATCTTTTTTTTCTTGTGTGTATATTGTTTCCTTACTCCTATCCAACTCTTCCACAATAATCAAACAGAACTTCCAAGCATCCTCAATGCTATCAAAAACCATATTCACATTTGGCTTCCAATCTTCTTGCATCTTTTTCATACATCATGAAAAACAAAACAACAAAAGTAAATTCCTTAAAGATACTAATGAATCACCGATAATAGATGTTGTTCCAGTATGTGTTGTGTTGCGTCACTGTTAGCAGCCAAATGCTTACCAACTTCACATTTTATAGAATTGATGTAGAAGAGAGGAAAAACCAGAGAAACTTGAAAAAACAACTAAGAAGTACCTCCAATGAGGGAGTGAACTTGCGAAGTTCTTGGAGGAAATGTCGATAGTGGCTGCAGGGGGAGATGGAGGAACCGATGGAGCAAAGAAAAGAGGACCGCGGCGGACGGAAACAACGAGGGAGTGGAGGAGGTGAACTTGGCAAAAGAGGAACGAAGGACGCACTGGGAGAGGGAAAGAGAGTTTGGGTTGTGGTCAAAATGTATTTCTCTGACTTTTAATCTCAACCATCAAATGCATCCAACGATTCATATTTTTTAGGAAAGGCTCCAAAGAACTTGATTGGAAAGGATTGGGACCCATTAAGGATATGTAACTATAGAATGTAAATATGTAAAAATAACATTACGTTTTACAATTTTATTTATAAAATCACGAAGTTATTAAATATTAACTGAAATAGTATATATGTGATGGATTACCCACTTCTTTGTTCAGACAAAATTTAATAGGAGAATGCTAACCAGTACCCTTAGGGCATTGGTTAAGTAATCAAAAGAATAAAAAGTTTATTGGGAAAGAATATATTTAATATTTTAATAAGTTAGATACTTAACTTTTCAATAAAAACTTATTTTTTATGTATTTCTTAACCAATGCCCTTAGGACACTGATTAACAAGACTCAATTTAATAATATAGTGCGATCCACCAATTTTTTTAGATAAATATAGCGATATGAGTCTGTAGCTTGATTACTATTGGAACTTGAAAGGGACCTAGATTCACGGCAGTTACACATTCCTTCACAATCATAATAAGTCTCAACATTGGATTTATTCTCACTCTTCTTCATTGGTGTGGATTTGTTTTGTCCAAAAATAGAAAAAAATAAAAGTAGAGAGAGAAAGAGTGGATTGACTACCGCTAATCCAATTCCAACTTGGAAGTGTTAGAGCCTTACCATAGAACCAAAAGATTTATGGAGAATGCTAACGGTGCCCTAAGGACACTCGTTAAGGAATCAAGAAAAGAAGTTTTGCATGAAAAATTGGTGTATTGAATATTTGAAAAGATGATATACTTGATTTTCTTTTGAAATTTTTTTTGTTTTGTTTTCTTAAGGGCACTCGTTAACATGACCCAAGATTTATTTACCAAAACCTTGGAGAATCTTAATTAGGAGAATAGACCATTATATTCTTCGACTTGAATATGATTTGTTACTCTTTCTTTAGTTTGATTTCATCCAACATTTCTTTCAAGGACCGTATAAAACTCAATCTTTTCCCTCAAATTTAACCTAGAGAAATGATACTAACATGAGTTTTTTGCGAACGGAAGCCTGGACGTTCTGTTTGCGCAATGCAAAAGACATTTAGGATTTAGCCCTTATTAATGTTTATATTTGTTGAGAAAAATGTATTTTATTATTTAATTTGTAGTTTTTAGATTCATTTAGGATTTTATTATTTACAAACTCTTATATATGGAGAAAATCTGGTTGGGAGAGGATAACCCACCTTATGTACCCAACAGGTTTCTCGATGAAAATAAGTCACTGCTAACTATGATAGATACTTCATACTTATATCATGCCATCATGATTACCAAAAAATAATAATTCAGTTTTAAGTTCGAAAGATTTGCTACAAGTCATGGCAGATGGAGATAAAAATTTTGGGGTTTCCTTGATGGCTCCAATGTTGGACAAATCTAACTATCTCGCCCCGAGCAAACATTTGCATTGAAAAAATATATTTTTTTGTGAGGGGGAGATGAACCTCGGCATCTGAGGTCAGGTCTTTCCTTCCTATATTTTTCCTTTTCCTATTTTTGTCAAAAATAAATTTCTAATTTAAGTGTTTGCTTCATTACTTTTAAAATTGGTGCTAACTTCTCAATACAATTACCTGTCTTATGAGAGCTTTTTTTTTTTTTTTTTTTGTTACAGAGAGCAGAGAGCTTTTTAACTTAATTGCTTTAGGGCCAACATATTTTCGGCCAGAGCAGGATGATAAATTTCATTCTCACTAAGAAGAAGGGTGGATTTGGGATTTTGGGTTCTCATTTTCATTTAATCTCCTGTTCTATCATCTGCATACCAGCAATCTCCTCAATAATAATAATAATAATAATAATAATAATAAGCTTGGAACTAAGGCTACATTTTTTCCATAAGTCATAACTATATGAAGCAGACAGCTAGGGAGAGATCCAGAAACCAGTCAAATCATTAAGAGCCTGTTTGTTTTAGATTCTGTAAAGACAAAATCATGTTTGAAAATCACGTTGGGAAAAAGTTCCTTTCACATAACTTTCAAAATAATTATCTCGAGAAATGTTATTTTCACGTTTGCGTTGAGAATAATCTCAGCCAAACAGGTACTAACAAATTGAACAAAATAGTTGTAGAAAATTCTTTTACGAGAATTTCAAAGATCAAATTAGATTGAACATTAGGAATAATCTTAGACACGGGCTTACACATACATTGTCTTGTATTTCTACAATTTTTATCATCTGATTAATTGTAATTGTTTTACACTCTAATTTTGTGATATAGATCTAGATATGTGTCAGAGATTGAAAAAACAAACTGTATAATTAACATTTTTCGAGCCCTATAATACACAAACTTCAAACTATATATTATCTGCGTTGATTGGTAACCAATTCAAAATAACCAAGAAAAACCATCCCATTTGTCTAAGCATGAGATGTATGCATGAATTTCTACTGGTTTAAAACTTTTGAAAGGCTTGATTCGTTGGCTCATGTCAAACCACACAACTTTGTGGATTCTTTTACCTCAGCAACAGATTCTTAATGAAATAATATCTAGAAAGATATCAGACATACCTCTTTCGTCCAATAAGAAATTGTCACTTCAGATTTTGGATAGGCTATATCTGCTTAAATGAACTGGAAAAAGCGACAGCGGTAAAAATATCAAGTACAGTAGGGATCAAAATACATCTGTTCAATTCATTGTGTAAAGATTCTCTCCAATTTTATGAGTAATGGAGAATTTTATTACTATAATTTTGAGGTATATAAAAAATATTTGAATCTCATTCAATATCATATTATCATATTTATATCTTCAAAATTGTAATAACAGAAAAAGGAAATGGAGAGATCTGACCTCGTTCCATTGTTAGTGCAGAAGTGTACATATGGATGAGAATGCTTGTGCAGTTGCATTGTACCACACAAAATGACGTAGATAAAGAATTAAACCTGCCCCTTTTCTTTTTTTATTCTGTTTTACAATTTTATGTTTCTTCATGCTCCACTTGTTTTTATACATCCTATATCCTTTTTTAGACATTTTTTCATCCTTCAATTTAAGCAGTTTTGAGTATAAAGAGTTCTTTTGAATATTTACCGCATTCAAATAATATTTTACTCATTTATTTTAATTTTATATATAATAATATATGATACTATTTAAATACTTACATCAGACACAATATTGTATGTAGATATTATATTTGGAGTGCACAAAAAGTATTTTTCAAAGTATAAACTCCCTTAATATTATATAGGTTTAATTACTTTGCACGCCTCTGAACTATTTCAGAATTTTTAAATAGGTTTCTGAACTAAACAAATTTGTAATTGGATCTCCGAATGTTGATATAATTTGAAATTTTGTCCCTGCATTTTAAATATTTGTAATCGGATCCTTAAACTTGTTAATAGTTTGTAATTAGATCCCTGGGATATGAGGCATTTTTAAAACCTTTGCTATTGTGGTGATCCAATGGTTCTATTAACTTCCAAGACCGATAAGAAATCTCGAAAGATATTTATACGATGCTCTAATTATATAGTTTTTCTCGTATCCCAGGGACCTAATTACAAAATATTTACAAGTTCGGGAACCCAATTATAAACGTTTAAAGTGCAAGGACCTAATTACAAAATATTTAAAAGTTCAGGGATCCAGTTATAAAATTTTTTAGTTTAAGGATCAATCTAGAAATTCTCTAATAGTTGAGATAGGAACATGGTAATTAAACCTATTATATAAACATAACATAGGTAAAAATTCTAGATCGCATTGTCATATATTTTCACATAACGATTTTGTTAGCTTACTGTTTTTTATTATAAAAATGTTGGTCTATATCTTCATTTATGTATATTTTATACAATATTGAGATATCTCTAACTAAGTAACAACTAATTTAAGGAGTTGCATTAGATATAATTATTGTGCCTTTATATATAAATAATGAATCAGATGGGTGCTTATTATTTGATCATCAAAAAAAAAGATGGGCGCTTATTTAAAATTCTCCAAATATTTTACCTTTGCCTTCGTTTTTTGGTTTTTCCCCTAGCCTCTCACATGGAATGAAATATCTTCTGCAGCTTCTCTAATCATCTTTCAGAACCTCTTCGCTTCTAACTAACAAGTAATAAATTGTGGGGCTGTGTGTTCTTTGGTTTTTGAAAATAATAGGCCAAATAATACAAACAGATAAGGAAAGTTTCTGGTCATGTAACACTCCTCCAACCTTCACAAGTCACGTAATTTTTGTTATAATATATTGCAATTCATATAGTTTCTCTCATTAAATTCGACCTATATAACCATCATCCAAGACTTAACTCTTTTCACATCTGTACGTTGCAGTCACAACCATTTCAAATTTGTGGTTCTCAATCGCCAGAGCACAAGAAGACAACCCGTGGTCCCAAAAATATCTCCCATTTCAAAACAGTGAAGGATAGCCACATAATTTAAGTCATTTTTTAATGTCACTCATCTCCTACATGGGATAGTATTAGCGAAAGGAAGAGTCTAAGTTACTTCTTACATATTATATCCTTATTTATATGATCTAATTTGATGGTAAGAATTTAATCTTATATAATATTGACATGATTCAATTAATTAATTGAGATTATACATTTTAATTGAACAGAAGATACTTAAACGCTTTACTTTCTGAAGATATCATAACAACGTCCTTCAACAAAATAGCTGAATTAATTAACACATAAATCTAGTGGAATCCTGCAGTTATACGTGGAACACCCAGATTGGTTAGAAATCATGGGAAGAATCTAACCCATTTTTAGTGGATTAGAGGGGTGCCAAGTAGACAGAGAAATGCATGAACAAAATCTTGAAGCCCCAATGAGATTGTCGCATTAGATACCATAAGATAAGATAAGAACACAACCACTTCATCCCAATATAAATACCAATCCATGTTCACAAAAACTTCTCATCACTTCACATCTCATTGTAATTAAAACACAAGCTCATCCCTTGTTCTTCATTCAAATCATGGCAGCCTCTACCATGGCCCTTTCCTCCCCATCCTTGGCCGGCAAGGCGGTGAAGCTCTCCCCATCAACCCCGGAGCTTGGAGTTGGCAGGATCTCCATGAGAAAAACCGTCACCAAGCAAGTTTCTTCTGGAAGCCCATGGTACGGCCCAGACCGTGTCAAGTACTTGGGCCCATTCTCTGGTGAGCCCCCAAGCTACTTGACCGGTGAGTTCCCTGGTGACTATGGTTGGGACACTGCTGGGCTTTCAGCTGACCCAGAGACCTTCGCCAAAAACCGTGAGCTTGAGGTCATTCATTCCCGTTGGGCTATGCTCGGAGCCTTGGGATGCGTCTTCCCGGAGCTCCTGGCTCGCAACGGTGTTAAATTCGGTGAGGCCGTGTGGTTCAAGGCTGGATCACAAATCTTCAGTGAGGGTGGGCTTGATTACTTGGGTAACCCAAGCCTGATCCATGCACAGAGCATCCTTGCCATATGGGCTACCCAAGTTATCTTGATGGGTGCTGTTGAGGGTTACCGTATTGCTGGTGGGCCTCTTGGAGAGGTCACTGACCCACTCTACCCTGGTGGCAGCTTTGACCCATTGGGCCTTGCTGATGACCCAGAGGCTTTTGCTGAGCTGAAGGTGAAGGAGATCAAGAATGGTAGGTTGGCCATGTTCTCAATGTTTGGTTTCTTTGTTCAGGCCATAGTCACTGGTAAGGGTCCTTTGGAGAACCTTGCTGACCACCTTGCTGACCCAGTTAACAACAATGCTTGGGCCTACGCCACCAACTTTGTCCCTGGAAAGTGAGCACTGAAAAAAGAAGAAGAAACAACCGAGAAATGACTTGCTTGTGCATTTGAGTTTGGTGAAGTATAAGTATTGGATTTGGAATGTACTTGTTCTTCAGAGAATGTGAATTATTATGTGTATCTATTTTGTCCAACTCAGTGTTACTTACTTCACATTATCTAATCATTTTAGCCTTTGTTCTTTGTTTAATTTGATAATTGAATTCTAATTTCTATGCCTTCAACCACCAAAATGAGAGGAAATGAACTCTGATTCTCCGTCCTATAAACTAACATGGATGGTGAACTGACTAAAAATCTGATTCCATTACATATACCATTCCTTATCTAATGCGTTGTGCATTGTCATTCCCAGTGATATATATAGAACAAGATAAGGTGCCAGCACCATGACTATGGGGTTGTGTACTTAATTTTGTATCTTTTAAACAGGACCATAACCAGCCTCGTTAAGCTTATTTTCAATTGAAAATATGTTTGGAAAACTCAATATGCAAAAGCTGTGTTGTGTGTTGTGTTTTTAAAGAAACACTTGGGAGGTAAGATATTGCGTATGTAATAAAGCATGCCAATAACTAAGCATGTCTATCAAAGAAACACCTCTAAAGAAACCATGGGCTAAACACCACAGACAAGCTAACAAAATTACCCTATCCCAAATGTTATCTACTATGTTTTAGATTTTGATAAGTAAAGAAATACAGGCTTAGTCGATCAAGGAGTGCTAATCCTTATTTTGTGGAAATTTGTATCACAGTCTGTATTGACCATTTAGCAGGCTATGAAGCCTCTGTTGTGTATAAACATGTACGCTGCTAGTGAATTAAATGAATGAAATCAATTTAGCTCCTCTCAGTTCTGTTTTATACTAGCAAGAACAAATTCGGTATAAATTTCAATGAGTGAGTCAAACGACTAATGCATAGTTAAGGCTGAGGAGCCCAGCTTCAGTGGATGGTATAAATTTCAACTCATAATTTTGTTAGTTTACCTTATTTCTTATATGATTATGATTATAAACTGTACCTTGTAATTTCCCTGGTTTCCACCATGCGATTTTGTTAATGAATATATAAGCATATTTGCATTTAATCCATGAGTGGGGAAGGGGAGTGAAAAGGAAAGAGTATGCAGGAAGGGACATTCAAAGCTACATTACATGATTGGGAAGGAATACTGATCACTTCACCAAAATTCCACATATTAATTACAGGCTCGCCTGCTAATTTGTTGTCTATTACAAAAATATTGCATGCATTTCATCATAATTGGAAAACTAACATGGGTACCAAAAGGCTTTGTCTTTGTTAAAGACACTAGTAATGAAGCAGTGGGGAAGAATTTTTGTTCTTTTGAAAAAGCAGCTCCAAAGAATGATTGATGGTGTATGTCAAGTAGCAAGATAGCAGTACTATCCTGCCGCTTTAAGCTTCATAAGGGCAGATAATACCTCATTCATATTAGGTCTATCTTCAGGATTAGGGAGGGTACAGCACAAGGATAGCTTAAACACCTCTGCCAATATTTCCACATGGTCTTCTGTGACATTCCAGGTCAACATAGGGTCCAAAATTTTAACAAGCTGTTCCATTCCATCTGCAAGGGCTTTTGACACTACTTCACGCAGACTGATTGGCATGCCATCCTCTTCTGAGAGTCCTGTTGGCCTTATTCTTGTTAGAAACTCCATTACTATGATACCAAAGCTGAACACATCCACTTTAGTCGTTACTTTCCTTATGTAGGCCAATTCTGGGAATTACACAAAACAATTGTGGTTAGAGAGTGAAAAATTATAAAAAAGTTGAGGTTCAAATTTAATAGACTAAGAGGGAATTGGAAACAAAGTTATATTTGATTGAGATTAAAAAATATTAATTGGTTATTATGGGCAGACAGTTAGTTCAATATTAGACAGAAAATAGATTATCTTTGTTACCTAAGGGGATAGTGTTCTACATGGATCTGTGAATCTAGCAAAAAATGTTTAACCCTATTCCTTACTTGCATGTTAATTAATTGGTCAACAGTAGCAAAACCTGATGCAAGCTCTTTTAAGTTTAAAGTAAACCTATATCAGGCGAAACTACAGGAAATGATGATCAATGCATGGAATATGCTAATGCAGTCACAACTATTCTACTCCATGTTGTGAACCTGGTACAGTAATTTATATTTGATCCTGTGTGAACATTGCTTGTATATCTCTTAATACTTTTTAAGGGTATTTGTCTATAAACAAAATGAATGGGTGATGGCAACTTATATAGAGAGGGGGGGAGCTAATAGCTGTGGTTGGAGCTATATAATTTATCATTGTACTCAAACACCAAATAAAAAACTATGCATAAATGCAAGTTTCGTTGATGCTTCTTTCACTGAATAGAACCATCTAATATGTTCTCACATGCATTGTATCAAAACAGCAAATAGAAAACCCGCACACATTGATTCAAGTAACTGTTGATGCTACTTTCACTGGTTTGAATAATCTAATGTGCAGGATTCACTCACTATACAAATCCGAGAAAACTAAATTATTCATTTAGATTGTAACACCACCATAAATGCTTTTGTGATGAAAATATTGAATATGAGAGATAATTAATATAGAAAAGGCTTATACCTGGTGCCAAATATCCAACTGTGCCTTGCAAAGCTGCTGATGAGGAAAGGGTACTACCATCCTGCAGATGAAGACCAAGTATTCGAGCTGTCCCAAAATCACTGACATGAGCTTCCCAATCTTTATCTAAAAGGATGTTAGAAGGCTTTAAATCACAGTGTACAATGGGAAAGTCATAACCGGAGTGCAAGTAATCCAATCCACTAGCAATGGAAATGAAAACATGGAGTCTTTCAGATAATGTCCACCTAGACTGATCCACCTGCTTGTCATGTATGATGCTATCCAAATTTCCATTCTCCATGTACTCTAAAACTAAAGCCTTCATTTTCCCACTCTCCCAAGCATATCCAAGTACCTTAACCAAATTCCTATGTCTCAGCTGGCTCAAGGTACTGGCTTCTCTCTTGAAGATCTTGTCAGTATTTGCAGAGAATTGGTGCAAATTCAATCTTTTTATGGCTACAACCTGACCATCTTCTAGTTGACCCTTGTAAACTGTGCTCAAACTGCTAGCACCAATGATGTTGTCTGAACTGAAAAAACCTGTGGCACTCTCTAACTCCTTTGGATTGTATCTTTTAAGAGCCAATGCTGAGCTGTACTGTGAATTATGATTCTCACTTTTCATAGAATGGCGGAGTTTGGTGCCTCGCATGAGAATTAAAATCACAAACACCAGAAGTAGAAGTACACCAAGAGATCCAAGTGCTGCAATAATATATATGCTCTTGTTGGATAGTGAATGATGCTTAGTTTCTCTGCATGGTCTTAAGAATTTGGTTCCACAAAGAGCCTGGTTTTCCATCATACTAGATGCATTGCTATGTGCAAATATTCCAGTAGTAGGTACAGGACCTTCAAGTTGATTGAAAGAAAGGTTGAGATGCATCAGACTGGAAAGATTGGCAAAGCCCTTAGGAATAGTTCCCTTCAAGTTATTCTGAGAAAGATCTAGGGAACTAAGATGCTCAAGCTCTGCCAAGATTTCAGGGATTTCACCTTCTAAATGATTTCTTGAGAGGTTTAAGCTTTGAAGCAAGTCCATGTGACTAAAAGCTTCTGCAGGAATAGGGCCTAAAATATTGTTTCCTGAGAAATCAAGATTGAACAGATTTCTGCACCCAGAAAGTGTTTCTGGAATGATACCTGAAAGATTATTGTTTGAAATATCAATGGCTTGTACCATTTCCAACTTACCCAGCTCAAGTGGAACACTTCCAACAAAATGGTTGTAAGAAAGATTAAGATACATCTGCATGTCTTTGAAGTGTGCAATGACATCTCCAGGAATTGATCCGGTGAGGTGGTTGTAAGAGAGATCCAAAACTAAAAGCTTATTAAGCAGACCCATGCTTCTTGGAATGGATCCATTAAGCTTGTTCCCATTGAGGTCTAAGTATGATAGCATCTCTAGCTTTGAGATAGAATCAGGTATTTGACCAACCAACTTGTTCTGATGCAGCAAAAGTTTAGTTAGTTGTTTCATTTCAGAGAGTTTATCAGATATTGTACCTTCTAATACATTGTCATGGAGGGAGAGCCCCTGAAGGAGAGAAAGTTTGGACAGTTCTTGTGGAATGTGACCTGAAAACTTATTTTCAGAAAGGGATAGTGTGATGAGTTGATTCAAGTTTCCAATCTCTGGTGGTATTGGTCCTGTGAAAGAATTTGCATTCAGCAGCAGACGCTGGAGATTAAACAAGTTCCGGATACCGGATTTTAGTAATCCGCTAAGGCTGTTGTCTCCTAAACTTAGAGTACTAAGTTTTGAGCAGTTGAAGAGGTCATCTGGAATTTCCCCAGACATTTTGTTGGATGCAAGAGACAAGAAAGTAAGATTAGGCAGCCTTGAAAATCCCTCAGGAACTTTCCCAGTTAAATCATTAACAGATAAACTTACATTTACCAAACTAGTACAATTGGAAATGCTTGGGGGAATGGATCCATGAAGGTGGTTGCTGTTCAAGACTAGAAACTTCAAATTATGAAGCACACCTATGTTTGAAGGAATTTCACCTGAAAGGAGATTCTGGCTCAATGACAGATATGTCAGGTTTGTCAAGTTTGTTATTGATGAAGGGATATGCCCAGTAAACTTATTTAAATGAAGGGTTAGAACTTGTAAGGAATTCAAAGATCCAATATCAGAAGATATTGTTCCCTCTAAGTTATTCTCTGAGAGTCCTAAACGTGTTAATGATTTCAACTGAAATATGGAAGATGGTATTGTGGAATTTAATTTATTACCATATAACCGCAATGTCTTCAATTGAACTAAATTTCCTAGATCAGGAGGGATAGTTCCAGTCAACTGATTTTCATATAACTCAAGGTTCAAAAGTTTGTTGCACTGACCAAGCTCAGAAGGGGTTTTCCCGGTCAAGGAATTTTGGAACAAGAGAAGGTATTCTAAATTTGTAAGGTTTCCAATAACTGCAGGTATTTCACCTGATAACTGGTTTTGGCTAAAATCAAGAGATTGCAAAGCTCCCAACTGACCTATGGAAAGAGGTATAGACCCAACCAAGTTATTCCCAAACCCTGCAATCTGTATAAGGTTAACTAGATTGCCAATGTTTGATGGGATTGTGCCAGTGAGGTTGTTGAAATTGAAAGCAATACCCAACAAAGAAGTGCAGTTGAATATGCTGTGAGGGAGGCTTCCATGCAAGAAGTTACTACCTACATCCAGATACTGCAGGTTTTTCAGGTTTCCTAACTCATGAGGGATTGGACCTGAGAGAGAATTTTCAACAAGATATAGCTCAGAAAGTTGAGTGCAAAGACTGAGCTGAACAGGAATATACCCAGTAAATGAATTTGTGGATAAATCAAGAACCTGAAGGCCTGAAATATTTCCCAGGAATGGTGAAACCTGCCCTTGGAGTTTCTGACCAGCCAGAGAAACTGAAATAACATGGTTTGAAGATTTGTCACATGTAATGCCAGACCAGTTGCAGTGATGGTGGTTGCTGTCAACCCAATCTGCAAGTGCTTCATTTGGGTCATGGATGATGGAGTTCTTGAAAGCTTTCAAAGCTTCAATTTCAACTTCAAGGCTTGTTTCTGCATAGGAAACTGTGACCACAATTGAAAAGACTATGACTATAGTCAAACTAATCTTTTGAGATAACATCGCTGTGGAATATAGTAGAACATTCAGTTCTAGTTTACTGATATAACCGCTGAAATAAATGAAGCCCTTATATACAATGTCAATTCATTCACTGAATCTGAAAAGGGGTTATCCCATTTGTGACAGGGTGTCTGTACACATCACAAGTTGGAAAGTCAAAACCATTAGCTGAGATTAATGTGAAGATAAAATATCTTGAAGTTGACTGAGGTCATCCCGGTATTGCAAAAAAAACCGATTGCATCTTCTACGGATTGAGACTTTACATATTAGGACACGCCTAATGTGTATGCATCCGCAAAGGCAAACAAAGCTTAGAGAGAGAGATAACTAGACAAGGATAAATGGTTGAGGTAATACACTAATACTAAGGGTCTGGTATCTCAATGACAATATATGACATGAAGTATAATAAATTCAGTTAAATAAATATTACACTGTTGGAATATTTTGTATTTAATTATATTCCAATATCATAATGTGGACAGATATCGTTTATTAATTATATTAGCTATTTGTCAATTAGGAGCCTTAATTGATATGTGATCAAATTAGGTGATAAGGCTAATTAAATTTCTGATTTGATAATAAATTAGTTAATTGATATGGACTAAATATGAGTGGATGTCATTGATGGCCCATTTCGGAATAATGGGAACCCTAATTGGCCATCACCCTATATATAGGCTATGGTCCCCAATACACCGGATATATGGCATACCGCCTCTTCTCCCCATCTGAAGAGCGACTAAGACATAAGGAGTCCCGGTTGAGGAAGAACCACAAGCCAACGGGTGTTCATTACCCGTCTCTCTTTTCTCCCCTTCTCCGCGTTTCAGGATTACCGCCCTCCGTTCGTGAAGGTTAGTGATCAACATCATCCTTAGAAGAACGCTGAGTTCAGGATCATATGCTGGATCCAGGTATTCCTAATATCTTTGATAAATCAACATGTTGTAGATCCAAAGGATATCAAGTTTTAGTTGTTCTTGATAATAGAGATGCATTCTATATATATGGTTATTATGTTTCCGCAATAAAGAATTATGATAGCATGCCTTGTATATGATTATTGAGTTTAAATCTAACAAGTGGTATCAGAGCGGTCTTCATGTTTGATTTATTGGGATTATTTGATTTGAATCCTAATTTTGAAAATTAGGAATTTTGAAAGGAAATACTTTTTTTTAATTGGCACGTGGTATTAAATATATATACCTCCAGTACGTGATCCAAATTTTCTTCTTCTTTCGAAATCGGAATCCAGGATTCTGTATTAATAAATTATCTCAATTTTCGATCTTTGGTGAAAGTTTGGAAAGTGAATCTGAAAGTTTGATTCATAAGGTCTCTTTCATTCATGGTTTTTTTTTGGTTAAAAATAATATATCTATCTTGGTTTTTCAATCTTTGAATATATGAATTGATGATGATATTTTTTTTTTTTACGTGATTAATGTTTCTTGATTGAAATTTTTTTTGTTTCACGTAATCATAATCATCTGGGATTGGATGTCAATTTTGTATATATATTATATAAAGATGAATGGGAAAAGACTGGCTTTTCCATATTGTTTTATGGTCTCACTGTGTTGAGCAATGTATTTGTTATACTTTTCTCACATACTTATGAGCGAGACCCTAAACCCGGGCCTGAGTGCAACTTGAGATAGGGAAGAGGTTGAGTAGTGGTAGCCTTCTGGATGTACATCCTGTTTGGTTATCACGAAGGCCTAACTTAGAGTGATTCATTTCGAGTGTATTGCCACTTCTAATAGTTTTCCTATGGTTGTGTGTAATATTTCGAAATAAGTCCAGACTCTAAGGACCAAAGTTAGAACTATAGAACCACCTATTCGGAAAATTCATGTATTAGAAAAATCCTTTTTTTTAAATGTTCTTTTCACACTAAACATTAAGGTTTCCATGTTTTTAGTGTGAATATGACAAATTTGGGACCCCCCATTTTAATAAAATTGTTTGGTAATTTTGGTTGAGTTGGTTGAAACAACACGTTGCCAAAGTAACCTCTGTTGCGTAAATTTGATTCAATTGGATTTACAAAAGATGTAGTATGAAATTATTCATGCGAGTTGTTGTCGGCCCGAAGGAAGGCACAACTTGGCCGGATAATTACATACTTGTGATGGTAAATGTGTGGTGATTATAAAGTATTTTCCATGTGGATAATGGGATGCCCGAAGGTGACCATTATTTGACAGGATTTATCACCAATATTTGATCATTACGTTGAGAGTACCCCTAGCAATTAATTCTTACAATCCGAAGATTGGGAATTGATGGTGCGCTTGGTATCTTGTTTGGGTCTTCAATTTGCCAATTTGGATTTTGAGTGAGTCAATTAAAGCATGAAGTCGCCAAGGTGACCTCTCTAGTGGAAATCACTCAAAAGAAATATTAAAGATTATGTGATTGTACATCCATGCGGATATTAATCGGCCCAAAGGAAGGTTAATATTTGGCAGGGTTGCATTCACACCTGTGATGGTAAACACATAGTGATTATAAAGATTCTTTTCATGTGAATAACAAAGTATCCAAAGATAGTTGTTGTTTGACAGAAAATATCATCAGTGTTTGATCATTACAATAAAATACCACTAACAATTAATGTTATTGTCCAAAGACTTAATATTAATGGTGCACGGGGTATTTTGATGAGTATCTTTATGGTACTTATGTTCTCTTTAAGCTAACATTACTTATGTATCTGCTGATTTAACTCAATTTCGATTCTCAAAAGTTCTGACTAATTTTTGGGATTGAAAGGAGAACATTAAGATTGTTCTTGGATCTTGACCTTACATAAGGATGGAGAAAACCACCTTCTCTCACAAAATTCAATTTCTCTGAAGAGAGGATCAAGTACAGGAAGTGGGATTGCTCCAATTGCACGAGTCTTATGATCATAAAGGACGATATTCCGGAGACCTTTAGGGGTATTATTTTGGATGACATAATTAATGCCTGAGATTTCCTTGCTGAAGTTAAAAAGTACTTTCTAAAAGCAATAAAGAAGAAAACAAGCACTCATTGGAGAGCTAGATTTTCATTAAGTATAAAGAAAAGGAAATATAAGGAGCACGTTATAGGAGTGTCCAATCTTGCTCATAAACTTAAGGCGCTAAAACGTGGGCTGTCTAACGACTTGCCCATGCATTTAGTATTTAGTATTCCTTCATGCACAATTCAGTCCGTTTAAGTCAGCTTATAGCTGTTATAAAGAGAAATGATATCTGAATGGATTCATTTCATAAGGTGTGCAAGAAAGGAAACAATGAAATAAGAGACGACAAATAGTGCTCATTTGATAAATATCTCTAAAGATAAGGGCTAACAAAAGAAAACTAAGGATAAAGCTGTTAAGGGCCCGTCTCAAAAGAAATAACTAGGGTCACAATTATTTCTTTTATAAGGACATCGGGTATCTAAAGAAGAAATGTCCCAAATATCATGTTTGGCATGCCTATAAAGGAATGTCTGAACTGATGAAGGCCAAGTGATGCTGAAAGATGCATCTATATTGGATTTGACCAAGTCACTAAAGGATAAGGTTATTGACATTTTAGATTGTTGTTACTGGCTAATATTTGAAATTAAAAGACATTTTGGTTTAGTCATCATTTAGATGAAATTTGGTTTTGGTTTCTTATTGAACAAATCAGGATAATTTTGTTCATTTAGAAACGATGGATTCAATTTGTCTTTTAAATTCAAATATTGTAGGAACCAGTTAAGCTATGGGCTGGACAAACTATAATTGCTTGGTATTGAGACCTCTTGTGGCAAAACATTGAGTGAGGAATCGTACGACACTAAGCGTAATGTTGATAGTAAAATTAAGGAGCACTATGACACAAACATTTAGAGCACATCTCTACGAATAGAGTTGAGCAACTTGTATGCGGGAATCCTAGATTCCATTGGCCTTATACATTTTATTGTTTGTATTAAATGCATTAAAAGTTAAATAGATCAGAACATGGCTATCAAGAATATAGTTAAGTCCTAGTAACGACTCTTAAAGGTATGGTGAGGAGTATGATTAGTCATTCTACCTTATCAGAGTCATTATGGGAGTAACACTAAAGATTGCAGCTTAAATGTTTGACAGAGTACCAACTAAAGTTACCGCTCAATCACTTTCAAGTATGGGAACATCCAACTAAGGTAAGACCTTATGAGTCTTGCAAAGGAGATTGGAGCCCCCCCCCCCAAATAGTGAGCGGCAACCTTATTGATACTCTGAAAGGTCAAAGGGGTAAATGAATTTGATAATCCCAAATTAAAGAAACCTTGAGACAGGAACTGACTAGTTCTTTGAGGATATTGAGTTTGGGGGGAGATAAGATTAGGGACAATATCTTTGAGGAAGAATTGGTTCTAATCCCTGAACCAATTCATACAGTTGCTATTGGTGTAGCAAATTTGGATCCTTGTGAGGATATTGTTATTATTCTTCCCATTCAAGATAAGGAAATTATTCCTAAAGGTCAAACTCAACACCCTCAAGAACTAGAGCATCAAGAGCCGATGCCTTTTGCCATGATCCACTAAAGAAATAGTGAATACTATTTTGGATAATTATATAGTATTTCTCTAGGAACATAAGATAAGTTGTATTATGGAAGATGATTCAATCAACTCCCATCAAACCATATGACGTTTCTATTCGGAAAAGTGGATTGAAGGTATGAGTACAAGCTTTAGCTAGACATTAAGGTTTGAAACTTATCCTGATACCTGAAGGTTTCAAAGGGTAATATGGAGAGGTATAAGGTTTGTCTAGTGGCAAAAGGTTATACTCAAAAGAAAGGATTGCTTGTAAAGAGACATTCTCTTCAGTACCATTGAATGACTCTTTCAAGGACAATCATGGCTCACGTTGGTTATTATAATTTTGGAGCTTCACAAGATGGATGTCAAGACGGTGTTTCTCAATGGCAACATTGATGAAACAAATGCATATAATGCAAACCAGGAAACTTTGTGTCAAAAGACATAGAGAAGATGTTTTGAAAATTGACGGAATCTATCTATGGGCTAAAAAAAAAAAAAAAAAAAGACGTCTCGTTAGTGATACCACAACTCTCATCAAGTGATTGTCTCATTTGGTTTCGAGATGAATATCGAGGACAACTGTGGGTATTACAAGTTCAGTGGGAGTAAGTTCATTTTTCTGGTATTATATGTTGATATTATGCTAACCAAGAACGATATAGGCTTATAGCGCGAAACCAAGAAATTTCTGACAAAGAATTTTGTGGGGAAAGATCTTGGGGATGCTTCTTTTGTCTTAGGAATTTCGATACTTAGAGATCATTCTCGAGGTATCTTTTGGGTTATCACAAAAGAGCTATATCGATATAGTTTTGGATAAGTTCGACATGAAAGATAGTAAACCAGAAGATACCCCGGTCACTAGGAGAGACATTTTAGTCTCACTTAAATGCCCCTATGAAAATCTGGAAATTCAGGAAATGCAAAAGATTCCCTATGCTTCGGCTGTGGGAAGTCTGATGTATGCTCAAGTTTGTGCGCATCCGGAAATAGCATACATAGTAGGATTATTAGGCAGATACTTGAGCAATTCAAGGATTATTGGAAAAGCAACCATAAGGAATGTGAGATACTTAAAGAGAACAAAAAGGCATATGCTCACATATCGGAGATCTGACAGTTTAGAGATCATGAGAAATTATGACTCCGATTTTACAGGATGCCAAGATAGTAGGCATCCGACTATGGGATATGACTGGAGTAATTTTTTGCCACTTGGTTGCATTTAGTAAAAGATATTGAAATACCACTCAAGTCATGTTGTGACAAATAAGTCAGTCATATTGTACTTCAATAACAACATAAGTTCTACAAAAGTCGAAGTTCATCGACATCAAGTATCTTGTAGTTAAGAAAGAGTTAAGGAAAAACAGTTTTCTATGAAGCACATAGCGACAAATTCTATGCTAGCAGATCCACTAACTAAAGGCTTAACACCTAAGGTTTTTTTTTCATGAGCATGTTGCTCATATGGTTGTTGTCACTGAGGATGCCTTAGTTTAGTGGGAGTCTCTATTTGTGTTTTATATTTGAGATACAAACCTTTTGTTATTTCGGATTTTCTGCAGAAATAAAGTTATGTTTATGAGTTCATTATGAACATGTTTGTATCTTGTTGTGTGTAAAATTTATTTACACATTAAGGACTTTGGTTTGCAAAATTGCAAAATTGATCTCACTAAAGACTTAAGTTGGACCAGTTGGAAATAGGCATGATTCAGAGATCACATTGCATGAAATTTCCATGCCACTCATCCATATCGATCTATGTCATCAAGTGCATTGATGTGGTGGTCGTCGGGGTTTAGTCACAATAGACGTTAGTGACGACAGCCGCGGTGGTCCCATTATTGATGTATGAGGTGGACCAGATTGTAAAGGGGAAATTTAAAGATAAATAGCATTTGGATGCGCGCCTAAAGAATTCTGATATAATTATTACGATATATTGCCCAAGTAGGAGATTGTTGGAATATTTTGTATTTAATTATATTCCAATATCATAATGTGGGCAGATATCGTTTATTAATTATATTAGCTATTTGTCAATTAGGAGCCTTAATTGATATGTGATCAAATTAGGTGATAAGGCTAATTAAATTTCTGATTTGATAATAAATTAGTTAATTGATATGGACTAAATATGAGTGGATGTCATTGATGGCCCATTTCGGAATAATGGGAACCCTAATTGGCCATCACCCTATATATAGGCAATGGTCCCCAATACACCGGATATATGGCATACCGCCTCTTCTCCCCATCTGAAGAGCGACTAAGACATAAGGAGTCCCGGTTGAGGAAGAACCACAAGCCAACGGGTGTTCATTATCCGTCTCTCTTTTCTCCCCTTCTCCGCGTTTCAGGATTACCGCCCTCCGTTCGTGAAGGTTGGTGATCAACATCATCCTTAGAAGAACGCTGAGTTCAGGATCATATGCTGGATCCAGGTATTCCTAATATCTTTGATAAATCAACATGTTGTAGATCCAAAGGATATCAAGTTTTAGTTGTTCTTGATAATAGAGATGCATTCTATATATATGGTTATTATGTTTCCGCAATAAAGAATTATGATAGCATGCCTTGTATATGATTATTGAGTTTAAATCTAACATACACCACTTAAGTATTGTAACCATTATCTAATTGAATTAACATACTTTTTGTCCACAGAAGTCAAAAACAAAGAAAAACTAAAACCAAATAGTTTTTTACTCCACGTCTGAAACCAGTTTAAAATGAAAGGATATGTTTTTGTTTTGTAGGAATGAAAGTAGAAAGAAAGAAAAGGAGACAAAGGAAAAGAGGAGAAAAAACGGTGTTTTCCTAGTTTGGTTCACCACGGAAATGGAAGGAAAGGAAAAATTTGCGGGTCCCATCAAAAAATTGTTTCCGCCAAATTTGAGAGGAAAAGTGAAGGGAAAGCATCATTTTGGGTCAAAAGACTAAACACCACTAACCTTATTACATCTCATTTTAATTTAATGATATTATGTCATTTTACTTAACTGTTTTTTCCTCTCTTACTTTCTATACAATTAAACAAAAGAAAATAAAAATTTGAATTTTCTTTCCTTTCATTTTCTCTCCTACCAAACAACTAAATAATCATCTTATTTTCTACTCTTTTATCTTGTTCCCATTTCTTTCCTCTCATATTCTTTTCTTCTACTTTCTTAATTTCCTAAACCAAACAAAGTGGTAGAAGTCATCCTGTACAAGCTGCATAGATGCAGTGATTTGACTACGAATTTGCTTGAATTCTTCTGACGAGTAGAGTTGAGTCTACGGTTTTTGTGTTTTTATAGTGCTTAATTAGCAGAAACCAGCTTAGCATTAGCAATTAAGAATATAAAAATATATTTATTTACGCGTGAATAACAATGCTAATTAAAGAAGTGCATTATTAGTGGGAGAATGGTGTGAAACCGTGGATTATATAAGACAGTTTAAGCAAAAGTTAACATGGTATGGCCAGCCGCAGGGAAAACCATGTGTGAAATGTATAAGAGAAAAACAAGTTGATAATAGATAATGCCATGCATGTTGCGCAAAAATATTTCAGCCAAAAATTAAGATTTCGATTGTGTAGCTTTGAGATAGGATTGTGACATGTGACTCGGCAACCGACTGTGTATACAGATAACCCACTTCTCAACAATGATGGGTGAAGGAGAGGGGATGAGCTTCCCACTCAGCCATTATCAAATGCCACTATCAAATGCGAATTAATATTCACCTCTTTTCTTCTCATATCACAATTATTTAGATAATATAATAGATTTAAATATAAGTGTCACTGCTTTTGGAATTGGATGAAACCCAATTTCTTGGAGGCTAAATAAATTGAGCTTCTATCTTTCCAAAAGCCCACCCGAGAGATTATACAAGAAGACATCTAGTCCCTCACAAAAGGACTCATTCTCTTCACACACACTTTAGTCTAGGATTCATGCTTGTACCCTAACTTGTATGATGTCGTCTACTATGTACCCAAAAAATGGGGTGCACCGTGCTCCCCTCTTCTTGATGTGTTTCTACTTGTTGGATTATCCTAAATTGGAACAAGTATTAATCGGTAACTGGTTCACCAAGTTTTGGAGATATTTGCAAATAAGCCCTTTCAGCCAAACCACCGCCCCACCCTCGCCAACGACCACTCACTGCCGCCTCTACCGTCGAACAACCACCATTACCGTCGGAACTCCACCACCTTGAACCCCTTCTTCTCAGATCTGCGACTGTCCCCCCTCCCCCCCGACAAACTAACCTTCAAGCTCCTTGGCTAGGAACTGGACGCTCTCATCTCCGTCACCAATGACGACTACCTCGACCACCCTTCTTCTAGACCCACCCACATGCGACTCTTCCTCTTCAATACCCCTCCCTCTGATCGCAATCCTGTCCCGGTTCAACCTCCCACCAACGTCGACTTCCTCTTCGGTCTCGATAAGGGCGTCACTGTTCCTCCGCCTCAGTTGTCCCTCGCCGCGGTCAAGTTCACGATCCGGTGCCGGAAACTTTGGCACCGCTGCTAGAGTACCAACAAAGATCAGGTATTGTTGTAAGCCCTTCAATTGCATCATTCGCTTTATACCTTCTGATCGGGGCGCAGTTTCGAATCCGAACGTGAACCACCCACTCAAGGTTCATAGGCAGTTGCAACAGGAGCTGCAGCGATTGCAAATTGCAGAGCAAGCTGCGTATCAGAAAAAAAGCAAAGACAATCTCGCCTGAAGGTGGTGATGGCGGTCGTCAGAGAAGGTTGAACGATGGTGTTAAATTTGAAGGAGAAGATGACGGCTTGGAGTTTTTGTTAAATGATAATAATTTGAGGATTTTTTTGCAAATATATAAAAAACTTGTTATCACAGGTAAAAAAATGAGGTGTATGAAACACCTCACTCATGTTCGGTGCATAGTAGAAGCCACAAACTTGTATTCAATAAGTCAGATCTGACTTTTATAATTTGAGATTTTTCTAATGAAATTACTCTCAGAATTATTGTTTCCTCTTAGTCGAATCAAATGTATAGAATAGAACCAACTAACCTCAATTATAATTAAATAGTAAATATCATATCAATATAGTAATATATTTATAAGTGACACGTACCACAATTAAGTGGTCTATTTTATCATATTACTAGCGTTTTTTGATCCGTGCGTACGGGTTAGTTTTCCATTTAAACAAAATTTCAATATTTAATAATATTGATAATTATGATAACAATTTTGTTAAAAATATTATCAATATTTACTAAATTTACCACTAATAACAAAAGTGTGCAATAACATATTAATTAGGAAACAATGTATTCATTTAAATAAAACTTAGTCAATAGAACTTCCTCATCTATAACGAACAAAGGGGAACGCGGGGAGTGAATTGATCCCACTTTAATCATCTGATTCCAATGCTAAAAAGTACTCCAGGAACCATTTCTTGATAAAATGCAAAGTTTTCAACGGTCATCACCTTGGTTGCATGGACATTGTCTGGACTAAGCAAAAGCGGGCCATCTCTTTCCACGTACAGATGTAAATCATTGTCATTGACAACAGGATATGGGATGTAGTCTTCTTAATTTGAAATCAACATATGCATTCCATATGTGCATGACTTCCTGTCCTTTAATAACCTACACTTTTTTCCTAATAACATAATCTAGACAAAACCACTGAGTGAGTATTTTACTATCCACCTACAATCAATATTGCAACTTTATATTCCTTAAGATAATAAGACATAAGGGCATTATGCATTATGAATTAATTTGGATATTCAGTAACAATAAAGAAACAACTATTTAATACAACCACCATACAAAAAAAAATAGAATAAAGTATATTTTAATATTATCCTAGTAAGTAAATAAATAAAACACATAATAATTAAGAAACATGTTTATTGTGAAAGTAATAATATCCCTAGATACAAATTTTAAGACATGGTGATACAAGATCAAGCATGAAATGTAATTACCTAAGACCTGTAGTCATGTATCAGACGGGAATATTATCAACTTACTACAAAAACCACCAAAAGAATGTAAGGGATGCATATAGTAACTGAAAAATCTTAAAGCACTGCCTCTGCCAGAAATTAGAAAAAAATTATAGTTGCAGGTGCAGCCACAATCCATCACATCGGGTTTCATGAGTGTGTTCTAGAAGAGAATCTAAAACATCAGAAGGGGGGAAAAACACAACCAACAGATTCAAAATCACACCCCATACCTTGGAATGAGTAAATGAAAAGAGTTGCTAAACTTTGGTGCAATACAGGCACATGCAAATCACCAATACTCAGAAATCCAACTGCATCAAACAACTTGGGAAGCAAGTGAATGAAATGAGTCTCCTATTTAATTTGGGAAAAAACAAATTTTATGTCAAAATGATTTTAATGGCCTTTTAATGATTATTTTAAAAATAATTTTAAGGCCTCGAGTAAATCCTTACAAAATGAGGTTCCATGTTCTCAATTTCACATGTAGTAAGCAAGCTTCAAACTCTAGCTTTTCTTGCAGTGTATCTAATTTTAAGACCATATCACTCAAGCTTTCTCATCTTCTGTCATAATATCTAGTTACAAAATTTCACCCAATAAGGTCAATTACATCAGCCTACACTGATGATGATCTTGTCAGATATTATGATAAGACTAATTAAAAAAGTTCGAAGATTATGATAAAGTGGGGAGACATCACCTTGGTTCTCCCATCATCTACATCAATATAGATATGAGTTGGCTGAAATGACAATAGGGCAAGATGAGACCTCAACTTGTAATTTAAGGGGGTAAATATTATCCAGAAGCAAAAACAATGAGCAAGCAATATAATTTATTTCCCCTATTTTCCCTTTCAAGTATACCATGTATTATCAAATATCAACCTCCAAAGTTTTCAAAAAAAAGACATTTCTTTCACGAAAAGAACATGACGAATGATGGAAAATGAGGAACAAACCTTCTTCGTTTGGGTAGTTGGAAACAACCATTTGCCTATTCTGTTCAATGAGAAACAAATCAATTAGTCAAGCCCACAGATATTAGTTAAAACAACACACTCAGTCCAACTACAACCTTAATAATTAATGGGTTACAAAAATGACAGCGTAGATTTTGTGTAGCACTGCATTGTTGTTTGAGACTACCTACCCATAGTGGCTAGTGAATTTTAGCACTGCATTGTTGTTCGAGACTACCTACCCATAGTGGCTAGTGAATTTTCCAAAACACAGAAAAAGGAATTTAGTAAAAAGTTTTAAGACACATGAAAAACGAAGAAGGTCATATAGAGTCAGATTTTAGTGGGACTTATCACACTCATATGGAGAAGGAATAGAAATTGCAATGGCAATATAAAGTCAGATTCTAAATTTCCATCCTCTATTCATACTGAATCAAAACTGAAATAAATTTCTCATCTCTAGCGATTATTGACATTAAGTAGTGAAAAAGCAGTTCAACTTCATGTTGCAGGTTAAAATATGAAAAGATAGACGCAAATTCGACATGCAAAAGCTTACCTTGTTCAAGTATAGTAAATAATATGCTGGGATCACCTTGTTGGTCCTGCCACAAGCTCTAGCAGATAACGCTTCTGGCTCTGGCACCTTCAAGAATAAATCACTAGATAAAAGCATCGTCTATTTCAAAATACACGAATAAATGATCAAGTCCCGTAAATATCACAATACAGTTGAGTATCATATCCACATCAATGATCATCTCCAGTTGCAAAGTTGCAAGACAAAGCTATTAGACATTGCAACAAAGAAAAATATTGCACCAAATTGATTGGAGCAATAGACTTCAAGATTTCATTCACTAATTCTCAATCGTTCATTTCCCAATGCTCAGCTTCGAGTTGCTCTGTAATTCTATCCTTCTTTCTTACAAATTATTAAATACCTCTGTCGCTCAAGTTTTTTTAGCATTTGAAAATTTTAATTTAAAGTAGGCTTAAGAAGTATAAAAAATGGTTAGATATTGATTGACTGTCACAAAAATGTCATTAATGAAATTGTAGTATGTATGCACCCTTGAAATGTGACAGATTAGCAAATCATTATTGGGGAGCATTTCTATATATGGTTTCTTCCAAACTAAACATGATGCATTGAAGGCCATCAGACAAATTTGTAAGATTGAAATTCTTCAATAATTTTTTAGCACAAGAATTTCTAATATTGGTGATGTGTACATGTTTCTTCTCCTTATATTCTGTTTGAAGAACAGAGTATATTAACTTATATTACCTTGGTAATTGTTGTGCCACATATGTTTCTAAAGGCATTGAAAGTCACGCATAGCTGCTTCTTGCTTCTTGTGCTTAAAATTGTAATGATTTCACCGTCGTTAAAGGCCTTGTTTTCAATTGCTTGACTAAGAATATTTGCTTTTGAATGAGCCCTTCTCTCATCAAACTCATCTCCCTCATACCTGTCTGTAGGTACTGATAACTGCAACCAACAACTACATGAAAAATTGCTAACTGTTTATTATTCATATTCTTATTCCTAAATAAATTGAAAAATTCTGTTTTCAAAAGACAAAAGCACATAATAGCATAAGAATACTCTATGCCTTAGCACCTAGAAGCTCGTAGACTTTGTTACTTTACTAAGACATTGGTAATTTACTGATATAAAACGACTTTGCTCGAATGGCAATGTTACTTCACCAAATGCAATTGATTAAATCTGATTGCTGCAGTAACTACCATCATATGTTCATAAAAAGAAATCGGTGCTACATTGCTATGTGAACAGAATAAAATACTACGCCTCCTTTAGCCACTATTAGCAACAGGAAAAAAGGAAAAAATGCCCATCCAGTATTTTGGCATTTATGCCTCGACTCCCTAGCCAGAATTTCCAGCAAAATAATGCTATTGGAGCTGCCTGCCACGGCCCCCGCTTGCAACCTTTGAAAGTGTACAGTGGAAATCAGGCAAAATCTCAAAGTTCTCTTACTTAATTTCATATTACCTCCCACAAAGATAACACTCCAGAAAGTGAATTCCTCCCTTCATTGAATTATTCCCCATTTTATTATGGTGTCGTAGCCTCAGGTAGCATCACAGAAATGCAGCGTGAGCTGCTGATTGGAAAAAAGAGGGGATATTTCTTACACCTTACATACTACCCAGCACATACACTATACTATGAGTTCATCAAACCTTCCTTTAGATCATACATACACATATTATAAACACTTCACATCACAAGATATGATAAAAATACTCACTAAATTCATGGCATACCTTCATCACAAACAACAAACTTCCCTCACCAAACAAACATCCAAAGAAACCCAAAGTTTCAAAATACAAAAGGGGTTGCGTCCTTACCTCGAGCTTACTCAAAGCCCATGATTTTTGGAAGAAAATGTTTCCCCTAAGCTTTTTTCTTATTCTATGTTCCTTCTTCTATTGCTCAAAAGAGGAGAAGAAAGACATGAGGGTTTGGAGATCAAAGAAGAAAATTGTAGAAAAGGGATCTTGGAAGCTTACCTATAGTTTCTCCCAAACCCTAGTAGCTTCATTTCTCCCTCTCACACTTTCTCATTCGTGGTTCTAAAGAGGGGAAGAGCAACTCAAATAAGCGCTACACCTCCGTCTTCTCTGTAATCAGTAGTCATGTTTATTGAGTATGAGAGAGCATGGATATATCCTGTTAAAAAACGCATGGACACTCCAGTCAGTTGAAGGAGCAAAAAAAATTGATATTAATGCAAATTTCGATTATTCTCAAAGTGAGAAACGGATTGAGAAACATGAGTCTGAGGCAGTTCTATTTTCTTTCACGACAGGGGATCAAATGAGGGACCAATCAGAAGAAGATTTATTCTGGAAAGTAGAGAAGAGAGGAGGGAAAAGAGAGATAAGAAGAGTTTGATGAGAGGAAAAAAACTTTCAGAAAGAGTAAATGAAACTTCCGGAATAGGAAAAAACCAAGAGTCCAAGAAAGAGAAAAACAAAGTTTAGTCTAGGCAGTGACCATGACAGGAAGGAACTGTAGTGCTACAGTTAGGAGTGGATCAGAACTCTGTGCTTTTAGTCCAACATGTTACAGTACATAGGTTAGATTCATAGATTGCATTTCAATTGTTTTATAAAATAATAAAAAATAAGAAGCCCAAAAAAATTGACATCCCGACGGGTGTCTTTGAACAGTAAAAATAGATCCCCTCTTATTAAATGTATAGATTCACTTGTGATACTCAAATATGGATGTGCTAGCTCGAACACTTTACGGCACTTAAATTGTTTTTTGCATTCTTGTATTATGTAACTTCAATGATAAAAATTAAAAAATATAAAACATAAAATACTTAGTGGGTTAGGAAACTAAAAGTGCATATGGGATCGAGCGATTATCTGAGTTAACTATTAACCAAAACTGTTCTAATATTGTTGATAAAAAAACTATTCCAATATTTTGAATAACTATCTACGAAAAAAATTTATATATAAAAAGATCTAACTCTTTGGAGAAGGAAAATTTGTTCCACATCACACACTTTTGAACTGATGAACCTCCATGAGTTTGGAGCAGAGAAAACAGAAAATCAAGAAGAGAGAAAGGTATTGAATTTGTTTTCTATTATCAGAAATGAATTCAAAAGTTCATGATAATTACATCAGCTTTCCTTATATACAAGGTGCTAATTCGGTGACTAACTAACAGTGTTTGAAACTAAACGTCTAACAGACTAACTAACACAATAGTTAACAGAAACTGTTAAATATAACAGAAATTAATTAAGCTATCTTAAGCCTATATTGTGATACTCCCCCTCAAGTTGGAAGATAGATGTTCTTTATACCCAACTTGGAAATCAGATTATGAAACTGCATCTTTGGAAGGGCCTTTGTCAAAGGATCGGCAAGCTGCTGTTCAGTTCTGACATGCACAAGCTTCAGGAAACCAGATTTTACATATTCCCGGATGAAATGACAGTCTATGTCCACGTGCTTAGACCTTTCATGGCTCAAAGGATTTGTGGCAAGTTGAATGGTCGATTTGCTGTCACAGAAAGTCATCACAGCAGGCATTGGTATTTCAAAAGTTCTAAGTAGTTGCCTAATCCACAACAACTCAGAAGTAACAGAGGCCAACGCACGATATTCTGCCTCTGCTGAAGATCTAGCTACTGTAGGTTGCTTCTTTGACTTCCAAGACACTAAAGAGTCTCCTAGAAACACACAATAACCAGTAGTTGATTTGCGGGAAACAACACAACTACCCCAGTCAGAATCTGCAAATGCAGTAACCCGCAGAGAAGAGTTGGCAGGGAAGAACAGCCCTTGTCCAGGTGTGTTCTTGATGTACTGAAGGACTTGATGAACAGCATGAAGGTGAGGAGTTCTAGGGTGTGTCATGAATTGACTCAACCTATTCACTGCATAAGTGAGATCAGGCCGAGACAGTGTCAAATACATGAGTCTTCCAATAATTCTTCTATAGGCCGAAGCATCTTGAAGCAAGTCTCCATCTGAATTGTTGAAAGAAATGTTGGGATCCAGAGGGATGTGAGAAGGCTTGCAGGAACTGAAACCAGTGTCATTAAGTAACTGCAGAGCATATTTTCGTTGATTGAGACAGATTCCTTTAGTGGAATGAGCTATTTCTAAGCCTAAGAAATAGTGCAAGTCACCAATGATTTTTAACTTGAATTGTTGTGCCAACAACTTCTGAACTTGCTCAAGTCTAGTCTTGTTTGGTCCGGCCAAGATTATGTCATCCACATAAACCAATAAGATGACCAAGGACTTTCCCGAACCAGATGAAAAAAGGGAGTGATCCGCACTAGACTGAATAAAACCAAACTTGGTAATTGTGTCATTGAATTTGTTGTACCACTGTCTTGATGCTTGCCTTAAGCCATATAAAGACTTGTTCAATTTGCACACTAAACCCTCTTTCTCCCCCTTAATGGGATAACCTTTGGGTAATTGCATATATACCTCTTCTTCTAGATCTCCATTGAGAAACGCATTATTAATATCCAGCTGTAAAAACTGCCATTTTTGCTGTGCTGAGATGGAAAGCAAAATGCGCAAAGTGGTGAGTTTAGCTACTGGTGAAAAGGTGTCTAAAAAATCTACACCTGCTTGTTGAGTGAAACCTTGAGCCACTAACCGAGCTTTATACCGATCTAAAGTCCCATCTGCTTTACACTTGGCTTTGTACACCCACTTATATCCTATTGACTTTTTACCAGGAGGAAGGGGCTGCAAGGTCCAAGTGTTATTAGCTTCAAGAGCTGCTAATTCCTCAGCCATAGCAAGTCTCCATTCTGGATAAGAGACAGCTTGATGATAAAAGGTCGGTTCATAAATGGATGACACCTGAAACACATAGTCTGTGTATGCTGGTTGAAGCTGAGAGTAAGATAGATGATTCTGAATTGGATAAGTGACATTACACTGGTAATCTTGAAGGTATTTTGGTGGTCTACTGATTCTTGTGGACTGTCTAACTGGTGGTCTTGAAGGCACATCAGAGGCAGAAGAACTATTAGAAGTTTCTGCAGAATCGATAGCATTCTGTACTGCAGAATCGATAGAAGCAGTAGACCCATCAGAAGCTACTGCAGAGCCAGCAGCCGAACCAGCAGAGTCAGCAGTGTGATCAGGAGAATGAGGAACTGAACTTGTACCAGCAGCAGTTATGGAAACAGATGCAGGCTTTGGTAAAACCAAATCAGCAAAGAAGTCTGGCATTGCTGTGTTGTCAGGTGTGGGAACATCATGATAGGGAAAAGTGTCTTCATGAAAGACCACATCTCTAGAGACAATGAATTTTTTATTTTGGATGTCATACATCTTGTATCCTTTTACTCCAGCAGGGTAACCAAGGAAAATACAAGGAATTGTTCTTGGAGAGAATTTATTCCTGTGTGCAGGAATTGTTGAGACAAAACTAAGACAACCAAAAACCTTTAGCAAGGAATAATCTGGCATCTTCCCATACAACAATTCATATGGTGAGCAGTTTTTTAGACCAGCCGAGGGTGTTCTATTAATCAGAAAAGCTGAGGTTGTGATGCAGTCTCCCCAGAACCAGATTGGCACCTTAGACTGAAAAAGAAGAGCTCTAGCCACATTAAGTAAGTGCTGGTGCTTTCTTTCCACTACTGAATTCTGCTCAGGTCTGTAAGGACAAGAAAATTGATGGACTGCACCTACACTCTGCAGAAAATCAGCAAGGTGCAGTTCTTTGGCATTGTCTGACCGAATTCCTTTGATGGATTTGTTAAACTGAGTCTTTACATAAGTAAAGAAAGACTGAATTAAGCGTGTAGCTTCAGATTTATGGGTCAGGAGTTGCACCCAAGTGTATCTTGTACAATCATCAACCAATGTCAAAAAATAACACTTACCATCATAGGTAGGATGTTTGAAAGGTCCCCAAGTGTCACAATGAATCAAATCAAAAGGAAATTCAGTATGATTATTATGAGCTATAAAAGGAGGCCTATGAAATTTTGACAATGGACAAATTTTGCAAGAATGTGAATTAACACAAGAAGGAAACAAATCTGGCACTTTATTCTTTAAAACTTTGAAAACTACATCAGATAGATGACCAAGCCTAGCATGCCATTTATCTATAGTAGCAGTCCTAATAGAATGACATTTCACAGTGGAAAAATTAGACACAACTTCTAAATTTGTAGAATGATTTTTTACAGTGGACTCGGGTTTGAAAGCTGAAACAGAAAACAAACCAGAATTCTTAGTGCCAGTAACATGCAATGGATTTGTGATTGTGTAATGGTATAATCCTTGGGCAAGATCACCTTTACCAATCACTTGTTTGGCTCTGTCCTGTATCAAACAACCATGGTCAGCAAATAACAAAGTGCAAGACGAACCATAGGTTTTCAACAGGGAGCTAACAGATATCAAATTAATTTTGAAATCAGGGATGTACAGGACATTGTGAAGAGTGATTTGTGGTGTCAAAACAATTGTGCCTATTGCTTTAACAAACACTTTAGTATTTGTAGGAAGAAGAACAAACCTATCAGACAAAAGTTTATAGGAATGAAACAGACTTAAAGAATGTGATATATGTGATGTAGCTCCTGAATCTAATATCCAAGAACTAGAAAAAGACTTATCACCAGATGAAGAAATAACAGAAAAAGAGTTATCAACAGAAGGAGAAATAACAGAATAGCTCATACCAATCAAACTTGTGTCTCCTTGATTCGAATCAGCAAGGGGATTTTGAGCCATCTGAGACTGAATGTAAGCAATGAGGTTCTGATAGTCTTGATTAGTCATAGAAGCAGCAGAATCTTCTTGACCAGAAACATGATTCACAGCAGCTACAGGTGGCTTCCCGCTCTTGTAACCAGGGGGATAACCGTGAATTTTGTAACATTTATCCTTGGTATGACCAAGAATGCCGCAATGAGTACACATAGGACGATCCTTCTTGCCACTCTTTGGCTTGGAAACAGCGGCCTGTTGCACAGCAAACGCAGTAGGCACTTCAGGAAGCCCAGTAATCTCTCTCTGCTTCTCTTCTTGAATCACCAAAGAGAAGACTCGATCAATGTCAGGCATAGGATCCATAAGGAGGATCTGACCACGAATAGCACTGAAACTATCGTTCAAGCCCATCAGAAAGTTAAGAACATGTTCTTGTTGAAGATGAGTGGTGAGAACATGAACTCCACCACACACACAGCCATGGTTAGGTCGAAACTCAGCAAGCTCTTCCTATAGGCCTTTAATCTTGGTGAAGTAGTTCTGTACAGACATAGAACCCTGCGAACACATCATGAGATCTTTGCGAAGCTGATACCTGCGTGGACCGTTGTTCTGAAGGTAACAGCGCTCCAGATCACGCCAAATCGCAGCAGCATTCGTCGAGTAGATGACACTCGCAGAAATTTCCTTTGAAACGGAATTAAGAAGCCAGGACGCGATGATGTTGTCGTTTCTGCGCCAGAGAGGAAACAGAGGATCAATTTCAGCAGGAGATGGAATTGATCCATCGATGAACCCTAATTTGTTTTTCGCACCAAGTGCAATCAACATTGATCGGCGCCAAGATCCATAGTTATCACCGGTCAAGGTTTGAGAAACGAGATTAGATCCTGGATTATCCGAATGATGCAAGTAGAAAGGATTCGATTGCAAATCTTCCATGATCGACGAAGCACAAGCGAATCGGAAAAACGAGAGAATGCGGAAAAACGAACTTCAAACGAAGAGAGATTTGCGGAAGGCGAAGAAAAGATCACTGTGAAGATGAATCGATCTTCAACCAGCGATGAAAAAATCTTCTGATACCATGTTGAACTGATGAACCTCCATGAGTTTGGAGCAGAGAAAACAGAAAATCAAGAAGAGAGAAAGGTATTGAATTTGTTTTCTATTATCAGAAATGAATTCAAAAGTTCATGATAATTACATCAGCTTTCCTTATATACAAGGTGCTAATTCGGTGACTAACTAACAGTGTTTGAAACTAAACGTCTAACAGACTAACTAACACAATAGTTAACAGAAACTGTTAAATATAACAGAAATTAATTAAGCTATCTTAAGCCTATATTGTGATACACACTAAAAGTATATTATTGTTTTGACATTGTTGTCCATGTTAGCATCTACGGTGGGAGGTGATGTTAGAGGGTGGTCATGCAAAATGAGAGCCTGTTTGACACATTCATTTTGCGAGCTTTTTAGTGGATAGTTTATAGCGAATGAAAAAGTAGCTACGTTAGGCAAACACCTCTGTCATGAGCTTATAACATTTTTCATGAACCTATAGCATTCTTTCCAGACGCTACTTCAAGTAACGTTTGAGTTTATAGTTTATAGCGTTTAATTTTTCCCCCTCTTTTATCCTTATTATTTTATATTAATTTCAACTCTACCCTTTTAATATAATATTAATTAATAAAATATGAGAATCTTTCATGTAATTGAAAGAATCTTACATTTTTATTTTAATCATTCTACTATTTTTACTATTTTGGATTATTTTTTATTATCAATAATATTGGTGATTTATTATTTTTACCCTTTTTTTATAATTTAACCTTTTTTTATAATAATTCTTTCAACATTTATTTGATAATATATTATATATATAATAATATAATTTTATATGATAATATAACATGATAAGATTATCATTTATATAAAAAAATTATTTATATTTAATAATTTATCAAATTTTATAATATTAACGTATATATAATTTTTTTAACATATAAACAATATTTATATAAAAAGGTATAAACGCATGTTCTTTTATACCATTTTATATTTTTCAACTAGTTCAACCGCTAGTTTTACCAAACACTTTCACACAAAATAATCTAGCTCATTCGTTATCCGTTATCCGCTATCAGCTAACTTATCCGCTAACAACTAATTTTACCAAACAGGTTCAAAATGTTCAAGTGATAAAAAATTAAGTTGTTAAATTTAGGCTCTTAGTTGTCGCATCCACTCCTATTGCTGATAAAAAACCTATAACAAAAACTTTGGTCGGACCCAATGATCCAATAAGAATGATTTTTTTTTAGTTTGACATTGTATTGATACAACATGTTTTTTTCATTCATTTCTTTCCGGATCAGTCGTGGTCTTACAAACTCTACCGATAGTATGGACGAACTAATTGCTTCAAAGAAATTTGTAAAAAAATGAGTTGCGGTTAAAAGCCGAGTACTCTAGCATTGGATTAGCAACCCTAATAAAATTAATAAAATAGGATATGTATATTCAATCGCAATTCATTTCATTAATAAATATAAAATAAAAAATCTTTATCGAACCATTGATAAATGGATTCAATTTGTATTGTCCCTCAACCAAATTCTTATTGAAAAAAAAAACAATTATTTTTCAATAACTTGTTGATCTCTATCCTTCTTACCCAAATTTTAGATTGATTATCGTTTTTTATTTTCCGCTTTGTCGGGGGTTTGAATCCCTCCTTGCCCACAACCAACCAAAAAGGGAATTTATCTATGAAGGTGGTAGGAAAATCATGATCGAGTTAACGGACCCAAAGCTATGGAACTTGGGTGTGGGTATTTTGTCGAAATGGAATGGCCTTACCTTGCTATTTTCTTTTTATTTAAAAAAAGAAAACACTAAAGTTTTCGTAATGGCGGATATTATTAAATAAATATAGTTTGTCCTAATTTATGAATTTTGAATCCACATATTTTTTTTGTTTTACGCCTCTTAGTTCTTCCTCAGCCAGGCTTAGGCAGTATAGCATGGCAAGTATATTAGTAGCATAACAAAATTGCGTACCTCGTCATTAATATGTTTGTTCGTCATAATTGTGGCCTCTTGGGAGAATTGATGACTGCACATCAAAGATGCACTTGTTATTGCTAGTACTAGTACATGTGAGAACTCAGCCAAAGAAAGATGATGGAGAGTTGGTCGAAATGGGCACTGAATACTTTTCGGGAAATCTCCTACAAATCACTAGTGTGGCTATCGAAATCATGTAGGTTTCAAATCCAAGTAGTAGTATGAGGTCCCTTAGCTATTGTTTTTGAGAAATGATCAGGTTTTGTCCATTCCTCGAAAGAAGTTTTATGGGATCCCTGTCTACCAAAATTTTGACTTCTGGTTTCGACGAACGAATAATCATTGAGTCCTCCTTTTCCCTCAACATCAGATACAAAGAGACCGTCTCCTTCATGATAGCATCCTTTGTGACGAGCTCATTTTTGAGGTTTGCAATAGTCTCCCTCATCTACCTCAGTTGCTTTGCATCGACGTTGACAAGGTTGGACTGGCTAGATGATAAGGTCAGTAACTCATCATCCAACTATGATTGGTTGACACTAGCCAGATGATAAGGTCAGCATCATCCAACTGTGATTGTTTGAGAGACTAAAAAAAATTAGCCTCACATATATCAAAATTAGACTCTTATAAGTTACTCGGAGCACTCCTTTAATCCAAGTTTTGCATTCAACACCTTGACAACATGAAGTTAGAAAAAACAAAAGACATAAATGCATGTAGTGATTGAGTTAACAATTCAACGATAAGAACGCATAATCAAATATACATTTTAAGAGTTAGCCTTGAGCTATGATCTTTTCCGTTCCAAGTATGTAAGTATGTATATTTCTATTTATTGAAAAACAAAATAAGAAAAAAGAGATATGAAAATAAAAAAGAATGCATGTGGCAGTTGAGATATGAAGATAGTGAAAATCAAAAGAAATGCGTGTGGTGATAATCAAATATATATATTTAGAAATTTTCTGGAGATATTTTTTCCTTTCCAAATTAGCTAGCAACTAAAAAAGAATGTTCCCTTCCAGGCGTGTATATATATCTAATATTAGTATCTACATGATCTATTTATTCATAAAAATATACCTGAAAAAATTGAACACGTCTCTTCCTATACACTTTTTCAAATTGCATATCCCGAAAATGCCACTAAAGAATTGAAGGTCGAGAACTTAATTCTTTTCTTTATACAAAACTTTTTTCGATTCATATATATATATATATATATATATATATATATACATGGTTAATAAAAAAATAACTTTTTTTACAGGTTAATACAAATTTGAAAATTCTTTTTCACTATAACTATATTTAAAAAATAGTTTAATTTCTATATACTGACAATGTAAAATATTTTTACATAGTCATCCAATCATAAGTTGTCACATCAGTAAAAAAAAATTGACTATCATCCTAACTATCTTAAAAGTCATCCATATCATGATTAGTGATTGGTTGTCTGTGTAAAAAATTTTTACACTATCAATATATAATAATTAAACTCTTTAAAAAATTGTAAAGTTACCTCGGTTATTAAAATGTTTTTTTGGCCTTAATAAGAGTGTAAGGACACGAGGTTCAATTAGTATTGCCTAGAAATTTTGGAGCCTTATGTAACAAGTTTTTAGGAACATAATCTAATGTAACACCATTTCTTTTTTCATTATTCTAACTTTTTGAGTTGCAAAAAGTTTTATTAAAATTTTAAATCAAGTAATTATAATATTTCACTCTCAACAGATAATATGTCTAATCTATTTAATCATTTTGTCTTATATCATAGTTGATCTCAAATAGAATTTCACTCAATACAATTTGATTTTGGAAAACTTCTTTCGGTGATAACAATAGTCAGGGATATAGTAAATAATATTTTACAAATAATACATGCATTTGGAAAAGAATATAATCTTTTGATATAACAACAATTTGGAAATTTGTCAACCCAATAGTGATTGGTTACAGTGAAAGTGAATCGCGATCCTAAACGACCTTCACTTGCAATATCAGGGGTTCGAATCCTGGAGTCGTCACTTTGGGAAAGATTCTATTTAACCACCACGCTCAACCCGAGAGTTAGTCTTACAACTTGCTTGTGGAAATACCATATCAAAGACCGAAAAAAAAAAAGAAATTTGTCAACTAAATTAATAATAAGTGAAACTTATTAGTAATAAATGTTGATTTTCTTGGAGGCTTAAACGACTGCCCAAGTAGCCTATGGATGACCACGTCCCTGCTGATCACCCGTAGCATGCATAAATGGTAACAAAATAAGGAATAGAAAAGACGTCATTCGCTTCTTTTGGCCATAAAGTTCATACTCAAATTCTAGACCACTCTTTCTCATATTTCATAGTAGTAATATTTTATTCGAAGCAAAACTTAATTAGAACATTACAAATGATAGAGGTTAATGGATTTGACTCCATTAATTCAATCTCTCAGCCATCGTTTCATATTCCAATAAAATGAGTGTATATTGTATAAAATGGTTATTATACAGTCATTGCCAAACTACTAGTAATTAAATACCATGTTTTCTGCTTGATAGGCCGATAAATGGTTCAATAAATTGATAGGCAACAACTTTTCTCTAGGCTCTAGCAATATCAATTGTATGCACCTCTATATATACCCTGCCCTTTCGCTCCACATTACAGCATTAAGCACAGTTCTTGGCTGTCACACCCTTTGGCTTTTTCAGCATTTTTAGGCTATCACACCATGACCAAACCAACTGGGTCACTTCTCTTTCTCTTTGTTTTTCCTCTGCTCCTCTCCTTCAACTCAGGTAATTAATTAGTTCTTGGATGGGTTTGCTAAGGATGGGTCCATTTACTGATGCTTCTCAATTTCTCTTTTTATGTGTAACTATTAACTGCTTATAATGTCTAATAATTTCCATATAAAGTTTATTTATAAGATGTTTATAGATTCTTCTCTTTCATATGGTCCAAATTTCAATACCCATGCACCATCCGGGTCAATTCGTTATCAATTAGGCGTTTTTTCATCAATGCATTATGCATAGTATTGCAAAATTATTAATTTTATTTTTAGACCTCTCACATTTTGAGTCCTGTGTTGCCAAATCAGGTAGTGATGCAAATTACAGTGATATTTCCAATTTGTTAGGATATGAATGATTTTTAATTGTCTTGTCTGTGCAGGAGGGTATTTGAAGTTTGCTGATGGATTGGTAAAATTTCATCACCTAAATTTAAGTATTTACTACACAAACTAATTATGAAAGCTTACATTTTGTTTTAATTTGGTCATGGAATAAATACAGGTAGCCCAGAACAGTTGGTGTGTAGCAAAGTATTCAGCAAATGATTCTCAACTGAATTCTAACATTATGTTTGCTTGCGATCACTTGAGTGATTGCAAGATGATCCAACAAGGTGGTTCCTGCTTCAACCCTAACAATCTCCTAGGCCATGCCTCTGCTGCCATGAATCAGTACTATGCACAGAATGGAAGAAACACCTGGAACTGTGACTTCACTGGCACTGGCCTCATTGTTGTCACTGACCCGAGTACGTTATTTATGTGCTATAAATAAGGCCACATATACTGCATTATATGTCTTCATGATGGTTCCCATAGGAAAAAAGGAACAAGTTATTTTTTTTTTTTTTAAAAAAAAAGGATATATAATGGAACAAGAGTAGACATGGATTATTTTGTGTTTGTTGGAATTCTGAACTATTTTATTTCTTCTGTTTTTCTTTTATATGCAGGTTATGCTAGTTGCAAGTTTGCTTAGAGGGAATATTCTGCAATCTGCATACATCTTATTTAGACTTATCCTTAATTTTAGGACTGTTTGAAATTTCCGAAACCCTTTCTCTCCTATTAAGGAGTAAGAATTTTACCATGGTTGTCTTTCTATTTCATATAGCTATGTATTTAACGAAGTGGTGAATAATATGAAGTGAAGTTTTCATTGATAAAAAGTTCGATTCAATTGATAAAAAGGGGCATTCCGAGAATTGAACTCGGGACCTCTCGCACCCTAAGCGAGAATCATACCACTAGACCAAATGCCCATAGGTGTCGTCTTCTATGGATTCTAATTATAATAGCGTTTGATATTTACCGGAATTTGTTTTTCTGATATACAAAGCTTAAATAATTAGTTTGTGAAATACGTTGCTGCCATTAGTTTTTATTATGTTTTAAATAATTAAAACAAAATTATTTAATTTGTTTTTTAAAATTAATCATTCACTTATCATGTATGGATGCTGTTTTATTATTGAGTGGGAATCTTTTGTTTAGCTGAAATAGAAAGTTGAAACACCGTAGAAATAAATGGAATTCTCTTTTTAATAATTTTACTTTTTATTGATAAAATTGTCATTCAAGTAAAATCAAACCAAATCTCCTCAAATTCAACTAAATTTGAGTGGATGTCTATTTGTACACAATTTAAATCAAAATAATTTTCAAAATTGAATTCATTTATGTTTTAAAAAATTTTAAACAAAATAAATAATTGAATTATTTTCCAAAATTTACCTTTCCAAACATACTTTTGAGGAATTAAAATGAACACTTACTCAACTTCTCCACAAGGCCTTTCACTTTTATTTTTGAAAAATGCTATCCCTTCAATATTTTATTCGCATTCAATGTAAGCTTTCTAAGCTAAAGCTAATCTGTCATTTTTGAAAATATTAAAGTTTTTAATAAAAAAAAACCTCTTAGATTAACTTAAGAGGTAGTTCACAATGTGACATTATTATTTAAATAATTAAATTAATCAATTTGCTCTTATATTTTGACTTTTATTATCCTAAGTTGTCGTGTAAATATACTCAAAATGACTAGTTAACTTAGCTTGCCTTAACTCCGATAAGGTTCAAATATGTTTTTCTACTTATATTTTAGAGAACTAAGAACTTTTATTAGCCATATCGTTTGAATAAAGTATAACAAATAACAATTACATTGTATTGTACGTATTGTCCACTAGGCCTAAGTCCTCTAGTTCCCATATGTTTGGATGCACGGTGGTTTTTCCCTAGAGATGCTTTTTCTTGTAATTACTGTGAGTAACTTCTGAGTCTTAAACATGATTATGATACTTTTTGACGTGATTCCAAATAAATTTCAGCCCGTATATGAGATACCACCAATTGTAGCCAATAATCATAACCAACCACATTATGTGTTGTAGGCAAACACTAGGGTTTTATAAAAGAATACAGGCGTCTAATATAAATAACAAACCATGTTTCTGGGCAATTCAGAGAGGAAGGAAGGAAGCACAACTCAATCCACAGGGTACTGACCCCGTGTGGGCAAACATGATGTTCATATACTACAAAAAAAATTAAGATTGTAAAGGCTCTACTAATCAAAATCAAACATGGACAGGCAAATGTATAATACTTTATGGCAAGTGGAGCTCTAAAATGCAATACTGATGCAACATATAACAGACACAAAGGGGTTGGAGCTACTGCCTCACTCTAGAGAAATGAATCTTGTAAGATTGTAGCCGGTTCTGTCGAAGTGGGGTATTCCTCCTCTACTCTTTATAGCTTGAAACATTAGCTCTAACTAAGGCCCAGATGAGCTGTACGAAATCTTAAGCATTTGGGCTTCGCTGTTTGCTTTTTATGGGCCTTGATCCCATTGAGTTTCAGACAAGAAAAAAGGAAAATTAATAACAAGCCGCAATTTCAATGCTCTTCTGGGATTTGTTTTCTTTAAAGTGGGAAAGTAGGGACATATTCACTCTTGATTTCATAAAGTATATAGAAATCTGAAGTCACTAATTGATCTAATGGTAAAATACTCTTACTTTCTCGCTTTAGAGACAAATTCACTTTAGAGGAACTAAATCTCCCTTTTGTGTCTAATTACAACTTTAATATTCATATAATTAAAATTGGTATTCAGACAATATCCATATTGACATTTACATATAGTATGTTTATTCTATTTTAAAATATGAGATATTTCAATATTTACTCACACTCTCATTCATTTATATTGTTTAATTTATACTACGTCTCACTTCATATGATAAAAAAGGTTTTCCCATAAGAGTTAACAAAGGCAAGGGATTCACTTTCTCAAAACTAAGTTTATTATCCTTCTAGAGAATTCCCACTTGGATCTCATCGAACACCCACCCTCCCACATCTGTTGAAACAAAGCATGCATGAAGAAAACATGTACAAGAGGGCTTGCCAAGAAGGTCATTCCGATAAGATAGTTATGCCTTTGCTTCTAAATTCTAATTATCCTGTTGATTTAGGTTTTCTCTGTCCATTCTTATAACATTGCTCTTTGTTGGTGGGAATGGTCATTTGAAGGGACGAAGAAAAGATAAAAGCGAAAATTGTGCAGAAAGTTTAGGTGCGAACAACATTTTCCTTTAGGCTTAATTTGTCCCCACTTATTCTAGACCTTTGTTGCGACTTGGATTATTAATGATTAAAATTATTTAGGATACATGAAGATCCTTATGGTTTGCATTCTCAAAACTCAAGCCAAGACAACAATGGTGTTTTCAAAGTGATACTTTCTCTTTATCTTTTGTGTACTTAAAGTGGGATGATTCTACAATGCACCTCTTGAGTTATGATGCATCATGCACCTTTTATTTATACAGGTCAACCAATAAAATAATAATAAATAACCAATTATTTAAATTTATGCAATATATCTTTAACAAATTATAATTAAAAAATGTCCCAACTATTTAATTTATCTCATTCACCTCTACCACATCTCACACTGCAAAAATCCCAAATCAGCGACCATCGTGGCTCATCGCCGACGAGTTGCCCCACACCCGCCACCATCCCAAAAACTCAAAACCCTAGAAATTCTTGGTGCTTTGGAGATGATGGTGGTGTCACTTAGCTCTCAATGCGTTGGAAAAGATGAGTTTGGTGAAATGGGTTGTGTATGAAGCTAGGGGATTGATCCAGCGATGCCATATCAGTAAGCAAAGGTGAGGGGAGAGTTAGTTTTATAGAGCCATGATGCAACGTTTGAGATAAAGAAGGGTGAGATGATTTTTGGGTATGAACAATTGCCAAATCAAAATCACCAAATCCACACCAAAAATCAGGAGTGGACATTGTATGTAACTATCACACCAAGCCTAGAAATCACTAGTCTAAAATAAAACAGAAGAATTCCATAAACTTTAATTCATTAGTTCCCAGATTTGAAGCACTTGAAGCCAAAAGGTGTTTCGGTGTTGTGGATCATTGAAAAAATTTGAAACTTTGTTAGGGTAATGTAGGCAAGGAGAGGTCGGCAACGTGAATGGCGGTGGCCTATGACGGCTCACCGAGATAACGGCTTATGGAGGTTGGGCAGTCCCGGCTAGACTGTGGTGGTCATTGTGGAGATATAACGGTGGCAATGCGGCAGATCTAAGGAACAATGTCTTGGTGGAGAACGACGTTGGTGCAGTCGATGGTTCTGGGGTGGAGAACGTCGATGGTGCATAATGATGTAGACGAGACATCTTTGAGGTTACAGATCTAATTTGCAAGGATGTCATGGTGGTGCTCATGGAGGTTCATGGGTGGCGGCGGACACTATGGATGCTGCGACAGTGGGTTGCCGGTAATGATGGGTTGATGGATTTTTATAAATACAATTTTTATCTAACCATTTTTTATAAATTCAAGCTTTCTTCAATTTTTACCTGCAAAACAAGCTGCAGGTTTTAATCTAAATCGTTGTTTCGCCGGATAATAAACAGTGTCCAAGGAAGAATCTGGTGGTGCTCTTGTGTAGGTTGTTCTTGGTTGAGTTTTTGCGTTATGATATATTTGAGTTTGGGCCAGAGAGATTGGCTAGAGTTTGGTAGAGGAGGAGGGGGTGAGGGAGGAAGAAGGGGTGGAGTACTTACTCTAAATTCAAATTTAATTTTATTTGGGGTTATTTTATAAATATATAAAATGGTAAAAGGACCTTGATTGCAAAACATTTAGATGTATTATGCAAATACTAGCAAAATTTGATTGGCCGGTTGCCCATCACAATCTCTACCCCCCATCTAAATTGTTTCCAAATCAATGGTGACCATTCAAGATGCATAGCTGCACCTTATTTTTAAAGGTGCATTCTAGAACCACCCGTTAAAGTGGCACTTATGTGTCTTGAATGTTGATAGAGGTTATCTTTTATAGAAAACATAACCGATTTATTGAACAACGCAACCATTCATCAACCATTTTTATAACTAACATTCCATAAAAAGTTATAACTTTCTAATTATATAGGATTTTCATGAACTAATATAACATTTCACCAATAGTATTTCATAAAACATAGATAATTAACTCGATGACTTTTAGTATTATATCCTTTAAAAGACATAAATATTCTTCATAAAAGTGCCTTAATTTATAAGAATGTGACTAAGATATATATACCTCTTCATTTTAGAAATTTTCTTACACTCTTGCCCTTGCTTTATTATATTTCTTCTTCATGTTGGTCCCTTTTATTGATGTCGATCACGTGGACTTCAAATCTCACAGAAAAACACAAAAATAAAACTTTAATTATAAGTTGTGCTCTAAAAGATGTTCAGATGGATGTAAACGGAAACGACTAGCATTGGTATGTGTGTTTAGGACTTACATGATAAAAAGGAGGGTTTTGTAGGGGCACCCCAAAAATTTTAAGGACGTCCTCTATGAATAGTGTATTGATCAAAATATCTCCTTTATTTTTTTTTTGTCATTTAGTTTACTTACAAATATATTATTTGCGAGTGAGAAAAATATTTGGACTCTCGCAAATATGATATTTGCGAGTGAGTTATTTTTTGAGAATTGTTCACTTGCAAATATGATATTTTGCGAGTGAAGAAAAATTTTCTTCACTCGCAAATACCTTATTTGCGAGTACCGGATGATTTCGCAAATAAGGTATTTGCGAATGTGAAAAAAAATTCATCACTCGCAAATAAGATATTTACGAGTTGGTAATGTTTTTTTGGAATCTCGCAAATAAGTATAGCATATTCGCAAATATCTTCTTCACTCGTAAATATGATATTTGCGAGTGAGTTATTTTTTAAGAATTGCTCACTCATAAATATGATATTTGTGAGTAAAGCAAGTACTCGCAAATATCATATTTGCGAGTAAAGAAAAATTTTCTTCACTCATAAATATCTTATTTTTTGATGGAGATATTTTAATAAATATACTGTTGATGATGACGACGTTCTTAATCATTTGGAGTATGTTATTAACAAACCCCTAAAAATGAATGAAATGACAAATGAGAAATTTCATACCTCACTATACCAAATTTTACATTTAACGGCAATTTTTTAATGACCATAGAGCAAATGTCGTTGATTCTTTTATGGACAGTAGTTTTCACGCCTATTAAGTATTAGTCAGTACCTTAGCTATATAATTATACTAGTTATAGTGGTAATTAGATTTAAATGGTGTATTTTTTATTTTTTTGTTGATGATACTTCTATAGTCAATTAACAGTTGATAGTTGTAATTTTTTGTTATGGATATAATGAAATATTTTTTATAGAATGAATTTTAGTATGATTTATTTTAAATGTTTATATATTATTATTTATGTTTTTTAGGAATAAATATTATTTTCATTAAATTTTTTTGTTAATCAAGTCGTGTATAATTTGAGCGACAAATAATCTTAATATTTTGTGGCAATAATAATTATTGGGAAAAATCAGCTAGAACTCTTAATGACAATAAAAAAAACCTGATAAATGAGTTAAGAAGATAATTCTAAAATCATATTTAGTGGTCATTGAAATTGTCGCTAAAATCCATTATAATTGATGCTATAACTTTTGACTTTTAGCTGCAATTATTTGGATATTTAACAGCATTTCCTACAATTGTCGAGAAAACTTTTAGCGATACCGGATACAATGGCTAATTAATAATTGCTGATAAAGGTTTTGGTGTCATTATTATTGTCAATAAAGACCATATTAATTGCCGCTAAAAATATATTTTGTTATAGTGCCTCTACTTACCATCAGAAACATCATATTTGTTTTCCCTCCAATTATGAGCCTGTTTGGTAAAATTAGCTATTAGCGGATAAGTTAGCTGATAGCGGATAGCTTATAGCGGATAGCGGATGAGGCAGCTGATAGCGGATAGCGGATAAGCTAATTTATTTTTTGTGGAAGTGTTTGGTAAAACTAGCGGTTGAACTAGCTGAAAAATATAAAACGATATAAAAGGACATATTCATTAATGATTTTACATAAAAGAGAGAGAAGAGAATAAATGTAGAATTAAATATAGATAATAAGGATAAACGTGGAAAGAAAAATAAAACATTAGAAGGTATAAGCTCAAACGCTACTTCAAATAGCGTCTGAAAAAAACGCTATAAGTTCGTAAAAAAATGCTAAGCTCGTAACAGAAATGCTTACCAAACGAAACTATTTTCTCATTTACTATAAGTTATCCATTATAACTTCGTAGAACTACCTTACTATTTGGAGGATTTAGGGGTGGACGTGTACATGAGACAAAATAAAATGAATTTGGCTGGATCGTAACCTCTGATATCTTGATCTGAGTTATGTTTTTTAAATTTAATTTGACACGTCATAGCTTAATAATAATCGAGTCGTAATGAGGCCAACTTATATATAGGTATAATATATAATTTTGAATAGTATAGATAACTAAGCCATGAAATTATAAAAACAATAAACTAACACTAAGACATATTTTATATATATATATATATATATATATATATATATATATATATATATATATATATATAAACCAATAATACGACTATAAATCTAAATATATTATTATCTTATGCAAAAAAATATTAATTTAAATTAAAAGTCTTATTATTTATAATTAATTATAAAAAAAATTACGTTTTTATTGAAAAAATATAATACTAACTTTTTTTTTTTTGTAAAAAAAATATAATACTAAATTAAGTTGGCACGATATGAAGTATAATTCTAAATTTCAATATCACAAAACATAAATTTAATTTCTAAAACTTAGGGTGTATTTGATTTGCAAAAAAAAGTAAAGGACTGAACAGCATAAAAATAATTATTCTATGTTTGATTTATTAAGTGATCACGGGACTGAACAAAAAAGGGGTGAGGAACTGGACAAAAATCCAAAATTGTCCCTTACTAAACCATGGGACAACTTTTTATCCCATGAACATACTATCCAAAAAAATAAAATGATCCATGCTTATTTATTATATATGCTCTCTCTGTCTAATATATATATATATATATATGTATATAAATTATTGTATATTATATAACATAACATTATATATAATACTTATTTAATATAATATTATATATTATAAAAGATATTTAAATAAATTTTATATTATTTTATTTGTAATATTTATTGTCTATCAAATAATATACTGAACAAAGAATTATGTTGTGACTTAAATATTTATTTTATGATATTTTCCTTATGTTATATCTCAATAATGCGAGTTAGACCTTAATCTCACCCCTTTTAACTTTGGGTTGGGCTAATGAGAATAAATACAGTTCACGCCTAGACCACACTTTTAAACATTCGAGTCTTTGGAATATTTCTATAGAAGAATAATTCCTACTCCGCTTTCTCTCTCTACCTTGCTTTACTATTCACTCTGTGGTTGACATTGCTTCCACAGTTCCACTCCAACCTCATTTTCATGTTTTCTTTATGAAGGTAAGCTTTCAATTCTCATCGCTTTATTCTTACCGGAGTGACCAACGACCACTCTAAGCCACTGGATTCAGGAGGTTGCGAACAAACAGCTAGCTATATCTAATAACAGAAGTGTCACCAACACATATTCTATAACACTCTCCTTCCAACATACTCTCTCCTATTGATTAAAATTCATGTGGGTTTCACTAATTTATATGGATCCCGCTTGAATTTTATATGACCTACATAAATTCCAATCAATAGGAGTAATGTGTTAGAAATAAAGTGTTAACGAATATGTTGTTAACATTTTTCATCTAATAAATAATAAACCGTTTGACGTAGGAGGGTAAAATTGGAAATTAAGTCTACTATTTTATTAACTTTGGGTGTGTTTAGATTAGAATATGAAAAATTGTTTTTTTTAATAATCAATTATTGACGGAATTAGTTTTATATTTGGGCTTATTTGTTAAAAATGATTTTAAGATAAGTTTTTTCATTTGAATTATATAAAAATAATCATTTTTATGTAAAAAATTTAAAAAATTATTTGATTGAGGGATAAATGATAATTACTTGTTATGATTTCAAAATAATCAAACAAATTTTTTTCTATAATGCTCAAACTTTCAAATTATACTTTAATCATATTTTTCAAACATATCAAATTAATCACAATATATCTTTTATCAAAAAGAAAAGAATATTTCTCTAAAATAAGTTCATCGAAACACTCTTTGGATTAATTGAGAAAAACAGATTATTTTAATGATCGATCATAATGGAATTAATTTTATGTTTGAATATATTTGTTGAAAAATAATTTTAAGATAATCTATTCCGTTTATGTTACTCCTAGGTCAATTAAGGATCAAATGTTGGAATCTCATGGGGAAGGATAAGGTAATGGAATTGATAGAGATATTCACACACCTAGGTAGGATAGGAGAACGGATAAAGGGAATAGAGATGATGATAGAGATCATAAAAGAGAAACAGAAGAATTCTTTGATTAATAGAAACAGAAGAATTCTGTATGGGTACAACTCTTATTTGAACGAAGTGAAAAAATGTGATCTTTGTCTTGTCTAATAGAACAAATAGTAATACCTTAATTGTGTCGGTAGGATAGGAGAATGGATAAAGGAAATAGAGATGATGATAGAGATCAGAAAACAACAGAAATAGAAGAATTATGTATGGGTACAACTCTTATTTGAACGAAGTGAAAAAAATGTGATCTTTGTCTTGTCTAATATAACAAACAGTAATACCTTAATTGTGTTGGTCAAGATCAAATTTGTTTATCAAAGTGCTTCTCCGATATGAAATAAACACTTTTTTATAATAAATTACAAAAAGATATGAAGTTATTTATTTATATTAATAATATTTGTTTCGTAATTAGATCTGTAGAAGTGAAATAAGAAAAATATAATTTATTTCAAAATAACCAAATAATTTATTTCAAATAAAGTTTAAACTTATCTGAAAACAAGTTTTTTCTTATAAAAACAATTTTTTAGAATGTAACCAAATTTGTGGAATATACCATATTGAATTTAAAATATGTTTTTTTTAAAAAAGTTTTTATACAAAAAAAAGTTTTCCCATACATGCTCTTATATTATACGGATTGTATCCTTCCGGTTAGTCCATACGGATCGGACACCCATATTCCAGGACCATACAAGCATGTTACATGAAATGCACCAAAACCAAAACAAGTCAACCCTAGTCCCATGCAAGAAATAAATGAATTCCAAAGATTTTTGGCAAATCCAAATAAGGTTTTCCTATACGTTCATCACAAAAGATTTCTAGATCCCAATAGACCCAATGCCAGATAGCCGCCAAAATGCACAAGCCGAAAAAAAAATATGTGCCCCGGCCACACCTTCGTAACTCCAAATACCCAGATTCGTTATAGTCCCGCCTGCGATACTCTAACCCCCCCTATGAATTGGTTATTCCTAAACGAGTCATGAAGGGTATAACAAACATACCTGTCTCCACATTGGGTCAAGAACAGGATCAAAAGGATCAAAAACTGCTAATTCATATAGAGCCATCGAACCGGCCTGTAACACCCTGATTTTTCACTGCTTTTAATATCGATATTTTATATAAATGAGTTTATATTTTATCCGATGTTTTAGAAAGTGAATTTAAATAAACTAAGACCACATTCATACTCTACATCATCGTAGAGAGCTACGATTAAATTTTGGGTTGAAAATTCAGACGGAGCCCGGCCTGCATTTTTACTGACAGTGAGATTTTACTAATCAGAAGACCTAATTTTGACTCGTGAACGAAACAGTTAGGCTTAGAATCAAATTTCCAACAACATTGACGAATTTGAAAATTTTCAAAAAAAAAAAAAAGTTCTTACGTTTTATTCGGGCGTAAAACCTAAATCGGGTGAAGAACGAAGCTGAATACGGGACTATCGGGACCCGCTAACGGATAAAGCTGAAGTCACATCAGGTCAAATCACCTAGAAAGGCGTGCCAGTGACTCACCATAGTCATGATGAAAAAGGAAAATATCTGAACGCGTTCACACTGAGAAAAGACCGTTTTGCCCCTAGGAACGGATGGAATTACAACTTTGCCTGAATAGCTCATCACCATCATCATTACTTTTCCAAAAGATATTTTGATGACTTGGGAGGTGAAAAGACCAAAATACTCTTGGCTTTTCACAAAATGATATTTTTGTCCCTTGGTGAAATGTCCATTTTGTCCTTAAGTGAAAAATCTTTGAACCCTTTTGCCCCTCCCTTCTTCACGCCTAAAACCACCTCCATGGAGGCCATTTCACTCTTTTTCTCGCAACCTTCAACTTCTCTCAAACTTTCTCATTCATTCATAGTGAATCTTAGGCAAATTTTGTGAAGAAAGTGTTGAAGCTTTACATATTTTCACCATCCAAGAGGTAAGAACTACTCTCCGTGATCCTAGGAGTTCATGTTCTTCATTCATTTCTTGTTCTTCAACTCATGAATCTCTATGTTTCAACTTATAACTTCAATCTTCAAAAATCTCTAGAAAATCATAAAAAAATCCTTTTAATGTGAAATCAATTTCTATGATCTAGTTTCATCTTTGTCTATCATTATCCAAGAGCATGTAATCAAATGACATGCCTAGCCTATTTTCCTAAGAGAGGGCCGAACTTAGCTTTTGAGAAACCAAGGGTTTTGCTTCAAGTTTTTGTATGATGTAACTTGATTTGGTGTTGTGTATACTTGAGGATCATTCATCCAAGAGTTAGAAATTTTTAGATATCTCTAGCTATTTTAAACCTTGATGGCCGAACCTAGGTCCTAGGAGACAAAGAGATGTACTTCTGTAATTATTAAAGTTGTGATTTGTTGTGAAGGATCAGACTGTGTTCAATCGCCCTAAAGCGTGCTAAAGTGTCGGTTGTGGAGCTGTGTTTGGAAGCTTGGACGGGAAGGCGAGCATGCATATCTGTTTCAGGTGGGGGAAAGAACTTTATCGTTGGGAAGGCAAGCGTAGTATAGAATGTATACATGTGTAGGGGAACCTTAAACCCTACTAGAGGTTGAGCCCTGAACAAAGTACCTGGACTCTAGATGTAGGTACATTCGGGCTATCACTGCTAAGATGATACTCTAGCCAATGTTATTATTGAGGTTGATATGTTGAATTGCTTATGTGATTATCTGTTTATAAATATGTTGAACTGCCTATGCGATTATCTGATTATCTGTTATGTTGAACTGCCTATGTAATTATCTGTTTATCTGTCATCGTGATGATATCTATATTGGCATACACATTGTTGTGATACTTTATTCTTATGATTGGCTGAATGATTGTTGATGAGAGTATGGTGAGATTGTGATGTTGTTCGGATTGATACCGTCTGTGTTCATGCCCCTTTCCTATGTATGATGATACATGTTTCTTATCTCCCTGTATTTTCTCTGTGTGTTTATTTTATTTTATGGGAAGACCCTATGGAGGAACCAGTTGCTGAGGAGCTGGATGACATTCCTTACGAGCCTGATGCCGGTGGACAAGTTATGAACCCTAATCTCGAGGGATTTTGAGTGTTGTACCAGAAGAGTGGTTAGCATGAGAGTTTCTTACCTCTTGATGTATTTTGCTTATATTTAGTACCGACGTACTCAGTATGTATGTATTACTATTGTAGCCCTACTGACGGGACAACCGCTGCCTATATATATATATATATATATATATATATATATATATATATATATATATATATCTTATAGCTATGTACTTTGATATGTTGCGTGCCTTAATTTGGTTTCGTTTCCGTGTTTAATCTTCCGCTTCGCTTCGTATTAATAAGGCGCGCTAACATTTATAATACGATTAAAAATAGTTAATATTTTAGGTTCTTCAATGGAACAGAGGATCATTTCTTGGCCTAACCAGCAACCAAAGTTGTATGCATTATATGGACAGAAAGCAAACGACTAGGATCATTTAATACAACGGTATGAACGCGATACCGAGGCAAACCCATGAAAATACCTCTTATAACATTCAAACAACTGAAACAAGAGTGAAATGACTCCTCTCCGCTCAGTGACGGTTCTTCTTGGGAGCGGGGAGAGTCGCCCCGAACTTTTTTTTTTTCCTAATTTTTTTATATACTAAAATTATATGACACCCTTAAAATAATTTGTGTAACATATATTATATATGTAAAGTTCACAAAGTATCATATATTTTATTTTTTGGAACACTATCAGTAGACCCTACTTATTTAAAAAATATTCAAATAGCTGAAGAAGTCAATTAAAGTGAATATTATTTCCAACTCAACATCATCCGAACTCACTACAAATAATTTTTTCCTCCTCAACTCACCTACTTCAAACTTCTTAATCTCTCCTATGTAAGATGAGTAAATATTAGATAGGATTTCACATATTGAATGTTTACTCACTTTACATATTTGAATGATAAAATTATGCATGATTATTAATTATAAATTTAAGTGAATTATTTTGACTAGTGTTTAGTGATCCCAAAAAAAATTTCTCAAGATCTGCCACTCTCTCTCTATCTGCTCCTTTATTTAACTCTCACTTCCTTTGATTATTGATTACAAAGCACTTCTTTCCGTTCTTTTTGAAGCTCCCTAATATAACCTTAATGCAACACTAAATGATGTGTTGTTTATGAAAAATTTCAGTTCTTCGCGGCCAATTTTAAGAATTTAATTTTGGCACGTTTTTAAAGTAAAATTTTTATATTGTCAACCAATCATAATATGTTTTTTAAGATAATTATGATAAGATTAAAACATTTTTAATAATGTATTAATTTATAATTTGTTAACCGTGTAAAAAATTTGTATACTTACACTACATGACCAATTAAATCTTAATTTTAATCATATTGAGTTAAATTTTGAATTATAAGTTTAAAGTAACGTTTGATACAAGTTATATTTTAATATTTTCAGGAACGTGAATATGAGAATAAAAGTTTTCATGTTTAATACAAGTTTTAAAAAACGGTGGATTTAATTGATATACACTGCCAATGTAAATTTTTTTTACAGTCAACCAATCAGAAATTTTCACGTAAACTAAAATGATTGACTCTTATTCTAACTACCTTAAAAGTCATCTATACCACGATTTTTGATTGATTGACAGTGTAAAAACTGTATACTGACAATACATAACAATTAAACTCAAATTATTACCTGATATAAAATATGTCAAAGAATAAAATAAGTGAATGAAAGCTATAAATTTTGTTTCCATGTGTAAAGGTGAGAAATAAATCTTATAATTATAATTTACTTAACAATAAAACATTCCATGAAATTAGTACAAAAAAAAAAAAAACATTTCATAAAACAAACTTACACCTAAGATTTTTTGGTAACCACCTAAACAATTATTCATTTCGGTCGAGAAAATTGAATAATATTGAAGGGTTATTGTCTCAACCAAAATTTTTTTATACACATAAATAAGAAGGCATATCTCTAACCATTTACTTGAAAAACCCGAATAAAACTTATTTATTTTAAATTCTATAAAAATAAAATTATATTTAAAAATTATATTAAAAAAAACTTATCTCACATAATTTTTAAAATAATTACTTCAAAAAATATTATTTTCACGCTACATTCAAAATAATCTAAACCAAACCAAATTAATCTAACCTAAATAGCATTCAATAATTTCTCTCAGTTTCGTTTCAGAAAAGACGCATTTGTCAAACCTCACGGCCCCACTCCTCTTCACGCGTGCACTAATCCAACGGTCTCCATCACACCCGCGAGAAACGGAAGTGCATTCCCAAGACCAATTCCGATCGGATCCAACGGTTCAGATTCACCACGTTTGACCCATTTCTCTGTCCCAACCTAATCTCTTCAAGCCTTCAAATCTCGAAAACTCTCCCGATCTCCAAATAGATCTAACCAAAAATATTTGCCTCTTCATCACAACTCTTATCTGATTCATCTTCAACGTCGTCGTTTCTGATCTTCGTTTTCTTCACAAACCCTAGGTCTTACTCCATCCCTGTGACTTTTTTCCCCAATTTGTTCCATTTAAAAGTATCAATTTTTCAAAATAAAAAAAAAACTTTTTTTGTGCTTGTTTCGAGCTGCTTAAATTCCAGTTTGAAGATCAACTTCTCGAAGTATCATTCTTCAAAAAAAAAAAAAAAAAATCTGCCGAGCTTTGCTTTACTTATTGCTAGGGTTTTCTTTTTGAAATTGATTAGCTGATTTGGTATTGTGTCAAGTTTGATGCAAAGTTTGGAACTTTGATATGTAGTTGGCTGCAAAAACTCGTCTAAGTTAATGGGTATGAAATTTGAAAAATGGATATTGTGCTTGAGATTGGATTCCCTAAAGTGAAAAAAGCATGCATTCACGCATTCCGTTAGATCAATCGTTGAAAGTGTTCATGAGGAGGGGGTCCTTGCTCTTTTTTCTCTCCTTTTGATGTGTTGGATATATAATGTTTGATTAATCTGAACTGGGAACATTGCTGTTCCATTTTTGTTGCGTCTTTATTTTTATTTCTGGGAGCTAGATTGGAATGATGTATTCTTCACTTCCCTGTCATGCATGGTTGTTTTTGCTTTTGCATATAAATTGAAGCGTTACTTTTACACTTTCAGGGAAGAGTTTTGGATTTGTCTTTTCTGATAATCTGGAGTCCAGCTAAATTAAGATGCCGTGGGTTTCCTTGTTTGTGGATTACAATAGGAATTGCGTTCGGTTGGTTGTGTTTTTTCGTGTGATTCTGTAATTTAACTTGTTCAGGTGAGAGATTTTGTCCTGCCAATCTCCTGCTATAGTTTATTATTTTATAGATTTTCCTGTGTAAATTTTGTTGAGGTCACTTACTATATATAACTTCTGATGCAAATTTAATAAGAATGTGTTTATAGTGACCTGTTTTTTATGCCTATTGCTTGATCTGGAAAGTGGAAATTGTGGAGTTATCACAATTGTTTTTAATCAATGGAGAACATCTTATAGAACTTCGTACTCTTTATATATTTTGTATATTTCTTTCATATTACCCCTGATGATCTTATATAGTTTCTTGCTGCTGCAGGTGAAGTCCCATTAAGTTGTAAAGGAACTCCTTTTATTTGTGTTTTTTTTTAATTACCAAAACAGTTGGGAGGATTGAGAATGTACTTTGCATTAACAATAAAGAGATACCGAGCTGTGAAGGAAGTTGGGAAGATTAAAATGAGTGTTGGAGTCATTGCATACAATCAATTGATGCTAGTTTGCCAGGTAAATATCTACTCTATGCTTTTTCTGGGTTGCCTTGGAGAAGGATGTGTGGTTTGAATAGCAGAGGGCATTTTGTATCTTTCCTCCCATGTTGCTTGGAATATATTAGAATTTGTACAATTAGCAAATGACATAAAACTGTTGGGAGAAAGAGGATATATTTTCTTAGTTTCTAAAATATTGAAGGTCATACGTACTTTTTGGATGGGATGGAGGTTTTCTCTGATCATATAGATTGCGTGTCTTATAGATTTGAAAGTATTTGAACACCATCAACTTGGATAATTGTCTCTATGACAGTGAAAATGTTTTTGGTTGTTTTTTCCTATACTATTATTTACTCTTGATACCGTGCAATTTTATTTTGCAGGCTGAATATTTTCGTCAGTTGCTTAAACCTGTTACGTAGTCTAGTATTGAGGGACGTTGGTTTAGTGAGGATTGCTTTATATTGGACTCCATCATTAGAAGGCTGCAGAAGAAATGAATTTTTAATTTGAAAAAGTTGCCATTACTTGTTAGATGGACTTGCATTAGTACCTACTGTTTAGTATTTTCATTGCTTTAGGAACTTCCATCCAGTGTTAATACAGAATAATTGCCAGTTGCAAAGGCCAAAGCAACATTGCTTGCTCAGAGCTTTGGAAGAGTGAACAGAATATTATAATGCAGACTCGTGAATATTTTCTCCCAGAAAAGGTGGTACTTCCTTTGGCAGATGAAGCAGTTGATACTTATATGCATGTTCCACTTGCTTCTGCTTTTGATGCAGTTATACCTCCGGGTGTGAGGCAGATACCACCCTTTGAAAGAGTTAAATTGCAGCCCTCTGCAGGTTGCCCTAAGAATTTCATGATCTTTGATCAAACAGATCAACAAAGCAAGATTATGTTCCATCCTGCAATGACCTACAAATTCAGTAGTCCTGGCTTCAATGTTCATCCTTCTTGCAATCAAGATTATGAACAGGAGAAAATTAATCAAATGGAAAGAGAATTGTCATTTCCTTTCGAAGAGGATTCTAATGACATTGATGCACTGTTGAGCTTAGAAGTGGATGAACTAGAAGACTTCGATGAGGAAGAAGTCAGCACAGCAAGGACTGATGAAAATTATGAAAGTATATCAGATACTTGTTCCAGTTACTACTCAAAATCAGGCAAGAAGAGGTTGTCATCATGTTCTCTACAAAAGTCTTCTGGGACCAGGGATTACTGCAACAACAACAATGAAAGGAAGCACCAGGAGATGAAGAAAATGGTGAGGTTGTTGAAAAGGATTGTGCCAGGTGGAGGTAACCAAATAGATACTGTTGCTGTTTTAGACGAAGCTGTTAAGTACCTCAAGTCTCTCAAGGTTGAAGTGGAGCAATTTGGAGTTGGACCGTGAAAATGCAAGTTGAACATTTGCCCTGTGGCCACAGTTGAACTCCATTTTCTCTGACTATATTGGTCACTCTCCATGAATTAGCACCCTTTCCAGGCTCACCTTCCTTATTCCCTCTTATGGATAGGGGCCTTGCAAAGTAATAAATTATGACTGGCATTTTACTTATTCAGGTCTTGTAAGAAAATATTATCATAACTGTACTTGTAGTTTGTGTTTGGAAGTGATGCAGGTTTATTTTTGTTCTGTAATGGACAGTGGGGATTGGCTGATTTATCCCATATAACTCGCATAATTTGTAATATGTATGTTATGCCATGAATGTACTATAAATTTATATGGCTGATTTCGCCGCTGCTTCATACTTGGTTTCTTGATGCCTCTTATATCCTTGGTTACAGGTTTTTTATGATGCTGGTTGGTTCTACTATTTTATTTTTGCGTTGGATTTTATTTCACGAGAATGCTCAGTTTGAAGCATGCTTTTTGCAATTGTTGACTTTATCAGGTGTTTCTAGTGGTTTTGGTCACGTTATCAAGCTTAGCTTTAAGTTATTTTCTGGAAAGTACCCATATTTTTGTTAATGCTTTATGTACGTCCTGACAAAATGTCTGTTGTCTTGATTTTCTCTGTATTTGTTCAGGCCATCCTTTATTGAGATGAAGACAGTGACACTTTTAATTTTCTATTCACACCCGGTCAACCAATCAAAACTTTTTTTTTTTTTTTTTTTATGTTGATAAACTTGTGAGTGACTAATAAAAGTATAAATAGACGTTTAAGAGTGCTAGTAACGTTTCTTTATTGTGCAAGTGTCGTGGCTTTCAAGCGAGACACACAGATCATTGTCATGCTTGCATTGATTGTGCGTTTCCGTCCCCCAATTTTGCAGTGTGTAGTGGCCCACCATTGAACACTTTTTTTAGTGCTAACCATGGCCTTCTAAACTTTACAAGTATTTTATGATCCTTTCCCTTTCTCTTTGTCCTGGTGCATAAAAGCATACCATACAAAACCAGCCAAATTTGATAAAAATCGTGAAAAAATCCAGCCTCGAGTGATTTGAAACAATTGTGGAGTGGTTGATGGATAATGAAACCGATCCAACCTAATTAGGTTTGATTAACACAGAATATATAATATTTGGTTATTGGTTTATTTTTGGATCTATTGACCGGATATCTCTACAGACAAAGCTGTAAGACTAATCATCGGGTCGATAAGGTGGTTAAAACCCCGGAGTGCCGACTTCAGGATTCGAACCCCTAACATTACAGATAAAATTTACTTGGAGTCGCGGTCCATTTCAACTGCAACCAACCACTATTACTTTATTAAAAAAATTGGTTCTAGCATAACTAGAAAATCCATGGATCTGATACTGCATGTGTAAGCATAATAAGCTCCAGTTGTGATAATGAAATGCAAGTTACAACTTTGACTCAAGCATGTCTTGTTTTGGAATTATAGATACCGTGACAAAGTTCAGGGTAGGAGCCACATACATTTTCCCTAGGTGCCAGCAGTCATAGCACTTACTAAAAGAACTGTCTCGCCTACTTGTATCTACATAGTTACAGGAGTTTGAGCGCAGCAAGGAGTCAAGTAAGGCAGAGCATGAGTTTATCTTAGGTACAAAAAGATCTCAGAACCGTGAAATTGAATAATTGATTCAGCTTGAAAGCAGACTACAAGAACAAAACTCACTTTGCAACAGTTATGTTCACATCAGACGAGTTATTCAAACTCTGGAAAAAACCATCATTGGCAAAGTAGCACCCCAAAATTTGTACAGTGGCAAAAGAATTTTTCATATATCAAATTGCTGCTATATACATTTAGATTTGGAATGTAAATACATTGGGAATGGAACCTTGAGACCCTGTAGCGCTTGCATCCACCGGCGTCATTTTCTCTCATCTCCGCTCTAGGATTAAACATATTCTGAAGAAATTCCCATACGCTGCCCAAACTCCAGCAGAACTAGAAGATAAATTTGCACAAGGTTCACACATGATTATATGGGACTCGCTCTTGACGTCTGCAACAATGACAGAGCTTATGTCACTACACAGATTCTGATGTCTTGATGAAAACAGAGAAGAGCAAAAAAGAAAAGACATGCGTAGAGAAGAGTTAAATTAACTCAAAGGGGAGCTAGCTCCAAGAGGAAATAAAGGTTTAACATGTGATCTAAAGATAAAGAATGACAACAATAAAAACCAAAGATAGGAAAGGTGTCATGCTCTACATGAAGCGATGTAAGACAGAAGCATAACTAATACAAGATAAAGAAGAAAACTAACACTAACAAATGAACCACACTTGTTCACTAAATAAAGCTTTTTTGCCCAATTTAATGAAATCATAATATTTTGCATGGATCTAATATATTTGTATTACAGTGCTGTTATTTGAACATCAAAAGTTGACAACAAAAATTGACAACATTTTACATGATTAATACAGTTCAAAAATATGGTTAATGAAGTGTCGAGTTTGGTTAATGGATATACAAGGTGTCAACACTTATTAACCATCTGCTGAACTTCATTAACCACGATTTTGAACGTTATTAACCACGATTTTCAGGTGTTCAAAATTTTGATCTTCAGATGTGCAACTGAAAATCGTCGTTAATAATGTTCAAAGTCGTGGTTAATGAAGTTCAGTGGATGGTTAATGAGTTGCGACACATTGTATATCCATTAACCAAACTCAACACTTCATTAACCACGTTTTTGAACTGTATTAACGATGTAAAATGTTGTCGATTTTTGTTGTCCTATTTTTTATGTTCAAAAAACATCTCTTTGTATTATGCTCGATCATCATTTAAATTCACCTTATGCATGAACTATATTATTCCAGAGTCATCAGAATCAATATGATGGTGAATCTTAACGTGCCATCTGTCAATCTGGAGCAATCCATAGTAATATATATATATATATATATATATATATATATATATATATTCTATTAATGGAGGAAAAGATAAGGAAAGAGATTTCAGAAAAAGGATGTGAAAAAGTCCGCACATAATTAAATCAAGCTTAAAGGCTTCAACAAAGTGTAGTCATATCAAAAATTGAATACTGCATAGATAATTTAGCCAAAGGGAAAGATATGTAATATAGGGACCTGATTCTGCATGCTTGTTGCTGTGGTCCAGCGCTGAGGATGATGAATTGCAACTGAACTATCAGCAACAAAAGCTAATGCACTTGATTCTTCTTGTATGCTATCAGATTCTGAAGGTGGTAATTCTCTCATTACCCACAGTACCACTGCTGAAGGTATGGATGAACCTGGAAAAAGAGCACACTTCAGATTTACACGAGATGGAACCACTTCAGAAAGCAATTACCAACTATACGGTATGTTAAAGTTGAAGGGAAAACATAAACCAAGTATTAAACAGCAGGCCATGTAAAACTATTTCAAATACAGTTATCACTCGTGAAAGGGCATGAATAAAAGATTCATGTAACAAAAGAATGAGAACTGATAACTATACTAACAGCACATACCAACAAAATAATACAAAATGAGTAAAAGAGAGGTGTAAACATCATTCAGACGCGGCTGATGCCAGTGATGCAGCATCTGCAATAATAATGTGATGGGAAATTTTAGGAAATCATAAACCTTTTACGAAGAAAAAGGGCATAGAACAACTCTTGTAACCAGTTAACTCATACATACAGGAACGTCAGTTAAAAGTTCAACACAGGAACTTGATGTGAAGCATAGAACAGAGACACTAGTTAAACCTGCAACCTGAGGAAATTGAATGCATCAGTAATCTATTATTTAAATTTAATCCATACACATGCATAACAGCATAACTGTGTTTGTGTGTGCATGTAATTCAAAAGAAGCACCTAATTTATGTATAAGAATAAAGTTCTTACAGCCATGGGTGGTCACCCACTGGATGGCAGACCACCTTGCTTTTTTCTTTTTAAAAAAAATGTTCAAACGGAAAGGCTATGTGTTGTCTAATACTCCGGTGGAAACAGCAATATAGTACCTTCCACATTTCAGATGAAGGTTTCTCAGCTCTCACTTTGCTCATCTTCAAGTATAACAGGGTTCCTGTAAAAAAAAAATGTTACAGAAACTATAAATGAAAAACTTTGTCCGCAAAAGCCAGCATCTCACTAGTCAACAACATTTCAACCCAAAAAAAAAAAAGACTTGCACTTTTTCCAAATTATAAATGCATCCAAAGCTTGTCGTATCATGAATATTTTATTTGCAAATGGAAATTTTCTCTCCATGATATTAATGTAGGTCGTAAAAGAGATGAAAAACTTTCTTTCGTTTGTATTTGAGCTTATTCTAATTTGAATTCACTTATCAGCCTAATTTTGCTCAATTGGAGATGGTGAATAACCATGTCTTTGGGACTGCCTTGAAATGTAGTATTAGTATGTTATTGGGATCAAAGCATTCAAGACATCACATTCTGTCATAGAATGGACAGCAACTTGGCGGGTTGCAGGCAGCTATGCCTCTCAGAAGGTTGAAAGCTCACCAGCCCACATTATATATAGACTGGAGTTTGGAATGTTTCATTCTGTATGATTACTAACCAAGCTACAGCTATGTGGATGGTTATGGTTCACGGCAAGTATTAGTAACTATGAAGCACTGACACAGACAAGCGAACACCAGCATTGTCCAAAATATAGGACACCGCGACACTGATATATATATATATATATATATATGTGTGTGTGTGTGTGTGTGTGTGTGTGTGTGTGTGTGTGTGTGTTTATGTATATATTTGTGTGTTTCAAATCAAATAAAATTAAATGAGCATCATTAAAAGATCTAAATTGAGAATCAAGATTTATATATTCATCATGTCAAAATAATAACTCGCGAGCTGACATATATGAGGTGCGAACAAGAAGAGAGGAGGGCAAAAAACAGAGCTTCGAACAAGAGGAGAGGAGGGCAAAAAACAGAGAGCTTCGAACAAGAGGGGAGGAAGAAGGAAGAAGCGTGTGTTGTGCAGGGAGGGAGAAGGAAGATGCGTTCAAAGAAATGACAGAGAAAACAAAGGGAGAGGGTGAAGCGTATATGAAATGCTTTCAAAGAAATGGGTTTCCCTTTTAAAAGTTTTTATTTTTTTATTTAATTATTATTTTTTTAAGAATAATTGAACAGCATCCTTTTAGTAACACTTAGAAGTATTTGTTCAACCCGACAGCTAATGTCTCTTTCCTTATATTAGCATCAAATACTTAAAACTGGAATAACATCAAATAGTTCCTTTGGAGGCCAAGAGATACAGATAATTTATCGAAGCAGGGTGATGTGTCCTTACACCAAGGCTTTTGTAAATTAGCTGTAGGAAGAAACTCAACCACTTTACTATATTTTTTGAAGGAAGGTGCCCGAGGCTATGTTGGCGTAAACTATAGTAATCAAGTCAAGGATGCTGGGGGGGGGGGGGATCATGCAGATAATCAGTATTTTTAAATTTGGGAACAGGGAGAAGGTGCTTTTTAAAGCTGACATGAGAGCTATAGATATACCCACAAATCCCTCTTTCCTTGATTTCTAGATAAGACTAGCTAATTATGTGAAGTACCTCACTTGTAAGTTCTATTTGAATCTGTTTCTTTCAATCTTTCCTAAATCGGGAACTTCAACTTTCAGATACATTCTTTGTTGTATTATAATGAGGCAAAGGGTGTTGGAAGGCACAAAATGCATAGTGTAACTGTTAAATTAAAATGAGAAGGTCAATAATTTAGAGACAACAAACAGGATCCTAGACCAAACTTTTGACCACTGGTTCATGGAAGTTCATATACCATGTGCAATGGAGGGGGGGAGGGGGGAGCTCCTGTGATTTAATGTATATAAGAGAATTGGACTTACATATGTCTACTATATTTAGCTGTGTGCACAGCTATTTGCAATTGATAGTACAGATGTAATACAGGTAATATAATTAATGCCAACAGTTAGGTACAGGTAATATATACAATATGCCACACAAGTTGAGAGTAATACTCCATAAACAATTATTTTGAATATCAATAATATAACCATAAAAATCAAAGCATAAAGCTAGAATGGTATGATGGGAATTTGGAAATTCTGATAGTTATGTAGGAAGAACTTTATATGCTATGATTTTATTTATCATTGACTCTCCACATAAATCTGGCCCATGATATGTTTAATATCATCTTGTTGCTCACCGGACACTACTATTTTACAAGTGAGTATTATTAAAGAGAAGATTAAACTAATCATTTGATTAGGCATGGCAACGAAACCCGAACCCGTGGGTACCCGCCTACACCCGCCCCGTTCTGAATGGGGAAAATCCGATCTTTTCGGGTTCGGGTTTTCCCCGCTTTTCATAGACGAGGGCGGGGGCGGGACGGGGATGAGGATACTGATACCCGTCCCGCTATTATGAAATTACTAAAATACCCTTAACTTACGGTTATGAAGTTTACAGCATTTCATATTTTCATTCATTCACTCTTGACTCCATCACAAATTCACAAGTCGCAACTCAGCACAAGTCATGACCCATCCAGCAGCACTCCCATCCAGCAGCCGCACGACCACCGGCCACCACCGCGGTGCAAAGGCGAGGCTACTAACCACCACGACGCGAAGCCTAGGCAAGCCACCCAGCACCGTTTCTCCTTCCATCGTGTTTTCCAGCCACCGCGAGACAGTGCTTCCCCTTCCGTCGTGTTTTCCGGTAAGACCACCACCGCGAGCCACCCAGCGAACGCGAGCCACCCAGCCTGACCCTGCAAACGCGAGCCACCACCGCGACCCACAGATCTGCTTCTCCTTCCGTCGTGTTTTCCAGCCACCGCGAGACAGTGCATCTCCTTCCGTCGTATTTTCCGGCCACCACGTGAGCAGGTGCTTCCAGCTTCGACCACCACGCAAGACACTGCTTCTCCTTCCTGAAGGTAAGCATGTTTTATTAGGTCCTTCCATGTGGTTGATGGTGCACTTGGATGTGTTTGTCAAATTGAAAAGGGATTTTTTTTCCCATGAGTAGCTACTTGGAATGTATCTCTGTTGGGTTCTTTGACTGATCTAGTTTGCTTCTGTATTAGTTCTGCTTCTGTATTGTTGTGTCATTTGAAAATTCATGGCTAGTAACCAAATGGTGTGCTTGCCTCTGGTGTGTGGGACTGTTGCTTTGGTACGGTTTGCATTGGGAATCAATGGTTTGGGGAAGGATTTTCGGCTCCTAGGGCGGGGGCGGGGGCGGGGCGGGGAAACCCGAACCCTAGCAGGGATGGGGGTATTTTTTTCACCCCCAACGGGGATTTGGGGCGGGTGCTAGTATCGGGTATTCAGTCGGGGGCGGGGATGGGAAAGGCAAAACCCGCCCCCGCCCCACCCAGTTGCCATGCCTACATTTGATCCCTATATATGACACTGATTTTGAATTTGGTCCCTATAAACGAAATTTTTTAAATCAATCTCTATATGTACAACTATTTTTAATTTGGTCTTTGTCGTTTATTAGTGTTATAACGACATTTGTTGAAGCTTAAGTATAGGGACCAAATTCAAAATGATTATCACGTATAAGAACCAAATTCAAAATGATTATCACTTACAAAGACTAAAGTGAAAATGATTATCACATATAGGGATCCAAAATTTTTGAATTTGGTCTTACATGTGACAATCATTTTGAATTCGACCCCTATACTTTAACTCCAACAAATGGCGATATGACACTAATAAACGGCGATGACCAAATTAAAAATAATTATACATATAGGGATCGTTTTAAAAAAATTCACGTATATGGACCAAATTAAAAATCAGTGTCACGTATAGGAACCAAATGATTACTTTAACCTAAAGAGAATGAACAGTTTTTATCAAGAACACAGACTTCTAATTCAGTATATATGTCACCATAAAAGCAAGCATTTTGTTAACTATATATTTTGATTTTGATTTTGATTATAATTATGTCTTCTATATTTTTATATTTGTAAGTAATAATAAACAGATCATAAAAGGAGTTAAAAATTGCATAATGCAGTGTCGCACAAGTAGTAGAATCTAAAAATTCATCTGATTTGACAATTAACATGCCTTTTACACTCTGATATATCCAACACTGATGCTCAACACTGATGCATTTACCCTTATATATCCCGGTTTGAGAATTGCTCAACACTGATTCATACACAGTATAACCTCAAGCAGAAGAAATTAATCAAATTCAAATATACTGAAACAACATCTAGAGTAGCAGATGCTCACCATAACACACTAATGCTCCTCCCAACAAAAGCATTCCAATAGCAGAAAGATCTAAATACACCTGCATGATATTTTTAGTCACCAAACCATGCTTGAAAACAGTTTTGAAAGACTAAACTAAAGGAAGATGCATGATTCGTGAACAATTCAATCACCTTCAAATTTAAAAGAGTCTCCCACATCTGCTCGGCTTATGAGTAGCACTATAGGCTAATCTCACAGATGATATTATAAGGTCGTACCAGTTCGTTGCCAATATTAGAATTTAACTACTTACTCCATCCAATAACGTTTAAGCCAAATATTATAAAATGCATCATAAAATTTCATCTTCATCCTCACAACATAAGCCATAAATCTTCTCATTCTTTCCCGATAAAGAAATTATAAGAACCTCCAAGATTAACATCCAAAGCCTGCTATATTTTGAAAGAAACAAGAGTCAACTAGACAGGGCAAACAACCTTTTTACAAGGATTTATCTTACAAATATGTTCAGAGATTGGGTAGCTTTGCTTTATTGATACTTCCTCTGTTCTCTATTGTTTGTTTTCTTTTTTCTTTTTTAAGGAGGATCTATTGACTCTTATCCTCCTAACTCTTTGTAATCATGTTCTCTTTGTCTTAATGAATTTCTTCTTTTATTAACAAAAATAATAACAATAATACTAACAATAATAATAATCAATTTCCTAGTGGGAGAATCAAGGAGGGGAATAAATGGGGGTAAACTAGAACTGTGGAGATAGGCTTTCGAAGCATATGGCTTCCAATTACATAAAAGTAAAACAAAGTATATGGAATGTAAGTTCAGGAAGAAGCGTTTGAACACTAGCTTAGAGGTAAAAAATGGAGATCAAACCATCCCACCAGTCACACAATGTTATTCGGGTGTTATTTGTGATCAAAAGTTGTCTCTCAAGCTTAAAGGAAAATTTTACTGCACGGCTTTAGGACCTGCAATGCTTTATGGTAATGAATGTTGGGTGGTGAGGAGTCAGCAAGAATACAAGTTCAATATTGCAGAGATGAGAATGTTGCAGTGGATTAGTGGACATACAATACAAGATAGGATCAGGAATGAATGCTTTAAAAAGAAGTAAGGTAGCACCTATTGGCGAAAAGTTGTAGAATATTGCCTTAGGTGGTCTAACCAAGTGAGGATAAGGCCATTAGAAGCCTCGGTAAGAAGAGTAGATCAAATAGAGGATAACCTAATAGTTAGAGGTAGAGAGGAACCAAGAAAAACTATAGGGGAAAAAAATAAAAAATGACTTAAAACTAATTGGCCTTTTGGAAGACATGGTTTATGACAAAATACAATGACCCCATTTAATCCATGTAGCCGATCCGAACTAGTGAAAAATGCTTCAGTTGTTGTTATTGTATTTAAAATAAAACCATACTTACAGAGATATTTCCCCTAAATAACTTAATCTAAGAATTTAACTCAGGTTGGGCCTTAGCCACTTTCTTTTACCAGAGAGGAAAAATTGACTTAAATGAAAAGGGTCCTTCAAGATCTTTAGAATTTTATATCAATGCAAAAAGAAATAGAAGCTTGAAGCTTCTTTAAATAATAAGCATAAACTTATGTTTTCTAAATAAAAATAATAAATTAACAACCATTTACATTCCATTTTAAGAAAATAACGTAACAAAGACTAAAATAAAATGTCAATCTCAACAATTACGCCACTAAGAAAGTCAAAGGGTAGTGCATTGCATGATAGATTATAAAACAAAACTAAAATTACTATGTCCATACACCATACACCATACCCGAGCAGCAACTTCAGAATCAATGGGATTCTTTCCTAGCCCAATCCAGATTATTACAGCAAATGCCATCATTATGATGAACACTAGCAATGCAACCTGGTGAAACATATCCAAGTTATTACATTTGAAGGAAATACTTTGCAGAGTAAATTATTAGATGACTGACAAAAGGAGGAAAAATAATACCACAGAAATCGGAAATACATAAGAAACTCAAGAAGAAATGTTGTTTCCCGTACCAATATCACAATTTTTTGCCGATTTCCAATGTGAGCAAACCGAACAGGAAAGCACTTTCTATGGCTATCTATGTTTGCTAAATTTAATTCGTTTGAAGTCTTTTCCAGTAAAGCTTCCTCACAAAAACTTCCTTCACCGTCATCATCATCGTCTCGCTGATGGCAAAGATCAACCCTGCAAAAGGGAACCCAAGAGCAATGTAGAAAGTAGATATTTAGCAGAAATGAATACAATAGCATATAGATATAACATCTTGAAGGTACTTTTTCCTCATCTGTAAAGGTACTTCTCAATCCAATAAACCACTGAATTTTCATGTGATAAGGACCCTGAGCCCAGAAAGCCCAATAAGCCCAGATTTGCTAAGGTTTATGTGAGGAAATTCAAAAATAGGAGGACACCTGATGCTGCTGCACCTGATCAAAGCCTGGGAAGGAATCCTAAATAACTGCTGAGTTGGCAAGAGAGAGATACAGGGTGAGGGAGGTGCGTTTCAGCTGAGGGGAGGGGTTATGGAGGTTTAGGCTGGTATTTTGGATTGGACTCTTGGGAGAGACCCTCTCGAATTGCCTAGACTATCTTTTCCCTATTATTCTGTAATTGTTCTTCTTTTTCCTACATCCAAGTACTGTCATCGCCCTGATGCAGGCTTGGGATCATTAATAATATTCTAGTTTCCCTTTTCTGCTTATCTCAATTTCTGGTACCTATCATCATGTCAATGCTGGCAGATGACTTGTAGAGGTAGATGATCAAATATATATTGAAGAGTGGGATAAGTGGGGGCCAAGCTGCCAGCGGACATGCCAAGCCCTCACAAAGCAAATTTTTTCTTCAAGTGCTCCCCTCAAATGTTTCACTCATTGTCAGAAAATCCCAATTTTGTTATCCATTTCATATATTAAAAGAAATTAATGTCAAGTCGAACTCGTCACTCACGCACCAACAACAAAATTAAAATAAGGCTTTTATATCATTAATGTCACTGTTATTTGTGGTTGCGATTTATTTTGTAGCCAAAGATTATTATCCTAACAAGACTTTGCAAATAGAAAGGGAAACAATAAAAAATAGAAAAAATATTTTAATAGTTTTTTATTTTATTTTGCAAAACCAATCAATCTAATATTTTTTTTTGCACAATATTTATCTGGTGGAGTCTAAGATACAATTTCTACTTTTTCACCATATCCATAACATGTTATACATTTAAGTTTAACAAAGTTTATGTATAAGTAACCCAACTTGAGAGTCAACTTTAACCACTCAGTATAAATAGTCACAGCATAGGAGTCGTTTGAAACATGAAATGCCGCCAAAAGAAATTAGACAACAATACTAACTCAAAGTCTCAAAATGCCAAAACAAAATAATGTCCTAATTCTCGGCAACTCTCAGAAAACCAAATATAACTGACAGTCTGTAACATCTTAGAGATTATGACACTATGTAGTTCATGCCAAAATATGCACATGTCATCAGGCATGCCGCATGCTTGTCTTGCTCCAATAAATTAAACAATAATTCACCACTACAGTTGTAAGAAGATGGAAATCGAAGAAAAGCAATAAACAAACAACAAAAGTAAAGACAAATAAGAAAGAGATAGCAACAGAAACTACTTGAGAGATACTGCAAGTATTTTTTATAAGTAAAAAATTTCTAGCAAACACTGCTAGTTATTCAAAATTCATATTCAAAGTAAAACAAATTTAAATATCTTGATAATAAGCAAGATTACATACCAGAAGGATAAAAGAAGAAGAAATGCTGCAAAAAATAGTATTTTGGGGAAAGCTGCAAAACAATTTTCAACAGTTAAATTGTTCAAACATTTTATCAAGAAATTAAACTTGACACAGATGTCTAGTCAGTAAAGAGTGGAGGCATACCCATAAAGAAAAAACCACAAGAGTTTGACCAACATGTCCATCCCTTGCAAGCAGCAATAAGTGTGAATACCAAATAAATGAAGTAACCTGAAATTTGAAGTTTCAAATTGAATAGTTCAGATGGAATCGAGAGAAAGCAAAGGGGAAAATATATGAATTACTGCCAGCTCACAGTTTATCACCAAAGCCTGTAATTTGTGATATGTAACTAAAATAGAACTACTTCATATATTGGATAATGATGGATGATAATGTTAAGAAGTCATCAAAAGATTATCTTTTAGAAATACAGTGTATAAAAACCAAGGTGGTTTTAATTAGGCCCATTGTCCAAGCCCTATTCTTAAGCTAAAGCAGACTCTGCCTGCCCAGCCATAAGTTCAGCCTTAACAACATTGGAAAGCCCAAAGAATGACTAACCAAGTTTTCAGTTATGACGAAGAAGCATGAGCAATGAATTCACATCATTAAAATTATAAAGCCAAAAATGTGCACCATTTTTACTGCACAATCAACTTTGTCATGACCTAACCAAAGATAGTCAAAGACATATTTTTCAAAGAAAGGCAAGATTCTCAATTAGGCTCTCATTGTGGAACAGATAAGGGCTGAGATTAACTGACACATGTCTAGACTTGACCTATACCATTTACAAATTAATACGAAATAACATGATTTCCATTATGTATTTTTTAATCCAGATTCCAGAAGTGGGTTTGGAGAAATATGTATCCTATAAAAAGCTATTAAATGATGGAGCTTAAATTTAATTTTACACACTATACACACACATGAAGAGAGAAGGGGTAGGAGCATGATAAAACCCTCTTAAAGTTGTAACAGATTTCAAGCTACCAACAAGCTAAAAAATGTTGACCAAGGCCCAAGCAATGCTAAGTTTCTCAGGGGTCTAACTGGTTTCATCCCCTCTTTGGGGAACAGTGAAAAGCATTCATCTTTGGCACCCGTACTTATGAAGAGTGGGAAAGAGAATGCTTAGGAATACAAGTGCATTCTTTTTCCATCTATTTATCATTGGTGAGTATATTCAAAGAATGTAATAACAAATGACAATTATAAAGCATTTTGATGAAATGGTAAGTTGAGTACAAAATCTATCTAAATCCAATCTGTTGAAATGGTATCATTTAGGTAGGGAAAGAGGAAAATAGAGAAATAAGCTAATGAACAAAATGAGACTGATATTGATTTAATGTGGTACAAAAGAAAAGGTCCTATTTACAATGAAACTAGATCCTTAATCTCACTTAAAAAAGGAAACAAATTAGGAAACATAATGAATAGGAAATAACTCTAAGAGATCATCTAAGATATTCTAAATTATTCTAAGATATAATAAAGATATTATGAGATATTTTCAAGATATTGTAACACAATCATTATCAATTATAACAATAACAGTAATTGATAAAATATCAGGGTGTTCTCATATATTGTTGCAAACTATGAGACGCAGTAGACTCAACTTTTTTTTACCGGGCTAAAAGAGAAATCACGACCTACAAGATATATACATAACCAAAAGAGTTGAACATCAAAAGTAAAATACAACTAACCCAAATTAGAAGAGCCAATCAATATGTGAAATACCTGCAACCCATCATATTTACATCTCATGAGAAGTTAATATATATATATATATATATATATATATATATAAACAGAAGCTGGCATAGTAGCAAGTAATACACCTAGAGCAGTGAGTGACATGTAAACTAAATGCCCATAAAAAAAAATTATTTATTAAAACTCAATGAAGCAGTATCTTCCAATGTACGATATACAAATACCTAGTCGCATTACAATATACCTCACCATGTCTATCCTTTATTATTATAAGGACAGCACTAAACTGGCTATGTCATAGACACGTGGACATTACATTTGTGACCAGAATTTGTTGCATTCACTGTTTGAGATTATCAGAGATATATTTATAACACCCTAAATCACCAGCAAAATTTAGAAGGATAAATGGAAGGAAAAGAGGGTCTTTGAAGTTTGAACTCTGAAGTAAGGGTGGGGCATATTTTCATCTAGAAATTACGAACAGGTAGCTACTTACATAGTAACAAAAGCATATTCCTGTGGCCTTTCATATAAACACACTGGATTCATATCCTAATGCTCTAATGAATGTTGAGTTGAAAAATCTCTCAAATCTTCGTAATGGGTACAGTGAGGACATAGTTCCAATTTCCAACAGCAATGCGATATGCAGTGAGACTACAGACCTAACCAGTAAGTGGTGGCCATTCACCTATTAGTTATTAGAACTTAAACTGGTACATCCAGTAAGAAAAGATTGGGTTATTGTAGCAATCTCACACATAATAGCTTGGACAGTGCACTTACTTTTTGCCGAGTCCAGCGAAGCTGTAAATTCCTTATGTGAATCCTCAGCAACTGAGGCACCCAAAAAGAAAACAACCGGCAGTCAGTAAAGCAAAGAACTACGGTACTTCACAATTTCACACAAAGAGCTTAATGTCTAAATGTTATGGAATATTATCGCTAACTCCACTAAATGATGGCCAAGTGCAATTCAAAAAGTCAACTAGAAGTGTAATTAAAATTAAGTTAATTAACTATGCCACCAAGCTGCCCAATTGTGCCATGCCACCAGAAACCACTGCTTACCATTACTAAACACAGTAAACTTCCTATGCTAATTCTTCTTCCCTACTCAAATGGTGTTTATGAAAGTAGTCAATTGAATATTAGAAACAACATTTAAAACAAAACGGTCAATTGTTTGGACAAGTCTTTTAATGGATTATAAAACAATACAATGTCTCAGAATATCAAGTTATTGAATTTGAAAAAATGGCATCATCAGCACCATAAAGTTAAGACAAGACAATAGAGAAGTAGTCAAAAATTCTAAATACTTTTCAAAACCGTAATTTATTCTCCCAAATTCCACACACTCCCCCATTTTTCACTAGACAAAAACCTGCCCAATTACACATTCCTTATCCATATCCCATTTCCCCACCAATTAGACTAAAAACCCAATTTTCCCAGAATACCAAAACCCCAAAAAGATGCAAATGCAGAACCAATCTCACATGATGATGATGACAATAAAAAGATAATTTTGAAGAAAGCCCACGAATCCAAAGAGCAAAACGAACCTGACAAGACGCAAGTAAAGCGATTATTCCGTGAAAAAGAGCAAGACCAACATTTACACCCAATAGGAGCCGCGGAAAACAGTGGGTGTCACCGAGTTCCGACATGGTCCGAGGTTGTTGTTTGGTTTGTCCTTAGCAACGAGAAACAACGTGTCGGTGTTGGTGTTGAATCCCCGAGAAGGAAAACAGAAGACGGTTGAGGTAGGCGTGTTTCAGTTTCATGGGAAGATTGAGATCTACGTGTGTGTGTGTGTGTGTGTCAATGAGATTGAGAGATTTAGAGCAACAACAACACAAGACACCTCACAACCCAACCTCTGTGTTTTGGAATTGATGATTTGTTTAGCTGGTTTTGTAGAGGGCCTAAATGAGAGGAAGTTGTGATTAACATGGACAAAAATTGAATTATATTTTTATACTATTATTTTTTATTTATATTATATGGTTTTGTGTTGTGTTTTTGTGTGCGGAGAAAAGACGCCTTTCTCTCTTGTTTTGTTTAGTGGTCACATGGTCTTGAAACTTGCCTCTTTGACTTCATAATTTGACTCTACTAAGATCATAATTTTATATGTCAATTAACTACATTTTTGTCTTATTAATTATAGACTTATATATAAGCTTTGGTCTATGGTTGTTTACACATCAATTTGATTTGGGTTTAGAAGGGGGGAGGGGGGATTATGTCCGTATCAATCAACCTTGATCATGGTTGAATCATATTTGTTTGATATGATTCATTGAGACTAGAAAAATGGAAACAGGAGATTGGCAATCAAGTAAACATAAATGAAAAATGAAAAATACTTAACATGGCCAATCCACATGATCTATAAATTAACAGTTCTATTATTTGAATATCAAGTTTTAGACATTGTATGTGATATCATATATATTTATCTTTATCTCTTATTTATTTTTTATCTTCTTTGTATACACGCAATTCAAAAATACATCAAAAAAAAAAACAAAGAGACACCATATTGTTGTCCCATTTTAATGCCCAAAAATCATTTCTCTAAATTAAAACCAAAATAGAAATCAAATACTCAACAATCAAAAGAAGCAATCAAAACACTTGACATGTCCAAATGAGCAACCAAGCATTCAACCAAAACTCAACAAACAAAAACTACCAAATAAATTTCAAAGAAAAAAAAATTCATCAAAGTGAAAATAAAAGGAAATATCAATTTGATCATTGAAATTATTACGATCGATTATATTAATCTCTAACTTTCATTTCATGTTCTCCTCGAATCTAAGAACCATCGAGGGTAGCCTCAGAAATTGAGCTAGCCCACCTTTGCCTTCTCGTTCCTTTGTTTTGGCACTTCTCTATGAACTGGGTAGTCCCCCACTCAACTAACCTAATTAAGAGCACTCTCCTTTCCTTCATTACCGATGAAAAGAATTTCATAACTCAACCCATAGATGGAAAGCTTCCACCATGATCCGAAGGGCTAGTCTTGTTGCCGGGGTTGCCAATATTGAAGTGTTCGGCCTTGAGCCTTTGCCTTTACCTACCTAAATCAATTCCCTTGCGCCTAGGTTTGGAATCGAACCCTTCTATGGCAAATTAGTAAAAAATCAGTTTTTGACTTTGGTAACTATCGATCAATTTGATTATTAACGTTAGTGGGCTTAAGTTATGTTTAATGAAGTGTCTCATATAATACATTAAGTGCCAACTTGAAGCCTAAGTGATAAATCATACATAGAACAACATTGTTTGTAATATTAATTTAATCTCTAAAAATGTCATGATGAGTCATATTAATACTTGACTTTACGAGAGAAAAAGTAGCCATTGACTTTAACAACCCTAAGTCAAATCTTCTTTCATGTACACTTTTGACCCTTGTTGGTTGAGAATGGCGATTTGGGAGAAAAATGAAGACAAGTGAGTGGCTGGTTAAGGTTTGAATAGACCATAATGATTATGTAGATGGAATGATCATTTTTTGGATTTTGAGGAACAAGATGTTTCCAAAAACTAGTTAAGGTACCAACTCATAATGCCAACGTATCAATTTCATTTACCTCTTATGCCATTTTTTTCACTAGTACATATGATCCTTGTTGATGGCGTTATAACAAACTAAGGTGGAGAAAAATGTGAGCTAATTAACTTCAAAAAGTTAGATGATTAATTTGAAAATATAAATAAAATTGAACAATGAAAAGATCTGTTGTATTGGTTTGCATATAAACCAACATGCCTTTTTTTATTTGAAAAAAAAAAACAATACTATTGACATGTAGATAGAGATGGCAATGGGGCGAGGGCGAGGGCGAGGGCGGGGAGTACTCCCCCGCTCCCCGTCCTCGTCCTTGTTCCCCGTCATGGATCCACACTCCCTACGGATAACGCGGATCTCCGCGGGAAGTTCTGGGACCCTGAAATTTCATTAAAAAAAATAGGTTTAATTACTTTGCATGTTCTCAAACTATTTGAGAATTTTTAAATAGGTTCTCGAATTAAAAAAATTTATAATTGGGTCTCCGAACTTCTAAATATTTGTAATTGGATTCCTATACTTTAAACGTTTGTAATCGAGTCCCTGAACTCGTAAATAATTTGTAATTAGGTCTCTCGGATATGAGACATTTTAAAAACCTTTGCTATTGTGAGTGATCTAGTGGTTCTATTAACTTCCAAGATAAATAAGAATGTTGGAAGAAGAATCATAGAGTGTTTTAATTACAAGGTTGTTCTGCTACCTCAAGGACCTAATTACAAATTATTTACAAGTTTAAGGACTTGATTCCACATGTTTAAAGTGTAGAGACCCAATTACAAAATATTTAGAGGTTCGGGGACCCAATTACAAACTTTTTTAGTTTGGGGATCTATTTAAAAATTCTCAAATAATTTGGGGACTTGCAGAGTAATTAAACCAAAAAATATCAATAAAATATAAAAACACTAGAAATCTTAAATATTTAAAGTCAAAACACTCTTTAAGACATTGCAACAAGTTTAACCTTGAATAATATACATATATTTTAAATACTTTATATATTTAATAAAATAATATATTTTTAAAATTAATAAAATATATCAATAATATATATACACACATATTTATTAGAGTTGTCAAATGGGTCAGCCCTAGCCCATGTGGGTCGGTGTCAAAAAAACGCATAGGGAAAAGAAGCCCACACTTAAAAAAGCCCATCGGGCCAGAAAGCCCTCAAAGCCCTATGAGCCAGGGCTAGTCCATGGGCCCTAAATTTTTAAAAGACTTACCAAAAAGAACAACAATTAGAAGCACTAAAACATTATGTAATAATATCATTCAACCTATAAGATCAAAAATTCAAATAGAGAATATAGTTAGCGAAGAACCAATCAACTCATACTATTAAAGAAGAGTTTTATCCTTAAAAAAACTAATTTGCCTGGCATTTGAGATCTTTGAGGAGTAAGTTGAAAATTTTCATCTACGGTAATCAAATATGTCTCTAGAACCAATTTGAACCTTTATTCTAAAATCACTACATGGCAATAGTTTAAATCACACGAGAGAATTCGAATCTGATGGATTGACTCAATTAGCCTGATATAAAACATAGACTGGATTAACAAAATTTAAGTCCAAAATATTTTTAGCTAAACCCGGCTCAAATCGAAGATTCGTTCGCCCGACATGGTTTGGCCTGTGGTGGACCAGGCTAACCCGCTAGCCTAAACAATATTTTAAAAATATAATAACAATCATATAAATGTCATTATTAATGGGACGTGATGAGTCTTGAACATCCCAAGCTCCAACCAACCTTGGGGAAAGTAAGCTATATATTTTGTTTAGATAAAATTAAAATCATTATTTTATGTATTAAAAAAATATTTTTATGAGTTTAATTTTGGTGACGTATGTGTCAACTTTTTTTACCTTATCAATCATTCATACATCATCTTATGTATGATTTTTAAGATAGTTATGGAAAAGGGATTTATTCATTCAAGAAATGGGACAAAAGTCCTTAATAATACAATGTGAAACCATAGGAGGAACTTCCTCAATCCATGTCTCACTAGGATGGTCTAAAACATACTTAGCAAGAGAATGAGCCACTTGGTTTCCATCTCTTTTAACATGAGAAAAACTAATGGCAAAAAAATGGACCTATAATAATTTACAATCAGAAATAATGGAGCCCAAATATGAAAGAGGATAAGAAACCGGCCCAACCCTAATGCCCTCAATAACCCTGGAAGCATAACAGCCATCACGTTTCCTTCACAATCCTTAACAACCACTCACAGCCTGCACTGACCATCTTCCGAAAGTGCAGCATCCATGTTTACTTTATAAAAATCTTCCGACGGAGGCATCCACTCAGCTGTTTGAATCACCAGACTATCTAGGTGAAGCAGAGGGATAACCAAACAACTCTTTCTATACTCAAGGAGAATCAAAGTCGACTTAGCTACCGAGAGAGAAATTGGGATTTGGCAATCTTCAAACGACGCAATGTTTCTGGCCCACCAAATACCATAGATGGTAGAGGCGCATAGCTCTACAGCCTCATTAGAGTTTTGCTTTAAGAAAGAAGAAAGCCAAGGCACAAAATCCTAGGTCATTTGCGCATGGAAAGGAATCCCTAGTGGAGAGGCAAGCCAAATTTGTGAAGCCCAAACACAATCTCTAACATAATTAATGATGTGATATTGCATAATTAGTTAATAATGTAAAAAATCTTTACCCTAAAAATGCATCACAATTAAATCGTTTATATATATATATATATATATATATATATATATATATATATATATATATGATAATTAATATCCTGACATATGTCAGTCTGATTGAAAAATAATAATAACAAAAAACTATTTCAGCTTATCAATATTATTTGGTAAAACTATTTAAACTATTTAGTCTTGTTTGGGTAAACGACTTATTTAAGCGCTTGTATTAGAAGAACTTATGCGAAAAATTGTTATGCATCAAATTCCTTTTAAATTAAGTTATTTAGTGTTTGGATACATACTCGAAGAAGCGCTAAGATAGAAGAGTTGGTTTTGATTTAATTTCAAATTATTATGGAGATATAATTGTTTTATAAAATATGAAAACTACTTCTCGTATAAGCTTTCACACAAGGTTTTACAATAAGCTAAAAAAATTGACTGCTCAAAATAAGCTAAAAACAGCTTCTGAGGATTAATAAGTTACTTATTTAAGCGTACTCAAACACAATTTTTTTTTTTTTTTTTACATAAAAGCACTTGTATCAGCAGAAAAGCTTTAATAAATTGTAAACTGTGCTATACAAACGAGGCCTTAAACACAAGCCGTACAACCCCAATATCATTTGGGATATTATTGTTGTAACCTCCGGTATATGATTTATGCAGACAAGTTGCTAACGTAAAATTCTACGTGAAAGGCATTGAGTATTATACTCGATGAAACCCACCGTGAATTTGGGTTTCATTGAATGGAGGACTATATTCTGGCATTGGCATGGCGTAAGCTATATCTTGGCATGGCGTGGAAATTGATCGTGCGTCGTTCTTCAATTTGTGGGTTGGCCCCGTTCCAACCCAGTCCCTAGCCTTTTCAATTTGTGGGTTGTGTGGCCCCCACAACAAAGCAAGGCTACTAGTGTGAGCTAAATGGCTTGGGGCTAGAATGATAGCTCTAATATCTATTAGGATATTTTAACAATATTTTCGGGGTCAGGGTCCCCACAAGATGAGGAGCATGTTTCCCGTCCCCATCCCCAAAGTGGATGTAGGGGGATTTTTTCCCTTGTCCCCGCGGGAAAAAATTCCCCACCAGTGGGGCCCCATTCGGGGTAGTCCCCGCACGAATCCCCACGCATAAATATAAATTTTCATCTCTACATATAGATATGTAGTTTGTAAAAGCTTGAAAGAATATTCTTAAATGGTTTTTTTTTGTTCATCTGACAAAGAAACAAAAATAAACTAGCCTCTCTCAAATAATCATTGTCCCTAAAATTGTCACAGTTAGTCATATTAACATTCTTCAAATGGTATTGTTTGTAATATCAATTTAGTGTCTAAAATTGCCATAGTTAGTCTTATTAATCATTGTCTTTATGTAAAAAATTATTCACTGACTTTGGCAACAATTGGACAAATCTTTTTTCATGTCTGCTTTTGGCCCTTATTGGTTGGAAATATTGAAACTGGTGAATCAGAAAGATTTACACAAAGAGAATGAAAGAGACATCTTATTATGGATTAAGTGTTAATCAATACACTTGAGATGATCTCTTTATATAGGAAGAGATCTCTTTGAAACAGAAAACAGAAAAGAAAGAAAGGAAAGAAAAGAAGAGCTTCTAAACAAGAACTGAAAACTAACTTATAACAAACTAATAAAAGAAGCTTTCTTAACCAACTAACTGATCAACAGAACCAACAGAATTGTGATCAGGTAATACCCCCCCACAAGCTGGACTATGCAAATCAAAGAGGCCAAGCTTGGAAATGAGCAGGTTAAAGGATGGAGCTAACAAAGGTTTGGTCAGCAGATCAGCAAGTTGTGCCGCTGATGGAACCGGCAATAGATGAAGAAGGCCACTGTGGATCCTTTCACGAACAACATGACAATCTATTTCTACATGTTTTGTCCGTTCATGGAATGTCGGATTGTGCGCCAGATAGATTGCGGATTGGTTGTCACAATACACAACAGCGGGTTTGTCAAGAGAAATATGAAGATCCGTGAACAAATAATGAAGCCACTGCAGTTCACAAGTTAGGCTAGCAAGCGCCCGGTATTCTGCCTCAGAGCTTGATCGAGAGACAGTAGATTGCTTTTTGGACTTCCAAGAGATCAAGGAGGAACCAAGAAAAACACAATAGCCCGTGATAGATCTTCTAGTTGATGGACAACTTGCCCAATCGGAGTCAGCAAAACCTGAAACCTTAAGAGAAGAAGATGCAGAAAGAAAAATACCTTTGGCTGGAGAGGTTTTCAGATACCGAAGAACGCGAGTGGCAGCCATATAATGAACCTCCAGAGGCTGAGAAACGAACTGACTTAATTGCTGAACAGCAAAAGCTATATCCGGTCGAGTTGTAGTCAGGTATAATAGTCTGCCTATCAATCTTCGATAGGCCGAAGGATCATGATATGGTGTAGGATCCGAATCATGCAATTTTAAAGAAGAATCATAGGGTGTAGGAGCAGGTTTGGCTGCAAGGTGACCACTGTCTTCAAGCAATTCGAGAGTATATTTCCTTTGGTTAAGGAAGATACCTTTAGGAGATCGTGCAATCTCCAAACCAAGAAAAAAACGGAGAGATCCCAAGTCTTTTATTTTAAAACATTTATCTAAGAAAGACTTAACAATAGAAATTTCGGCATGATCATCACCTGCTAAAACAAGATCATCCACATAGACCAAAATGGCTGTGAACTTACTACCCTTAAGTTTAGTAAACAAAGAATAATCGGCAGATGATTGTTTGTAGCCTAAAGAGAACAAAGCAGAGGATAATTTGGAATACCATTGTCTACTAGCTTGTTTTAGACCATAAAGAGATTTATGTAGTTTACAAACCTTAGTAGAAGTAGTGGTAGTGCCTGAAACCTGAACACCGGGTGGAAGAGTCATGTAAACCTCCTCATTGAGATCACCATGTAAAAAAGCATTATTAACATCAAGTTGGTCAAGAAACCAACCTTTAATGGCTGCCAAAGCAAGAAGAGTCCGGACTGTGGTTAATTTAGCAACGGGAGAGAATGTGTCGAAGTAATCAACACCCTCCAATTGAGTGTAGCCTTTGGCTACCAACCGTGCTTTATGCCGCTCAATAGAGCCATCAGCATGGTGTTTGACTTTGTAAACCCATTTACAGTCAATAGGAACTTTTCCTTTTGGTAAATCAACAATAGTCCAAGTTTTATTTAGAGCAAGAGCAGTTAACTCAGTGTGCATGGCTTGTCTCCAGCAAGCTGATTTACAGGCTTGCTTGTAAGTTTTAGGCTCAGTAGTGGTTTGAACAGCAAGACAGAAATTTTTGTAGGCAGGAGTACAATTGGCATAGGATAAAACCGAAGATAGAGGGTAAAGGGAGTTACCAGAAAAAGAAGCAGGCTGAGAAGATGTGAGCATGCTGCAGTGATAATCTTCAAGATAGGTAGGTCTAGATCTAATTCTTGAAGATTGCCGGATAGGTGCTGGAGCAGGGGTAGGAGAGCCATCCTGAGCAGCAGCAAGAGGTGCAGGGTCAGGTGGTGGAGCAGGAAGAAGGACAGGAGGTGTGACAACATCAACAGAAACTTCAAAGTTGCTCAAGATGACTTGAGGCAAGATGGTGGAGAAGGAAGAAACTGGATTGTTAGTAGAAAAAGGAAAGACAGATTCATAAAAGATAACATTTCTAGAGAGAAAAATGGCATGAGAAGAAACATCATATAGAAGATAGCCTTTAGTGCCATCTTTATAACCAAGAAAAATAGATTTGCGGGCTCTAGGTTGAAATTTAGTTCTGTGATTAGTTAAAGTTGTAGCATAAGCTAAGCAGCCAAAAGCTCTTAGATGTATGTATGTGGGGGGTTTCTGAAATAGCTTAGCATAAGGAGATAAATTTTGCAGTAAAGGGGTAGGTATCCTATTAATAAGATGAACAGCATGTTGAACTGCAAAATGCCAAAAATTAGAAGGTAAGTGTGCTTGAAAAAATAAACCACGAGCAACATTTAAAATGTGTTGATGTTTCCGCTCAACAATACCATTTTGTTGAGGGGATTCAACACAAGAAGTTTGGTGAATGATTCCTTTGGAAAGATAGAAATCAGGCATAAAAAATTCTTGACCATTATCACTTCTCAAGCATTTTAAAGAAATGTGAAACTGTGTTTGTATGAAGGCAGTAAAATTAACAATATGCTGTCGAGCTTCACTCTTAAGTTTCATAAAGATAATCCAAGTGAGACGACTGAAATCATCAATTAAAGTTAAGAAGTATTTATGGCCAGATATGGAAGGGGTGGCATAGGGTCCCCAAATATCTGCATGAAGTAATTCAAAGATACCTTTGGAGGTAGTAGTGCTAGTGGGAAAAGGTAATTTTCGTTGTTTCGCAAAATGACAAACATCACAAGGCAAGGCATTATCTTTAAATGGAATAAAAGGAAATTGTATAGAGATACACCGATGAACAGTATCAGAAAGATGACCTAGTCTAGTGTGCCAAAGTGAAACTGAATCTGTGTTTGAAGTGACAGAAGTACAAGTAGAACTAGGAACAGGTAAACGAACTAGAGAAGGTGCTTCCAGTACAAACAAGCCTCATTTCTATTTAGCTGTACCAATCAGCTTCTGGTTTGAATTCTGCAAAATATGGCAAGAATCAGGCCAGAAGAGAATGTGACAATCAAGAGTGTCTAAGAGTTGGTTGATGGAAATCAAATTAATATTAAAACTAGGAACAAAAAGGACATTATAAAGAATAAGAGACTGAGTAATCTTGACAGTGCCTGCAATGGAGGCACAAGTTTTAAAACCATTAGGGAGAGAAATAGAAATGGGTGCAATATTGTGATAAGTGGTAAAAAATTGAAGAGAAGAGGTGATGTGGTCTGTGGCACCTGAATCCAAGACCCAAATGGAAGAATGCTTACCAATTGTAGGAGGAGAGGTAGTATTGAGAGCAACTTGATTACAAAGAACAGAATTGGCAGAAGCAATGCTCGGAGGATGTTGCTGCTGGAGTAATTGAAGGATGTGTTGATATTGTTCTTGAATGGTGTTAAGAGTAGGGGATGCTGCCGGATCAGAAGAAGAGTCAAGTTCTTGATCATAAGAAGGCACAGGGTCACAATCAGTGTTGGTAGCAAGATTTACTGCCCTGTTGCTCCTAGGCTGAAAACCCGGAGGAAACCCATGTTTGAGAAAGCAAGTATCTATGGTGTGATTAAAACGTTCACAATGAGTGCAATACTTTGTTGATCCTTGCTGCTGGCCACGACCACGGCCAAAAGAACCCCTGCCCCGGCCTCTAGCAGGGAAAGACCCTGTCTTGGAAGGAGCAGCAGAATTGTGTTGCTGAACTTGCAAAGCTAGAGCATTATGCTCAATAGGAGGGTCAATTGGAAGAACAGGTGGTAACTGCCTTTCTTGTTGAATGACTAAAGAAAACGTCTTATGCAAAGAAGGAAGAGGTTCGAGAAGCATAATTTGGGATCGAACATGAGCATACTACTCATTCAATCCCTTCAAAAAACGAAGAACACAATCTTGTTCACGATATTTCTTCAGATCAGAAATAGCACCACAGGTGCAGGGGATAGCACAATTGCAATCCCGAGTGGGTCTGAATTTTTCAATTTCATCCCACATAATTTTTAATTCAGTGAAATAGGAAGAAATATCGAGGCTACCTTGGTGAAAGCGATGCAATTCATCTTGAATATCAGATATTCGAAAAATGTCCCCTTGAGAAAAGCGATTCTCAAGGTCCTTCCAAACAGCAGATGCCCGATCATACCAAAGAATAGATTTAACAATACCAGCTGAAATGGAGTGATGTAACCATGATAAGACCATGTTGTTGCAGCGCAGCCAAGGCCCATGGAGAAGGGATGAAGTTGATGGTGGCGTGAGACTGCCATCAATGAAATGCATTTTGTTTTTGGAGATGAGAGCAACCTTCATGGCTCGTGCCCATGTCTGATAATTCTTGCTATCAAGGAGAGGGGTAACAAGAACCAAAGAAGGATTTTCATTGGGGTGTAAGTAATAAGGATTGGAAGGGTTGGTGGCAAAATCGGAGTAATCAGTGGAAGAAGCCATGAAAAAAATAAGAAGATCACCAGAAAGAGACTAGAGAAGAACTGCTGATACCATATTGAAACTGGTGAATCAGAAAGATTTACACAAAGAGAATGAAAGAGACATCTTATTATGGATTAAGTGTTAATCAATACACTTGAGATGATCTCTTTATAAAGGAAGAGATCTCTTTGAAACAGAAAACAGAAAAGAAAGAAAGGAAAGAAAAGAAGAGCTTCTAAACAAGAACTGAAAACTAACTTATAACAAACTAATAAAAGAAGCTTTCTTAACCAACTAACTGATCAACAGAACCAACAGAATTGTGATCAGGTAATAGGAAATGATGATTTGCAAGAAAAAATGGAGATGAGAGTGGTTAGGTTAAGTTTTGAATAGAGCATGATAATTATGCCGAAGAAATGATCATTTTTTGGGGTTTTGTTAGATGGGTGAAGAAGGTGCTATCAAAACTCATAATATCAACTTATCAATTTCATTTACCTTTTGAGCAAAATATTTAGACTGGGACAAATTTCAAAACATAATTAAGTTGAAGAATGAAAAGACCTACTTTATGACCCAACAATCGTTGGTCGCAATGGAAGTGGACTGTAACCCCAAGGGACCTTTACCTGTAATGTTAGGGGGGTTCGAATCCTCGAGTCATCTCTTTAGGGAAGGCTTTACATAATCACCACTCCCGATCTAAGGTTTAGTCTCACAGCTTGCTTATGAGGATATCCGGTTAGAGACAGAAAAAAGACCTTTTTTATTGTTTTGTATATAAATCAATGTGTTTATTTTAAAAAAGCATATGCATATGTAGTTTGTGAAAGCTTGAAAAAAATTCTTAAATGATTAATTGATATGCATTATTTTTTACACTGTTAATCAATTATAAACTATCACATCAGTAAAAATGTTTGACAGTGTTTGGTTGAAGAGATTGGAGGGGAAGGATTCTTTTTATAAATAGATATGTTGTTTGATAGTGTAGCATGTGATTTTAGTGGTTTTGTATAATTTTTTTAAGGAAATCATGCACAGTTCTTGTTGCTTATATGCATTGGAAAAGGACTAAGATTTTCCTGTAAGAACATTGAAAAAAAGAAAAGGAGTTTGAATATAAAAGGCAAATTGACATTACTAAGCATTGTTTCAAGGAAATGAGTTCTCTTGAAGCAAATCAAAAGTATATATAACAGCTTTGACATATTATGTAAGCTGATGTATTGTATTGGTCTTTTCACTCTTTTGGCATGTTTCTGTAGCAGCTAACGGAGTCAAAGAAACAAATCCAATGGAGGATAATAGTTTTCCACAATCAGGTAGATCAACCAAGGATCCATAACCAAAGATGAAATTCAGTGTTTTCTTCTCCTTCTTCCTTAATTCAATGAAGTTCACATCTTACATGATAAACTCTCTAGTCCTTTTTACTATCTCTTCAACCCTCCTTGTGTTTCAAACTGAAACAGTAACATTCCACTGAAAACTCTAACAAAAGTCATGTGATCGGGTTCACATGCACAGTGGCTGCATCAGCAGGGGAAGGATTGTTGCTTTCCATTACACAGGTTGCATTCCAGAAGGTTCTAAAAAAAGGAAACTTTCAAAGTGCTTATGGATATGATTATATATGGATCCCTTGTAGCTCTACCTGTGTCACTCTTGTTGGACTTTTTGCAGTGGAGAGTGGAATGAATTGCAGAAAGAAATGAACATTGAGATGTGGAATGCATCCCATCTGCTGAATTTGACTTACACAACAATAATTTGGCAGCTCTATTCTATTGGTTTTGTGGGGCTGATTTTTTAGGTGTCTTCCTTCTTTGCTGGTGCTATGAGTGTTCTGGGTAAGCTTATTGTTCCAATTTTGTCAGTGATCTTCTTCTTTCATGACAAAATGCATGGGATAAAGGCCATCTCTAGTGTGCTAGCTGTTTGGGGCTTTATATCATACCTTTATCACCACTACCTGGATGATACCAACATCAATACAGAAAACAGAAACACTTGTCATGTGAATTGAGCAGCAGTCTTGACCAATTATTGAAGCTTTAACCATGTGTCTTGTTCCATAGATAAGGATCATTTGGAAGGTATATGCGTTAGGACAATAAAATGGGTTCCTTCAATATTAAATTGTGAGATCTATTGTATCTCTAGGAGAATTGAGGTAAAGTGTTACTCGGTTATGAAGTCCCACGTTGCTGAGGAAGGAAAACAACTACCCAAGACTTGATTATAAAAGCAGCGTTTCTATCAAATTCCATTCATACCTTTCTCGGCCTTTTGGCTAAGATCAAGTGTAGTATCTGTTCTTATCAGTTTAATATCTGATACGTGGGTCAATGGCCCACATGATATTAAATTAATTTTTATAGGGGGAGGGGCCATCACAGTAGCTTGCTACTGGGCCGCTCAAGCGTCGCCCATGCGTTGCACTATTGCACGGGCCTGGCGCACCCCTCCCATTCAGTTATTAAATCTGATTAATCTCGCTGAAGGCTTTTAGGTTCATTAATTAATGCTTCTGACCTCAGTAAGCTTATGATTGCTATATAACAAATAATTTGGTAAGAAATTTAATAACAATTCCTACCACACCAGCAGCCCCAGCTGATAGCCATAGGTGCCGTGACAAACACTTATCCCAGATGAGCACATGACAGTAATCTTAATAGCTCGAGATATAGAATATGCTGCTGCTAGTTTGACATTGATTCTTTTTAATTAGTATATACATACAAAGTTGAATAAATATACATGTTTCAAATCAACGTTATAAATGATTAAGATGTCTCTTGACTATAATAATTTTTCTACATGCTAAAGCAACATCCAAATACCCTCTGCCCTACTCCACGAACCATATAATGAGAATGATGAAGACATGCATCCGGTAGAAAAGTATGAATATACCATTAATACTTTAGTTTGCAATGTGCAAGACTAACCAAGAAATGATAAGAAAATATAATTTAGAATTTGGTTGAAGATTATTTGAGTTTCATGCAGATGCAAGAGGAGTTCCAACTCCAAACACTATCATTCTAAATGTCAATAGTATAATTCATATGCACAGTTGTTGGTTCATCTATCAGCTAGCAGATGCAAAACCAAAGTATGGATTGCAGATCTTATTTTTCTGTGAACGAATACTACATAACCTACAGAGCTGAATAAACAGAGAAAATGTAAAAAGAGAGAAGAAAATAACCTTATCTGCAGCAGTTACAACTGAGGCAACATTGTCTTTGTTAAAATTCTGCAACCCTGAGATAATCTTCAAAAGAAGCGAAAGGTTTGTTAACATAGAATTAGTATACTAAAATGTCAGACACACAATTATATTTTAATGAAAGAATTCAACTCAAGAAGTAAAGAAAAAACAAAAACAAGAAGCAATATTGGCTGAAGACAACAGAAGTATTATGAGGTTGGATCCCAAATTTGGCCAAAACTCGACTTCTAGAACATGAAATTCTTGTGTGTAACAATTTTGGAAAAACTAAAATTGTATAGTTCGTTGCAACTTGTTTATTACTAAATTAACCTCTCAGATTTGGTTCAAAATTCTAAACTTTCAGCGGAGTCCATAACAATTTAGTATTATTGTATAGGCAAGCTAAGTGGTTCCTTCTAGTGTCTCTGTCCTCAACAGAATTACCCTTAAGGAACATTAATAAACAAGCCAAATACACTATATATTATGGTAAAAGCACTCCCCCCTCCTTTAACAGTGAATGACAATTAAATTAAATTACAATTCCTTACTCCAATGTTTTGCTTAGCAAAATCATCTTGTCAAGTAATACTAGTTTATAGTTGCATAATTGACCATGCCAGATATATTATTAGTGATCAAATGTTGGTCTTTCAGCATTTACGAATATTAATTTTATTTGATTGAAGGACATCAAATTCATAAAGAATGAACATTGAGGCATTCTTTTTTCAGTTTATTTATAATTATGAATATCTTAAACATGGTCCCAAAACATGATACCATTCGTGTGTGAACTCTTTTAAAGGGATTTTGATCCTCTCATTTTCTTTGGGAACAAGAGTATCATTTTGAGAATGAAAAACAGCTCCTGGGCAGAACATGATGGAGTTTGTGATGTGTCCTTTTTTCCAAACATGACATTGTCATATTCTGGTTATGCTGCACCTTCCTAAATGACACATTAGCAATTATATAAATCTTGCTACTTCCTTCGTTATTTTGCAGAAGTACCACTTGAATAATCACTATCTGATCCAGAACTATGGCTTTGGGATTTGGTTTTTGGAACGGTTCCTCCTCCATCAAAGAAGGATGCTCAAGGGTTGCATTTTGTCATTGGTTATTATTATAGCAAATTCAGGAGTTGAGACAAAATAAGTAAAGAATTCATACTCTTTGATGTTGTCTAATTTGTTTTGCTCCTCAATTGATGTTTCTGAGGTTAACGCGCCATCTTGTGTCAAACATCCAATAAAAATTTGACAATATTTATCTAATTTATGGCAGAAAACTGTTTATATAACAATAAGGCACAGGAACTGTTTCCTCCATTTTAGCAAGGTAGAGTGTTCTTGTAAAGACTGCTGGCAACTTCTAGCAAAATCAGTGGAGTGGACAGATTTTTTTTTTTTTTTTTTTTTTTTTTTTTTTTTTTTTTTTTGTATTCATAATTTATGCTTCATATCTCACCAGAGCCAAAAGTAGCAAGCTTAACATATGTCTATTATCTAATCATCAGTGTTCATATCTTACCTGAGCCAAAAGCAACAAGATGCTACTGTTGAAGATTATGTAAGATTAAACTAAAGGTACTTCTTTTTTTGGTTACAAAAATGTATGTACTTATTCAGATAACATTGTCATGCTCCATCATATATATGCTCCATAATGCGGTTAATTTGTGAGAAATATTTTTCTTATTTGAAGACTCTGGAGCAAGGTTGTTGACTGCAACCAGGTTGCTTGGCTGGATCTTATATCCTGCTAGTTGCCCAAGGAGACTAAGTGAGCTACACTCTCTGGAAAATTTGAAGATTCAAAGCACTAAACCTATCAACAACGTTTCTGGTCTTTGAAGAAGTAAAATTGTTGTTTCCCTTTTCCATACAGAGCAAGAACATTCAAGTCTCAATGACTCAATATATGTTGTTCTTTTCATTCACTCGTCACAAGTACTAGTTTTATGCAGCAACAAGCTTGACCAAGCAGCTATGGTGGCTTTATTAATTATGTTTCAACTGGGTGAAGCATCCATGGTCCAATGTTTGAAAAAGATTTGTTAGAATTTGAGCTGCTGGTCGAATCATTAAGATAATAATACTGCATTTTGAGCTGAGAATAGATAAATGGCCATTCAACTGCGGATGATTAAGTCCCACATTGCTTGAGTGGATAGAAACGGCACCTAAGACTTCAGTATAAAACATGCACTCCAACACATTACAACTCATACCTTTCTCGGCCTTTTGGCTAAGATCAAGTGTAGTATCTGTTCTTATCAGTTTAATATCTGATACGTGGGTCAATGACTCACACGATATTAAATTAATTTTTATAGGGGGAAGGGTCACCACAGTAGCTTGCTACTGGGCCTTTCAAGCGTCGCCCATGCGTTGCACTACTGCACGGGCCTGGCGCACCCCTCCTATTCAGTTTTGCAATATTTTAATGTTCCTGACGCGTTTTGGGCCTTCAAAGAAAATTTGTGGCTTTCCTTACTGTTAATCTGTTTACAAGATTTGAAATGCTGGTTTGGTATCGAAGTTATTGATTTATAAATCATTTGGTATGTGGGATCATATCCACACAGGACACAACTTGAATCAAAACGGGTCTGGAATATAAAGGAAGAAGAAAGATGGATCCTAGCAGTTCTTATTCTTAAGGATCCAACTTGTCTTTACATGTTTTATTCACTACCTTGTCACATCTATGCAACATTATCACATTTATGGAAGGATCTAGCACTGCTACCTTATCATATGTTTTCTTGCAACATTATCACATGTGTGGAACTACTGTCTGAGTTTCCGCTTCATGTGTAGGGTATATCTGAAATGGTGTCTGTAACGAACTAGCAATGCTTGTGACCTCAGCAATCATGGCAACCACATCATTGAGCCTATTAACTGCAGACCCCACACCCTGTGATCAGGAAATACACCAATCAATAACTTACCACTGAGAAAGGTAGAATACTATGTAAGTATATGATTGCTATAACAATTAATTTGGGAAAAATTTAATAACAAATCATACCACACCAGAAGCCCCAGCTGTAATAGCCATAGGTGCTGTGACAGCACTTATCCCAGATGAGCACATGACAGGGATCTTAACAGCACGTGATATAGAATATGCTGCTGCTAAAGTTGGTGTTGCCTAAAAATGGCAAATGATGAGAACTTTGTTAATTTAAACAAGGGTTTGTCACAATTTTCATTTGGAAATGAGGATTCATCTTTAATTGTTTTTTGAGAGATGAAGATATAGCTCCTGGACAATTTTCATTTGGCTGTTTAAAGCCATTTTTATTGCCGCTGAGGCGGTAACATTCTTGAGCTTTACATTCTCCAATCTCCAATAATGAAGATGTAGGCAATAAGGAAAAGATACGAAAAAAGCAAACATATTTTTCTAGTTACCTTCTCAATCAAACCAAGAACCCCAGACTGTGTAGGATTGGAACTTTTTCCTCCTTCAGTTTGAATAATATCTACACCTTCTTGTTCCAGTGACTCAGCAAGCTTGACCTGTTAAGGCCTTAGATTGTCATTTATTTGTAAACACAGGTAAATATTGATAGCATCGACATAATTGTTCACTCTGAAAGTCAAAATACTGCTTGGAACCTGATCAGGAAGGCTTAGTGTGTGAGGAACTGTGACAGACAAGACTACAAATGGAAGTATACTCCTTGTCTCCTTTGTTAGACCTAGAATCTGCCAGAAGGATAGAGCATGAAAAAATCAAGTACAAGCTTCTATTTGTGTCTGACATTAAAATTGGTAACGAAGTACTAACTAGCACTACTTAGAGTTAGTTAGAGAAATTTAGAAGGAACTACTTCATTGAGAGATAACGACATTTTATAAATTCCCTTGTTCTACACTCATACAGTTGTTTTCTGATTACCCTTGTACACTATATCTCTATTCAGTACTGATCAAGTAATCCAAAATAAAATATTAAATATATTTTTTTGGCTATAATATTTTAGAACATATTTTAGAATATAAGTTGCTATTTTAATATTGCTACCAGCATCTGATCCCTATAACCCCTTTACTTCTTCCAGAATCCACTCATACACTAGCATGCACATATTAAATAAGTTATATTCATTTTGTTCCTTAAGTTTTAGCGCCTATCATAGTCATCTTGTTTATCATAAGTGGGTAAAAAGTTTCTTGTATAATTAAAGTCCAAACCCATTTTCTTCAGGTGTAATAGGTGGGGTTAACAAGCATAAAAAATTCAAGCTTTAATGATGAAAACAACTCTTACCTGTTGTGGAGTAAAAACAATTCCCTTCTCATAGAATGAATCATAGTTTCCAATCTCAACCTGTCAATGTTATTAATCATATCAAGTAAAAATCTAACAAGGTCCATGTTAATATCGTTATGGCTATGTTAATTTTCATGTTGTATGGGATGACTACAGTAATAACATGGAACTCATATTGGAAATGGAACTAGACAAGAAGATCAAACCATCAGTGCTCCTGCTTCAACTGCAGCTGGAAATGTTGCTGGATCTACAGAGGAAACACAAACCTGCAAGAAGGATGAATTGTAAATTGTTGAAGGAAGAAAAGGATCAAAACATCAAATTAATCTCCTGATTACACTTGCATCTGCCAAAAAGAAAAGTTAAGAATGCTTTGTTCCATAAGCCAATAGTTCTTCAACTCTCCCTCTTTGATATATCCCACGTTTGGGCTAAAATGCTAACATACATGTATAAATACTCAGCAATGCTTTGGAAAACATTTTAATCTCTTCTGCTAGAAGAATGAGGAGTAGATATCAAATTTAATGTATAAATTGCTCATTTAATGAAATGACAAGTTTGAACAAACAGGTTGTTTATGGCAAGACAAAATGCCTTACAAGTTCAGACAATCTAAGGACTCGAATTACATTTTAACATAAAAAATGCAGAAAAAGCTTTGAAAAGAAAACAAAATTGTTGCTCAATTTTCCTTTCTTCAAGAACAGTTCTAAAACCCTTTGGCTTTGGTTGGAGGAGCAGACAAGATGGGGAAACATATAGTTAAACAAGCAATGCAGATGCGCTGAGAAGATATGTTCTTGTTGCCAAAGTCACTAGTAGTTTAGAGCTTCCTCTTCAATTAATACCGTTGTATAGCATATCCAAAAGATCATATGTATAATTGTGGAGATCTTACCTGGTTTCCTTTTGGCAATTATATACATAGAATTGACCAACCATAGAGACATGCATATTGAACAAGATGATTGGCAGAATAGGGATAGTGTTCACTTTGGATTTTGTTTTTTATGAAGAGTTATTGTAGATAAGTCTCCCACAAATGAAAATTCGCCTTTTGGGTCTTAGTCACTTGCTGCAATCGCTTTGATGCTTGTGAGAGATTAGAAGTTAGAGACCCAAAATTTAGGGGATTGTGTTGGCTTTACCCAAAAATATTATGATCATAAATGTCTAGCTAGTTTGACATTGATATTTTTTTAATTAAATGTACATACAAAGTAGAATAAGTATACATGTTCAAATCAGCGTTGTAAATGATTAAGATATCCCATGACTCTAATAATTTTTCTAGATGCTAAAGCAACATCCAAATATCCTCTGCCCTACTCCACAAACCATATAATGAGAATGATCAAGGCATCCTGTAGAAAAGTATGGATATACCGGACAAGAAGTTAAGCTGAGAGCTAGCTTCACCAACTCTGGGTCACATGCTATATCCACGTGAGTTGCTCCCCCCTGTAAGCACATGGCATTAATTAAGTACATATTCATTGACATAAATATGTTAGTTTGTAATGTGCAAGACTAACCAAGAAAGGATAAGAAAATATAATTTGGAATTTGGTTGAAGATTATTAGGGATCGAGTTTGGTGCAGATGTAGGAGGAGTTCCAACTCCAAACACAAGATCATTCTAAATGCCAATAGTATAATTCATATGCACAGTTGTTGGCTCATCTATCAGCTAGCAGATGCAAAACCATAGTATGGATATCCAGGTCTTATTTTTCTGTGGATGAATACTACATAACCTACAGAGCTGAAGAAATAGAGAAAATGTAAAAAGAGAGAAGTAAATAACCTTATCCGAAGCAGTTACAACTGAGGCAACATTGTCTTTGTTAAAATTCTGCAACCCTGAGATAATCTTCAAAAGAAGCCAAGGGTTTGTTAACATAGAATTATTATACTAAAAAGTCAGACACAATTATATTTTAATAAAGAAGCAATATAGGCTGAAGACAACAGAAGTATTATGAGATTGCATCACAAATTTGGTCAAACTCCTTTGACTTCTAGAACATGAAATTGTTGTGTAACAATTGTGGAAAAACTAAAATTGTATACTTCGTTGCAACTTGTTGATAACTATTAATTAACCTCTCAGATTTGGTTCAAAATTCTAAACTTTCAGCGGAGTCCTTAACAATTTAGTATTATTGTATAGGCAAGCTAAGTGGTTCCTTCTAGTGTCTTTGTCCTCAACAGGATTACCCTTAAATAAACAAGTCAAAGACAGAATAAATACTCTAGAAAAATTACATTTCTGTGAAGAAAATCAACAAAATACGAACACATAACAGCAAATAGGTTTTTCTTTACCTTAAGAGCTTTCCGTTCCTTGAAATCCTTCAAGACAGATTCTTTTGTTGATGACAATAGAGCTGTGGTAGTAAAGCAGGCTCTTCTTTTCAAAGGTAGAAATGGCCTAGAAGTAGTAGCACCTTGTAGAGGGTTGTGGTTTGGCTTTAGAAAGGTGTAAGAAGAAGAGGAAAGTGGCATGCATGTTAAGGAATGCATGTGTAATGTTGTTATCAGTAGCAAGCAAGCACAGTTGCAGTGAGAAATATTCAAAGGGGGAGAAAAGAACAGATAAGATGGTGGTAGCTTTAAACTGTCATGTTCATGAGATATTTTCTCTTTTAAGGGTCACTGCTGAGGTAATTATGTGGGTGTGGTGTGGACAAAAATGACCAGTGTAGTTGGCACTAAAAGAGGTAATTTGCCTCAGTGGGAGACAGGTTTGATGAGCTACTACAGTGAATTATGGATAATGTTGCACCCATACAAGTGGTACTTTATATTTTGAGTAATCTCAACTCTTTGTTGGATACACTTTTTATTATTAGTTGTATTTCATTTAAAATATATATAGCATGTTTGGGAACATCTTTCAAACTCTTGATTCACATTTTGAATGGCTCATCCGTAAATTTTTTTATATGTAACGTAGCTTTCACGTCCCTGTCAAAGTAGACGCACAAACAAACATATACTTCATCCAATACTCTATTGAAAAAAATAGGTATAACTACACTTTTCATCACTTAATTATTTTAAATATGTAATTTTGATCCCGTAAAAAATTTAATTATACATTTGATCTTCTAATTTATTAATTTATGCAAAATCAGCCTTTTTTAGGCTGTTTAGTCTCAGTCTTTTTAGGTTGTTTAGACTGATTTTAAATAATTTAACAAATTAGAAGAATAAATGTGTAATTAAGCAAACAAAAAATATATTACTAACATTGTTCCTTTTACAAATTTTATTATTAATAATTATTATTAGTCCTATTTTAGTTTTAATTTTAATTATGTAATGAATCTGTATAATATATTATGTGCAACTTTATTCATAAAATACATGAATCTATTAATGACAATTACTAAAATGGTGTAATGTCTACATTTATGCACAATAATTTATGTAAACTCATCACAATATTTATGGACAGAAATATTACATTAACATTTTTATAAATTCATGCAGCTTTTAATAGAAAGAAATTGAATCCTTGATTAATCACTAACAAGGGAATTACTTGAAATTACAGTAAGCAACTTTACTAGTCAAATTAATTAATTGTTTTATTTGTTGATTCGATACTTTTTTTTAATTATCTTTCTCAATATATAGTGAAAAATAATTTAATGTTGCTAAAAAATAAAGGAACAAAGTAATATTGTGTATATCAATGTATTAGTTCAAGTAAAAGAGATTTCATCCTTAAACATGTGTTCCGGATAAAAAAATATGTAGTATTGTGTATAACTTTGAACAATTAAAATAGGTAAAATAAATATTTTAATTAGTCTTTCATCTTAATTTTTTTTTTTTTTAAGTTTTGTTTGTGTTGATTTCATTTTGAATTTAATTTATATACACTGCCAACGAATTAGAAACTGCCACATAAGTAAAAATCTTTGACTTTTACCCTGGCCATCTTAAAAATCATTCATATTATGATTTCTGATCGGTTAACAGTATAAAAAATATTACATTGTCAGTGCATAAGAATTAAATTTTTTGATTTTTTTATATTTCAAACCATTAATTAGTATTGTCCTATGTCACATTTGCAATTTTCCCACTAAAAGAAACAATAGCATGCCATTAAATAGTGATATTATCTCATTATCATGGTATAACGGGCAATTCTTCACTCCTCCTATCTTTAGGAGGAGGATCGATCCTTCCTTTATTTGGATCATAGATTTAATATTAAAAAAAATGTAATCACTAAGATGAATCATGGAAAATCGAAACAACAAGTTGACCATTGATTTCTCTCTCTCTGCGTTTTAATATTTCTTTATCATCTCTTCCCCTGCCTCCTCGAGATCCTAATTGGTCCATAGCCTTTGCTAATGCGATTTCACGTCTCCATGCTCTTTGATAATGGTCCAACCGATTTTGGTCCTTCACCTCCAAAACACGATGGTACCCGAAAGATTGAAAAGTTTGAACTTTCTGGTAGATTTCTCAAGCCTCAACATTCTTGTACCGGAACCAACTCTGTCATGCGTTGTTTTCCACCGTTCTGCAAGTCCATGCATGAGTTCAAGATACAGGTTTTCTCTTTTAAAACATTGTTTATTTATTTTATTTTACTTATTATTTATTTATGTTATTTTATAAAACTGATTTTGTAATTTTTTTGGGCGGTGTATGCATTTGACTTGGAAGTGTGAATGGAGTTTCTGGTATTTTGGTTTAGGGTTTAGGAGCAAATCCGTGAAGCTTATTTGCATTCTAGAGAGAGAATAAAAAGTGGGTTTCAATTTTAAGAGAGAGAGAGAGGGAGGCTTTGGTTTTATATGAAGGTGAATGGTTGTGGAGAGTAAAACAAGTGGTTGGAGTTGTTGTTGATGATGATCGGAGCTCCGGCCAGCGGTCGGAGAGGGTGGTGGCGTTTCACATGGAATGAAGATCTTTCACCGCCGCCGCCAAGTTGTTTGTCACTTCTACTCGAAGCTTATCGATTTCGTTTCAAGGGGGCCTTATTGCTTTTGATTAGCAAGGTGGAGACACTGATTTCCAACAATGCCAAGAAGGCAGTTGTAAAGTCCCAACTGCTTTTCGAATTGATGATTATCCTCACAAATCAACACGAGTTTCTTCAGCGTATTTTGTCCTCACTCACACGCTTCCTAAAAAAACATCCCAGGAGGTCACCAATCCCAGGATTGCTCAAAGTCAAGCACACTTAACTTTGGAGTTCTTAAGTGATGGACTCCCGAAAAAAAGATGCATCTTGTTGGTATATTAGTACCATCAATTCCTTTAAGCATTTCTCAAATGTACAGTCTCACACCTACACAGGCTCGGAATCTCTCTCGTTCTAGTGTGAAATCCGTTCGTTCATGTGTCTCTCCGCCTAGAGCAACATAAAAAAGCGAGAGTACAAAGCCAACCAAAAATCAAGAGAGTTGCACCTTAAATAACCCTTTATCCACAAATTCACTAAAACAAAATCTTGAAACCAAAAGCATTGCGCCTTTCCTCTCCCTTTACCACACCCTATCAGCATCAAGACTCATTAAACTGCCTGGTCACAATTAGTTTCCCCACATATACCCCCTCTTATAGAAATTGATAAGAAAAAGACATAGCAACAGGGGAGAGAGGAGAAAAACCAATCTGACAACACTAACTGAAGCACTCCTAAATCCCAGCTTCTAAAGATTCACAAATGCTGCAACACTACCAACTTGTGTAGGCAGCCTTGTAACTTGAAAATTGCAGCATCTCACACCACCATAAAAAGTAAATCAATAAAAACTTTGTGGAGATTGGAAGCCGAATTGTAGTAGCATAAATCAGTGTTGCAATTGCACCTGTACATCTTCGACAATCATTTATAATATTCTTAACCTTGACCCTCAAATCTTGAGAAGTTTCTAATGAAGCTGTTTGCGTCCAATCGTTTGATGAGAAAGCACTGATATCAGCAAAAAAGCTTCTAATCATCCTTCTTGCCAGTTTTAAAAACCCAGCTCGTCCCGTTTGAGGTATCAAATTAAATGGGGTTCAATATCCATATATAGCAATGCAAAAACAATGATGCCTTAACATCTGGTTCACATAAGATAAAAAAGATTCCTGTCAATTAATCCCCTTAATTTGCCCCCACTTTGCATAAAAACTCCTAAGCAAATTCTCCTTTGCCTCTGTAGCTAATGTAAGCCTGAAATATGACAGCAGATGCAACCTACCAATTAATCTCCTTTCCCTCAACTTTGCATCATTAATGTGGTGGCAAAGTGGTGTCAAAGGAGAATTTTCTTAGGAGTTTTTATGCTAAGTGGTGGCGAAGAGGATTTATTGACAAGAATCTTTTTTATCTTATGTGAACCAGATGCCAAGGCATCATTCTTTTTTTGCATTGTTATACATTTAATTTGATACCTCAAGAGGGACGAGTTGGGCTCTGAAATCTAGCAGAAAGGATGATTAGAAGCTTTTTTGGCTGATATTGTGCTTTCTCATCAAACGGTTAGACACAAACAACTTCATTAGAAACTTCTCGAGATTTGAGGGTCAGGGTTAAGAATATTATAAATGATTTTCAGAGATGTCAAGATGCAATTGCTACACTGATTTTTGTTACTACAATTCGGCTTCCAATCTCTCCACAGAGTTTTTATTGATTTACTTTTTATGATGGTGTGAGATGCTCCAATTTTCAAGTTACAAGGCTGCCTACACAAGTTGTTAGTGCTGCAACATCTATGAATCTTTTGAAGCTGGGATTTTGGAGTGCCTTAGCTACTGCTATGTTAGATTGGTTTTTCTCCTCTACCCCCTATTGCTATGTCTTTTTCTTATCAATTTCTGTAAGAGGAGGGGGTGTATGTGGGGAAACTGATTGTGAATAGACAGTTTAATTAGTCTTGCTGATGATAGGGTTGTGGTAAAAGGACAGGAAAGGCGCAATGCTTTTGGTTTCAGGATTTTGTTTTGGTGAATTTGTGGGCGTGGCCAAGGGTACAAGGTGTAGCTCTTTTGGTTTTTGGTTTGCTCTGTGCTCTCGCTTTTTTATGTTGCTAATGTGCCTTTTGAGGGCTGTTTTGGTGATGGCCAAAGCTCTATGATTTTGTTTGGGTAATGTCAAACCAATAGGTCTTCAATATAAAAGGGGCTAGCTATGGTTCTTGGTAAATATGTACAAGGTTCAGTTAGGCTGTTTCTATTTTCTCTTTGGTAGCATTGGGGTTAGACTTATATAACATTTTATACTGGTCTTTGATAGCTGTAGTATGGTTTTTTATAGAGCCTTTTCTTTTTGTCACTCTTTTTGTATATGGATTAGAGTATCCCTTGTACTCATCAATCTTCGTCAATATACTTTTGCTTATAAAAAAAATGTTATCAATAAATTTATTTTATGAAATACCCTTTATCAATGACACTATACATTAAATATATTATTATTTGTATTATTATTACATTTTAACTATTAATACTTTTTATGAGAATGACCCTATTTTATTAAATATATTAAATCTCCTTTCAAATAAACTCAATATTTTATTAAATAATAAATATAAAATATCTACATCTTTATATTTTCTAAATATTATATAATCAATACACATAAGCATTAAGTTATAGTTATTATCAGATTTAAAAAAAATTTATAAGTAATTAATGATACTATATATTATAATTAAAACATTAGCTATATATTAAATTTAAAAACACAAAGTTTTTAGGCTAAATATCATTTTTGGTCCCTTATTTTTAATTTATTTTTCGTTTTGGTTCCTTATTTATTATTTTTTTTCGATTTGGTCCCTTATTTTGCAAAGTCATATCAATATGATCAATCTTTTATTTTTTGTTTCAAAATGGTTCTCTATTTTACAAAAATTAAACCTATATGGTCCCTTTTTTACATTTTTTGTTTCGAATTGGTCCTTTAATTATTTTACAAAAGTTATATTAATGTGGTCCTCTCCATATCATAATTTAAATAGAAAAAATCATATTAAAATCAAAAATAAAGATAAGAGATCAAATAAAAAAAAACAATAAAAAATAATAAAAAAAAGATCAAGATGAAAATTAAAAAAAATAAGGGACCAAAAAAGTGATATTTAGCCAAGTTTTTATTAACTTACATGTGCAGGTACATCATATAGTCAACAACCACTCTGATTAAGTCAGGTACATCATCCTTGAAATCATGCTTGAAATCCACTCAGAACAATTAATTATTTTAGTTGTTAAAATAGTCTCATACTCTCATTCAATTTATTTAAAAATAATTCTAGATGCACTGTTTTGAAAGTCCATGACGATATTAGAATATATAGCTCAAGTTTCAATCCTTTTGATTAACTCGTTTCTCACGATTATTAACATGTGATTGGTTCGAATGGTAATGAATTGAGTTTCTTAAATAAATGTTTAGTAATTCGATTTCTGATTCTTGCATATAAAAAAAACTCGATTGTGAGGGGATAACCCTTAAATGTTATTCAAATCTCCCAACGAAAATTAGTCATTATTTATGACGATAAATATTTTATATCAATAACATGTTTAACCAAAAAAACTCCTTTCTCTGGCCATATTCTTAATTAAGGATAATTGTTTTAAGCATTAAGAATGTACGTTTTCTAATCGAGTTATGCTATTTAATGAGCTTGCAAGATTGCTGTACTAAAAGTGGGGAAGTTTTTTTTTTTTTTTTTGACTAAAAGTGGGGAATGTTGTAATTAACTACCAATTGGGTAATGGTTTACAATTTATGGACGGTTAAAAAATAAAAGGCTTAATTCAATTTTGGGTTCCTCACGTATTACGATTATGTAATTTTAGTCATTCAGATTCTAATTGTGTCAATTGGGTACCCCAAGTATCACGATTGTGCAATTTTGATAACCTAGATTTCAATTGCACAAATTAGCCCCTTAGGTATCACGATTGTACAATTTTGATCCCCCAAGTATCATGACAGCACAATTTTTAATGACATTAGCCTACATGGCCTACGTGAGACTCATTTGACACTCAGTGAGGTCAACTTGATAGCTTACGTGTCATTCTATTGTGGCACTTAGTGATGTACATTTGACCGTTAAAGTATGTGAGATGTCAATGAAGTCACATAAGAATGCTCTGTAAGCTGCCAAGTTGACCTCGGTAAGTGCCAAATCAGTCTCACGTGGGCCATATAGGCTACTGTTGTTAAAAATTACAACGTGGGCCATATAGGCTACTGTTGTTAAAAATTACATCGTCCTGATATTTGGGGATCAAAGTTTCACAATGGTGATATCTGGAGGACCCGATTGACGCAATTGAAACCTCGTGAACCAAAATTGCACAATAATGATACTTAAGGAATCCAATTGACATAATTAAAACCTAAAAGACTAAAATTATACAATCGTAATACGCGAGAAAACCAAAAGTACAGTTACGCCTCAAATAAAAAGAAGACACACATTGCAGTGTAGCTTTCATTCATAAGTATTGAGACAAAATCAGTTTCCTCCTAGCAATTATTTTCTTTTCTAATATGATTGTCAAAAACAAACAAAAAAATGGTTTTCGATTTTTTCGATTATCATTTTTTCTATTCGATTTGAGTGGTTTGGAATAAATTAAATTATATTTAAACACCTTTATCTCTCAAACGGGATCTCCTTTATCTATATTATTATTACCCCTTTTACATCATGACACTATTAATTAAACTAGATCGAGTGATCAGTAAAAAAACCTATATTGAGAGAGATAATATTATATTCACAAAGTGAATTATTATGAACTGATCAACTTTCAAAGACATGAGAAATATTTTTCATAATTTTCATCACTCTCCATCAAGTTTAATTAATTCCATTATTTAAATAGAAAAAATATAAAGACAAAAATATTCGGTTACATAATAAATTAGAACCATACACAAACTAATTAAACACAGAGGGTCTTATTATTTATTCCATGGATGGCAAATGCTATACAGCCTGTACTATATATATACCTTCACTAATTTTCTTCACTCTCCGTCACTAGAAATAAAACAACAATATGGAGATATCGATTGATCACACTTTGTCGTACTATTATTCCATGCATGGATAACAAATGTCATATGGGTTATCATTTTCGTCAAAACATGCATGGGTTCGTTTGCATCGTTTGCGTTGTACTCCAAACGCAATCTTTGACTAGGTCATCCCTATGTCCTATGTATATATCAAACCATTTAAAGGCACCTCGCCATTGAAAGGAACAATAGTAAGGTGTTGTATGAATAACGTTAACTTTAAAGTTCCATTTATAGGATTCACCTGGATAGAGAAGATGCACTCCAAGATCATCGTCTGCAGATTTGTAATGAACGGTTTCGAGATTAATTCTCTTTCACGAGCATGTTTGGGAAAGATTGATTTTTCTTATTTCAGTTATTTTTTGGCTAAAAAACTATTTCATACATAATATATCATGTTTGGCAATTAGCTTAAATTTATAAAACAAAAAGGTTATTTTTATGTCATATAATTTGTTTTAGCTTAAGATTATTGGGGTTTGATAATTTTTAATTCTTAAAACTTTCTTCCCTATTTACACCTAAAAAACTAACTTACAAACAAATATTATTAAATTATACAAATAACTTCATACCATTTTTAGTAAATTACTATGTAAAACTGATTTTTTTACACTACCCAAACGAAATAGATTATCTAATATGCTCAAACAAAAACAGATTTTGATTATAATCAATTATCACAATCTATTTTTTTCAATTTTTCCAATCACACTCATAGTAGGAGAAGAGTCTTGGCAAACAAAGACATTGTGATGGTATTTTTTTTTGCATGTTTGAAATTATGTGAGGATTGATTTGTTTTATAGATAAAAAATCTTGTTTGAAAAATTATAAAATAGAAACTGATTTAATTCTAAAATTAGAATATTTTATTTTGAAAGTTGTAAAATGAATAAAAAAATTAAAATGATGTATTTTTTAGATAAATTTATATGGTAACTTTATAATATATATATATATATATATATATATATATATATATTATATTTATTTAAATAATACTTGAATGAATAAAAATCAGGTTATGTCGTCATTCTTTTTATTACCAATTATATGCGTTTTTTTTTTTTTAGTTTTTTAACGCCTATGGTTTCATTCTTTATAACAATTCATTCTTTTTTTTATTCTTTTAATTACCTTATATACGTTGTGGTGAGGCCTTTTTAAAAGAATAAAAAAAGAATGCTCGTCTTTTGAGAGATCTAAAACAAGGATCTCACTTGCTTTGATCTTGGACCGGACCGGCTTGGAGCAATTGCAATGTGAGCAAAAGGTAATTTTGTTTTAAATATCTTAGTTTAGTTAATATAGCCTTAAAAAGTTGCTTGTTCAATGTCCAGCTAGTTGAAGGACCTACCAATGTGATATATGTGGTGTAACTGTAAATGTTGCTTGTGTAGGCTCAAGCTGCAGGCCGTGGAGCTGCACCTGGAAGGGGTGTACCACCTGTGCAGAAGTGACCATCACCATTCATATGTTCGTGAGAGAAAGAAATTCGAATAGAAAATGCTTATTAATTAAGTTGGGAACCTTGAATCTAAATTGTCTAGACCTTTTGGACAACAAAGTAACTCTCAAACTTATTATACAAATCATCAACTCCCTCAATTGGTATTTGCAGTTTGGTTTAAATCGGTTTTAAGGTAAAAAAATCATTAACGACAATAGGTAACAATAGTCACATTCCTCACTATATATATAAATCACAAGTAAAAATTAAAAACTCAATAAAAAGATAAGCGTTTATGAGTTCCATTAATTTTGGGTTAAAAGGGTTGGGGTAAAATAAGAAACTAAAAAAATATATATGACTGTTATTGGAATTTCAAAATAAAAATGTATCATATCAGAATGTGCGATCCAATAAGTCAGTTGCTGTCCTGTTGGTTAACTCTCACCCTTTCAGCAATAGGGTATGGAATTTGAATCCCACTGAGACACAACGTTTCATTTTGGGGTTTTGTTCTACCTTTGTACGGGAAAAAAGAGGGTGCAATTAAGTTTGGATTAGATTGGTTGCAGAAGACAATAATATTGAGTTCCATTACAAATTAGAATTATACACCTACTAAACACAGAATGTCTTATTATTTTATTCCATGGATAGCAAATGCTATACTACATACTTTCACTAATTTTTCTTTACTCTCCTTAACTAGAAATAAACCAACAATATGGAGATATGGATGGTTGTTGAGGCACTTTTACACACTCACACTCTTTGTTCTTGGAAGAGTAAAGAGAATATAGAATCTTTTGTAGGAATTGAATAATACTTTCACACTTACTTTTATTGAATGATAAACTGCTATATATATAGCAGTATACAACACTAACAAACTAATAAATTGCATAACTGATTTAACTAATCACTAACAGTTATTACTCAACTAACAAACTAACAGAATTACATTCACAATACACCCCCTAATTCAGTTTGTCTAGAGAAAGCATGCCTAGCTTGTCTCTAAGTTCTTCAAATTTACTGCACTTCAATGACTTGGTGAGTATATCTGCAACTTGTTCTTCAGATTTGCAGTATACTAACTCAAGTTTTCCTCTATTAACTTGATCCCTAAGGAAGTGGAACCTTGTTTCAATATGCTTACTTCTCCCATGAGCAATAGGGTGCTTTGCTAGGTCAATGGCCGATTTGTTGTCTACAAACAGCTTCATAGGACTAGCTTCTTCCAGATTCAGTTCCTTGAGTAATGCCTTCATCCACATAGCCTGACAAGCACTCATTGATGCTGCTATGTATTCTGCCTCGCATGAAGATAAGGCAACAACACTTTGCTTCTTTGAGCACCAAGAGATTGGTGCTTTTCCCATCATAAACACATATCCAGCAGTACTCTTTCGATCACTCTTGTCACCACACTAATCCGAGTCAGAATATCCCACTATCTCTGCCTCTGCATCTTGTAGACTATTAGGAAAAAATATGCCAAGATTCATTGTTCCTTTGACATACCTCATGATCCTTTTGGCGGCCATAAGATGAGAAGTCCTTGGTTTCTCCATAAATCTACTAATTAAGCCAACATTATAAGCCAAGTCAGGCCTAGTGTTGCAAAGATACCTCAAGGACCCCACAATCTGTTTGAACAGAGTAGCATCTACCTCCTGCTCACTGCCTTCTTTCTCTAACTTCAGTCCTGTCTCTGATGGGGTAATGGCTGTGTTGCAACTCGCCATTTTGAATCTTTTTAACACATCAGCTGCATATTTCTTCTGATGCATGAGAATCCCTGCCTTTGTGGTGACAAATTCTATGCCAAGAAAATAGGATAGCACCCCCAAATCTGTCATTTCAAATTCATCCATCATTCTTCTCTTGAATTCAGTAATTTCAGTATTGTTGCTGCCAGTTATCAACAAATCATCCACATATAAGCATACTATGAGAGAATGAGCTCCTGCAGAACTTCTAATATACACCCCATGCTCATTTGTGCATTTAGAGAATTTCAGCTGCTGCAAGAAGCTATCAATTCTCTTATTCCAGGCTCGAGGGGCTTGTTTCAAGCCATACAAAGCCTTATGCAGTTTGTACACCTTGTCTTCTTTGCCATTAACTTCAAAACCTGGTGGCTGGCATACATAGACTTCTTCTAATGGCCCATTGAGAAAGGCTGATTTCACATCTAGTTGGAACAATGACCATCCTTTGTAACTTGCTGCTGCAACTACAAGTCTGATAGTTTCAATCCTTGCTACTGGAGCAAAGACTTCATGGTAGTCTAGACCAGCCTTTTGTAGAAATCCCTTGGCCACTAATCTGGCTTTGTACTTGGCCACTTCACCACTAGGCTTCACTTTTATCTTGTAGATCCACTTTAAAGCTATAGGTCTCTTTTGATGAGGTAAAGAGACTAATTCCCAGGTCTTGTTCTTTTCAATAGCCTTTAGTTCCTCCTCCATTGCAGTCATCCAGTTTGGATCTTGCAAAGCTTCTTCATAGCTCACAGGTTCTGTTTCAGAGAAGAGTGCAAAGTGCACTAATTCTCCATTATCATTCACTGCATGATCAGGAAACATCTCATACTCTTGTAGTCTTTGAGGCAATTGTCTTTCTCTTTGAGGTCTTTTCATCTGCACCTCAGTTTCACTACTGTCTTCTGCACCTTGATCACTCTCAAGATTCACCATCACTTCATTCTTTTCACTGTTAGTGATAGCAGAGGATTCCCAGTTCCAGCTCTTCGTTTCATCTACTAGGACATCTCTGCTTATGACAATTTTTTTAAGCCTTGGATCATACAATTTGTAAGCACCAGTGGGATGATATCCAAGAAGTATCATTTGTTCAGCTCTATCATGCAACTTTCTTCTCAATTGTTCAGGAATATGCCTAAAACATAAAGAGCCAAAGATTCTGAAATGACTTACAATAGGCTTTGTTCCAGACCATGCTTCTTCTGGAGTGACATTTTCAAGCCTTCTGGTTGGACTTCTATTCAGAATATGAACAGTAGTAGACACTGCTTCACCCCAGAAATAATGTGGCAGCTTCTTCCCCTTCATCATGCTTCTAGCCATGTTTAGGACAGTTCTGTTCCTTCTTTCTGCAATGCCATTGTGTTGTGGAGTGTATGGAGCTGTTACCTCATGAACTATTCCCTCCTCTTCACAAAATTTCTGGAATTCATGTGAATTGTATTCACCTCCCCCATCTGTTCTGAGAGTTTTAATGACACAGCTACTTTGCTTCTCAGCCATTAGTTTAAATCTTTTGAACACTGCAAACACTTCATTTTTCTTCTTTATAAGATAAATCCACATTTTCCTAGTGTATTCATCAATAAAAGAGACAAAATAGTGGTTACCTCCAATTGACATGACTTCAAAAGGACCACACACATCCGAACATATTACTTCCAGTCTTTCACCTGATCTCATGGGAATACTCTTTGAGAAAGCATTCCTTGGCTGCTTTGACTCACAACATTCTTCACACAGTTGCTTTGGTGTTTGAATAGAAGACAGTCCATGCACCATATTCTTGCTTGACAGAAGGCTTAAACTTTTGAAATTGAGATGTCCAAACCTGTGATGCCACCTCCAGCTTTCATCATTAACAGCTGTGCTAAGACATTTGTGCTCCATAACCTGAATCCCAACCTTGAAAGTTCTGTTTTTAGACAATAGAGCCTTCAAGATCAGTTTTCCATTATTGTCATACACTTTCAGTTGGCCATCTTCCATTGTCATCGAGTAGCCTTTCTCCAATAACTGTCCAAGGCTTAGTAAGTTATTCTTCATGTTAGGCACATAAAGAACATTACCAATGTAAGACTGCCCCCCATCTTTCCTTTGGATCATCACCTTGCCAACCCCCTCTGCTGCAACAGAACTATTATCAGCAAACTTGACATTACTCTTCACTGTTTCATCAAGTTCCATGAACCACTCTCGACGACCAGTCATGTGGTTATAGCACCCAGTATCTAGGTACCAAAGATCACAATTATCATCTTCTGATTTGGTAATTGCCATCAGCAGCACCTCATCTGAGTCAGAATCTTCCTCATGTGCCATTTGAGCCTCATCGAATTTCCTTGGCACCCTTTTGCCTCTACATTCTTTTGCAAAATGACCCCACTTGTGACAATTGTAACATTGAATCTTTCTCTTGTCAACCCTTTTCTTTTTCAATTCCTTGTTTCTCACACTGTCATTATCAGATTCTTGTTGATCATTTTCTTCCTGATCATCAGTGTACAGTCCTCTGTTGCCTTTCCACTTTCCCTTTGGATTTCTGTTGCCCTCATGAAAGTTCCTCCGAGATGATAGAGTTTGAAAAGCTTGCTCAGTTAATTTTCCAGAGGCTCTTTCATTTAGGCGCAGCTCATGTGCTTCAAGAGATCCTTGCAACTCCTCAACCTTCATTTCCTCAAGGTTCTTGGATTCCTCTATGGCCACAACAACATGATCAAACCTCTGAGTTAAAGTCCTCAGCACCTTCTCAATGATCTGGAGGCTTGTTAATAGCTCCCCGCACGATTTCATTTGATTAGTAAGAGTTACTAACCTAGTGAAGTACTCAGCCATGGTTTCTTGCTCCCCCATTTGCAGCAGCTCATATTGTCTCCGAAGAGTTTGCAGCCTTACTTTCTTTAGCTTGTCAGCCCCTGCATTGGATTTATTAAGGCTGTCCCATGCCTCCTTCGCAGTGGTGGCATTAGCTATCTTCTCCCAATTATCGGGATCCACACATTGGTGGATAAAGAATAATGCCTTGCAATCTTTCTTCTTGGATTCTCGATAGACAGCCCGTTGTTCATCAGTAGGGTTCTTTCCGAGTTCTTTAACACCATCATTAACAACCTCCAGCACATCTTGATACCCGAAAATCACCCTCATTTGTGCACTCCATCTGTCATAGTTTTTGCTGGTCAGAATGGGAAGAGTTGCAGGAAAATTCCCATTTGGAGTGGCCATGATCTTGAAGCAGCAGAATCGAACAAAGCTACTGATACCAAACTGTTGAGGCACTTTTACACACTCACACTCTTTGTTCTTGGAAGAGTAAAGAGAATATAGAATCTTTTGTAGGAATTGAATAATACTTTCACACTTACTTTTATTGAATGATAAACTGCTATATATATAGCAGTATACAACACTAACAAACTAATAAATTGCATAACTGATTTAACTAATCACTAACAGTTATTACTCAACTAACAAACTAACAGAATTACATTCACAATAATGGTCACATTGTGCCTTACTAATTATTCCATGGGTAGCAAATGTCATACTTCTTATGATATTGGTTAAACATACATGGTCCCTCTGGCATTATACTCCAAATGCAATCTCCGAGGGTCAAATCCCTATCTGCTATGTATACATCAAACCATTTAAAGGCACCTCGCCATTGAAAGGAACAGTAGTACTGTGTTGAATGACCAATGTTAACCCTAAAACTCCATTGATATAATTCACCTGGATGGAGAAGATGCACTCCGAGATCATCGTCTGCAGATTTGCAATGAATGGTCAGATCCAGATTACCATCCAAGTCATTAGTAATCCCCCCAGCTCTGTCACCAGAACCAAAAGCATTGGAGCTTGATGGCATCATTAGCAGACATAGAAGGAGAACAGTCTTGGCAAACAAAGACATTGTGATGGTATTTTTATGTTTCAAATTATGTTAGGATTGATTTGTTTTATAGTTAAAAATCTTGTTTGAAATTTTTTGTTGCGTTCATGGAAATGAATTTTGTTGAATTTTGTCTCTTTCAACAAAATCTTTTTCATACAAACAGTAGAAATCCAATCCCTAACAACATGGTTAAAATTAGAATGTTTTATTTGAAGAGTTGTAAAGTGAATAAAAAATATATAAAAAATATATTTTTTATATAAATTTATAAGTAATTTTATATATTTTTTTTTTAACTTATATAAACTGTATTAAAATGAATAAAAATTAGGTTATGTCATCATTCTCTTAATTACCTTTTATGAGCTTTTTTCAGTTTTTTGACGTCTAACGTGTTCAAATCTTTTAACATCTTTAAATGCTGATCAATATGGTTCAAAGCATTTTTAATGGTGTAATTCATTGCATCTTTTAACAAACCCAATGCTAGCATTTTAAATGGTACAATCCAATAAGAACAAGTTCTTATTTTTCTCAATTATTTTTATCTTTTTTATGAATTTTTATTGGGTTGTCATATAAGAATCAATTGTTTATAGAAGTAATTGTCTTTACATGTAGATGTCACATCATCGTACTTCAATGATGCAACTCAGCAAGGAGTTCTTATTTCTTTTTTATATATAAAGATACCTTACTTTTATATTAATTTTGTTTACGTACGTTAAGATTTTAAAGAAAAGATTAATAATTATTATTGAATTTACAAAATTATCCCTTAATAATAATCATTATTGAATTTATCAAGTGTTTCCTAAGGCAACCTATGAAATTACCCTTAGTTAACCCTAGATTATCTTACTTTTATATATAAAGATATAAAGATACCTTACTTTTATATTGATTTTATTTATCTACTATAAGAATTTTTTTAAAAATTATAAAATTATCACTGAATTGACCAAATTTATCCTTAATAATAATTATTATTGAATTTACCAAGTAGCCCCTAAGACAATTTACAAAATTACTCACAGTTAATCATAAAGTCCACTATAATAAATTTGTCATATACCTACGGACACTTTTAGTGATAGTCATTAAAACTGTAGGTATAGGTATTTGTGTCAGTCAAACCGTAGGTAAAGGTAGATGCATTATAGGTAAAGCCTACTGACAATCAAATACAGCTGTAGGTTTGTATGCAGATTGTAGATAAAACCTATAGTGACAGTCATTTCTCGTTGTTATTCGTCGTTTATAATGGACGGTTGGATTGTCCATAGGTGAATGTAAGTTTTACATATACCTACGAATTTTAAACATATAATGACAAATTTTGCTTGTCACTGAAAGACAAATTTCTTGTAATGACTACCTTACTTTTATATATAAAGATATTAAATCTCCTTTCCAAAAACTCAGTATTTTATTAAATAAATAAAAAAAAGATCTACATCATTCTAAATATTATATTATCAATAGAAATTTATAATTATTATTATCAAATACAAAAAAAAAATATCAGTAATTAATGATACTATATATTATAAAACATTAGCTGCTATATTTAAAAACACATAATTTTTTTTATGTGTAAAGGCCCAAATTGGTCCTTGATAAAAAACACGATAACATTTTGGTCCGTGAGAAATAAAAATACGAATTTGGCCATCAAGAATATAAAATACAGATCAAATTTATTCTTTTTGGGATAATTTTTAGGGACATTTTAATTCCTGTCAGGGACTATTTTGACCTGTATTTACACTCTTGAGGACCAAATTGATATTTTTCATTTCTCATGGACCAAAATGTCACCATAATTTTTTGTCGATGACAATTTGAGTCTTTACTCTTTTTTTAAAGTTTAATTGTTATGTATTGTAAGTGTAAAATGTTTTACAATGTCAACCAATCAGAAATCATGATATAAATAAATTTTAAGGTATTTAGAAATTTTTAAAGTAATTAATAAAAAAGTCAAATATTTTATCTTATATGATATTTTATGATTTGTTAACCGTGGATAACATCTTTATACTAACAGAAGGTATAAATTAAAGGGGACTGCTACAGTACCCCTACAAATTTAAGGGTTTTGGTATCTTGAGATTGGGTATCAATGCGTTAATTGTTTTGGTATTTTGGAATTGGGTAAAAATATTCAAAGGTGTTAATGGTTCCAAATATTTTACCATCTTGTCTTTTATAGCGAGAGATACAGACTAATCTTCTTTTTACTTTAGTAAGAATTGCTTGTTCTATTTCTTTAAGGGCTATATTTTTCTCATGTAATATTATTCCCTCAAAATGTTTTATCTTTTTTCTAAGATAATTCATGGCTTCTCTATCTTCGTACATAAGGATAACATCGAATCCTTATATGAGTGTTATTATTTTTCCTGCCATATGTAGTCCTAATTCTTCTATATATTCTATCATTTTCTTAATTGATTTTCTAATAAAATTAATATATTTTCTCTCCATAGTATACCTCTTTCAATTAATTTTCTAACTTGTTCATCTAAGTAATCTTCTTCCTTAGTTTTTAGCAAGATAGATAGATATGTATATTCATCTTTGAGTTGTAATTTTATTACTTGTATCCTTTCTTTTATTTGGGTTTGATTTATGCTGCAAAGTTTTCTAACTCATTTTTTATCTTTTTTAGCATTTTTAATTTATAATCTATTATACTTTCTATTATACAGTCATCAATAAAATCTCCAGCTTCTTGCTATTTCCAATATTCGATTTCTTTCTTAATTTCTTTTATCCATTGTTTAAACATAGTAATGGTTTTCATGCTATTAATCTTTCAAGTCTATTTTTTTATCCATTTTTCTAATTTTAAGTAATGATTTAGCGTACTTTCTTTGAGCCAATGGTCCTGCAGAGTTATAGGTTCATTTTCTTGCCAATAGATTATCTTTTTACGATTATTGTATAACCACTGTTTTAAAGTGATGTATATAATCATGCTATTATTGTCTCAAGTCTTTGTTTGAAAATCTGAATATGTGTTTCAACTCGTCTTATTTAATCTTTAATTATAGGATTAGGATTTTCGTTATCTAATTCTTTTAAAGATTGACAATAATTTCTTAACATTTTTATAGTTTTCTTTAAGTAGCTAGCTGTTTGCATTATCTAGCTCTGATACCAATTCTTGCGCGTGGTTTATTTCGTCTATTTCTTGGTTTATTTTACTTACACAATTCTTTATCATATTTTGTTTTTTATATATAAAGTTAAATCATTCACTTAACTTACTAATTTATTGATATTATCCTCTTTATTTCTTTCAGGTTCTATAAATGACATAGGCCTAGGAATATATGGTATTTTTAAAGATTCTGCTTTCTTTAAAAAAGTTCCTAGTTCAGTTATCTCATTTCTTCGTGGATAATAAATTTTTCTAATATCTTCAAATAATTGTGGAACGTCTATTCTATCATTATTTCTAAAAGTGATACTATGATGAGAATTTGTTAAAGCGTAATTAACACAATATGTTACTAAAAATATTTTATCTCCAGGGCGCATGAAGTTTTTCCTTAAAAATTTATGTTCTAAAGTTAGTGATTGATCTAATCTCTGAGTATTTAAAGGGATTCCAATATTTGGATGTATTTCAAATTTTAATTTTACATATGCTAAGTTTCCTTCTATAACTCCTAATATTTTATCTCGTACATCAGTTATTCTTTCATCCTTCAAAATTAATTCTATTGGGGAGTCTATTCCTTCTTGGAAGGTTGCTTTAATTAGGAGTTGAACTGCTCCTATGTGTATATATCCTATTTTTCGTCTATGTGCTTCTATTTTTAAATATTGTCGTAGTTCTGAAATCTTTTTTCGATTTAAGAGTTGGATACTTGTACTACCTTGGCCTTCTGTTATATCTATGAGAGTTTCTGTAATTATTTTACCATAATAGATAATATTCTCCTTTTGAATAAATCTTTTCATAATTCCTCCTAATTTTTCTTTTCCTTTCATATTTGTAGTTTTCGAAAGATCTAATCCTTCTTTTTGTATTTTTTGAAATAAACGAGGGTTAATAAGAATACTTCCTTGATAATTTCCATCTTCTTCAGTAATTTGAAGGTTTTCTACATTATCATTATTTTTATTTATCTCAAGTTCAAAATTCATAATGCTTTAACTTAGTTTATAAAAGATTGTAGGGTTTTGTCATACCTGATTGGGTTTAACTGACTATAGTGCTTTTTTGGTCCACTGCTGCTTCTGCGCTTCTTGAGTACTTGATGGATCTACTTCGCCTTTACTGCTTCTGAATGAGTACATGATTGATTCATGGTATAGATGATTGAACGTTGCAAAGTAAACAAAAGTGAAAGAAGATAAGTAAAAGAGTAATTTATTTGATGGAAGTGGTTACAGGGGTGGTATTCTCAGATACCTAGTATCCTCTAAGAGGAGACTAACAGCTTTCCTCAACTTGGGGAAGCTCGGGTGAGAGTTTTTCTCCAATTTGATTCACTCTGCTTTGCCTCAGCATAAGAGGGCTTATTTATAAGCTAAGGGATTATTGGCTATTTACATTACTACCCTATAGCACGTAAGTGCTTACATCAGAAAACTAATAATTTACATTCTGTCGTCACTGCTTACATCATTCTTCAATTATTGCTTCGTCTTCGGAATCTTTCCCTTGTGGCTGACAGCTAGTAATGGCTTCTGACGTGGCTTGCTTTAAGCATCTTTTACATGCATGATTGCCGTTTTCTTTAATTATTGAGCAAAGTTTATGGAGAACAGCTGGGCAATAATTCATTGAGGGTCCCTCAAATGCATAGAAGTGCATCTCGAAGTTTGTTAGTAAAGCTAAGTCTTTTTCTCTGATAAGCTTTCCGCTCGTTTTGCTTAGAAGCAAAGTATTTGGTCCTTTGTACAGGGTTTTAATAAATGATTCATTTCCAATGGTTTGACATTGGGAGTATATGCTGGCTAATTGGAGCGCTATGAAGTTAATAATTTGATCTTCATCATAGTCTACTCCAGTAGGTTCATGCATTAAAGGAAAGTTATTATTGCTGATACCAATAAAAACTAAGTGCTTGGCTGGTTGCTTGGTGGTAAAGTCGGGATAAGCTGAGTTAAATTTTAAGAAAATAGCTCTTTCACCAGCAATATTTTTTCGAAACATTTGGACTGCTTCTTTGAAGTAGTAGGGAAACAAGTTAATTTCTTCAAGATTGGGACTTCAGTAAAGACATTCAATTAGTCCGAATTGGAACAAATTGAATGCTAAAATTGATGGGGCTCCCGGTGTAAGTACTGTCTTGGTAGCAAATAATTTCCGATCAATCATGTATATACAGTTGCTTTTTTCTTTTTCTGTCCAATGGATTAATCTTTTGAGGTGTTCATAAAAGTTTTCTTTTGAAAATTGGACTTGAAGTTTATGTTCTTTTCGCGTTATTATTGGGAAATTGTCTAGGGAAGAAGGAATTCTTCCTAGAACCTTTAGAGCCTTCCTTGGTTCTGGGTTTAGAGTAGTGGTTTCTGCAAAAGTTCTTGGTCCAAGATAAATTTCTTTACCTTTGGCAATTTGAAAATCCTTTAGAGCTTTTTCCGCTTCTTCCTTTGTTGCATATGACTTATGAATAACTCTTGGAACTTTCTGACAATGGGGGGCTGCTTTGTGCCACTCGTCATAAATTGCGGGAAATGGTCCATTAAAAATAGCGTACCATTTTTTATTTTCTTCTCTTTGTGCTTGTTGTTTAATTTCTGTAGGAATTGCTTCTTCTAAGAAATTTTCAGTTTCTAATTGTAAATCCAGGACTTTGATGTCTCCTTCAATTAAGTCTAATTCTTTTAGTTTTTGATCTCTAAGTGCCTTTTTAAGCTCCCTTTGTCTTCTGAGCATCTCCATGGTTCCGCGCTCCATTCTCTGGATAGTATATCTGCAAGGACATTCTTTTCTCCTTTAATATGAGATACTGAGTAATTGTATTTAGATAATTTCATTTGCCATCGAATCAATCTTCCTTGCTTATATGTGTCTTTATGATTAATATTTTTAAAACCTGCAACGTAAGTAGAATCGGTTCTAACAATAAATTCTTTATCAAGCACATAAATTCGATGTTTTTTCAACATTCGAATAAGTGCAAGGGTTTCTTTTCCATGAGTAGGATAATTAATTTCACTGTTCCAGGGGGTTTTGCTTTCATAACAACTCCCCAATAGTCATTCGAGGCATCTGTTTCAATAATAATTACGTCATCGTCTGATGGATGATATAATTCACGGAGATTTTGACATAAGTTCTTTAACTCGGTAATAATTGCTTCATCCTCTTCTGTCCATGACCAGAGGGCATCCTCTCTGAGCTTTTGTTGGAGGATTTTCCTTTTTGCTACAAGATCTTTTAAAAATCCTTCATTGGAAATATATGTTAGTAATCCAAGGAATCTTTGTAAATCCTTTTTATCTTTTAATTTTGTTGGAAAATGGTGCAGCTTTTCTAAAACATGTTTTTGCATTATTATTTTCCCTTTTTCAATTTTTAATCCTAAATAATTAATTTTATTTTGTGCTAAAATAACCTTTTTCTTACTTAGGACTACTCCATGTTTTAAACATTTATTAAGAACTAGAGTAAATTTATTGAAATGGTCTTCTAAGGTTTTGTTAGTAAAAACTAATATATCATCGATATAAATAAGACAAAAATCTTTATATTCTTTGAGTATTGAATCCATGTGTCTTTGAAAGATTCCTGGGGATTGCTTCATCCCCATAGGGAGTACACTCCATTCATATTGACCCTGAGGACAACTGAAAGCTGTTAATGCCTTTGATTCTTCTGTTAATTTCAACTGATAAAAGCCTGATTTACAGTCAAAAGTACTAAACCAGTGCATATTCCTAATTTGTTCGATAATTAATCCTTTCTAGGTAGAAAATATGCATATTCTTCCATTGCGTCGTTTATTTGTTTATAATTTATTACCATTCTTCGTTTACCACGCTTAATTTCACTATGATTTTCTACATAAAAGGCTGGGGCTAAGTGCTTGCTTTTGGATGGCCTGATTAATCCTTTTGCAATCATTTGCTTATTATCTTCTGCAAATTCATCTCGATCTTGTTTATGTAAATCATAGGTTTACATTTTACTTCTTTAGTGGGATCTTTTAATTTTAATGTGATCAGTTCGGTGTTTTTATTATTTATGTTTGGATCTAGTGGGTGTTCACTGCATATTTTTTCTAGTAGTTCTTCAATATGGGCCGGAATTCTTCTGTTTGGTTCTAAATTAATTAGAGCATAACGCATTTTTTGACAAAGGATAGTAAATATATCACCACGGTTCAGCTTGCTAAACTCTGATGGTTTGGAGGAGTAGGTACATGGAGAGGAATGGTGGATTGGAATGGAAAATATTTCACGGGTTTGTATATTTTGTATATAAGGTGTTCGAAGAGTAATATACTCTAGGTATTGACTAAGTGGTGCATAAAGACGTAAGAAGTTATTTCCAAGTATTACATCGATTCTGGTTTCTTGCTGATAGATTGTTGGGACAATAAATCGTTTATGTTGTATAAGTAACGTTATTCGTTTAACTACCCAGAATAAAGGATGAATTGATTCATCCGCGATTTGTATTTTTAATGGTTTTTCTAACAGTTCCCATTTATTAAATAATGCTTTTGTTGGTAAACAAATACTTGCTCCTGTATCGATCTAGGCTTCGGTTTCTTTATTACCGTTTTTAATTACAATTTTGATATAAGTACTATTCGGATTCTGTTTCTTTTGAAGATAATTCATCATGTTCAGAATATTCATAAATACTATCAATTGTGTTGTTTAATTCTTCCTCTTAAGGTTCAAGGCTATATATTTTATATATACGTTTTACTAATTTAGCTTTTTCTTTGAATTCATTTTCATTTTTCTTTGGACATTCATTTGCGTAATGTCTTTCTTCATTACATATCCAATATCTACATTTCTTTTTTCCTTGTGGGCAATATTTTTTAGGTGATTGTCGTCTCCTAAAATATTTTTTCTTTGTATTTTTATACGTTTTTTTCTTAGGATAAGTTTTTCTTAGCTTTGGTTTCCTTTTGTAATATTTTCTCCTATTTATAGGTTTATTACATCCATATTTTCCTGGGAATTCTATTTCAGGTATATCGCAACAAATTACATTTTTTTCCTCTATTTAGATGTCTTATAGTTTCTCGAGCAATACATTGATCTCTTAATTCCTTGTATAGTAGTTGAATAATACCTCCTAAAGTATTTGCAATCTCATTAGAATTTAGGTCCCATATTAATTTCATTTTAGTATTGAGGGAATATGATAGTTTATCTATAAATATCTCTTTATATATTTCTTTTGTTGGAGTATCTAGTTGATAATAATATTTTTGATATTCACATATAAAGCTTTCTATTTCACACATATCGCATAACTGCATTTGGTTTAAGTGTGTCTTAGCCTTTTCATGCAAAAATTTATTTACTTCTGCATTATGTTCTATACTAGCGTATCCTACAAATTTTTGATATATAAGACTTATAATTAGTCTTGCAAAGTCTTGGTTATTTGTTGTTAAAGTCGAATAATGCTACCATTGTTCTTCTGATATACTGTCTAAGTATTTTTGTACATTCCCTGTTGTTTTATAAAGAATATAATTTTTTATTGACAACATGTTTAAGCTATTAAATTTTTCATCGGTAGCGATTAAAAGAATTATTTCATTAGTCCATTGTAGAAGTATTTCTTCTTTGTTTTTTTACGCAGTCAAGGTTTATAATGCCTGCTGATCTCTGTACTTCGTGGTTTAAATTCGTCTTGAACTTTGGACCATTTATTTTTATGTTTAACATATCCTTTATTATGCATGGCATCTTTTTTCATATTTTCCCATATTTCAAATATTTCTTTTCTTTTTCTTTTGGGTATTATGTTACTACTTGTTTCTCCATGGTGCATACGTATTTCGTTAAAATCTGTTTTATCTGACGAAGAACTATAATTTAATATCACTTCTTCAGTTTTATTTAAAGGATTTATTGGTTTTGTATCTTGTACTTGATTATGTTCTTCTTCGATTATTTTTAATTCTTCAAGGAGTTGTTGAATTTCTTCTAAGTCATTTGACCTTTTTATTGTTTCAATATAGTCGGTTTTTAACCCCTCCATGTCGTTTTTGGAGCCAATATTTGAGAAAGTTCAGGACTTAGTTTTTTAGTTTGATTTTCTAGTAAATCCTTTAAATCTTTCTTTGTTAGGTATTTACTATCTTCTTCTTCTTTGAATAGTTTTTCTAATTGCTCTAATCTTTCTGATTTTTTCACAATCTTCGTCATTTTCTATTTCTTTTCCTTTGTTTATATTATTTAAATTATCATATATATGAGTTATCTCTGTTTGTTCTTTGGGTATCTTTTTATAAGTATATTCCGCAATTTTGGTAGTAATCTCTATTAACTGAGTCATATTTTTATTTATCTCTTCTAATACTTTTTCTAATTCTTTATATTTTTTATCAGTTCTTTCTAATAGACTCATAGTTTTTCTTTTTGTCCAAGAGTATAAGTACCCTCAGATCTTCATAGGTACCATAAAATTTTCTTAAATTAAATCCATTTTTTTATTAGTTTACATGGGCAGGTACATTATCTTAGCTTCTGACTAGATCAGGTACATTATCCTTCAAATCCGCTTACAACAATTAATTATTTTAATTATGAAAATATACTCTCATTCAATTTTATTTTATAAAAAACCCACAATTACTGTCTTGAAAGTCCATGACTATATCAGTAAAAAAAAAAAAAAATCCATGTCTATATTAGAATATAGTTGAATTTGAGTGAGTTTGTTTACGATTATTCCATCATAAAAATTAATTTTTAAGTTAAAAATTATTTTTAATGATTTTAATTATGTTTGTTTAAGACTTTTTAGGAAATCAATTTTAAAAGAAATCATTTTTATATCTAAAATGAGAAGTTGTTTTTATTAATTTTTCACTTAAATTTAACTCTATGGAGGAAAGAAAAAATATATTTGTTATAGATTATGAAAAAATGATTTTCATATAGCCTTTAAATTATTTTATATAAATATCATTTTTTTATAATTTGTAATAAAGGAGTCTCTTATTAATTCGTTTCTCTCACCATCTTAACGATATTTGTTTAAGCGTTAACGATGTGTGTTTTCGTAATTGAGTTATGCTTTTTGGCTCGAAAAATGGATGTATGAAAAGTTATGATTGTTGTAACCGTTAATTGGGTAATGCTTTATCGTTTATGGGTGGCTAGAAAAAAAAAAACAGACATAATGTGATAGTGCATTGAGACGAAAAGAGATTCATACTAACAATCATTTTCCTTTCTATTCTCATAGTTCAAATTAAAATAGTGATATAATATTTCCAAATTAAAATAAGAAAAAAAATATAAAGACAAAAATATTTAGTTCCATCATAATATATAATTAGAACCATACAGATACTAACCGCACAGTGTCTTATTATTTATTCCATGAATGACAATGCTACTACAAACTTTCAATGGAAATAAAACCACATATATATATATATATATATATATATATATATATATATATATATATATATCAATGATCACAGTGTCGTACTAATTATTCCATGGGTAGCATATGTCATAACTGTAATCATGCTCGTCAAACATACATGGTTGATCTTGCTTTATACTCCAAACGGGATCTGTGACAGGGTCTTCCCTATGTGCTATGTATATATCAAACCATTTAAAGGCACCATTCCATTGAAAGGAACAATAATACTGTGTTGTATGAATAATGTTAACATGAAAATTCCACTTATAGTTTTCACCTGGATGGAGAAGATGCACTCCGATATCATCGTCAGCAGATTTGCAATGAATGGTGAGGTCCAAATCACCATCCAAGTTGTTAATGATCTCCACAGATCTGCCACCAAAAGCATTGGAGCTTGATGGCAACATTAGCAGACATAGTGATAGTAGGACAACACTCTTGGCAAACAAAGACATTGTCATGGTATTGTTTTTTATGTTTGAAATTTTGTGAGGATTGTTTTGCTTTTATAGATAAAAATCTTGTTTGAAAAATTATAAACTGATTTAATTCTAAAATTACCATATTTTATTTGGAAAGTTATAAAATGAATAAAAATATAAAAAACTATATATTTGTTTACATTATTTTATAAGTTAAATTTATAAAATAAAATTTGTTATTTATTTAAATAATATTTAAATGAATTAAAATCAGGCTACATCGTCATTCTTTCAATTACCTTGAATGCACTTTTTATACCTCTTTAAATTACCTTACATGCGTTTTTTAGTTTTTTTATATAAGCTTCTTTAACGTTTGTCTAATTTTTTTACTTTTATTTAATAAATAAATTATGAGTTTAATTTTCATACATTATTCGCGTAATAGTTTTACACCGTTAATCAATAACAAATTATCCTACGTATAACTTTTGAGGTACGTAGTTGTTTTTAACGATATGACAAGTTATGATTGTTGACCGTATAAAATTCTTTACATTTATAATGCATATCAATCAAAACATAAATTATATATATTATATATATATATATATATATATATATATATATATATATATATATATAAAAAGAGAGATCAAATTACACCGGTATAATACATAGACATTGTTACACCATTCAATAACATCCTACCCAATTAATATTTAGTGTAATTTGATCCCTACTCGTACATAGATAGGATCAAATGATCGGCACCCCAGGTGTCGAACTTTACTTTTACACCAAATTCTAACCGTTGATTTAATTAGTTTGATCAAACGACACATTACTAGAAATTTTCTGATTACCTACGGATTTTACTTAAAAATTCGTACGACACTGGTTTCCTACAGATTTTTCTATGGAAAGAGAAAATAATTAAGAGTGACTTTAATATGGAGAGAAAAATAGAATATGTGTAATGAAGAGAGATATTAAATATCTTGACTTTTCATTAAATTTATAACATTTATTTATTAAAATTTTATATTTTTGTTTCTAGATATTTATTATTTATTAAATTTATCAATAAAATATAAAAAATAAAAAATCATAAAACAATTATAAGACATTAAAGAAACTAAAAAAATTTAAACTTATATATATTAATAAATAGATATTTTTAATGCATTATATTCAGAAAATGACAAATATACACATTAAATAATTATAATTATAAAAGTAAAAATTCCATTCTCCTATTATTAGTGATACATTTTAGTTAATTTCATTTATATTATACTTGCAGAAAAAATTATAGTGAAGTTTATTATTTATAAAATTCAACAATAAATTATAAGATTTTAACAATTCAAAAATAATTATAAATTTTTAAATTCATAAAGTATTGTAAAATTTTTATTTACAAATATTAATACATCTATATTTTTAATATATTAACTATTCAGCAAAAAAATTATAAAAATTTAAAATTAAGTAATATAGATATTACGAATTTTAAGTAAAATGTAATTAATAAATAATATTTATATCTGAATAAAAATATAAATAATTTATATTAGTGAATATATAATTTTATTTGTTAATTATTAAATAATTTATATTTTAATTCGCTGATATGTATATTAGTGAATGTTTAATGATTTATTATATTTTATAACAAAAAAAATATTTATTATTTTTACTGAATTTGATATATTAAAAATATCTATCTATTACTATTTACAATTTAAAACTTTTTAATATTTTATGAATTTAAATTTTATAATTATTATTTGAATTTTTAAAATCTTACAAATTATTTATGAATTTAGCCAACAATAAAATTTACTATAATTTTATCTGTATATACGATACAAATAAAATTAATTAAATTGTTTTACTAATAATATGATAATGTCCAAGAGTGAAATTTTTATCTTTATAATTTTCTAATGCGTATATAAGTTTTATTTTAATTTAATGCTTTAAAAATATATTTATTTTTATTTTTGGTATAGAAAGTTTAGGTGAGTTGGGTCTCGGGGGCTCATCAAGGGGCCTCACAGCTCAAACAACACTTACAAAGCTACTTGCAGATTACTCACAAAACAAGGTCTTCAAATAGGCAGTGGAATTCGAACTCACGTCCTTGTGGGATATGAGTCGTATCATTACCAACTATATACAAATTTAAATTTGTTAAATTTTTATGAATTTAATGTCTTATAATTGTATTATGGTTTTAAATTTTTTTATACTTTAATGATAAATTTAATAAATAATAACTATCTAGAAACAAAAATATAAAATAGTTAATAAATAAATGTTATAATTTTAATGAAAAGTCGAGATACTTAATATCTCTTTTCATTAAACATATTCTATTTTTCTCTCCGTATTAAAGTCATTCTTAATTATTTTATCTCTTTAATAAAAATGATAAGCTTAAAAGTATGTTTGGTTGTACGTTCGGAAGGACAAAAGCACGTCTAATCTGATACAGAAGCTAAAATTTTTAGCTTCTGTGATAACTAAAATCACGTCCAATACTTTTGTATCACGTTACCAAACACATTATAAGTCGTTGGATCCAAATAAAATCAATTGTTAGAATTTGATATAAAAATAATGTTTTGCATTTGGTGTAAAAATATATATTTTGATATATTTGATCAAGCCTTCCGTAGATATTCACTGTGATTTGAGTTCCATTATCAGAATATAAAAAGATTAAAATATATGACGGAAACATGAATTCTCATTCACTAATTGTATTTTTTTAGACTGATATTAATTATTTGGGACACTCTAAAATATTATAAGATATTAAAAAATATTATTAAATATTTTGATATATTAAATTAAGATAATCCTCCACCATGATAAATATAATTAATGTTTACAACACTTTTTTTATTAACTATAATAGTCAAATTTTCCGTCACCATTAAAGTGTCTGTTTGATTTAGATTATTTTCAACACAAATGTGAAAATAATACTTCCCAAAGCAATTATTTTGAAAACTATATGAAAAAAGCTTTCTCTCAACGTGATTTTATATTTACAGAATATAAAACAAACATGCTCAAAATCGATATATATCAGTATTCTCTTTGTTCACTTAATTGGATGATCCTAACTTTTTTGAGGCGGTGTAGTGAAATGTAAGTGGAGAAATAGAGAATTTAAGGATTTAATTGATATTCCATATTAAAAGAAATAAAAGTGTTCAATTTTTTGGTCCAAAATATAAGAAATATTTATCAATTTTCAGATATATTAAATGTTGATTTTCATTTATACCCTTATTTATAATATGATTCATATTTATGAGATACATATATTAAATGATCTGTGTAGACTTTGTTTATTACTATTGGCTTGAGTGGTTGGTGAATTAAGTTAATAGAATTTGTATTAGTGCCATTAATTATAAGAATAAAACTTAGGTGCAGTTCGTTGTATGCAATTTTTACTGTTCTCTAATCACTATTCAACAAATGGATTAACCAACCAATAGAAAAAATAGGAACATTTTAAAATTGAATTTAAATGAAAAATTTTATTTGTGTGATATATTATAATTGGTGAACAGCACAAACAACACATATTGAACAGGACGTAAGTTTTTCTTAATTATAACCCATCATTCATGAAAGATGTATTTTTGGAAAATAAGTTAAACATTTAGGAGTATTAATTGAAATTATCTCATTTCAAAGCCTTTAATTGGTTAATGTGATTTACTCTTATGTTTTTTTATAATATGGACCGGAGAAAGTATATTGTTATTCTATATGTATATTACTCCGTCCGTCCCATTATATATGTCATACTTGGCTAAGTCACACGGTTTAAGAAAAAGTAATAAATGAAAAAAAATGAACAATAATTTTACCAAATTAACATTGTTTATAGGTGCCTTCTCCAATACCCCCAATAATTTTGGGGTAAAAGTTATTATGACCGATCAGAATGCGTCACCTCAATTAAATGAATCATATTAGTGGGCCAAGTCAAATAGTTCTCACCATCTGATTGGATCACCTACGCAGCGTAAAGTTACCCTTGGAGTACCATAGAATTCACCTTAATTGTTTATATTTTTCATGTTTTTACAAATTCTGTTATCATTAATGATAAGCTACATTCAACGAGAAAAAATAAGTATTTCAAGACATTGATAATAAAACAAAATGCAGCTATTGGTCACTCAAATGTATCAATTTGAAAATAAAAAAAAGTGATGGCTTCGATTAATGTGTCACATAACAGAATTCTAAAAATATAATTAGGGATAAAATTAGCAAAAAAAATTAATATTACATTGAAAATAGAAAATGACATACTCCCTCTGGTCACTATTATAAGAAAAAAGTCCCAATTTTTTTTTTGTCAAATATATAAGCAAATTTCAACTACTTTCGTCCTATTTAATGACATTGTTCCTAAAATACCCTTCATTTAATACCAATTTTGTTTTCCAATAACTCAATGAGGGATGTATATAATAAAAATTGAAGTTTTTTATGAAGGTTAATTTAGGTAATAGACTTAATTTTTTAACAATATTAAATAAGATTAACCAACTCCCTAATATGTGTGTTTCATTTAAGTTTTGCTTATAATAGAGATCGGATGGAATATATTTTGAGACAAAAGTTTTTTGTAAATGTGACAAATATAATTAAACGGAGAGAGTATCAATCAATCATAATTTGTAACATTATAAAAAATATTTTATTTTTATTTAATTAATGGATTTAGATTTTTATTTAATTAATTAAACCAATGTTAGATAACCTTTTATTTTCTCACTTTAAAATTCTACTCACATTAGAGTCCAATCCAACCACTAACTGTGATGACATTTGACGTGTCTAAATTTTGTCACTCCTCAAAGTAAGATTAGTGGTAAGCTAGTAAACTGTACATTTAATGAGTCAAAATCCATCGAGAACTAATAAAGTCAAAGGAGATAGATAATTGTTGAGTAATATTTTAAATTTAATAATTATTTATAATTATAATTAAAATAAAAAAAATAATATTAATAATATTAATTAAATTTACATGACGTTAATAAGATGATATAAAGAATACTTTTGTTTTAGATTATTTGATTATAAAAATTATTTTTTAAGTTAAAAATTATTTTTAATGATTTTAATTGTATTTGTTTAAAATTTTTTAAAAAATTATTTTTAAAAAAATTATTTTTATGACTAAAATGAGAAGCTATTCCATTTAATTTCTCACTAAAATCTAATTCTATAAAGAAAAAAAATATATATATTATAAATTATGAAAAAATAATTTTCATTTAATTCCTAAATTATTTTATATAAAATTTTTTTTTTCATAATTTGTAACAAAATGGTCGTACGTCACATGGTAAGGATGATGTGATGCGCCATTTGTCATATTATAATTTAACGGTGGAATTTTGATGGTAACGACTTAGGCCAAACGTTTATACTTTTTCGGGATAAAACTCTAGAAAATATTCAGAAGAACTAAAACTAGCGATGTCCCTACTTGTCGAGATTGAAAACATATTTAATATTAAAAATAAGGCAAATGCCAATCCTGTTACGAAATCAAAGACAGAAAATTTATTTTGAAAAATGATATATTTAATATTTTTAAAGTTTAAAAGTTATATTTCTCAATATAAAATTTTTATTTTTGATTCCAACTCAGAGCACGGATTAGCAAGATCTCATTTGGTGATCAGGATAGGATAAAGATGGATATGATATGAAAACTAGATAAAGATAGGATAAAATATGAGTATGATAAGATCTTATCCTATCCAATATTTGATGTGAATCAGATAATAACAGAATATAATATAAAATATCCACAAATGATAAAATTATCCTAATATCAAAATTACATTTTTTTCAAAAATAAAATTTAATATTATGTGATTGTTTTATAAATTTAAATTACAAATATTTAATAATATATATTTTCGACTTTTTAATTATAAATTAGTCCATTTTTTTAAATTATAAAAAATTAACTTTTTTTCACTTTTTATAAAAATTGTTAATTAAACCGCATATTTTAATTATTAATAAGGTTGACTAATTAGGTTTGAAATCATAATTAAATAATAACAATATTTAGGATAAGAGATAAAAGAGAAAACATTTTCTTATTCTATCATGTTCGTTCTATCCCAACTCCACCTTCAGGATAGAATTATAACTAAGTAATCGGATAGGATAAGCTAACAGGATAAGTTTATCCTATCCTGCTGGTTCACCAAACTACAAATTAAAACAGGACATGATAGTTTATCTTATTCTGTCTCCATTATCCTGACCACCAAACAAATTCTAAAAGGAAATAAGACTTGTCTTGCATCCTCATAAAGAGGGTTGGTGGATAAATTCAGTGTTAGCCAGTGGTGTTGGAAGATTCAAAAGAGAAAAAGGTAGGGACGACAAAATGGATTGGACTTAACGGATCAACTCGTTTAATCGATCTACTTTGACAAGTTGAATTAAGATCCTCAATCTATCAATCCATTTTGACATGTCTCATTTAACTCATCAAGAAAACAGATGAGAAGCTACGCCAACCCGCTTATCTTATAAAAAATACATATTTATAATTGTTTAATGTTTTATCTTTATGTTTTTGTCTCAGAGAACTGTTTTAGTGGGCCAACTGCTTAGTAAGAAACATGTTTGTACATCTATTATTCTACTTTTTTTCTATTTTTATGATTTTTTATAATTTTTTATTATTTTTAAACTAGCAATTAACTTGTCAACCCACTGTTAAATAGAATGAGTTGAAAATTCAACCCACTTTGTGCAAATGAGTCAACCCACCCGCCCCATTATCCGGGATTTACCCATTTTACCACCTTTAGAAAAGGGTGATGCAACACAATTATCCAAGAGTCCAGTTATAAATATCGATGTAACCATTATTAAGAGCCAAGTTACAGATACGGCAGTCAAATAAAAATGCAACTTAAATAATGATGTAGTTCTAAAATCTAAGAGCCAAGTTCCAAGCAGATGAGAAGTTTGAGATGACTTACAACCTGTTTGCTAAAATTAATTATTAGTGGATAAGATTATTGATAGTGGATAACTTATAGTGAATAGTAGATGAAGTAGCTGATAATAGATATTGGATAAGCTAGATTATTTTGTGTAGAAAGATTTGATAAAATTAACAGTTGAATTAGTTAAAAAATATAAAATGACATAAAATGACATGTGTTTATAGATTTTTATATAAATATTATTTATATATTAAAAAGATTATATATACATTAAAATTATAAATGTTGATAAATTATTATATATATATATAAATAAATAAATAAATAAAATTATATAAATGATGATCTTACCATGTTATATTATCATTAAAAATATATTATAGAATAAATGTTGAAAGAATTATTATAAAAAGAGGTTAAATTATATAAAAAGAGTAAAAATAATAAATCACCAATATTATTGATAATAAAAAATAATACAAAAGAAGTGAAAATAGTATAATGATTAAAATAAAAATGTAAGATTCTTTCAATTACATGAAAGATTCGCATCTTTAATTTATTAATTAATAGGAGTATTATATTAAGAATTTGGCTCCTTAAAATTGAGAGAGTCTCTAAAGTGAGAAAGTAAGAGTGTATCTACCTAGTGGGCTAAGATCTCTATGCATTTATCAAATCAATGGTGGATGCACCCTTACTTTCTCACTTTAGAGGAGCCAAATCCGTATAATAAAAGGGTAGAGTTGGAATTAACATAAAATAGTAAGGATAAAAAATGGGAAAAATGAATCGTTATAAGTTATAAGCTCAAATGTTACTAGAAATAGTGTTTGAAAAACGCTATAAACTCATGAAAAAAACGTTATAAGCTCGTGACAGAGGCTCTTGCCAAAGCGGAGCTACTTTTCCATCCGCTATAAGCTCGTAAAATGAATGATATATACCATCTAGCTTAAGCTTGTAAGCATTGAACGATCAACGAAAAAAAATGTAGTTATTTCTCTGTTTCAAAACTTGTTTTCTATCTCAGTGTGAGATCCTCGATTAGAGCTAGGGCTGGCAATGAGCCAAACTAACTCGAACATAGTTCGAAACTCGACTCGATAAATAGTTCGTTGAACTTGGGTCATGAACCAAATGAGCTGAACTTGAGTCGGGTATAGTTTGGCTCGTTTGGTTCATGAACCAGCTCGATAATTTTATATTATATATATATATATATATATATATATATATATATATATATATATATATTACTTAAATTATATATTTTTATTATTATTTAAATATATTATTACCTGGTATAGTTCGACTCATTGTGCTTCTAGAGCAAAGTTCTTTGTTTATTGGTTGGTGTAATTTGTTCAGCACACTACTTGTTTCGTTATATATTTCTTATATCATATTATTTGGCTTATCTAAAAAATTTTATTCAAATTCATGAGATAAATAAACAACAAATATGAATTTTTATTGTAAATGTAATTATATTTATATTTTCAAAAAGGTAGTTATTTTATCCAAAAACAAATGGTAAATTGCTAATTTAAATTGTCAAAGATTTCAATTGTTTTGCCTTTTAAAAAAAAAAATTTATTGTGACTTTTGATTGATACGAGTCGAGCTAACGAGCTAAACCGAGCTACTCGCAAGCTCTAGTCGAGTCGAGTTTTAGCTGAAAAAAATGGTTCATGTCGAACTCGAGTCGAGATACGAGCTGAATCAATTATTATCGAGTTGAGTCAAGCTGAACCAAGTTTGACTCGGTCCAACTCATTTCCAGCCCTAGTTAGAGCAATGAGTAGTTAATCTTCTCTAGGAACAACTTAAGACTATCTTTAATGGGAGTTGCTTTAGAAATTTTTAAAATTAAGGAAAAGTTATTACACCCTTCATCTCATTTTATTCGTCCTATTTAGAATATTGTATTGTCTCAAATTACTTATCCCTTTAGAAAATCAAGAAGTATTAATTAGTTTTTTTTTTCCAAAAATACCCCTTGTATCTCAACCAATCTATATTAATGAGTTTTTTTATCAAGGAGTATAGTGGTTGATGAGTAATTGTAACTATCCAACCATACAATTTAAGTAAGAGTATTTTAGCTGAAGGGTGTCTTTTATTATAAAAATTAGTAAACTTAATTATTTTCTTAAGAGGTATGCATAACCAAATGAGAAAGTAAAATGAGACCGAGGGAGTATTAAGTTGCATCAATGGAGCATAAGAACCCCCAATAAAAAATGAGAGAAAAAATAGAGAATTACATTAGTTACTTTCCTTCAAAAATTAAAATAATAATAAATATGAATAAAGATGTGAGTGACTTATGGGACTCATTTGATTAACTTTTTAGAGTTGTACTACTGAAGTATAAAGTTGCTTAAAATAGTATAAAATAAAAAGTTATAAAGTAGTATGATAGGACTTACAAAAAGAGGGGTTAAGCAACTCGAGTGAGTTGCACTATTGAAGATGCTCTAAGTACTACAGATTAGCACTATTGAAGATGCTCTAAGTATTACAGATTAAGAATTTAATCTCACACGAGATTGATGCATATTGAAGAATTCATCCTTGAACATAAGTCTACAAATCAGTACATTGTAAATCTTGAGTGGGAATACTTGATTTTGTAAAGTGATAACAATTTGGGTCGGGTTATAATTCTGGTAATCATATTTGAGATAGTGAAACATTTTATTGAGACATTTTCGTGGATATAAGCAAAAGATGCCGAACCACATAAATCTTTATATCTGTTCTCATCTAAGATCCTTAGACGTGTAAGTAAATTTGGGGTGCGCTATTTTTCCCCAAGAATAACCGACCAAAAGTGACAATCGGCTAATTGATCAAACTAACCCATTTTTAGAAACTATTTACCAATATAACCTTGTTTTGAAACTATTTACCAAACTAGCCCACTTTTTGCCAACCTGACATTTTTTATTATTTTTTTTTCTGACACCAAAGATGCTATTTTGACTAGCGTTTTTGGAAAACGCTAGTTGCAGTAGCATCTTCCCCATCTTCCCCCTGCACCAGACATGCCACTGCCCAGGCCGCCACGTGGCGCGCTCTGGGCAAAGGCGCTACTTGCAGTAGCGCCTTTAGTGGCTGATCAGATGGGTGAACATCAGACGAGTGAAGATATGTTCACCCGTCTGATGACTATCAGTGAAGAAATGGGTGATCATTTCTTCACTCGTCTGATGATTATCATCTTCACTGTTATAATCATCAGACGGGTGAAGAAATGATCACCCGTCTGATGACTATCAGTGAAGAAATGTCTTCACTGATAGTCATCAGACGGGTGATCATTTCTTCACCCGTCTGATGACTGTTAGTGAAGAAACGTTCACCCGTCTGATGACCATCAGTGAAGTTCTTCACTGATGGTCATCAGACGGGTGAACATTTCTTCACTCGTCTGATGTTCACCCGTCTGATCAGCCATAAAGGCGCTACTTGCAGTAGCGCTTTCGCCCAGAGCTCGCCACGTGGCAGCCTGGGCAGTGGCTGTCCCCTGCATGGTGAAGACACTACTGCAACTAGCGTTTTCCAAAAACGCTAGTCAATGTAGCGTCTTTGGTGTCAGAGAAAAAAATAATAAAAAATGCCACGTTGGCGAAAAGTGGATTAATTTGGTAAATAGTTTCAAAATAAGATTATATTGATAAATAATTTTTAAAAATGGGTTAGTTTGGTCAATTAGCCTGGTCTTTAGCATCATGCTCTTCACACGTTACTTTTACCTACCATTTATACAGTAGTAATTACTCCCTTCCAAGTGACCCGCGTGTATTACGTATAATGATGGGAAAAAATGAAATGTGAATATCTTTTTTGTTTTCTTCCCTTCCACCTGATCAAATTTCCTTATGTCTATCCACCACACAAGCATCCAAAAGAAAAGAATAAAGGAACTAGAAATGTTCAAGTAACTGCATATCGCCATTAAAACACGCAGCTTTCGTTGCGTCCAAAGGGGGTTTGAATTAATTTCAATTGTTGAACAATCTTAATTAGGACTAAATTTTACATGAAAGTTTATATAAAAAATTCACATAATTTTGAGTTAAGTTACTGAAAAAACAAAGGATCCATTAATTAATCTGATACAATCCTTCCCTATCCTCTGTCTCCGGTTTCTATCTCTTGTTTTTGTGGCAAGTATTCATTATAGACATTAAAAAAAAACTGAAAAGCTACGTACATGTTTAAATTCAGTTAGAATATATATGTATTACAAGATTCCTACAACAGATGGTAGTTACATGAAAAAGAAATTGAAAGAGAAAGAGTGACCAAAATCAAAAGTTGCAGCCGCAACAAAGGTAGAAAAAGGAGACAGTTAGAACCAACAGAATGGCCTCAAACGCAGACACAACCTTGAAAACCACGTTGTCCATGAATGAAACCGGCAAATTAGTAAGCCTCTTCCACTTGAATGCTGACCACAGAAACTTCAACCTCGATGATGACTCTTTCCTCATCCTCTTGAAGAACCATCTCGTATTCTTGCCCCCCATATATGTCCCTATTAATTCTCAAACTCAATCAAGGGGTGATCTTCTCACTCTTTTGTTTTGTGGGTTTAATTTCAAGGAGAGAGAAATGGGGTGGAGGATTATATTGGGCTGAAAAAGGAAGGTTCCACTGGCTTTCTTTCTTTCTATTTTTTTAATTACTTTAATTTCTTAGGACACAAGGTTTTTCAATATTGGTGGTCGTGCGTGGGAGGGAAGAATAGTAGTAGAAGACTAGAAGGGTACAAATACGTATGACATGATGGTGATGATGCATGGCGGTTTGGTTTGTTCTTAGAAGTTTGAATAAGGAGGAGTGGACAGAGTGGATCAAAACTGCTCCGCGTTTTGGTGGAGTCAAACACATGAAGGTCAACGTGCTGGGATGAGGAACAAATGATTAGGTGCCAAGTGGGTCCTGTATATGTTTTACCCGGTTATAAAACAATAATATAAAACGAACAAATTCCTTAATTACGATCTTTCATTAAAAAAAAAAAAACAATAGACTCAAAGGTTTACCAAAAATAAGGGACTTACAGTTATAAAGTGGAAGTCATGTGTTTGCATAAGTGAAAAGTCATTCACTGAGTCAAATTTTATTATTAGCATATTATAGTTGAATTTTTTGTGAGTGATACTATAAAAGAAAGAATAGAATAGAATAGTTTTTTTATATAAAAAATATAATAATTTAATTCATAAAAATCATGTCATTATAACTTGCATACACATCAATTGTATAATTTGAACATCGAATTTTGGACATCATATATAATATTGTATCTTTTTATTTTTATTTTTCGTTTATTTTTTATCGTTTTTTCTGTATACAGGCATTTGACACCATATTATTATTTCTCTACAATTAAATGTTTATATTTTGAATCTCATGACATACATTCAACTCTTGTGTCACTAGTTATATTTTAATTGGTTTAATATATCTTTCTTACTTAGTAAGTAAATAATTCTTGCGTGGATGCGTGTGCTACAAAGAAAATCATTCTCTACTCTATAGGATATTTTTATTGGGAAAATGTTCATCATCTCATTTTTTTACATCTAAATCTTAATCATTTATCTATTATTGTTTCCACTGGCTAGAAATTACCTGATACCAGACTATTAATTAATTATTATGTATAAAAAAGGACTACCAAATTTTTGGCGTTCTCGTGATGATTTTTTTCTCACATCTAAATTGGACAAGCAAAAACATATTTCAGAACATGAATGTTAGATGGTTTTCGTAATGAAATGATTATAATTATGTAAATTTATCTAAAAAAAATTAACGTAATTTACAGAATATATATAACTTTTGGTGTGTTACTTTTATTGCATAATATATTATTCTTCATATGATATTGTTATCTTGAAAAACTTATAGAGTTGAAGACAAATTAAAACGATCAGATAACAACTTAAAATTACTTTAATACTAATTTTTTTTTTGGTAAAAATTACTTTAACACTAATTAAGTGGAAGTAGATAACTTCTTTACAGAATATGTTACAACTTTTGTGTGTTACTTTTTGTTATATAATTATTCTACATATTTTTTTTTTCCCGGGGTATCCTCAGCGCGTAACTGCAGAGACTAATCCCACGAGGTATTGAACGACATTTAATGGTTGATCTCTCCCAACCAGATTTTCTCTATACAGCAAAACTAGTGATCCAACCCTTGACCACTTATTTAAGGGATCCGAACTCGTTACCACTCAGACCAACCACATATTAGTGCTCTAATCCAGGTTCTCACACAAAGAATATTAGAGATGTAATTAGTTAGAATTTTTTTTTTTGGACTATGTAATTAGTTAGAAATTAGTTAGTAGTTAGTTATTTTTCTATTATTTATATAAGCCATGTAAATATGTTGATGTAAATATACTTCTCATTCTATCAATTCCATATTTCCTATTTTTCTCTCATCTTCTTCCATCCTCCATAAATGTCATATTTCTTAACATAGTATCAAAGAGATATCATCCACCATAAGAATTTTTCCGGTGCATTCTCCCCGAAAGAGTTGCTTCATTATTTAGCAACTTTCTTCTTCATCTCTTCTCTATTTTTTTTTCTATGCTTTCTTGCATTTTCTCAGTCTTGAATCTCCAAATAATGTTTTCATTTTTCTTTCACTTTCCGAAAATACCACCATTCTTTTCTCTTGTCACTTTGCTCTCCCTTTCTACCCTTGCTTCCAGATTCTTGGTGGCTCTGCTGATTCTTCTTGGTTCTTCTTCTTACTCTAACCGCATGTCATGGTGTTCCAATTCCAATGCGCTTTCCTCATAGACAAAATTTGCAATGGAAAAGGAATAGTCGCCTGTTTTGAAGGAAAATGTGTATCCATCAGATCCAACAAAAAGGAGTACTCACAACAGAATGCACCAGTGCAACACTATATCCCACATATTATTAGGCTTGGATTTATGGCACCTCCAATCACATTCATTTCTCTCGATCTTTCTTTTCCTTTCGGAGTTCTTGTCATCATTTGTGATATTTTTTTTCTTTGCATCAGTGCAACAAAAAATATTTGGTTAAACATTGATAATTGTTTCTTGCTTCTACCCATGATGGTGGTTAAGCGTTCGAAATTGTTTCTTGCTTCTGCTGATGATGGTGGTTAAGCGTTTGCCTAAAATTAACATTGATATTTTGAAGCCGACATAGCTCAATTTGGAGCGACTTTTGATTGATGTACATTCCAGCGAGTCAGCTCATTTCACATATAAAATCATATTTTTTACCGATGATCATTCTGACAAGATTCATTTGCTTTTGGAATGAGTCCGTGGAGACGTAAGAAGAAGATCGACGAAGTCCAAAAGAATGTTGAAGACTTCTCAGATCTACAAACTTCAGCCGTTACCTATATCGTTTTCAGATTTTTCTTGATTAGCCGATGAAATTACGTATGACATGTATTTTTTTGTTATCCATTTCTTGATTGTTGTTCATTTCTTGATTGTTGTTCGTTCCCAAGTTTGAGGTGCTAGCACTTCCAGCTTGCGGGAGGCTATTAGAGAAGTATTTAGTTAGAAGTAAGTTAGTAGTTAGTTACTTTTCTATTCTCTATATAAGCCATGTAAATGCTTCTCATTCTATCAATTCCATATTTTCTATTTTTCTCTCATCTTCTTCCATCCTTTATGGTTGTCATGTTTCCTAACAGAGAAAGAAAACAAGTTTTGAAAGAGAGAAATAACTATATATTTTTTTCATTGATCGTTCAATGCTATACAAGCTTAAGCCAGAGGGTATAATTATTCTTGATATGGTATTGTTATCTTGAAAAACTTTATTTTAATAATTATTTTGTGTTTGGCCACTTTCTCATTCACTTTCCTTCTTCCTTCTTAGTTCTCCCCCTCCCGTAAATTAATCCTTGACAAAAAAATATGGTGATATTTTGGTCTCTAGGAAATGAAAAATAGTAATTTGATAATCACAATGTAAAATGTGATTCAAATTAATCATTTTTAGAGTAATGTTTAAGGACATTTTAGTTCCTATCAGGAACTATTTTGACCTCTATTTTACATTCTTGAATACCAAACTGATATTTTTCATTTTAAGTTGAAGTAGATAACCACTTTAAGAGTGCGTTTGGATGATGGAATTGAAAATTACAAGGTATTTCAAGCTCTAGGCAATTCAATTGCTTCAATTAAATTACCTTCATTTTGAATTTTTTTGTTTGGATAGAATAATTAAATTTTTCATTGTTAAAATTCTTTGTTTGGATAGAGTGTAAATGTTATGTATAAACATAAATCTAAGATCTTATTTTTATCCTATTTACATTTTTAAACATAGTGGCGGCAGCGGCGGTCCGATAACAGGCAGACGGTGATCCGACGGCCGACAGTGACCAGCGGCAGTCCGACAAACGGTGGCGATGGTAGTGGTTCGACGACCGAAGGCAATGGTTCGGCGACCGGCTATGGTGGTCTGACGGTGACACATGGGATGAGACAAGGGAATTTCAAAATTTTTAGTTAATTTCTAGGTGGTATTTCAAATTCCCTTAATTTTAGTTAAATAAAATATCCCATAAAAATCCCTTCATTTTTAAAATTCCTCACATTTAATATCCAAACAAGATATTTTACATTAATGTATTTTAATTACCCTCTACAAATACTTGACTCTCTAACATTTTCCCATCCAAACACACCCTAAGGGAGCGTTTGGTAAGGGGATTATTTTTAGTTTCCCAGGAATCATAAATTGAGAATTCTAGTTTCTCACATTTGATATATTTTTTTTAAAAACACATTCCCTCGAAACTAACATTTTCATGAATATTTTTTGGCTATTCCCCCCCCCAAAAAAAAACTCTCATGGGGAGGGGTGGAAATCTTACTTTCCAGTGTTGCTGAAAAATGTTTATTAGCCGGAAAGACCCTCATATGCCCATAAGCATGAGTATTTTTGAGAATTGCACTCATATTTTTAGGAAACTTGCGATCTAATCAAACATGGAACCAAAAAATCTCAACTAGCATTCTCAGTAATGTTTAAGAGCTACCAAACATATATTTAACATTCTCAGCAAGGAATCATGATTCCTGAGAAACATGATTCCTGTGAACAAAAAAACATCCTGATACCAAACATTTCCTAATTAAATGTATATTTGATTTTATCCTACGAGAATGCCAATAACCTAAGACGCCTTGAGAAATGGTTTTCATAAGAATCACAAGTACAGCAATCAAGTTAGAAATCCAGTACCTTCTTAAGATGTGGTTAGTCCAGAGGCCATTAGTGCATTGTAATTTGAATAACTATAAGCAAAAAGATGCCCATATATATATATATATATATATACACAACAAGAAGAAGATGCCCAGCAAAATAAAGAACGGATCGAGAATATATTGAAATAGAGAGAATTGAATCATGAAACTATTACAATATTTAATCACATTAATTAATTAGTACTTTTTAAAGATTAGGGCATCTCCAATAGAAGTTGTGTTTAACTAGATTTAAGAAATAAAAATCGGTTTTTATTTGATAGTATTATTGGAGCACAACGACGTGACGTCCAGCTGTAACCGGTGAGAACAGATGCTTCTATAAGGGCGTCTCTATCCCAACAACCCATTTTCTTTTTCTTTTTTGGGTTCTTAAATAGGATCCATCATTACACATCACTCGTTTTTATTTTTTACAACTTAAACATATCATCTCTCAAACCCAACAACTTCAAAAAAGTTTCTTAATAAGCCTACCGGTGGTCCCACATCCTTACATTTAATTAATAATTTATTTATTACGTCATAATTATTTGATTTATGAAATAATAAAATTATAAATATTAAGGAATTCATTAGTAATAATTACTAATTATTTTATGAAATAAAAACTTGAAAATTAAACTTATGAAATTTGTAATAAAACATTAAAACATAAGATGAAATTACAAAATTAAAGCATTAAAATATTAAAATGATGAAATTACAAAATTAAAATATTATTCAATTTTATTGACTATTGTACCCAAAACGTTCCTAAATATGCTCTACAAAGTCCGCTTGAAGTTGATGATAATTTTGCATATCACAAACAAGTGTTGTCCTTTGTAGGTATGCTGCAAGATTCGGATGAGGACCATTATGTGACACCCTCAAACCAATGTCACTGTTTGTAACCCAAAAACATCAATTAAGACATTAAATAAAACTTGATGGTTTTACTTTGCGAAAAACGGTTCATTTAATATATCTTATTAAGTCCTCGTGATAAAATTTTTGTCATATTTAATACCCATGAAACTACTAAAAATAATAAACAGAGTACTCATATATAAGTATATATATACATCATCAACTAGAACTATGGACAACATGTCCTTTTACAAAAGAACTATAAAAGATAAACTTTTAAAAAGCTAGAAACTAGGCAGCGATGGTCTGGAATCATATCTCTAAAACTTATGGCCATCAGTAGCCGTTAACAGACTACTCAAAAAATCGCTGCCTCAAAAGAAAGGTCTATACCCTAAGCTGGTCAATCTAGTGGAAACCATTGGACAGTCCCCCAAAGAAGGGTCCAACTGGTCCATCAAAAGAGTGGTCAGGGGAAGCTACATCCCCGTTAGCCATCCCTGCATCTCCAGCTCCCTCAGCTGGAGCATCCCCGTTTTCCAGAGGATGGTACTCAGGAGTCGCAATGAGCTCCTCCTCCTCAGGATCCTCTTCAGGATCCTTCTCCTCTTCCTCCTCCTCCTCCTTCTCCTCCTTTTCTGGCCCCATGGGCACCAAGACAAACGGAGGTGGAGGGGATAAGGGAGGTTGCTTCTGGGGCGGCTGGGCGACTGGGATCTGGTGTTGCAACTCCCTGTGATCTATCAAAAACTGCAGCATCAGCCAGACCGGCGGCAACGGAATCTGAACTGTCTCAACCGTGTGTACCCTTTCTTGAGGTCCCACCTCAAGGTTCCCTCTCAGGGTGCAAACTGGGCCTGTATATGCCGCACTGGAAGCCCAGGGATGTATGACCCAGGTGGCAGGGTCCTCTCTATGCTCGAAGGTGAGGGAGCGGACTCCCGTATGCGCTAACCCCTCGCTCCCGAAGTTCATCTGTACATGATGTATATACCAGAAACAGAGTAGTCAAAAAATATGCAAGGGTGAGAAACCAATATATGAATCCAAAAACGACAACTATATGCCCAATCCAAACAGCAAATTCATATAATATAACTCACTCAAATCATCATGCATCACGTAGTACAGCATATATAATCATGTACTAACAGCAGTAAATACACAAGGGTTTCGTAACCCACAATCAACGTTATTCTCTAAACATATGCATAGCACTTCCATATATCTCAACTAATATTCAATCTAGATATCCGGAAACCCCTTCACCATAAACAACGAGTTGATCAGACTCAACGTCATTGCCCCGCAGGCAACAATAACAAACGCCAGAATTAAAATTCGCTAAAACGTGAGCACATAACCTCCCAGGAAATAATACATGAGCGCGCATGTCAGTGGTACTCACGATGTATAAGCCATACAATATTGTCCTCTTCACTGAGCACAATACGCTCTCCCTAGCACGTATGACATCATTGTCCATCAAGGCACAATGTTACATAATGACATTAAGTCATCTCAGGTTCCTCTTGCTTATTAAGGTCCCCCGTTTTACGGCACATCTGCCCAACACACAAATGCATGATAAACTATTTTTTTCCCGATCATTGATCTTTGTCGTATCAATATTTTCTCGTTGTAGCATCAACGCTAACAACCACCATAATGTCTTAGACTCTTTAGGCCTCAAAAACATTTTCTCAAAACAGGACATTTAGTCCAAAACAACTCAAATCCAAACATCCCTAACCGATACACCAGACTAGAATTTTAGATTCAAGATCATAAAAACATCCTCAAGCTTACAGGACCACAAAGATCGTTCCTAAGCCGACAGGACCACAACTAACACAGATCCTTGATCCACGTGTTTCTGCAGAACCCTAGAACTTCAACGTCGCGGTTTCTAGTTTCTAAGCTTTAAAACCACGTTTCTTGAAAACTCAAAAACCAAAAACTCAAATCTCCGACACTTACACAAAGTCCTCGAGATCGGTTTTCCATAAAACAAAACGTAGTCCAAGGACTATTTCTTTTTCTTTCGTTATTTTTCGGCAAAACACAAACCTTAAAACAAAACTTGTAAAAGCCCTTTTTCTTGGATAAAACCAATTTATTTGAAAATCATGTTTCTCAAAACGCTTTTACTCAAACGGTTAACTTTATCAATTTAAAAACTAATAAAGGTTTCTAATGCCCTATTTATCTTAAAAACGACATTTTTCATTATTAAAACCACATTCTCACAACTTTACTCTTTTAAGTAATTTTTACCTAAAAGCAGCTGTTCATTATATTTTATTTCAAAGAGATAATTTATTTATTTTCTCTTAAATTAAGTTGAGGAACAATAAAACATGTTTATTTTCATGATTCCACATTTCAAGCTTTTAAATCTTTTAAGTTACACGATGTTGGATCCTAATCAAAATTAGGTCCTCTAACACCTTAAATCCCACAGCAGGGCACACGATACATCCATACAATTATCTAACAATTATAGCATGTATCTACATATATCAGCAGTTATGTCATGCATAATCAAATCATTAGCAGTAAATCAAACAATCAACAAATAATCAGATACAGAACATTTAATTACAATACAAACACCAATGCAGCACATAGCTGTCGGAAATGGAATTCCTCAGGTTTATCCCCTTACCTCTTGAAGTCTCAAGGTAAGCTGGGAACACCCGATCAACCGGACAATTGGCTCCGTTAGCTACCGATCACTACATACACACAAACCATAAAGGCATTAACTCAACAAGACAAAAATTTCTCCTACTGCACCACCCCTAGGGTTCGGCCTATTACACTAAAAATAGTTAGGGAGCTCCAAAAATTCTCATTTCTTGGATAACACCCTAACTAAGTGTGATAACCCTAGATATCAGCTCAAAACATTAAAAACCAACCAAAAACCCTACCCTACACACATAGGGGGGTTCGGCCTCGTCCTAGAAAATATAGCTAGGGAGATTTCTTGGCTCTAAGCTCTTGGACCATACAAGTATGTCATGAACCTAGGCCATTGAAATTGGTTTGGTATTGAAACGATTTTTCTACAATTTTTCATGGATTTTTGAAGATTTTAGGGACAAAACCCTAACACCTATGATCATGAAAAATTGAGGAGAGAAAGGAGAGATTGGGAGAGATAGAGATGAGATTTTACCTCCTATGATGATGATGATCTACTCCAAGTTTGGTGAAGATTGCTTCAAGAAATATCAAAGATTTAAGCTCTAAAAATGAGCTCTAATGGAGAGAAAATGAAGAAATGAGAGAAAGAAGAAAATGGGGGTTTTGGGGGAGAGAAAGCTGCCGAGGAAGTGAGAGAGGATAGAGTGAATAATGAGATATTTTACTTAAGTTAGAGACTTAAGAGTTAAGTAATAGTAAAAGGTAATCAGTAACAAAAATTAACCAAGGGCAATTTGGTTAATTCACGACCCGATATTTTGGAATCATCACGACACTGGTTTGAGTCTTCAAATAACTTGACACAATTCTGGCATGAAAATTATCCGTTCTTGGGTCTCGAAAAACCCTAAGACAGCTCGAATCGTCTCTCTGATCGTTTATCGATCCGAATATAAAATATTATTTTTATTTTCGGATGTCAGGACGCATTTTAGCAAAAAGATAGAGGATCAAATTCTAAGACTAATCGTCTCATCCATTAGTCAAGATTAGGTCTTGATAGTAGAAAAACACTATCATCTGAAAAATATAGATCGGGCTTCGTTTGAGTTTTCGGCCCAAACTTTAACCGTAGGCTCTTACGATTATTTGAAGCATGAACATGATTTTAGTTTTCTCAAAATCATTTTCTAAAGCATAGATAAAAATATAAACTTGAGTTTATCGTCCTTAAAAAGCACGAAAAATCGGGGTGTTACATATTACGTATGTCAGTTGTTGAGACATCATTGTTGGGATGATCATAAGAATAATCAAAATGACCATCATATGTGTGTCGTTCATCTTCCACAATCATGTTATGTAATATGATGCATGCATATAATATATGTTTGATTGTATCCGTGTGCCAAGCACGCACAGGGTCATGTATAATCGCAAACCCAGATTGATCGAAGCACTCCAAACGCACGCTCGACATCCTTTCTTGCTGCTTCTTGATGTTGGGAAAACAATTTTCTTTTATCTCCTTGTGGCATTGGGATGCTCTTGACAAACGTAGTTCATTCCGGATAAATACCATCTACTAGATAGTACCCCATGTCATATTGTGTTCCATTTACCATATAAGCGCAATATTATATATCCAACCCGACTTACATAGAAAACGATAGAGTTTGAGCTTTTGTCGCGAACTCATATGTTGCTTCTTGCTCTTTTTCAAAAGATTGTCTACCACTGGTACCCATTGAAGTCCCATGCTCCATGGTGGGGTTAATTGGTGGTGATTGAAACATGAGAAATTTATATGGAAATGGGCCCAACGGAAATTGACAATTGTCCATATTTGGGTTATTTTGCATCCAATTTAATAAGGAATTGATTTGGTTTGGATCCATTGGGTGAAAACAAATAAAAGAGGAAGTTGGGGATTTGAGAGTATGTGAGTAAAAAAATTGGATGATATAGAACTTTGACACAATATATGAGTAAAAAAGATGAGGAAAATTTGAGAGTATATGAGAATAAATGAGAGAAAATTAAGAGGTTTGGTTGTGTAAAACAATTTGAAGTTGAACACATTTATATACATGTTGGTTGGTATTGTAATGTTAAACAAATTTAAAACAACCCAACGACTACTTCAGTATTTCAACAACCTTTTTTTTTTTTTCCAAGGATTACCGTTCTCAACTTTTTTTCCCCAACGGCTACTTCAACATTTTTTCCCCACAACCCTTTTTTGTTCTCAACATTTTTTTAATTAAAAAATTGCAAGGTTGGCCCACCTTTTTGGATAGGATCTGCTGCTTAGTTAAGCACCTCATCTTCATAAGCAAATTTTTGGATAAGAACTCCAACAGGTACATGAAAGTAAGCAATGATGCTTATTAAAAGGGATGCTTAAGATGACCTACGCATCTGGTTATAGAAGCATCCAATAAGAAACTAGAAAATAAATGAGTTAATATTTTAAGTTAAAACAAAAATCAAGGTAAATAAAGATATGGGGTAACTCGTGAGACCAACTTGGTGAACTTTTTAGAGTTGCACCATTGAAGTCGAGAGCTGTTCAGATTGTGGTAGTGAGTCTTTTAAACAAAAATAATGGGCACTTAGGGTTGCTATTTGTGTGTCATCATGAATTCTGCATGCTATGTTTCGGGAAATCGAGTCTAGCCAACTTAGTGTTTCATTGATAGTAAGCAGATTTATGGCTTCTGAAAGACGAAGGTTCTCCGTTAGATGAGGATAACCAATGTTCTGCAAGCCGAAACATGTGTTTCAAGTGTGGAAGTCATGGTCGCTATGCAAGAATGTGCTGAAGTGGGGTTCCTTGACTCAGGTATGTAAACCAATTCGTTTTCTAGTTTCTTAATTGTTTAATTTTTCTATGTGTTTAGATGATGAAATTTCAGGGACGAAATTTCTTGAAGGAATAGAGAAATGTAATATCCTAAAATTCAAACCTAGGAATTTATTAGACTCCAAGAATCTAAAATAATTAATCTAGAAGCTTAGAAGTGATTAAAGGTTCCTAAATTAGCTTAAGTAAAGTTAAAACATGTAAAAATTAGTTTTTCCAGAGACAAAGGCGCGTCGCATGGGTCAGGGGTCGTGTCCCACTCAAAAACCTACAAGGAACACACTCTGGGAGGACATACAATCATGTGTCAATTCCTTACAACTGTGTCTCATTAACACGGCACCAGCGCTAAGCGCTAGCATATGATCGTTGAATGCCCAAGCCCTGTTAAATTAGTTGTGTTTTTAGGCGTTTTGGGCTTTTGGAGCTCTGTAAATAAACCCTAATGCCCTAGAACCTCGTTTTGAAACCCTAGAACAATTTAGAAACTGTAACACCCTACTTTTATTCGTGCTTTACCTGTGTTATGTTATCAATATTTATATGTTTTATATTTTTACTTGTGTTTAAGAAAATGTTTTTGAGGAAAATAAAATCATAGTTATAACTTACTATATCGCAGGAGGTAGTGGTTCAAATTTGGGTTTGAAACTCAAACGGAACCCGATCTACATTCTGGTTGACAAAGTAGTTTTACACTGGCTAGAAGACCTTACCTTGGCCCGAAAAATGAAAATATTAGTTTTGAGAATGCCTTAAGTGTTTTATGTTTGTTTAGAATGTTTTTGATTTTTTTTCTAGTGCCAGAATAAAATATTTATATTTTATTCGGTACCGACTTTTCGGGGAAACGTGCTAACCCGGGACATCCAGAAAGACCCGAAACCAAGTTCAGAGCAACAAAGAAAACAAGGAAGTATATGTGACACAAAAGTCAAATAAAGTGATCGACGCGACATAAAGTTGACAAGTATATCACCCATTTACCCAAATCATGCCTTTACCCATGGACCAAGTTTGGAAATATCTCCTCCCTCCCTCTAAGAGTAGTCGACCAGCCCCTGCCCCTCACATTCTCACTTTTGCTTTCTCTCCTACAAACACAAAATATCTCACTTTCTCTCTATGCTACACGACCAGAACTCCTCCAAAATACCCAAGACCATTCATTCTCTCACATTCTCTATAAACACTAAAAGTTACTTTGTCTTCAAGTTTTTAAGATCAAAATTTTCTCTTCTTTGTTCTTGGTGTTCTTGAGCTTTTCCTCAAAGATCATCACCTTAAGGTAATCTTTACCCAATCTTGCTTTATTAAAGTTGATGTTGAGTAGATTATCTCCATGTTTATCCAAGAATTTTTCTAAAAGGCATAAATTTTATTTTTAGTATAAAAATTCATAACTCCTTATAGGATTTGAATCAAACCTTGAAACTTCATATTTAAGCTTTTATGATCATCCTTAGTAAGCGTATCAAAGGTTTTGAAAAACAAACATTCCTACCTTTATTTTCCTTCTCATGGTCGAAATAGTGCTCTAAGGTTACCCTGTGGACTTCAAAAAATTTCTCACTCCTTACACAAGTCGTTCGAAGCTCTCAAATTTGGTATTTAAGCTTCTATAGTCATTATCTCTTTTTTTTTTTTTGTAACAATGATGTAACGGCCCGGACTGCTTTAAGGATTGCCGACTGTCCCCACAAACCAACACGAGTCTCTTCAGCGTGCTTTGTCCTCACTCACACGCTTCCTATGAAAACTTTCCAGGAGGTCACCTATCCCAAATTACTCCAAGTCAAGCACGCTTAACTTTGGAGTTCTTAAATGATGGGCTATCGAAAAGAAGATGCATGTTGTTGGTATAGGTAGTACAAATCAATTCTTATAAGTCTTCCTTCAACTGTACAGTCTTATACCTGCACAGCCTCAGGATCCCTCTCATTCCGGTGTGAATCGGTTCATTCATGTATCCCTCTGCCTAGAAGCCTGTCAGGAGCCGCTCCTTATTCGTGCCTCATACATCGGTGATCACTCCCCGCCCTCGTCAGCCCCAAGTGTTACATGCCCACCAGCTTCCGCTTGGTTCGTCCCCGAACCACACCGTACTGGGAGAGGTCCGTTCTGATACCATTTCTAACGGCCCGGACGACTTTAAGGATTGCCGAATGTCCCCACAAACCAACACGAGTCTCTTCAGCGTGCTTTGTCCTCACTCACACGCTTCGTAGGAAAACTTCCCAGGAGGTCACCCATCCCAGAATTACTCCAAGTCAAGCACGCTTAACTTTAGAGTTCTTAAGTGACGGGCTATCGAAAAGAAGATGCATGTTGTTGGTATAGATAGTACAAATCAATTCTTATAAGCCTTCCTTCAACTGTACAGTCTAATACCTGCACAGCCTCAGGATCCCTCTCATTCCGGTGTGAATCGGTTCATTCATGTATCCCTCCGTCTAGAAGCCTGTCAGGAGCCGCTCCTTGTCCGTGTCTCATGCACCAGCGATCACTTTCTGCCCTCGTCGGCCCCGGGTGTTACATGCGGGTGTCACTTTCGTAACCCCAAACCACATAAAGTATGAAAATAGAGATTTGCTGGTTTACTTTCGGAAAACAGATTCCTTTACTTAGGTCTTACTTACTACAGAAACGTGATAAAATTTTTTCTTCATTCAGTACTGAAGATTCAAGATAATCATTAACACTAATCATATACACATATATGTTTTACCAGTTTAACAACACATATAGGAGACCCTGGACAACACGTCCATTCCCAAAATACATTGACAGAAGTAAAATGTCATAAGTCCAAATGCTAGGTAGCGCTGGGTTTGAGAATCATATCTCTAAAAACCCTGGCCATCAATAGCCCTTCACAGACTAGTCAAGGAGCACTACCTCAAAAGCAAACCCTAAGCTGGTCTAGCACTAACAAAAAACGCACTACCTAACATACGCCGTATTCCTGAGACTGAGTTTAGTCTCCAACCATCCACACCTCTTCATCGTCAGCGTCGAGCAGATCAAGTTACTGAGTCCCCAAATGACCCAGAGGACTATTGACAAACATCTGTACATGTATCCAAAAACACAACAGGGTGTCCAACATGTACAGGCAAGGAAGAGAAACCAATATATGAATTCAAAAGCGACAACTACATACTCAAACAAAAACAACAGATTCATATAAGCATATCTCACGAAATATCATCATGCATAATATAGTACAATATATATCAAGGTACTAACAGTAAAAAAACACAAGGGCCTAATGCCCCACAGTCAACGATATTTTCAAAACGTACGCATGAACACTTCCACATAAGTCAATTAATATTCAATTCTTAATTTCCGGAAATCCCATCACCATTCAAAAATAACGAGTTGATCAGACTCTAACGTTATTGACCCGCATGCAACAATGACTAACACCAAAATAAATTGGTAAAACGTAAGCACTTAACCTCCCAGGAAATAATACATGGGCGCGCAAGTCAGTGGTACTTACGATGTATAAGTAATACAATATTGTCGCACTCACGGCACAATACGCACACACATGGCATGTATGATATCATTGTCCATCAAGGCACAATGTTACATGATGACAAAGTCATCCCCCAGGTTTCCTTTACCATCAAGGTCCCCTCATTTCACGGCACGTCTGCCAAAAACATGAATGCATGAGAAAATCATTTTGTTTTCGTCGATTTATCTTCGTCGTATCTATATTTCCTTGTTGAAGCATCAACGCTAACAACCACCATAATGTCTTAGACTCTTTAAGCCTTTACCATATTTTTCTCAAAACAGGATATTTAGTCCAAAACAGCTCGAACCCAAAAATCCCTAACCGATGCACCAGTCTGAAATTTTGGATTCAAAAGCATAAAAGCGTCCGCAAGCTTATAGGACCACAAAGATTGTCCACAAGCTGACAGGACCAGCACACTAACACGGATCCTTGATCCACGTGTTTTTGCAGAACCCTAGAACCCCAACATCTCGGTTTCTAGTTTCCAAAACCAAAAACCATATTTTTTTAGAAAACTCAAAACAAAAACCCAAATTTCCGAAACATACACAAAGTCCTCGAAATCGGTTTTCCATAATACAAAACTTGGCCCATAGACCGTCTTTTTCCTTTTCGTCGTTTTTCAATAAAACGCAAACTTTGAATTACGGTTTGTAAAACCTTTTTTCCCGAATAAAACCAAATAATTTGAAATCACGTTTCTCGAAAACGCTTTTGCTCAAAAGATTAACTTTATTATTTTAATAATCAATAAAGTTTTCCAAAAATATCATTCATCTTAAAAACTTCATTTTTCTTTATTAAAGCCAAATTTTTCCCATTTTGCCCTTGGAGTCAACTTACCGTTAAAAACAAATATTTATTATTACTTTATTCCAAAAAGGCAAATTATTTCTTTTTCTCTCAAAGTTTATTGAAAACAATTTAATATTATTCTTTTTCTTTATTCCACGTCCCAAGCTTTTTAAAGCTTTTATATTACATATAATCGGATTCTAACCGGCATTAGGTCCTTTAATGTAATTTATCATCATCACAGTCACAAAATACATCCATACATAATTTTTCATGCCATACCACATAATCACACATAAGCAGGTATATCATGCATAGAAAATTATCGGCAGTAAAATAAATCACGCCACAAACAACCAAACACAAATAAATAATTACATTTCAAAAATACAATCACAGCACATAGCTGTCGAAATTGGAATTCCTCAGCTTTTTCCCCTTACCTCTTGGAGTTCCCGAAGCAATAGCAACCTCCCAATCGATCCGAAATTCGTCCGATCTCTCGTCCAATTATCCGCCGATCACTACACACATACAATCAATCAATGCATTAACACAAAACACAAAGATTTCTCCTAATCTCTACCTGTAGGGTTCGGCCCTATGATACTAAAAAATAGCTAGGGAGTTCCAAAAATTCTCATCTCTTGGACACTACCCTAACTAAGTGAGATAACCCTAGATACAAACTTACAACACCAAAAACCAACAAAAACCTACTCCCCTACAACACGTAGGTTTCGGCCTCTCCTACCCAAATGGGTTAGAAAATTTTCTTGGCTCAAGCTCTTGGATCATGAAAGGATGTCAAGAACCTAGGCCAAAGAAATTAGTTTGGTATTAAAAGGATTTTTCTATAATTTTTCATGGATTTTTGAAGTTTATGGGTCAAAACCCTAACCTCCATGAAACTAAGATTTGAAGGGATGAAAGAAGAGATTGAGAGAGATAAGAGAGAGTCTATACCTCCTAGATGAACTTTCTTCAAAGAATCAAGCTTGAATCACTCAAAAGCTCCAAGTTTTCAAGCTTTTTCAATGGAGGAAAAATGAAGAACAAAGAGAGAAAGAAGAGAAAAGTGAGTGGATGGGGAAGAAAGAGTGTGGCCGAATGGCCTTAGAGTGAGAGAGTGAGATTAGATATTTTTTTTTCATGAATGGTAAACTTGCAAATTGCTAGAAGGGCATTTTGGAAATTTTGCTAAAAGACCAAGGACAATTTGGTCATTTCGCATCCAGATATTTTGAAAATCATCATGACACTGACACGAGTCCCTAGGTGACTTGACACTGACTTGACATCAAGATTATTCGCTCGTGGGTACCGTGAAACCCTTATACGGCTCCAATCGTCACCTAGTTCGATTCTTGGCCCGAATATAATATATTTTTTTCACTTTTGGACGTCAGGACGGATTTTAGCAAATATGTAGAGGATCAAATTATAAGACTAATGATTCTGACCGTTAGTCAAAATTAGATCTTTATAGTAGTAAAACACTACTATCCGTGAAACGTAGATCGGGTTCCGTTCGAGTTATCGGCCCAAAATTTAACTGTAGGCTCATACGATTGTATGGAGCATGAATATGATTTTAGTTTTCCCAAAATCATTTTCTAAAACACAGATAAAAATATAAACTCATTTATATAGTTTACTGGTCATAGAAAGCGTGAAAATCGGGATGTTACGCATGACATAGGTATGAAGTATCCACCATCGTTAGCAATGACTAATCTCCGTCGGGGAACCTATTGGGCACATAATGTGGGTTCTCTCCTCCCAACCAAGTTTTCTCCATACACAAGAGCCAGGTTTCGAACCCCTGACCACTTGCTTAAGGTGCCCGAATCCCTTATTACTCGGACCAACCACATGTTGGTCTAAGCGTACCAAAAACTCAAAGTGAACAAAAATTTCTTTCCCTTAAAACCCTTTAAAAACTGTGACCTATATAGGGTTTTTATCCTTGGTTTTGCTTATTTTTGACTTGTGTAAATGCTTATTGATGAAGGTTGTGAGTTGAGGTTGGCTTGTATTACTTCGGTTGTGGAGTAGACGGAAGTGTTGAAGGATCAAAGGGAAATACCTTTACTTGTCTTCAAGAGGTAAGAGAGATTACTTACAATGAGTTTGATGGTCTCATAAGCTTCTTTATTGGATGTGTTTGGTTGTTTGTTCGAAGTGATGTGATGATTTTTATTTTGTGAATATACTATGTATTTGGTATATACTTGATATGTTGGTGAATATGTGATTGAATGTTTAAATAATTTTGTGATGTTAATTATCTTGGATTGGATATATATATAATGTTGGTTTAAGATTTAATGCCTATATATACATATCTTGGATTGTGATTTTCTTGACTGGATTGGTCGAGAGCATAGCATCGGCTATAGCTTGATAATGAAGATTAAAACGCTTAAAAGCCTTAATCAAAGTTTTAAAATGTGTTATGGGATCAAAGAAAATTCTTGAGAATATTTTTGTCTTATCAAGGAAAGAACATTTTTTTTAAAATGTTAGATTTTTTTCAAAAGAAAAAGTCTCTTGTTTATAAAAGTTCAATCAAATGAAAATATTTAGAAAAATGTTTTCAAATGACTAAACATTTAGAAAAGAGTCTTCAAAAATCAAAATCCTTTAGAAAATGAATACGAGGTTTTAGCTTCAGAAAATAACTATACAAAGAAAAAAGATTTCTTGAAAATAGTTTCTTTTGAGAAAATGCATTTAGTTCATGCCAATGAGGTTTTAAGTTTTGACTTTTCCAAGTTTTATACACGAAAATAAAACCCGAAAGAAAATAGTGATTACCCTTTCGCTTTGTGAAGTCTGCAAACCTAGTGACCGTGACGTCGGGCTAGTGTTTTGTTAGTTGAGCATTCGGACTACGTGTCCTGTGGTTTTGGATGAACGGACTTAGTGTCCTATATGCGAGTCTAGTGTTTGCGATATCGGCCTAGTACTTCGTCGGTTGAGCACTCGAACTATGTGTCCTGTGTTTTGAATGAACGGACTAAATGTCCTTTAAAATGAGCCATGAACCGTGTGCCTTGACAAGAAAGAATAAACGAAAAAAAAAAACAGAAACCCTTCGGTGTACACACATGAATCGCAGACGTGCCATGAAATCGAGCAACAATCCATTGTGGTTGAAAATATGAGCCAGTTAAGACCACTAGGTCTATAGGGACATCTTGTGTTCGAACTCCACAAAAGGCCGAGGCATCACGATCCCGTGCTGTGGAAATCGGCTGCCAAACACGGATGAACTCGATCAAAGACTGGACTATTTCATGATATGGTTGAGACGTGATACCTTGAACAATTAGAGTTCGGAATTAAATTTGAGAGGCCGACTCATGAGAACAATTGTGTTATCTTGTGTTTATGGATGTCATGTAATGATGCATGGTATGTGTTGCATTCTTTTACCCTTACGCAATACTTATTATATCACGAAGAAAATTTTTAAACCCACATTTTCGAACATAGTTATTTACTTAAAGTATTTTCTGAATGCAACCAGCATAATTTATGTTTTCTGCATGGAGTTTGAGATTTAGCACCGAGGGGGTGTTACAGAAACACAAAAGAGGCATGGGAGAATAGATTGAATGATTTTGGAAGGAGGAGACCCAAAGAGGAAAAAATAGAAGAAAAAAGGACCTTGGGGTTGAAGAAGGTTGATCGAAGGGGCTGTCTGTAGGACGTTTGGAGCACGGTTTGAATGTCTTCAAGAGGTGAGGAAACACTATTTCCTAAACTTCTATGGTATATTTGTAGAGAATTTAATCCTTGGTTCAAAAACAATAATAAGTGATTGAACTGTTTTGTGCTCTTTGATGTAATTGTTGATTTAATTGTGAACCCTTTTGGTGCTCAGGGGTATTTATGTGATGATGTGGCGTGGGCTTAACCATGAGCTTAAACAATAATAGGTATTATTTTATGCTTGGAGATTATTGTGACTGACCATATGATGATATGCATGTGTTTGAGGTACCTCATCTTTGAGGGGTTGACTGATTGAGATACCTCCTCTTGAAGTGGGGATGATAGATACCTCCTCTTGGAGACTCTTGGAAAGGGGAGGGCAGTAAAACGTCATTATATGGATATGAGTTCATAGACCTTAAAAGAGTAATAATAAAATCACAGTGTTGATTTTGATGATGTATGGACATGTAGGAAATATCCATTGCCTTGGTGGATTGGAATTCTCGGTTAATTGTATATTATTTGCTATGTGGTAGAATGAAATTTAGGGTTTTAATGATTAAATGGTATTTATGAATTGCTTATATTTTTTAAAATTAGCGGGTATCATCGTTGGTTTTTTCGGTTATCGCACCAGTTGAGAGCAACATATTCTTGAAAATCTTTTACAACTGTGTTTAACTCACTGAGATTATAAATCCCATTAGTGGTGTTGTGTTTGAGAGTTCACATGTGATATTAGAGATGGCGCAGTGACTTAATGAAGTCTTGGAGCCCTTAAGATATTAGAATTAACTTTATGCTATTTTATTTTTAGTGTTGTTAGATGCCTATGTTTGAGGCTAAAACTATTATTAAAGAAGTGGTGTGTGGTTTCATTTATTTAACTTAAAAAGGTTTTTTAATAAATTGAAACTTTTAATTTATATTAGTTTCTAATGCTATGTGATGAATAATTGTGTGTGCATGATTACCTGCTTTGATGTAATATCGCGAGACATTACATCGCTCGCCTCCTCGGTCTTCATGCACTTGACTTGAGAAGTTGAGTTACAAAATAGTGAGAAACTGAGAATGCAGACAAACTCTTCAATCCTCACAAAGTTAATTAAAATTTAAAATGTATAAAGTTTTAAACTTTAAAATAATATTATTATATTATAGAGATGGTAAGTTCAGTTTTAATTTCTTGTTTTAACTTTTAATCATTATAATATTTTATTAGTATTGCATATTATAACTTATTAGAAAAAATTATACTATATATCATTCGGTTAGATCGTCCGATTGAAACTGAACCAAAACCTTTTCTAGTTTGTTGTCTAGTCCGACTTTAACAACATTGGGAAGAAGTATGCTGGTACTAGGGTTCTTCATTGGGAAGAAAAAGGGTTCTTTTATGAGGGAATGATGGATCCGGGTCTGGGCTGCAAAAATAGGTTCCGGTACGAATCATGTTTGGAATAAGGGATGAACTTTGGATTAGTTATGGCCCAATTTGGGTTAAACAACACAAAATACTTTATTGATAAATGACAAACATTAAAAAACATATGCATGACAAAAATACTTTTATGATTTTTCCTAAAATAAAATAAAAGTTAAAGAAACTCCATTTTCTAATTTTGTTTCCAAAATTTGGGATATTTTTATGATTTAAATTTTTTTAAATTTTTTCTAAATAATAGTTAATACGGGTTCGATTAAAATGGGGTGTTCACAACATCATGTTAAAAAAAAAAAACATCGTGTTACATGTTGGGTAAGGTAATCGATTGCCAACCAAGAAAAAATTTACATTTCAAATATGGGTAACATATATAATGTGTTAATGGGATAATCCATCAACTTACATAGTGTTTGATTGAAGGGAAATGGAGGGGAGGGGAGGAGAGATATTTTTTTAAACATTTATTGTTTGTTTTATTTTTTAGGAGAGGACGGGATTTAAAGCATTGAATGCATTGACTAATTAAAATATATCTACCTATGTATTTTAAAATCCAAAATTATAAGGGTAGAAAAATTAGTTAGTTTTAAAATCTCTCCCCTACCTTTGTGAACCAAATACGAAGAGTGTCATTTTCCTTCCCCTCTATTAAAATCTCTCCCCTCCTCTCAACCAAACACAATAGCTAATTAAAATCTCTCCCTTCATTTTCCCTCCCCCTCCTCTCTATTAAAATCTCTCACCTCCTTTTAACCAAACATAGCCTTAAGCGAAGCTACATTAACAAGCGGCTGGACTAAACTAACAAGCGAGTTATTTAGGGGCTAAGGGTGGGTTTTAGAAATTGGTCCCTAATTTGGTCCATGAAATTGTAAAGTTATATCAACTTGGTCCCTGACATTTTTGAAATTCCAAAAACATCCCTAAAATTGTCAAACGATAATCAATTTAGTTCCTCCGTTAAGGACCAAGTTGATATGAACTTACAATTTTAGGGATCAAATTAGCACATGAACCAAATTGATAGGATCTTATAATTTTAGGAACCAAATTAAAGATTTACTCGATTAATATGAATGACATCTAATTTTTTAGGATAAATTCCGGAAATTATTGGAATTTGTTGTTTACTTTTTTCTCTCTTTTTTTAAAGATATTAATTAATGTCATTGATGAGTTGTGAAGTATTTATCAATTAGTATTTCACACAATAAATGTTTGAAGTACATAAAGTATAACAAAAAAAAATTCAATAAATACTTAACAATTAATTAGGATACCACTACTCAAATTTTTGTATAAAAAAGCACTAAAGTAATCTCTAAGATTTTTACATTATTAAAAAAATGATTATGACATTCACTAATTTAGAAATTATTTTATAGAGATTTTAAAGAAAAAAAAGAAATTATTTTACGTTTGTTTATAATCATATAAATTATTTTTTAATCATTTCCGCCTCTACACTCATTTTCTCTTTCCTTTATTGCCACCCTCCGTCTCCGGAAGCTAATCAGATTAGCTTATCATTTTAATTATAAAAATATTTTTTAGAAAAAATGATTTTATTAAAATACTTAAGTGAAAATCATTAAAAATGATTTTTAACTTTTAAAAAAAATCATTTTTATCATAAAAATACTTAAACAAACTCACTCCAAACGGACTCATTCCTAGGATTCAATGAACCTTCCTCCTTTGCCATACCCACAAGCAAACTCAGAATAAATGTGTAGCCCGAACCGGCCTGGTTATAACTTATAAACATACAAATTATCCCGAGTCAATTCGATCCTTTCTCCTAAGTCCTAATGATATCTAAATGACCCTTTTGATGTACATTTTTTTTTATTAAACCACACATTCCTACTGAACAATGTTTTCAGTATTTTAAGTTATATTATCATATAGTTGATAGATTATTATCACTCCTAATTTAGTTACATCATATATATAGTGTTTTATTTTCATATATTGATTTTGCTTCCATATAGTATTTTTCATAAAAGTACTTTTTATATAAATTTTTTTCTTTAGTCTGTTTGACTAGCTACTTGACCCACAGTGAAACTAACCCATTGACTAACTAGAATAACCTTTAGTCCAAATTATACAACTATGCCAAGAAGTATAACATTTAAGACTTATTATATTTAGTAAAGATGGGCATGAAATTTAATTGTTTTCTAATTTCTAATTTTCCTAACAGAATTTAATTCAAATAGAATACCAAAAAAAAAAAAATTTAATTGAAATATGCCAAATCAATATTAAATGTGACAGCTCATTATATATATATATATATATATATATATATATATATATTTTGATTGAACCCTAAATTTTTTGCGGGATTAGTCTCCGTTGTTGCTCGCGAGATACACTAATTTAGAACCAAAAAAAAAAACTCATCTTTATATATTATGAGGTTGTTAAATTTTTTTTTTATTTTTTACATGAACAATTATATTTTTATTTTTCCTTTTTTTTTGACAAAATATTTTTATTTTTCCTTTTAAAGTAAACTCCATTTTTTATAGGATCCAAATCCATGTCTATTAATGCAGTTTTTTTATTTTTAAAAATGAATTTGAAAAAATAATTAATATGTTTTCCATATTAGCCCAAGAATTGCCACAAGACAATACTTTCATATAAAATCATTTAATTTCTTTCTATACATATAATAAATATTATATTAATTAATTAGGGGCAAGGTATAACCCCATCGTCCTGCATATGCCTCTTGTTTCCTCCTTAAAACCATTAGTAATTTGATCCTATCTCAGTTCCTCTTCTATAAATTTCATTCGAAACAAGGTGATTCTGCTAAGGAAGGAGCCATGGTTCATCGAAAGATTGAGATGAAATTGGTGAAGGAGAAAAGTGCTAGGCTTGTCACTTTTTCCAAGCGTAAGAGTGGCCTTTTTAAGAAAGCAAATGAGTTGTCCATTCTTTGTGGTGCTGAAGTTGGCCTAGTTTTATTCTCCCTTGGTGGTAAGCCCTTCTCTTTTGGTCATCCAAGCATTGAAGCTGTGACTAATAAGTTCCTTCACCAAGTACCTGAATCAGATAGGGGCCATGGTGAGCCTTCAAAAGATGATGAGATTGACAAGCTCAACCATCAACTTGAGGATCTGATGAAACAGCTGCAAGTGGAGAAGAATGAAGAGAAGATACTTGACAATGCTCTCAACAAAAACAAACTCATCAAAGGCAAAGTCCCCCTTGTTGGTCTTAATTTTGAGGAGCTTCAAAAGTTGAAGGCTTCTTTGGAAGAGCTCAGTGATAATTTGAAGTCCATGAATGAGAAGGAGGCAGCAGCATCTTTGCTTCTTTTGCAGAGAAACCTGTGATAGGGACAGCACATTGAGTTGGCCAAATTGATTGAAATAGTGAGCAGCATCTAGATCAATATTTAGAAGAAGGGGGGGGGGGGGGGTGAGGGTGAATAAGCAAATGTTGATGTAAAATAAAGGGTTTTGCTTTCTTAAATTCAACATCAATAATCCAGAATATTTTTATTGAAATGCATAATTTTGTGATTTTATATATTTGCGCAGTGATAGCTGCACAAAAGAAGTGAAGCAATAGAAACTTCACAAGTGGATTTCAGCCTTTCTTTTTTCGTATCTTTTCTACTTCTTCAACTTTTTTCTACATCCAATGGATGATATAGCTTCTATGAAATTTATCTACTAGTACATGGCCGATTCTATGGTGGTGTCCAAAAAATAGGGTGAATCGTGGTACTATCCTTTTGAACTATTGATTTGATAGTTAGATGAAATCGACAGCTTTAAGGCTATACCGAAAAACTAGGTAACAGGTGACAATATAGAAGTATTTTTATTTTATTTTTAAGTCCCTGATTTATCCTACTAGTTATTATTTATGGCTTATTTGCATATTAAAGTCCTTGTACCCTTTACAGTTTTTTTGTCGTCGCAGCATCGAACTTGGCCATTGTTTGATCAATTTCATATTGTGAGGATTGCAGATCTATGGTTTAAATGTAAATTTTTGCAGATCTACGGTGATAGCGTGTAGTGGAGGAAGGCGTGGCAGGGAGCGGACTGGCTAGCAGGGCCAAGGATAAGGATTGCTCCTGTAATGGGTTTAGTGGTGTTTGTTGTGTTTTTTGTTTATTGTGTTTTGATTTGGGATGTTGGTAGAGGTTTTTTTTTTGGGTGGATTCTAGCTTAGTTTTCACTTTGTGATTGTTGTAGAAAGAAGGAAGAAGCCTGGGTAAAACCTTGATGTGTTTCCAAGGACATTACGAAATAATTTTTATTTTGCAAATTGCAACTAATTCCTTTTAACTTTATTGCAAGTAAGTTGTTGTAACTACTTTTTTTATCCATCAGTTCAATTTTAACCTACCATAAGTGAGATTCGGGCACCATCGATGATGTCCAAATCTAATGGCACCACCATAAAACTCACCCTTGTACATGGAGGGCTTCTTGCATACACCAAATAAGAAATGATGTGTGGATGAATCGAGTGATTTGAACTATTGATTTACATAGATTTAATAAAAAAATTAGACTAACGATTCATATTAAAATAGGATTTTATCTAATTAGGTAAAAAAAAAAAAAGGAAATGACACTTTTTTCCCATTCATATTCCACCCACCGCCACCGCACCATTCGCTCCCTATCACCACCCCATCATTCACGCGGCCACGTCAGTCACCTTGCCAAACTGAAACAGTGTGGCGGTGCTCATCCGTACCAAACCCATCGAAGGTCATCCTTCACATTTTAAACTAAAAAAAAACCATACTTTTCCGAAAATGGGGCACGACCCAACTACGAATCTGACTCAAAGATTCAAGCTTTCAAACATTTACATATAGAAACAAAAATGGGCACCCCTAATTCGAGAGCGACCTTCAGAAAAACTCAATTATCACAATCAATTTAAGGGGTTATAAGGTTGGCTTGGTGATTTGGATGGGGAGTTAAGGAGTGAGGTCAAAAGGAGATTGGGTTCAAACCTCACTCACTAACAAAATACTAACATTAATACTAACATTTGCCTATAAAAAAATCGAAATCAATTCAAGGGTTGGCGTGTGTAGGGGTGAGAGTATTACCATTTGGTTCTGCGGTGGGGCTGGGGGCGGGGTTGGTGGAAGGTATGTATGAGTTTTGGTTAATAAAAAAGAAAAGAAAATTGGTTATTTTACAGGTATATCCATGCTCCATTTTTTGTTTGGTGCATTGAATTAGCACTCTTTGTACATGTATGTGCAAGCAATATTTCTATAAAATTTTATTCAAGGAAGGGAAAAAAAATCTTTGTTTGCATTTATGTAGCATAATGAATAAATATGTATGGCCTTATCCTTCACTAGTAGTTTAGCTCATATATTTATTTATGGATAAACCCCCATTTTGGTCTATGAAATTGTAAGATCATATCAATTTGGCTCATGTGACTAATTTTGTCCATGAAATTATAAGATCGTATCAACTTGGTCCCCGACGAAGGAACATGAATGATAAACGTTTGACAACTTCTGGGATGTTTTTGAAATTTAGAAAATGTCAGGAACGAAGTTGATACAACCTTACAATTTCACTCCAAGAAATTTGCTTTTCAATGACAGACATAATCTGTCACTATATATTTAAAATCCTTAGGTATATATAAAACTTACATTTACCTATGGCTGGTCCAACCATCCATTATGAGCGACGAATAAGAAATGACTGTCACTATAGGTTTTACCTACGATTCACATACATTTACCTACAGTTGTATTTGACTGTCATTAAGTTTTATCTACAGTTCATCTACCTTTAACTATAGTTTACCTGACAATAATACCTATACATACACTTTTAATGACTGTCACTAAAGTGTTTTTAGGTATATGACAAATTTATTGTAGTATTTCAGGGACCAAATTGGGGATTTATTCTTTACTTATGTGTATAAATTAATCTTTAAATTTATAAAACTTGTATCAAGTTAGTTCTTTTTACATATTAAGTGAGTTAAAAGAAGGATTAACATAATAAGCATTTTATATATTGAATGGCTTACTTGTATACATAAATAATTCTAAAGACTATGTTACAATAAATTATTGCATACTTTTAGAGCACCTCGTAGGATTATGCCCACTATATTCATACTGCCATATTTTAGCATTAAATAGTGGTGGAATCTACCACTCAGATTAATTCTTGAGTTTATTGCTATTTTTAGTTTTTTGGTTTAATTCTTGAAATTAAAAATAATAATATATTCAACAACTAAAAATTTAAAATGAACGGTGGAGCTCACCAATGTGTAATGCTAAAATGTCGGAAGTATGAATATAGTGAGCATGAATCTATGTAGTAATGTAGGAATATTTAATAATTTCACATTAGGAGAATTAATTTTTCCTAAGTTTCCTTATTGGGTGAGATGTGCATAAATTTAGTGACAATGAAAGGGCTAATTAACCCTTGCATTACCACCATGAGAACATTTCTCCTAACAAGTAACTTTAGCATTTGTATGAATCGAATAGGAATTGATTCGTGTTGAAAACTCGTGAGTCAGTCTTTGGGCTAGTTTGGTCAAAGCTCTAAATCATTATTCTCATTGAATAAGACAAATTTGCTGAATCCGCTTCGACTCACTTGACCTTTTAGAAAAGGCTAATTGATCAAACTAGCCCAATTTTAAAAACTATTTATCAATATAACCTTGTTTTGAAACTATTTATCAAACTAACCCATTTTTCGCCAACGTGGCATTTTTTATTAATTTTTTCTCTGACACCAAAGACGCTACTTTGACTAGCGTTTTTGGAAAACGCTAGTTGCAGTAGCGTCTTCACCATGCAGGGGACAGCCACTGCCCAGGCTGCCACGTGGCGAGCTCTGGGCAAAGGCGCTACTGCAAGTAGCGCCTTTATGGCTGATCAGACGGGTGAACATCAGACGAGTGAAGAAATGTTCACCCGTCGGATGACTATCAGTGAAGAACTTCACTGATGGTCATCAGATGGGTGAACGTTTCTTTACTAACTGTCATCAGACGGGTGAAGAAATGATCACCCGTCTGATGACTATCAGTGATAATGTCTTCACTGATATTCATCAGACGGGTGATCATTTCTTCACCTGTCTGATGACTATCACAGTGAAGATGATAGTCATCAGACGAGTGATCAAACGAGTGAAGAAATGATCACCCGTCTGATGACTATCGGTGAAGAAATGTCTTCACTGATAGTCATCAGACGGGTGATCATTTCTTTACCCGTCTATATCACAGTGAAGATGATAGTCATTAGACGAGTGATCAAACGAGTGAAGAAATGATCACCCGTCTGATGACTATCAGTGAAGACATTTCTTCACTGATAGTCATCAGACGGGTGAACATTTCTTTACCCGTCTGATGACTATCAGTGAAGAACATTTCTTCACTGTGATAGTCATCATACGGGTGATCAAACGGGTGATGAAATGATCACCCATCTGATGACTATCTGTGAAGTTCTTCACTGATAGTCATCAGACGGGTGATCATTTCTTCACCTGTCTGATGACTATCACAGTGAAGATGATAGTCATCAGACGAGTGATCAAACGAGTGAAGAAATGATCACCCGTCTGATGACTATCAGTGAAGAAATGTCTTCACTGATAGTCATCAGACGGATGATCATTTCTTTACCCGTCTATATCACAGTGAAGATGATAGTCATCAGACGAGTGATCAAACGAGTGAAGAAATGATCACCCGTCTGATGACTATCAGTGAAGAAATGAAGACATTTCTTCACTAATAGTCATCAGACGGGTAAACATTTCTTCACCCGTCTGATGACTATCAGTGAAGAACATTTCTTCACTGTGATAGTCATCAGACGGGTGATCAAACGGGTGACGAAATGATCACCCGTCTGATGACTATCTGTGAAGAAACGTTCACCCGTCTAATGACCATCAGTGAAGTTCTTCACTGATGGTCATCAGACGGGTGAACATATCTTCACTCGTCTGATGCTCACCCGTCTGATCAGCCACTAAAGGCGCTACTGCAAGTAGCGCCTTTGCCCAGAGCGCGCCACGTGGCGGCCAGGGCAGTGGCTGTCTGGTGCAGGGGGAAGATGGGGAAGACGCTACTGCAACTAGCGTTTTCCAAAAACGCTAGTCAAAGTAGCGTCTTTGGTGTCAGAAAAAAAAAATAATAAAAAATGCCAGGTTGGCAAAAAGTGGGTTAGTTTGGTAAATAGTTTCAAAACAAGGTTATATTGGTAAATAGTTTCTAAAAACGGGTTAGTTTGGTCAATTAGCCTTTAGAAAACCCATGAAAAAATGGATTGTTCTAGAAAGTTCGATTCCAAAACTAAAATCAAAAGAATTAATAAACAAAAAAAACTAGCGGCCCGTTTGGAATGAGTTTAAAAAAAAATGAGTTTGTATGATGTAGAAGTAGAAATAAAAGCTATTATTAGAAGCATAAACTATTTTGCATTTGTATAGACTTAAAAAGATCTTCTATGAGATTTGTTGCAGGGACATTATCGTCCAACAATTTTCATAAAATATATGATCGATCTTCACTCTCTCTACTATCGCATCTTCTTTTTGTATAGGCTAGGAATTTTAGCTTCTTTGCTTTTGCTTTTTTTTTAAAGTCCATCTAAACACTCATATTTTATTAAAAACACTTTTTTTAAAAAAAATAAATATTTTTTTCTAAAAAAAACATCCAAACGGGTTTCTAGACGTTTCTAGACATGGTAGTTGGGAGTGAGGATAAGTGGCTGGAACACGATGTCTGGCGTGAGGCTTGGTTGGGACATGGTAGTTGGGGGGTGAATGCAGATGCCTTTGCTGCATGAAAGAAGATGCAATGTTGCCATGGCTATAAAGGCTGTAATGGGTTGGGTTGAGCGGATTAGGGGAGAAAAAACGCCCAAACTAAATAAAATGGTTTAGTTTTGGGGCTTTTGCTAGGGTGAGCATGTAATAAAAGTCTCTCACGGTGAGAGAGGTTATATTACCTGCTCCAGCAGGTTAAATACAAGTTATATTTTAAAAAAATCCGTAGGTCCCACGTTTAGCTATAATTGCATACTAATTCCTTCAGCTCTGTTGCCTCCCACTTGATCTATATACTGGAGCAATACATACTCATTCCACTACAGTTCATATTAGATTGCATAGTAATTGCAACCCCATGCTTTCAACACACAAAATGGGTGTCGTTCAATCAGCTAATACTCCTCCCGACTGGATGCCGTTCAACCACAAATTTGTGCACAAACACACAATGTTAATGTGCATGGAAGACGAAGACGATGAAGGAGAAAAACACAACAATGATGGAAGTAGTTCACTTAGAAGGCTTCAGCTCAACCCTTCTTCCTCTTCCTCATTCTCCAACCATCATCCGAAGAGCTTCCCTTCTCTGGCCAAAGTTTTTAGACTGGCACCGCCAACGACGTGGAAAGCCGCTGATGAGATGATCGGATTCTCTGTGCCAAGGAAGGCATGCTCAAGTACACTTTATTCTCATCGAATCCTCACTTTTTCTCCATCTAATTTTCTTATCTTCTTTTGATGTTTTCTTTGTTTCTCTTTACAACATCGACGAAGAAGTCGCATGAATGCGGGACTAGAATAGCGATAGAGTAGAATCACCGACAGCCATCTACTTCGCCAGTGAGAACGCCGATGGCGATGGCTCCGGCTTCGCCCTCATCGTCAAATGCTTCGCTTAGGAAGAAGATAAATAAGTTTCTTCGTTTTTGTTCACTCACTCAGGGACCTTCCAAGCAAGAAATTAACATGGCCAACGATTCAGTCAAGGGAAATGAATAATAAATCTCATGCTGATGTCAATTCAAGGATTTCTTCACCGATCTCAAACTCACAATCTAGCTGTTTCTGCATGAAATGAATAATATATTAGAAACTGAATGTTCTGGTAGCCTGCCACGCATCTCAACGCTCCATCGATTTTTTGACACAATCCAACGGTTACCATATATCATCCACCGTGCGCGACTTGATAAGAACACGCACTGTAGAACCCGCCTAGTTTTGGTTAGTTTGGGTTAGACAATTTTAATGTATCAAACTCGAACATCAATGAGTGGTTTCGACGGATTATTAGGTTGCTCGATGATTTTTTTTTTTTCAAAATGCAATTTAAAACTTCTATCCTTGTCATAAACAAGTTCTAATCATCTGGGCAAAAAATAAGCAATTACACAATTGATAAAAAGTAACCCCTAAAGAGAAAAACTACAAATTTTAAATATAGATTAAGTAAAATCATGTTTGGGTTGGCTACTATGTAGCATAAACTTTTATGTTAAAGTTCATATATAACATAACAATAATACATAATAATCATAAAAAATCGTGTTAGCCCCAACTCTAAATGAGGATAAACATGACTACACAATCAACATAACAATTACCAAACTGTAAAGTTTCATCAAGTCAAAGTTGCTAGTGGCGAAATAAAGAATGACAATGGAGTATGGTTGAGGGTGGTCTAGCGTGAGAGAGGACAAAAAAAGAGGAGAAAGAAATGAGGTAAGAATATCCTAAATCATTTGCAAGATTTCCAAAAGTCCCAAACGTACATCTTTGTTATATGTAAAAATTACTTCAAAAAATTAATCGGGTTGGTTTTGGCAAGTTATCGAGTTTGGAAACACTAAAATCGAAGGCTGAACCATGAACTGAACTAAATTGACCTAATTTAATTGGTTTGGTTTGGTTTGCTTGGTTGATCGAGTCAACCCAAATTGACTTACACCACAACTTCTACTTAAACTGAACAACGCTGAGAGGGTGTGTTTGGGTAAGATCAACCAAAAAACTGTTTTTCATAATAAAATTGGTTTTTTAGTATAAGCTGATATGTTTGAATAAACTGATTAAATTGAAAAGCAGTTGTTTTTATGAGAAAAAAATTATTTTTAGATAAGCTAGAAATTTGAAGTTTATTTAAAAAGTCGTTAGATTATTTCGAAACCAATAACATTATTCTCATTTCACCCCTACAAAAACAAACTACGAAACAAATATTATTAACTTATACATATAACTTCATACCTTTTTTTTTAAAGTTACTATATCAAAGTGATTTTTTTATACAACCCAATCGAAATAGATTATTTTAAAATCATTCTTAACAAACATATCCAAATATAAAACTGATTCTATTATAATCGATTATAGCAATAAACAATTATGCATACAATCAATTATTAAAATAATCAATTTCTCATAGCTAATCCGAACACATAATTAATTTTGGATGGCATCATGAGCTTATAGCCTTTTTATAAAAAGATTATATATTTTTTTTTGGACAAAGATTATGCTTAAATATAGACTAATAATAAACTTATTAAAGGCATCGTTTTATAAAAAAGTAATTTTTCCTACAATATTTTACTTTTCATATGACATACTTTTTAATTTTATTTTTTATTCAAGTTATTTGTTCTGATCGCTTCACCCATAATAGAATCATGGCTAAATTATTCTTTTGGTCTTTATTTTAAATATGTACAAGTTGGTCCCTTAATTGGCAAATGTTAAGCAAATTTGGTTTCACCGTTAAGTTTTTATCTCATTGGAAAACTTCGCCGGATTCTAGAAATACTATTGAAAAATTTCGCCAAAATCTTCCTCAATTTTTCCATTTTCTTCCCCTCCTTTCCTCTTTCCCTCTCCCTTCATCTCCCCACTCTCGGCAGTTGACGATCCGAACCACCACCACCTTCCATAGTTGAAGATCAATATCAATGAACCTTAAGGAACAATGAATCTTGCAAAACAAAACACTTTTGCTGCTTGGAGCAAAATTTGGACCAACCCAGAAACCAAAAACTCACGAAGAAGACGAAAAATGGAGAGGAAACCATAATTGTTAGGTGAATCTTGAGCTCGAAGGAAGTTTCTCTCTCTAACATTCAACGACTCTCTCTCTCTATACGGGAATTGAAGAAAACGGAAGAGAGATGAAGAGGAGAGAGAGAGGGGAAGAGAGAGGAAGAGAGAGAGAGAGAGAGAGGGGAAGAGACAAAGATTTTGGCGAAATTTTTTCGTAGTATTTCCAAATTCCGGTGAAGTTTTTCGATGAGAGGAAAACTAACTTAACATAAATAACCAAATTGCTCAATATTTGACAAGTGAGGGGTCAACTTGAACATTTTTAAAATAAAGGAACAAAGTTGAATAAATTAAAACAAATGAGATACCAAAAGAGTAATTTAGCATAAAATCATTGACCCAGTGACTTGACCCTTTGACCAAATCAACATATAATATGAATTATATAAATACGTTTCTCAATAGCTTATTAAAAGACAATATTATCAAATTCTACAATAATAATATAGGAATAATTGATTACTATAACAATTTGAATAAGACGGACTTGTTTATTTTTTCTTAAACGGTTAATTAGTCTTCGTTGGACACTTATTTAAGAATTAAAAAATAGAAGTTTTTGTAGTGAAGTTTAATATATCATTTCTCACTACTTTAATTGTAGCACTTTCCACTAAAAATTTACTTTTTTGGATTCCTAAAAGTACCGATTAGTATTTTGCCATAACTAAAATAAAAGACAAACTTGTTTACTTTAGGACAACATATGATGGAAAAATTAGGGAAAGTGTGGCAAAGTTTGGCAAAGTTTTCTCATTGTACATTAATCTATATCTATACTATATATAATTGAGAATAATCTCAAAATAAGAACTTCTACATGTCAACCTCTCATGCACTTCTTTACGAAAAAATTTCACACATGGCATCCCCATATTGTTTCCCTCCCATTTTTGTTGAGGTGTCATCCTCTCATTCATTTGAGACAAAACATTATTAATTAAATTTATTTTTGATTTCAAATTAAAAATAGGACATTTAATGAGTGTAGAAAAGGGAAACAATCAATATTTGCAAAATGCTACGCGATTAAAAAGGAGGTTTCAAATAAGAATTATTACTCATTAATAATAGGATGAATTTATTCATAAAAAAATAGGATAAATCACAATCAAATTTGAATTTAGAATATTGGAATCAAATTTTTAAATGTTAGACATCACCAAAATATGATGTCTCATAATCAAACTTTTTAAATGGTCAGAATTATTACTCATCAATATTTTGCGATGACATTGGGAGCATCGTGTCCTAGTAAACGATGGACAAGGTCCATGTTTAGATCGCTCTCCATTAGGATGAAAAGGTAATCCCTTCTTCTTTATCCTTTCTTTTCTCTTTTTACTCATCAATATTTTGCGATGACATTGGGAGCATCATGTCCTAGTAAACGATGGACAAGGTCCATGTCTAGATCGCTCTCCATTAGGACGAAAAGGTAACCCCTTCTTCTTTATCCTAACCTCTCTTGCTAAAACAAAAATATGTTAGGGTTTGGGTTTTGTGAGATAAATAGAAAAGAAAGGATAAAGAAGAAGGGGTTACCTTTTCGTCCTAATGGAGAGCGATCTAGACATGGACCTTGTCCATCGTTTACTAGGACACGATGCTCCCAATATTTTCCGATGACATTGGGAGCATCGTGTCCTAGTAAACGATGGATAAGGTCCATGTCTAGATCGCTCTCCATTAGGACGAAAAGGTAACCCCGTCTTCTTTATCCTTTCTTTTCTCTTTATCTCACAAAACCCAAACCCTACCATATTTTTGTTTTAGCAAGAGAGGTTGGAGAAGGAACCGGAGATCGAAAGGGTCAGAGAAGAGTTATGGAAGCGACGACAGAGAGCAAGCCAACCAGAACGACTCTACTCTTTGGTGAGCAGTTTTTTTATATATTTCTCTGCTATCAAATTTATTTTAATTTAATTTATTTATGTTTTCTTCTCTTTGGCTGTCGTTTATATTGGTGTATATTTGTTGAGATAAATCCTTATTGTTTCGTAGTATTACTTGAAACATGTTTTCCTATTCATTTTAATCAGGTTAATGAAATTATTGGAACATCAACTCTTGGATATTATCATGATGGAGAGGAAGGGATGAACGATTGTTGATGATGATCAAAGATGGTAAGAGACTTTTTATGGGGATGAATTTGATGCTACAAATGAGTTGTCTTCAATGTTTGAGTTGTTTGTTGTTGTCACCCACACTGGTAAGCTAGATGCTGACCATTATGTCACTCACCGAAATGGTTGCCTCATGATTTACGCTCAACAATTGTTTGACGCACTCTCTATTTCATTGTAGGTGGATTTGATACAACACGTGTTAACGATGCAACAAGGTAATTTACTAATTTTCATATTTGAGATTTAAACTGTCACAATATTGTTGATTTAATTAAGCTTATGTAAAATTTCATGAGACTTTTTTGTATTTTGGTCTGTAATATGTATTTTTCGATTTCAGGGCATATGATCGACTTGCAGCACAAGTATTGACAGTTTTATATGCATCTGAGGTCATTTGATAACAATATGGACCGGATGGCACAATGTGTGCTATCTCTTGCTTAGGTAAACTTAAGGCAGAATCTGAAAAAAAACTCATCATAATTGACTTATAACTAGGAAAATGGTGACTCTGTTTAATTTCCATCTATAATAGGATGAGAGTTGGTTGTTAGTAATTTCAAGCAACAAACTTCCTAATATATATTTGTATGACATTTGATTATTATTTCATAGTTAGAATGTTATTGTTTTTTTACTATAAATGTTTATTATGTGCTAAGCAACATGGAACTATGACCATAATTTGTTACATTATGCTTGTTTCTTATATATGTTTCGTTATAGTTTGATATATAAAAAAGTTCCCCTCCTATGTTTTTAAATTATTTTTTTATTTAATTTATGATTGAATCATAATATATTTGATTTGAAAAGTTGGAATTTCTTAGAAAAACCTATAATAGGAACAAATTATTCAAAAAGATTTAATACTTTGCTTGCCTTTTACAAAAATATTGAATTAATCACACTGACACCAACTCATGTTCCTTCAAATATAGATGGCTGTGGAATTATTGTTGATGGATTTGGGTTAACTAGTTGCGCTCAAAATAGTATTGCAATTGTTACAAAACAGTTACAAGTCTTTAAGGGAGATTATAATGTGTTTCCCCTCTGTCAAAGGCTTATGTAGCTGCTATAGTTTATTGGTAGCTTTTTTTCCTGTTTAATTTTTTATTTCGTGTTGTAGGGTTGCTGCTCTGTTGTTTTGGCAACTGTCAAACATGTATTGAATGCATATGAGTAGTGATACACAGCTTGTGCATGCAACAAGGTTGTTTATCCTGATTCAAATATGTTTTTATGTGAATTTTACTTATGTATTTTGTACATGTGGACCCGTGCCATATGAAAATGTCATATGTAATTTGAATATGAAATATGAAAATCGACTTTGTCTTTTTGAATTCTATTTTGATATTTGACTTTAGGCTTAATGAAGATTTTGGTCCCTGAAAATGTAGGGCTTTTTGATTTTAGTCCCTATCTTTTATTTGCTTTGCCCTTGGTGTCTGTAACTTTTAAAATTTTGTTTCTGGTCCCTACCGTTAACTCCAAACATTAAATGCTGACGTGGCAGACGGAAGTCCACAGCAGCAGTGACATGTGACAAACTAATTATTTTTTAGTTTCATATGTCTGGCATGACAAGGACCAAAAACAAAAATTTAAAAATTACAGACACTAAAAGCAAAACAAATAAAAAATAAGGACTAAAACCAAAAGCCATATATTTTCAGGGACTAAAAACTTCAATAAACCTTTAATAAATATGATTTTCTTTAATTTATGAATTAATTTGAATTTCTGACAGATGAAGAATAATGGTAAGTTTTTTGAGTGGGGTGACTTTGAAGCAAATAATCCTCCAAGTGTAGATGGGGAGGACGTCACTTTGTTATCTGAAGTACATGTTGAAGAGCTACAGAGGTAGAGAAAGGAGTTGCAGTTGAAGCTAGCCAGTTAAAGAAAAAAAGTTTCAAATTTTAATAATGTGCTTGAAAACTATAGTTTAGTTTTACTTATTTAGTATTTTTAATTGTCAAACATAACACAAACCACGGCAACAAATAGACATATTGCAGCTAGCTTCAACTGCAACTATTGTCTCTTCCTCTGTAGCTCTTCAAAATATACTCTAAGTACCAAAGTGACATCTTCGTTATCTAAATTAATTTGAACGATTATTTGCTTCAAAATTAGTTCACTAAAAAATTACAATTCTTCTTCATCTGTCAGAAAATCAAATTAATTCATAAATCACAAGTAGTTTTTATTAAAGGCTTAATAAAGTTTTTGGTCCCTGAAAATATATGCCTTTTTGGTTTTAGTCCTTATCTTTTGTTTGTTTTGCTTTTGGTGTTTGTAACTTTTAAATTTTTGTTTTTGATCCCTGTCATGTCAGACAGATGGAATAAAAAATAATTATTTTCTCACGTGTCAGTACTGATGTGGACTTCCGTCTGTCACGTCAGCAGTTAACGTTTGGAGTTGATGGCAGGGACTAAAAACAAAATTTTAAAAGTTATAGATACCAAAAGCAAAACAAACAAAAGATATGGGCCAAATCAAAAAGCCCTATATTTTCAGGGACCAAAAGCTTCATTACCTTGATTTTGTTAAAAATTGCTACAGGGTAAAATATTTTTTTTATTAAATGCTACAGGATAAATTTAATCTATATATGATTGTGATTTAAAATTTCTTAATCTTAGTCATCTATATTATAATGGCTTGCCAATAGTTGTTTCTATTTTTTCTGCTCCAAATGACATTATTTTTCAAATTCATTGTACTCTCAATACTTTTCAACTTTAAATTTTTTATTATGCACTAAATTAAGATTACATTTTCCAAAAAGTATACAAAAAGTTTATTTGGGTATATTATATAGAGTAAATTAAACTCGAGATCCTTAAAGTTTTGTTAAAAGACATTCTATCCCAAACTTCAAAAATTCCTTTCACTTCTATTGATTTGTTGACTTACTTAGTTAAGGATCAACAAGTCAATAGGTATGAAGTGTATTTTTTAAATAAGTTTTGGGTAAAATATATTTTAACAAAACTTCAAGAATGTGGAGTATAATTTACTCTATTGTTTAATATCTCCCTTGTAAAGTAGCCGTAATAGCATGTGACCCGGATCTCAGCTTAACTTCTTGTCCGGTATATTCATACTTTTCTTACGTACGATGCATTCATCATTCTCATTATATGGTTTGTGGACTACAAAATTTGAACATGTATATTTATTCTACTTTGTATGTATGTTTAATTAAAAAGAATCAATGTCAAACTAGCTAGACATTTATGATCATATTTTTGTATAAAGTAAGCCAACATAATCCCCTTAAATTTGGATCTCTAAGTTCTAACCTCTCACAAGTATCAAAGCAATTGAAGCAAGTGACAAAGACCCAAAAACAAAACGTGAGTTTTCAATATTTACCTGTGTATATAAATAAATGACAATCTAAGACCTTAACAGATCAAGCTAAGCTTGCTGATATTATTCAAACTGAAGGAGGAAAAAGTTCCAATCCTACAAAGTCAGGTGTTCTTGGTTTGATTGAGAAGGTAACTAGAAAAATATGTTTGCTTTTGTCATGTCTTTTCCATATTGCCTACATCTTCATTGCTGGAGATTGGAGAATGTAAAGCTCAAGAATGTTAGTGCCTCAGTGGCAATAAAATTGGCTTTAAACAGCCAAATGAAAATTGTACAGGAGCTATATCTTCATCTCTCAAAAAACAATTAAAGATTAATCCTTATTTCCAAATGAAAATTGTGAAAAACCCTTGTTTAAATTAACAAAGTTCTCATCATTTACCATTTGTAGGCAACACCAACTTTAGCAGCAGCATATTCTACATCACGAGCTGTTAAGATCCCTGTCATGTGCTACTGTGCTTATCTGGGATAAGTGTTGTCACAGCACCTATGGCCGCCGGTGTGATATGAATTGTTATTAATATCTTCCCAAATTAATTGCTATAGCAATCATAAACTTCTTATAGGCTAAATGATGTGGTTGCCATCACCATGATTGCTTAGGTCAGAAGCATTGGCTAGTTCATTACAGACACCATTTCAGATATGCTCTACACATGAAGCGGAAAATCACACAGTAGTTCAGGACATGTGATAATGTTCCAAGAAAACATATGATAAGAAGGTAGCAATGCTAGGCTCCTTCCAAAAATGTGATGATGTTGATAGAAAACATGTGATAATGTTTCATAGATGTGATAAGGTAGTGTAGATTAGATAAAACATGTAAAGACAATTGGAATCCTTAGGAACAAGAACTGCTAGGAACCATCTTTCTTCTTCCTTTATATTCCAGAACTGTTCTGATTCTAAGTTGTATTGCTTGTGTCAAACATTGTGATTCTAACTGCTGTTTCCAACGCAACAACAACTGGATATACGGAGCATGTAAATAGATTACTCAAAAACAGACTTAGACAGATACATCCTAACAAACACTAAGTTATAATTTAAAAGATTTAATAAATGAATATGAGGGGTGCGCCAGGCCTGTGCAATAGTGCAACGCATGGGCGACGCTTAAGATGCCCAATAGCAAGCTACTGTTATGGCCTCTTCCCCTATAAAAATTAATTTAATATCATGTGGGCCATTGACCCACGTATCAGATATTAAACTGATAAGAACAGATACTACACTTGATCTTAGCCAAAAGGCCGAGAAAGGTATGAGTTGGAATTGATAGAAATGTTGGTTTAATACTGCAGTCTTGGGTGCGTGTTTTCTTCCCTCAGCAACGTGGGACTTCATAACTTAGTAATTCAACACTTAACCTCCAGATAGCCTCTTCCTATCTTATACTTCTATAGCCCCAAAATGCAGTATCATATTAAAGGTTCGACCAGCAAAAAGCTGAGCTTAAAGTGTACAATAAAAAAAAAAAGATTTTGTATTTTCACAAACACGCATATCAAATAGTGAAGTGGGCATTAGATGAATATACTAAGGAAGATGTGAACTTCATTGAATTAAGGAAGAAGAAGAAGACAGCACTGCAAACTAACTGGGATGAACTAATGAGTGATTATAAGTAGAAACGGGAAGTTACTATAGTCTATAGCTCCAGTGAATAGAAATAACATTATAATGCCACAAATAGGCCAAGTGAGACATAGATAAATGCTACCATTGAAGCAGATGGCTGCTCTGAATGAATGTTATTTCTAGTCGTATATTTGGGTGCTGAGATGCAATAGCAAGGCAGCAGAATAGGGAAACCCACAGTTGACAAGACAAATACAGCATACAGGGCTACTAGAAACAAATTGTAATTTCATCTTTGGTTATGGATCCTTGGTTTATCTACCTGATTGTGGAAACTATTATCCTCCATTAGATTTGTTTCTTTGACTCCGTTAGCTGCTACGAAAACATGCCAAAAGAGTGAAAATACAAATACAATACATCAGCTTACATAATATGTCAAAGCTGTTATATATATATACTTTTGATTTGCTTCAAGAGAACTCATTTCCTCTAAAGCAGTGCTTAGTAACGTCAATTTGCCTTTTATATTCAAACTTTTTTTTTTCCAATGTTCTTTACAGTAAAATCTGTGTGCTTTAGTCCTTTTCCAGTTTATATAAGCAACAAGAACTGTGCATGATTTCCTTAAAAAAGTTATACAGAGCCACTAAAATCACATGCTACACTATCAAAGAACATATCTGTTTATGAAGAAAAAAAAAACTGCAAATATAGAAGCATGATCAAGAGATTGCATGGCAATGGAAGTGGCTGTGGTGATTGCATCAGTAACAATAGCAATTAGCAACAGTTCTGGTAGGACCACAAAAGATGGCAGGGGCGGAGCTTAATTGGTTGAGAAGAGGCAGCCACGGCTCCACCTTCTTTTTTAGATTTTTTAATATTATAATATAATACACTATTATCATCAAATAATTTATATAATAGAATATTAAAATATGTCTTTATTTTATTTTATGAAAAAATCCACAATTAACGTTATCTCATTCCATTAAATTTATCAGAAAATGTAGACTCTTCAATTTTTTTAATTAGATTATGTTATATGGTAATTTTTTCCTTTCCATTTTAATTTTTCTATTTATGGATTAGTTTTGACTTAAAGATGGTAGGAAACAACGAATAGAAATTAATATACGCAATAGTTGGCTTTTTGTGCTAGTGATTGTGCAGACGGTGAATTTTATACACTAATTCTTTGATATCTGTTGAACTACCATCCTTATTAGCATTATGCCATATAACTCAAAGTAGCCCACCGTAAACTATCATTCATATTATTTATCAAACGGGTTGAATATGCATATTTTTTGAAATCAGATCATATGGATTATTTTTGTGAATTTGTTAATTTCAATGTAAATGATCTAATCAAAGAATTGGGCTTATTGAAATATGCGCACCAAACACTACATGATGAAAATTAAACAAAATTGAAATGTTATTAAGAAATTGCATCTTCTAAACACGAACCAAGGGCATCATATTCAATCATTCGCCACTTCATTGAATAGGATAAAGTTTTTTTAAAGTGAATTTAAGTATAAAACGAGAAAATAAGAATACATTATTGATTAGTTAAAATATATTAAGATGTCGAGTTACTTTAAGCTAATAAAAAACAAAAGGGACAACTCCCTCTAACTTGACCCTAACATTTAAACATGATGAAGCTATTGCATATAAAAACAAAATATAGCATTTTCCAGAGAGATAATTCTAAATATAGGTTGACACAAGGAATATTATTACATACAGATGTATTAATGAAGTTCATAAGTTGGAAATTCTCTTTTACAATTAAATTTTACGAAGCACGTGATTACAAGGTTGGTAAAAGGAAAACTTTCTAGTTAGCATTGTAATCAGCATTCTACATCTCAACATATGCCCAAATCTGCAATTTTAGGCATCCAAATGCAATTAACATCAGTAACTTACACAACAATTGATACAGAAAATGATAATTATTCACAAGGACAAACCACAACTCACTACAACTAAATATACAACTTTTAGTCCAAGTAGCTTAAATTCATGCAGATCCAACCTTCTAACTAACAAAATAATAACATGGCTTTACTCATCAAACTCCGATTCCTCATCAGTTTCGTTGTATTCACCGCTTTCCTGCCAAGCAGCAGAGAACAGATGTCATAACTAAGCATAGAAGACAAAGCACACTAACCATGAATATGATACATTGCTTACCATTTTCTTGTTATATTCTGCCATTGCTCTATCAAATTCCGCGCGTTTTTCTGTTGCTATATCATAGTAATGAACCTTCTCCTGTCAGATACTAGTGTTATTGACATAGACCCATTTTTATAAAAAAAAAAAAATCATTAAGAAAATAGAAGTTTTTAAGGATAGGAAGATAAGATATCATCCATCAGAAAACTACAAAGAAAACTCGTGTAACATTGTACAAATACAATGGCAGTCTAATCTCTATGTATATCTGAAACGCCAATCCCCTTCAAAATACCATGTGCCAAACACCAACGAGAAGCCAAAAACCTTATTCTATCCCACAACATATCTATTGACACCGAAATGCCTTGAAAAAACTGATTATTCCTCTCCAACTATGTAGTCAATTCCGGATAGCATCGCATAGCGGCCGACCCAAAAAACGCTATAACGGGATGGCCGCTACACCGAAGATTAGGGAAATAATACAAGTAATTTATACTATACACATATAAATTAATATTATACACAAATGCTAAAAAATAAAAATAAAAACACAAAATTAAGAACATTCATAATTAATAATCAAAATTCATTGTCATTAACATTCAAATCCAATATAACTCAAATAATTTTAAGCCTCTACGGCTTAAAATAACTAATCTAAGCAAACATAGCACAATTCCACAAAATTGTGAACTCTTTTCGTCTTCCAAATCCTTTAAGCCTTAATTTCAAAAAGATCTCTAAAGAGTTAAGAGACACCCAAGAGCCCTCACAGTCCAGGCACAACGACGTAATTATCAGGGGCATGCTCTACCACTGAGCTAATAGCCCGTCGTACGGGCCTCCCGTTGGGACCCGCTCTATGCCAAAAGCGAGAGAAACCCCATCCCTTGCTTTTCTTTTTTATGTCCCCATGCCGCCACCGTGTGGGCATATAAAAAAGGAGCTCCTATCAACTTGTTTCGACCTAAGATACTAGACTCGTGAGCTTAGTCAAGGTACTAGGAAGATAGATAATGTTGATTCTTGGGAGTTGGGTCGTATCCAAGGGGCATGTATATCGCCACAGGAGTACCTTCTTAGAGAGAGTGCCTATCTATCTATCCCTTGTCATTGCGGCCTCATCAGCCCGCTTAAGGAAAGTCAAGTATTGTTTCCCACAGACACCAAACAGTCTATTCCAGATCGAATTAGCAATTGTACAATGTATAACAGATGTATAGTTGATTCAGAGTTGTGCATGCACATGGGGGAAATGGTCAGTTTAGGTCTGCAAATCTGCAACAAATCATATTGTAAAGAAAGACTTCACCTTAGAAGGAGCTTTGGATTTCCAAATATATTTATCAAGGGTAAACTTCTGTCTATTAGGAGAATGAGTCAAGAAATGAAATAACTTACAAGAGTAACCACTAGAAGGGTCAAGGGTCCAAATTATCCCATCTGGAATGAATAGAAGATTGGCATTTTCTACGAGAGATTGTAAGCCATGTGTATTCCTATCATTAAGTTTCCTAAAGAAGTGAAAGTTCCAAGTACAGTCTGTTACAACTGTAAATGAGTCGCCTAATAGGACTTTATAGGTTTATTATAGAAAGAAGTATAAACTAGGAAAAGTTTAAGAGTTTAAGAGTTAGTTGTGATTAGTTAGGTTTCGGTTAGTAGTTAGGGTCAGTTGAGGCAGTTAGGTTTATTTGTTAGGTGCCTATAAGTAGTCCTCTGGTTAGAAGCAGAGAGGAGGATGTGAATCTTTTAGAGTCAACTAGATTGTGGCCAGTGAGAAGGGAGGTAGCTCTCCTTCGTGTAACCTTTTTTGTTCAAATCAATAAAATTCAGGGACGAATAATTCCCTTTTTCCTAACCTGAAATTCCGGATCCTAACAATTTGGTCCGACCTGCCGGATAGAGATCGAGATGGAGCAACGCGTGGGGAACCTGGAGAAGATAACCAGTGAATTGCAGAAAGATGTGGCTTACATCAAAGAAAACTTGCCTAGTATGAAGCTGCTCAAGGACCTGGTCATGGAATGCCTAACCAAGAAACCTTCGGAGGGCGAGGAAGAGAGCTCAATCCAATCAAACAAAAACTCGAGCGAGGAGGAAGAAGAAGAGGACGAACCCTCACGATCTTGGTTACAGAAAGTAGAATTACCTACTTTTGAGGGGAACGACCCATTAGGGTGGCTAGCGCGCGCAGAGAAGTTCTTCGAGGTCCAACAAGTCAAGTCGTCGGAGAAATTGCGTTTGGCCTTCATTAGTATGGAAGGAAACGCATGCCACTGGTTTCAATTCTGGCGCGACAAGACAAAAGATCCTTCTTGGAAGGATTTTTCGAACGCACTAATGAGACGATTTGGCGGCAATGGACGGGGTACCGTGTATGAAAGGCTGGCTGCGTTGAGACAGAGCAAGAACGTGGAAGATTATGTCCAAGAATTTGAGTTACTAGTCGCGCAAGCCAAACCCGATTCCGAGGAACAAGTCTTGGGCTATTTCTTGGCGGGGTTGAGGCAAGACATTCGAGGACAAATTCGTCCTCATGATCCCAAGGATTTGACTCAAGCTATGAAGCTTGCTCGCGATATTGAAGAAGCAATGAAGGAGGTTCGCAGTTTTGGAACTTCTCAGGGAAGAAACTTCCCCTCCAATTTTCGTTATCAGGGAGGAGGAGGAATCGTGATGTGGGTAGGGGCGTTTGGTGGCACCAATAGTGCACAAGCGTCCACGGGTGGGACTCCCACTACTCAGGGAGGAGGAAGATCTAATTCGGCTTCTTCGATAAATAAACCCGGGAATCGGGGTTTTCTCAATCAAGAAACCGGGGAGCAAGGAGTCTTCCATATCCGGAATACATGAAGCAAAGGGAAGAGGGACGACCTCAGGACATTTTGGATAGCCACTGGGTTGATCAGCAGGGTACCCATGTTCAGCAGGTGTTAATTCAGTGGCAGAATCAATCACCGGAGGAGGCTTCCTGGGAGGATTTGGAAAGTTTCAAGTCTCAGTTTTCAGACTTTCACCTTGGGGACAAGGTTGTTTTGGGGGAGGGAGGTATTGTTACAACTGTAAACGAGTCGCCTAATAGGACTTTACAGGTTTATTATAGAAAGAAGTATAAACTAGGAAAAGTTTAAGAGTTTAAGAGTTAGTTGTGATTAGTTAGGTTTCGGTTAGTAGTTAGGGTCGGTTGAGGCAGTTAGGTTTATTTGTTAGGTGCCTATAAATAGTACTCTGGTTAGAAGCAGAGGGGAGGATGTGAATCTTTTAGAGTCAACTGGATTGTGGCCAGTGAGAAGGGAGGTAGCTCTCCTTTGTGTAACCTTTTTTGTTCAAATCAATAAAATTCAGGGACGAATAATTCCCTTTTTCCTAACCTGAAATTCCGGATCCTAACACAGCCACACTGAGAAGAACCAAAAAGATGGGTCGGTGCATCTACTGCATTATGTAAAGAAGAAAGGTTATTGAGGCAGGGAAATGCCTCCATGAAAGAAATGCCACCCACACAAGTATCTTCTCAAAATCTAATTCGATAACCATCAACCAATTTTAAAGAAACAAAAGGAAGAAAACAGTCATAGCAATGTGAGATAAATTTCCAAGGGCTTCCATTAGTGTGAGGGCCAGATTGACATCCATCCATTCTGATTCAAACTATACTGACTGCAAATAACTGGACGCCAGTAAGTAAGAAGAGTATGGCCACCTACATAATTAATAATGGGCCGCTAAATATGTACTGGTTTTACTGAAGAAAGAGGGGATCAGGGGACCCACTGGCATGTTTTGACTTTTAAGTGGTAACTCTATCTTTCACACATCTTTCTGTTAATCCAGTCTACATTTTGAATATAAAATCATATCCACAACCAAATTTATTACATTAAAATTAGCATTTCTCATTAGAATTCCTCCAAAGGCCTTATATACAGGATACTCAACCAAGTCGTGAAAGACAGTCCAATGAGCAATAAAATTCAAATGATCTTTAAAAAAAGGGTTGTATTAATGCACAGAAAAATTGAGTTCCATTCACTCATACGCACTAACTAATTATTAAGTAGCTAAACCATTAACACAAACAAAAGTTTCTTCTCAAAAGCTATGTTAACTCCATGCTTTAATCAGAAGTCAAACTACCCAATACATGGCAGTTTAGAAAACATTATTCAGAATCCCTTATCTTTTTCTTTGTCTCCTTTCTTTTCCATTTCAGACTTTCAAGAATAACAAGATGAAAAAACACATAAACTGTGTGTAGAATCAGAGTGATTCCCTAAATGCCTTTCTGGATACTCCTCAACAAAGTTATCAATTGCAGATGGCGGACCATAGCGGAAGGCCAAAATCCGCCATTTTAAGCCGCCTCAAAACGCCATTGCGGCCATCGCGCCGCCATCTTTCATAAATTGGCCATAGCGGTTGGCCAAAAATCCGCCACCGCAATCCGCCATGGCGGTTTTTTGATAACACTGCTCCTCAATGTGCCGACTATTCATAGAACGTGAGAAGCTGATGAATATCATCTGCTTCCAGAAGAAAACAAACAATTTCTTGAGAATCCTAAAAGAGCCAATCGGTCTTTTTTCTCTGACAGATGGTTAGAACTTCATCCGGGTTCGAATCCTACTGAGAGGTCCAGGTCTTACTAAAACCAAATCAACCTTTTGTGCAGTCAATGCAGATCTATATTACAAGCTTACAAGGATACCATTTCTAATGCCACCAACACCAATAAAGCACTAAAATCAGGGAAGCATACCCTCTCCCTCAATCAACCAAGAAATTAAAGATAGTTTCATACGTTTGTTATCAATTCAGAGTATAGTTTCCCTTTTTTTAAAACTGCAGAACCTAATTTCATATGTAATTAAATATTAAAGACTACACCAACAGAATGACTTCAGAATTTAATTGTGCATTAAATCTAAGTTCAGCAAAGAAATCCAATCAGACACACAGTTTTGCTACTTCTGCATTATACTAGCTGAATATCAAAATTGAATATCAACCAAGTAATGGCAAAGTAGTGACAATGGGATGATCTAGCCGCAGTGATCAAGTTCGAGCATTCAACCACATTGAAAACTTAAACATTTTGGGAAAAATTTCATGAACCAAATTTTAAACCTCAATATATGATTTACTCATTTTTCAGCCATCAAACAGTACAATCATAGTAATACAATTCAGGATAACTAAGAAAAGGCGAGGCTACAAAAGAAACTAACCTCATAAGTCATGGTTTTCCACTTCTCTCCACATGCCTTGCCAATCTGAATGAACACAGGGAGGAAAACAAAAAGAATTAAATTACTTTGCAAATAATAATAATAACAACAACAATAATAATACTAATTGAGTTGCTAATCGCACAAGAAAATATACAAACTTTTTGCAAACTGTTAAAATAACTGGCCATTTATGAAAATTGATGCTCAACTTTTATGTAGTATTGGATTAGAAACTGTAAGAAGTTTGTAAACAAACAATCAATTGTGCAACTATCTTGCTTCAAGAGGAATTAAAATTATAAACTAAATTAGAAGAAAATATTTATACAAAGGATTCTTCCATACATACATCACGCATTGACTTGACATCCGGATTTTGCTCTTGAAATTCTTTACGGAAATCCTCCCTTAGAATGAAAAAGAACTTCTAGTAAACACAATGATTTTGAAGAACTATAAAACTTTCCATCCATGAGAAAGAAGCAATTGGTTGTTAGGTTTACTAGCACAGATATATATAAAGTAAATGGCAGTATGTTTAACGAAGAACAATAAAACAAGCTCAAAGCAAGGAAAGGAAACTACGACAGGAAAATCGTGTTTAAATGACTCATCATAATCATATTTGAAGATAAATGGTTGTCTTCATTCTTGAACTTGATGTGGTGATGCACACAAAAATGACTTGTATTATTGTATATATGCTAACTTTTAACAAATAATTACCTCTTTAGCATTATTCCCTCTAAGACCATATATTTTCTACCTTCCAATCCCACATATATTGAAAAGTTAAAACTCATAATTAGAACAGAATCCGATCAACCTCAGAGATAACATTACCTCTGAAGGCAAGTGCTAGGATCAGTAGGATGGAAAAAAGAGAGTAAGCATATAACAGCAACTATAGGTCGCTCATTCTAACAATAACCAGCCCGGTGCTATAATGCGCCCCCCTATGCGCAGGGTCCACGGAAGGGCCGCCCACTTCATAGTTTGTGGATCTATAGAAGGCAGCCTTTACAAGAGGCTGATTCCACGAGTCGAACCTATCACCTCTAGTTCATATGATGAATATTCCAACCGCCGCAGCACAAATGGTCCCCTTTTGGGAGAGCTTAATACTTCAGAAATTTAAGATATACAAACAAAACTACACAAATGCCAGAAATCTGGAAAAATACATATATGAAACTAAGATGGGGCTAAGCTAAATAAATATTTCCCATGCTAACAAATGGCACATACAAAGAGTAGCTAGTAGGTACAAACACCTCAAAGAAGATTGATTATAAGTAACCAACAAAAATAAAGAAAGGGGGATACAGAAGTAGCTGTACAAGAAGTAGAAGAAAGCGGTGGGTGGTTTCTTTGGCTTCTTAGCATCAATCTTTCGTTTGTTCTTCTTTTGATTTGCTTTAGGTTTCCTTCTGGAATTAGTCTGCCGCACCGATCTCTTCATTCCCTCATTTGATTTAATCTTCAACACTAGTTTGCTGAAAAATCGAATGCAACAATGTGTTTAGTCCTTCATATATATTTTTCCACCTAAATGTTGAATGGCAAAAACTCAGATAAAAATTTTCATAGTTTTCTTTTCTTTTTTTCTCCCTTAAAAATTACAAGTTGAATAGCAAAGGGAGCAAAAACTTTCCAAATTGAAGCATGTCACGTTGACATAACAAAAAAAAAATGTACAAAAATAATAACTTTACTATATTTTATGACCATTAATTCTTCTGGGTTCCGTTAGAAACCACAGAGAAAGTGAACGGAACTCTGAAAAAAGAGTGAAGAAAGTGAGAAGAATAGAGACGTGTGTGATAATGAAATTGAGAAAGAGATAGTGAGAAGAAATCGGTACCCGGCAGAGGCAGAAGAAGAAGGTGTTGTGGTTGTAGAGCGTCTAGTAGAGGGTGAAGAAGATGAAGAAGAAGAAGAAGAGAGAGACACGTTCTTCTTCTTCGCCATGTTTGGAGGGAGTAATTGTTCTTTGCTTACCAGCTCGGGTTTGATACAAATGGGTTGGGCTAACTCGGACACCAAACGACGGCGTTTTCGGATTGTGTTGGATTTAGAGCAAACGACGGCGTTTTCGCCAGGTTTGATACATGTTTCGAGGCTTTTTGACCAAACTAGTGTTATTTTAGAAACAAAATGAGATTGTTTTGTAACTACTGACCAAAATAGGGTTGTTTAAAATTTTTTACGTTTAGCGTCGGCCAAGGCCCACGCTAAAGGCCGACTCTAGAGGTGTCACCCGTCTGCTGTGACCCATCTGCTGAGACTCGTCTGAATCACCCGTCTGACAGTCACTGATGACACCCGTCTGATGCTCTAGCGTGGGCCTTTAGCGTGGGTCTTGTCCGACGCTAAACGTAAAAAATTCCAAACAACCCTATTTTGATAAATTGTTACAAAACAATCCCATTTTGATAAATAGTTTCTAAAATAATACTAGTTTGGTCAAAAAGCCCATGTTTGGATGTAGTAGTTGTTTTTTTGTTTTTGTCGTCATTCCCAAATCCAAGTTCTCATACTAATAACATGTTTGGAAAACCAGTATTGAGCTTCAAACGCGCGTCAGAAAAGCTAAAAATAGTAGCTTCTGATGCATTAGACGTGCGTTTGAGCAGAAATACCATGCATCCAAACATATTATAAGTCTCGGCGGGAGAGTGATATTTAAGTAAAGCCCTTTTCAGAATAGGGACTTCAGAATTTGAAATCTCTACTCCATTAATTTCATCGAAAATATCTGGATGCATACATTAATCTCACTAAAAGTCTCAAAAAGAACTAGGGTTATACTTTAGCTACTTCATTGTGCTTGTAAACTATCCGGTTAAAATCAATATGTGGTTGGTCCAAGTGATAACGTACTCAAGTCTTTTAAGCAAGTGGTTAGAGGTTCGATCCCTGACTATTATATATGGAGAAAATCTAATTAGAAGAGATTAACCCTTCAATATCGTTCAATACCTCGGGAGATTAGTCTGCGCGGTTTTACGTGGAGGATACCCTAAATCAAAAAAATGTATCCCATTAAAAAAATCATTTAATAAAATAATAAAAATAAATTCCATACTATCTATGTTAATAAAAAAATTTAAAAAATACATCTTTTAAGTGTTATTGACTATATTAATATTTTTATTATTTTATTATATTAACGATTAATAATTAATTATTATTATGCATTAATAATTAAATCAATAATAGATTTATTCATGGTTATTTTTTATAATATTTTCAATAAATACATATTGAACAATTAGCAATAACTCAGACAAAAAAAACAATTAGCAATAACTAAACATTTCAACAAAAAGTTATGGTTTAAAAATTTAAGTTAAACTATTAATTTTATTATTATATGTGACACGGATTTTGAATTTGGATTCTATAAGAAAAAAATTGGAATCGGTCTTATATATACAATTATTTTTAATTTGATTTTCACTATTTATTAATATTATAACATCATCACAAGATAAGGATCAAATTGAAAATGATTGTCACGTGCAGGGACCGAAATTTGAATTCGATCCAAATTTCGATCCCTGCACATGATAATCATTTTCAATTTGATCATAGACTTTAGCACCAACAAACGATATTATAATACTAATAAACAGTGTTACACATTGCCTACCAACGATAGAAATCTGAGAATTAATCACAAGTCACAACGAGTGTGAGCGAAAGGCTCAATCAGGTGTCAACCCTATTGGCAAAAAACACAAAACAAAAATCTCAATTAATATAAATTATGTCTAATGACGTGCTCATGTTTAATATTTATCTCTTTACAATTGATATTTTTAATTTTCATAAGAATTAATACTTTCATGAAAAATAATAATATTATCTTACTTTTTTTTTCTGAGAATATTATCTTACTTTTGTTTTAATTGATATGCACTGTTCGTCTAAAATTTTTTACATTATCAATCATAAATTATGCATTATTAAAAATGTTTAATTTTTATATTAACTATCTTAAAAATCACACATGAGATAATTTATAATCAGTTAACGATATAAAAAAATTAACAATGTAATCAAAAGTAAACTCTTTATTTTAACTAATTAGAAACCACAAATATAATAAAAGCTTTTTTTATTAAGGTTAAAGTAATATTTTGGTCCCTATACGTGACACCGATTCTTCATTTAGTCCTTGTACGTAAAAAGTTATTAAGAAGGTCCTCATACGTGCAAATATTATCCATTTGGTCCCTCCCGTTATGTTGTCGTCTTTAATGATCCGTGAACTACTACGTATAGGGACTAAATGAAGAATTTGTGTCACGTATAGGAACTAAATGAAGAATTTATGTTATGTATAGGGACCCAATAATTTAGGTTAAAGTAATAATCTGTTCCCTATACATGGCACAAATTCTTCATTTAGTCCCTATATGTGACACAAATTCTTCATTTAGTCCCTATACGTAGTAGTTCACGGATCATTAAAGACGACAACATAACGGGAGGGACCAAATGGATAATATTTGCACGTATGAGGACCTTCTTAATAACTTTTTACGTACAAGGACTAAATGAAGAATCGGTGTCACGTATAGGGACCAAAATATTACTTTAACCTTTTATTAAAAAGAGAAATAGTATTTATGCATACAATTTTCTTTCAAAATAACCAATGGAATTTTAGCCCACCAACTTGTACATGACTTTAGTATTTCTTTTGGCTAAAATATAATTTTGGTCCCTTATCTTTATTTTAGATTTCATTTTGGTCCCTATTTTATTTTTTGTTCCACAATGGTCCCCTATTTTGCAAAGTTATATCAATATGGTCCCTCTTTTATTTTTTGTTCTGAAATGATCTCTAATTTTGTAAAATTATATCAATGTGATCCCTTTTTTTGTTCTGACATGGTTCTTCTTTTATTTTTTTGTTTCAAAATGGTCCCTTATTTTACAAAATTTATATCAATGTAGTTCTCTCCGTATCATAATTTAATCGAAAAAGATCATATTGAAACCTAAAATAAAAATAATGACCAAAAATATAATTTAGCCCCTTTTTTTTTTCCAGTACAAGCAACAGTATGCTAGCAATCTGTGGGGAATTTTTTCAATATATCACTCTTTTAATATTTATTTTCCAAAATACCACCCTTTTCAAATTATGTACCAAACTACCACTGTTTTGAAATTAGTTTAGAAGTCGTTTTTAGGATTAACGACTTCTCAACATAATATTTAATAAATTTACTTTTAATCCCTTGAGAAGTCTGGTTTGCTAACCACGACTTCTCAAGGGCATATATTTTTTTTTTTTTTTTTGAAGTTCTATATTTAAATTAATTTAAATTATTATTGAAATTATTGAAATTAATTTTAATTAAGGTATAAATATTAAGGCAATTAATTTTATTAATTAAGATTAATAAAAAATTTATTTATTAAAACTAAAAGGGAAAATAATGACAAGTACCCAAATATTTTAGATATAATTAAGTAAACAAAAAATACAATAATGATAAGTGCACAAAAATTAATCTCCTAAGTGATGTCCAGTTCCACATCGTGGAGGTCGTCGGTTACGGCGTGGACGACTTTGATGTGGTTGTTCCTCATCCGCTGTAGCGGGTTGCGCTGCTTGTTGCACACCCTCGTTGAGATTAAGATTTGTGGGAGGCATTGAAGAACTAGCGTCGACTGGGAAGGGGAATGATGGAACGCCAAACGAGTACATACTTTGCATGTATGCGGCTGCCGACTGTGGCGTTCCGAGGTCTGTGCCAAACAGATTGCTATAAAATTCTCCATCACTGGAAGCGATAGAGTGTCGACCTTGGTCAAGCGGTGGGGAAGCGTCTCGCTGCATAGGGGTGTAGGCAAATGAATGGCGAGGCGGTTGGGGGTCATCATAAGCCATGGGAACCGGGGGGCTGGATTGGCGACGTGCATGACGCCGTGGACGCTGTTGGGTGGGCATACTTGGTCCAACATCCGGAACGTGTTGAGCATCACCCCGCGGGTCTTGCAACTGTTGCGGAATAGACAGGTACGGTCTCGAGTTCTGCCTAAACCACATCATATACTCAGCAGTGTGACACACATAACCCGGAATCGGTTGTCCCGATATGATGCCATTTCGGCGTTCTTGCCAACACTGGATCCATTCTGCATGCTTTATTCTCCAGTTTTCAGCGTGATTACCTCGCATGTCCAAGTCATGCAAGGCATCCATATTTGCAGGTTCTCCCGGTATTTCCTGCGAAAGACCAAATTGGAGCTTCACCCTATCTGTTTGATGCCATTCTACATTCTGGAAACATATGAGTGCGGTACTGGAAGTCCACAATCTGGATTCTCTATATGCTTCTCGTGGTATCACGCTCTGAAGATCTCTGTAAGGCAACCACAAAAACTGGTTACTTTCCATATGATCGACCCTCGATCTGTACCCCGTAATGTCACCCCGCGGAGTTCCGCTATACTGTAGTCCCCCGCCACTCCATCTAGTAAAATACATCGCAAGGTCAGTATAATAAGTAGAGGATGTAAGGTAATTTAACTATGAATAGAATCTTTACCGTCGTGCTAGTGGAAACGATGGTTCGCGGTTGCACCGTGGTGCAAGGAACGGCATGCGATACCATACCCAAGACTGTAGCAACAATACGCATCCACCCATACAGGCAGCGGCCGGTGCAGATGCACGACACATTTCCCTGTACAGATTTGCTAGACATGCCGTGCCCCAGCTGTATCTTCCAGCACGCTGAAAATCTTCCAACAGTGGAAGATACATCAAGTGAACTCTGTTACTAGATTTGTCAGGCATCAAGAGCCCCCCGATCAAGCGTAAAATGTACGCTCTACAATAGGCTTGTACCTGTTGGACTGTTGCATCATGAGGGGGAGTGGCAAACGTTTGTTGCAACCACTTGAGTTTTATTTGTTGTCCCTTCATCTGATTAGACGGAGGAACCACACCTAAAAGTCGATGGCATTCTTCTTGCCAGGCAAGGAAGCTAGGTCCAGTAACGGGCAGTCCGTTCACACGCAATCCTAGCTGAAGAGCAACATCTTCCATGGTTATTGTGCATTCTCCGACGGGAAGATGGAACGTGTGTGTTTCTGGCCTCCACCTTTCTACCATTGCAAGAACCAACGATTTGTCAATCTTTGTGTGTCCCACTGTTGCAGCGATAGAAAACCCAGCTTGCTCCAAGTATGGTACAATCAGTGGACTTGGAGCCTCTATGGTATGTAGGTGACAATCAATGTGGTCCTGCAACCAAAAAGTAGAGTTGTAAGTATAGAAATAGTAAGGACCATTTAATGTAAATATCATTTGCAGACACTTACCATATCACCCACTTGCGATGACCTATGAACGTGTTGCAGTCTTAGCAAATCCATTGAAGTGAAGTTTGTATGGTGTTACCTGTTGCAGGCTGAGTGAAGAATGAGGTTGACTGAAGAAATGAGGCTTAGTGAAGAAATGAGGCAGATTGAAGTTCAATTTATAGTGGTGAGTGGTGACATTATTGTGACCCGTCTGCCCCATCACCCGTCTGCTTCACCCCTCTGCTGCTTCACCATTTACTGTGCGCATGTGAGCGCATCAGTGACATTATTTGCTGCTGGGACCCGTCTGCTGTGACCATGTGAGCATGGCAGTGTGTCAGAATGACCCGTCTGCTGGTCATGTGGGTGTGTCAGTGCATTGGGCAGTATACTGTGCACATGTGAGCTGGTCTACTGTTTCACTTGTCTGCTTAGACAAGTGATGGGCAGACGAGTGAAACATCAGCTGATCACTTGTCTGAGGTTTCACTCGTCTAAGCAGACAAGTGAAACAACAGAGCTTAGACAAGTGAAGCCTCAGACAAGTGATCAGCTGATGTTTCACCTGTCTGCTTAGACAAGTGATGGGCAGACGAGTGAAACATCAGCTGATCACTTGTCTGAGGCTTCACTTGTCTAAGCTCTGATGTTTCACTTGTCTGCCCATCACTTGTCTAGGCAGACAAGTGATTCACTTGTCTGAGGTTTCACTTGTCTAAGCTCTGATGTTTCACTTGTCTGCCCATCACTTGTCTAAGCACACAAGTGATTCACTTGTCTGAGCTCTGATGTCTAAGCAGACAAGTGAAACAGCAGACTAGTGAATGACTTGTCTGCTTAGACAAGTGATGGGCAGACAAGTGAAACATCAGAGCTTAGACAAGTGAAACCTCAGACAAGTGATCAGCTGATGTTTCACCTGTCTGCTTAGACAAGTGAAACAGCACACTAGTGAATCACTTGTCTGCTTAGACAAGTGAAACAGCAGACTAGTGAATCACTTGTGTGCTTAGACAAGTGATGGGCAGACAAGTGAAACATCAGAGCTCAGACAAGTGAATCACTTGTCTGCTTAGACAAGTGATGGGCAGACAAGTGAAACATCAGAGCTTAGACAAGTGAAACAGCAGACTAGTGAATCACTTGTGTGCTTAGACAAGTGATGGCCAGACAAGTGAAACAACAGAGCTTAGACAAGTGAAGCCTCAGACAAGTGATCAACTGATGTTTCACCTGTCTGCTTAGACAAGTGATGGGCAGACGAGTGAAACATCAGCTGATCACTAGTCTGAGGCTTCACTTGTCTAAGCTCTGATGTTTCACTTGTCTGCCCATAACTTGTCTAAGCAGACAAGTGATTCACTTGTCTGAGGTTTCACTCGTCTAAGCTCTGATGTTTCACTTGTCTGCCCATCACTTGTCTAAGCACACAAGTGATTCACTTGTCTCAGGTTTCACTTGTCTAAGCAGACAAGTGAAACAGCAGACTAGTGAATCACTTGTCTGCTTAGACAAGTGATGGGCAGACAAGTGAAACATCAGAGCTTAGACAAGTGAAACCTCAGACTAGTGAATCACTTGTGTGCTTAGACAAGTGATGGGCAGACAAGTGAAACATCAGAGCTTAGACAAGTGAAGCCTCAGACTAGTGATCAGCTGATGTTTCACTCGTCTGCCCATCACTTGTCTAAGCAGACAGGTGAAACATCAGCTGATCACTTGTCTGAGGCTTCACTTGTCTAAGCTCTGTTGTTTCACTTGTCTGGCCATCACTTGTCTAAGCACACAAGTGATTCACTAGTCTGCTGTTTCACTTGTCAAAGCTCTGATGTTTCACTTGTCTGCCCATCACCTGTCTAAGCAGACAAGTGATTCACTTGTCTGAGCTCTGATGTTTCACTTGTCTGCCCATCACTTGTCTAAGCACACAAGTGATTCACTAGTCTGCTGTTTCACTTGTCTAAGCTCTGATGTTTCACTTATCTGCCCATCACTTGTCTAAGCAGACAAGTGATTCACTAGTCTGAGGTTTCACTTGTCTAAGCTCTGATGTTTCACTTGTCTGCCCATCACTTGTCTAAGCACACAAGTGATTCACTAGTCTGCTGTTTCACTTGTCTGCTTAGACAAGTGAAACCTGAGACAAGTGAATCACTTGTGTGCTTAGACAAGTGATGGGCAGACAAGTGAAACATCAGAGCTTAGACAAGTGAAACCTCAGACAAGTGATCAGCTGATGTTTCACTCGTCTGCCCATCACTTGTCTAAGCAGACAGGTGAAACATCAGCTGATCACTTGTCTGAGGCTTCACTTGTCTAAGCTCTGTTGTTTCACTTGTCTGCTTAGACGAGTGAAACCTCAGACAAGTGATCAGCTGATGTTTCACTCGTCTGCCCATCACTTGTCTAAGCAGACAAGTGAAATAGTAGACGAGCTCACATGTGCACAGTATACTGCCCAATGCACTGACACACCCACATGACCAGCAGACAAGTGAAACTGACACACTGCCATGCTCACATGGTCACAGCAGACGGGTCCCAGCAGCAAATAATGTCACTGATGCGCTCACATGCGCACAGTAAATGGTGAAGCAGCAGACGGGTGAAGCAGACGGGTGATGGGGCAGACGGGTCACAATAATGTCACCACTCACCACTATAAATTGAACTTCAATCTGCCTCATTTCTTCACTAAGCTTCATTTCTTCACTCAACCTCATCCTTCACTCAGCCACATTTCTTCACTAAGTCACCCAACCACATTTCTTCACCAAGTCATGGCACCTACATCAGTCTTTGTTACACTCTATCACAACGGCCAAATTGAAATGGACTCTCCATACGGGGTGTTGTTTCAGTGCGACCACCCAATCTTGCTGAAGGTGAGGAAAACCATCAACCTTCAACAACTGAGAACAACTATCCATACGAAGATAAAAGCCGGCAACGACAAGAGGGTGGGCGATATTGTTTATCGATATCCTATGTCCATTGCAACGGGATATGTTCGATACCAGCCACACTATCTTCAAGGAGATGAGGATGTAGAACTGATGTTCGACATGTTCGACAATTGCAAAAGCCTCAACCTCGGCGTTACCACCATTGAGCTATACGCACATCTCGAGGATGTTTCCATCGATAACCCCCAAGCCGAACCGTCCTACATCTTTGACCTTAATGCACCAACGCAAACATTCCACACATCTTTCCCTGAATCAGAACCCTACCACACATCTTTTCCAGTGACTGAAGACTACCACCCATCTTTCCCTTCCTCCTCTGACTATGACTACAACCCATCTTTTCCTTCCTCCTATGACTACCGCCCATCTTTTCCTTCCTCCTCTGACTACAACCCATCTTTTCCTTCCTCCTATGACTATCGCCCCTCCTTTCCTCCGGCCGAAGAGTGCAACCCATCATTCCTTGATGCCGAGGACAACCACCCATCCCATGTTGATGTACAAACTCATGCAATTCCCGTCAGCGTCGTGGCTGGGTTCCACCACGAAGAAGTTGGTGACTTCAGTGAGGATGAAGCCGAGATTCTTGCACTGTCAGTCAATGATGACGACGACGACGAAGAAGAAGAAGCTGGTGTGGGTCCCTCCTCAACCGCGCCTCCATACGAACCACCACCACACTTTCGTAATGTGAACTTAGATGGGGTTGCTCCATCAGACGATTTCAGCCACGTCCTATCGCGAGTGTCTTTGGATCAAATTGATGTCCCAGATAGCCTACAAACAAACATGAGGTTTGCTACAAAAGAAATGGCCCAGTTTGCTATCAAGGGATACCATATCAAGAACTCCCTGGATTTCAAGGTAGAGCACTCCGATAACGACAGATGGATGATTAAGTGCAACAACCCTTCATGCCGGTGGAGGTGTAGAGTGAAGAATCGCACAACAAAAGGCTATTGGGAGATCCGTAAGCTGGACGGACCACATACATGTGTATCAGCAACTCTCTCACAAGATCATCGGAAGCTTGACTCGAACATTATTTGTGAAAGTATCAAGCAAATGGTGAAGGAGGATCCGGCGTTGTCTATCTCGGTGTTGATTGCCCACATACGAGAAAAATACAACTATACCACAACGTATAGGAAGGTATGGATAGCCAAGCAAAAGGCTATCGAACAAATATACGGGAACTGGGAGCTATCTTACAATTACCTTCCAACATGGCTCATGGCCTTACATACTTATGTTCCGGGCACAATCACTGAACTGCAGACGCTGCCAGCTTACGACGGGGCCTATCTAGTTCCCGATAAGAGAATCTTCCACCGTCTTTTCTGGACTTTCAAGCCTTGCATTAGTGGATTTGCATTTTGCAAGCCAATTGTTATGGTGGATGGAACATGGCTGTATGGAAAGTACAAGGGGACGCTATTGATTGCAACAGCTCAAGATGGAGCCAACCAACCAATTCCCATAGCCTTCGCTCTTGTCGAGGGTGAGACGGCAGAGGCATGGTTTTTCTTCCTCCAAAACTTGAGGAGGCACGTCACACCCCAAGCCAACATAACATTGGTCTCGGACAGGCACGAGTCAATAAAAGCTGCATACCGGCGAGCTGACAGTGGATGGCACAATCCTCCTTCAATGCATGTGTATTGCGTTCGACACATCGCACAAAACTTCATGCGGAGATTCAAGAATGCAGATATGAGAAAGAAGGTCGTCAATATGGGTTAGTACCGCAGTCATACAAATTGCAATTATTTATTGTTTCTATTCTATTCATGTCAATTTAGACATTTCTAACATTCCAACCATTCAGGATACGCCCTGAACCAGCCAAGCATGCGTTATTACCGGGGTTTGCTCCTCGACTGGAACGAAGAGGCCGCGGCATGGGTTGACGAGATCCCCAAGGAAAAATGGACTCAAGCGTATGATGAAGGGCGACGTTGGGGACACATGACAACGAACCTTTCCGAGTGCATTAACAGGGTACTTAAGGGAACGCGGCATCTTCCAATCACTGCTGTGGTCCAGGCAACCTATTATAGGTTATCTCAAACTTTCGCCGACAGTGGGAGGCAACTAAGCGCAATGATCCATTCCGGTCATGTCTGGTCTGAAATTGTCACCAAGGCCATTGAGGAGGAACGGGCAAAGTCCAACTCTCACCGTGTCCAACATTATAACCGGGAACACAGCATTTTCACGGTCGAGGAGTTGATCAACCCACGAGAAGGGCGGCCTGCGGGGCGATTCAAGGTAGACTTGAACGCGAGGTGGTGTGACTGTGGAAAGTTTCAGGCCATACACATTCCATGCTCACATGTCATCGCGGGATGTTCAAGCGAAAATCACGACTATTGGAAGTATGTGCCTGCTGTCTACAAGTTGGAATATGTCTTCAATGTTTACCGCGAAGAGTTCAGCGTGGTGCCAAACGAAGCATATTGGCCAACGTATACTGGAGTAGAGGTGTGCCACAATCAAGACATGCGAAGAAATCCACGGGGTCGTCCACAATCTACCCGCATTCGCACGGAGATGGATCTGAGGGAGGGGGGGAGTCGCCGTAAGAGATGTGGTCTGTGTCGGAATGAGGGTCATAGCAGGAATAAATGTCCGAACCGTGCCGGACCTTCTACGCAACAATAGAAAATTTGTATCGTTGTACCGTTTCTATATTTAATCGATGTTAAATATTTTCTATAAGTGTATTATTTATTTTTTTATTGTATTAATAAAATTAATATTTAACATTATAATTTAAAATTAATATAATTAATTTAGCTAATTATCATAATTAATATAAATTAATATAAATTAATATAAAGTAATATAAATATAGAACATTCAAAAAAAAAAAAAAAAAACCCCCTTGAGAAGTCGTGTTTGTCAAAACCGACTTCTCAAGGGGTTAAAAAACAAAATCAGATATATTATGTTGAGAAGTCGTTAATTCCAAAACCGACTTCTAAACTAATTTCAAAACAGTGGTAGTTTGGTACATAATTTGAAAAGGGTGGTATTTTGGAAAATAAATATTAAAAGAGTGATATATTGAAAAAATTGCCGCAATCTGTGAGTCTATATATAAACTAAATTATGGTTGGCGTGGCATAAAATTAGCTTATTTTGCAATGAGTCAACTTAAATAGATAGATTGAAAATTTGAAATAGCCCGAATTTCTAATATGAAGGAAATATTATGTTTTTTGGGTGAACCTGTATTTAATGTTTACATAGGCACTTTAAAAAATTATATAGTTTAATTTTAGTATATTGTTTGGATAAAAATTCATTATACTGTAATTTTGATTTTTGAAATAGTTATTGTGAAATTTAAATAGAGTTTACTTATTAACCTGGTGTTGGAAGATTTAGTAACGTGATTTTTCCTAAAGAAAAGTATGCAAGTTCGATTCCTGGAGTCACCTAGTTGGGAGGAAGTCCAATCCCATATGGAAAAAATCGGACGTCTGTCGCAGCCGAACCAGGGATTAATTAGTCTCATAGCTGGTTCAAAGGATCGAAGCTGTGGGGACACCCCGACGGACCCACTGGAGAGCCAAAAACCCTAAATACAGTGAATTCCTAACAAACAATAGAGTTAACTTTGATACATTGTTAATGTAAAGGTTTTCACATTAATGATATCTTATTATATATATGATTTTTTTTTATGAAGTTATTATAAAAGTCAAATAATTTTAATATTACAATAATATATAGGAGCCTTATTTGGTACCCCCAAATAATTTTGGGATAAGAGTTACTCTGTCCAACCAAAATGCGCCATCTAAATTAAATGAGTCACATTAATGGGTCATGTAACATCCCAATAAATAAATAAAAATATAAATAGACATTAACATTAGCAAATAAAATTAATAGAGTTTTGAAGGCTTAGAATTGATGATTTCGAGCCTTAAGGGTAGTATAATGACAAGAAGAATATCAAGGAGAAGCTCTAAGTTAAAAATCAGTCACCGTAGCATGAGCACGCTCGTGCTCATATTCGGCATGCCTATGCTGGAAGAGCACGGTCTGAGCTGCACCGTGCTAAATGCAAGCACGCTCGTGTTGAAAAACGGACAATTTTGACGCTAAGGAGCACGATCGTGTCGGAAACACATGCATGTTTTGACTCTGATGAGCACGCCCTTGCTCATTTGAGCATGACCTTGCCTTTAACAAGGAGCACAACCGTGATGGATACGAGCACGCCCGTGTTCGACATCAGAACGTGAGCAAAATGATTTTTAAAAGGAGGAAACATGGGTAGCTCTATATAAATACAACCCTAATAACATCCTAGTGCGGCTAGAAACTCTTTTACACCCCAAAACACTCTTTTGCTTGCCCTAAAGGATTCAAGAGCTTGGGAAAGGAGATCTTGGAGAAGAAAGGGCATAGGGAGAGAAGAAGGAGGAGAATTCTTGGAGTTTTCTTGGCATGCTTGTGGGAGACGTTTGAAGATTCTTGGAGGTCTTCAAGAGGTGATTAAAAACGATCTTTTTCTCACCCTTTCATGGTGCAAAAGAATTTGGGGAAAAGAGTTTGAATTATATAATGATTTATAGTGAAATTTCAATGAAAGAATGTAAAATTGGTCAAATTCTATTTTCCGAATTTGGGGGTTTTGCACAAAAACGAAATTAATATTTAAAATAGAGATTGTTATGATATGAATGCCATAAATGATTGTTTTTCTATGTGAATGTATGAATTACCTGATGATTGAATTGACATGTCCCTATTTGACATATATAATATGAGTTATGAAATGAGATTGATATACCATGTATTGTTTGTCATACATAGATTGACCTTGTTGATTTGCTTGACATGTGTTTAATAATATCACAGTAGGGGTATTAAGAGACAAGGAAATACCACCATTATGGGGGTATTGTAATCGAGAAATATCTCATGGTAGGGGTATCAAAAAGAGAAATATCATCACAACAGGGATGTTGAAAAATATCACCATTGTAGGGGTATTGAAATGAGAAACATCACCACAGTATGGATGTTAAAAAATACCATCATTATAGGGGTATTGAAATGAGAAACATCATCACAGCAAGGATGTCGAAAAATACCACCATTGTAGGGGTATTGACTTGGTAACTTCACCACTGCAGGTGGAGTCGAAACACTTCTCATGAGTAGGGGTGGGCAATGAGACGTCATTGTTGTGTGCTTATGATTGGTAGAATAAATACATGGGTTAAATGTTAATTGTTGATAATTGAATTATTTGATGTGTTGGTCTGAATATTTACATTATTGATATTATAGAAAAAATTTATAATTTTCGAAAATAGAAGGCGTCATGGTTGTTTTTTCGGTTACTACGTCGGCTGAGAATAACACTGTTTGCGAACTTAATTTTAGAATTGGTTTTATTCATCGAGATTCTCATCTCATTAGTAATGTTATTTTTAGAGCATGAAGACATTATTCCTGAGATCGAGGAGGCTTGGAGACTAGAGTTTCTCCTTAGCATTATCACTATTTTTGTTAGTATTATGATGTATTGGAGCCGTTTGTGGCTAAGACTATATTTATGTTATTTTATTCGTTTGGGTTTTTATTAGGTGTCCGATTTTGAGGTTTTTGAACTAAATTTGTTATTTCAATATTTAAAAATTTATCGATGTAAAGACTATTTTGGAGATTATCATTAGTAATAAAGTATTATATTATCGAAAATTTTATTTTTCTAAATTTTATTTTGGGTTACTAATATAACGAAGAGCGTTATATATAAAGTTAAATGGTTCTTATCATCTAATTAGGTCATTTAAATAAAATAAAATTATATTTGGATTACCATAGAATTCACCTACATGTCCTTCTGCCGTACATTAGATAGAAGTGTAAAAACATTTAGAGTATCAATATATTAAAATTCAATCCTTAATAAAATGACCAAAATTCAATCCTTAGATTTAATTAGTATGAATCATAATTGTAAAGGTTTTCTGCATTGTTTTTTTTGGTGTTTACAAACTTATGGTTCAACCAATCGATTGAAATTAATATCTATTGGGATACAGAGATCATTCGAAATGAGTTTTATCGTAAAAAAAAATTTTCATATACTTGAATCCCTGACAATATGTTTGAGGAATCATGATAACTACCAACTATATTAGATTTTAATCCATCATAAATTATCATATCATTAAAAATATTAGACTATAATTATCATTAAAAAAACAAGAGTGAAGGTTGGTCGGTGTTATTATCGGTCCAATTTTCTGGTCGGAGACAATGGCATTGTTATTATCGCTTGCCTTGCTGTCCGTATGGCTTGACATGACATAATTATAAGTTATAACAAACCCCCAACAACATTAAAATTGTAAATAACCTCGTTCTTCTCTCTCTCTCTGTCTCTCTCCCTCTCCCCTCTAAACTCTAATTTCTACCACTTGTATCCAATTTGCTTTTTGCATTCTCCTCCCTCCCATCGCCGCCGCCACCACCGCCACACTCTCCGCCGCCACTCTCCACCACCATGCAAGCCCTTCAGTCACCCACCGTCCGCGCTTCTCCTTTAGACCCACTTCGCAAATCTCACAATGCCTCTAAAAAACCCACAACAACCAAGAGGGTCTCTTTTATAACCGCCACAACCACCCTTACCCCTAAAGTCTCCGCCCCGCAGAGACAGAAGGATCCGAAAAAGCGGGTCGTGATAACGGGTACGGGTCTCGCTTCGGTTTTTGGCAACAACGTCGACACTTACTACGACAAGCTCCTCTCCGGGGAAAGTGGGATCGACCTCATAGACCGGTTCGATGCGTCGAAGTTTCCGACCCGGTTCGGTGGCCAGATCCGTGGGTTCAGCTCAGAAGGGTACATTGACGGCAAGAATGACAGAAGGCTCGACGATTGCCTCCGGTACTGCATTGTAGCTGGCAAGAAGGCATTGGAAAGTGCTGACCTTGGTGGCGATAAGCTTTCCAAGGTTAGTTTGTGACTTTATAGAAATCAGTGTGGTTTTTTATTTTTGTTTAATTTAATTAATGGGGTTGGTTTGATTGTTGGTGTGGTTGCTATTGTATAATGTGGATGGGGTTATCTGTTTGACTGTTTCTGTGCTGCATCTTAGATCTGAGGATTGTTTATTTTATTTTTTAAGTTCTTTTTTTTTTTCTTTGGGTGCTGCCAATGATGAATGCTGTGTTGATTATTATATGGATTGTTTTGGTTGAAACAATATTTGGATTAAAAGTTGTGGATTTAATTTTGTGCTCTGCACTTTCCCAAACTAAGGACTGTATATGATGAATCTCAATTATTTACAGTTTTGAGCTGGTTCAGTTCGTGAAGGGATGAGAATTTTCACCTATGCGCAGGAATCTCGACTGTCCCATACGGGGGGGGGGGGGCTCTGGGCTTTGGGCGGGGATTTTCCCTCATGGGGACGGGGATAAGGAAAATAACCCCCGAAGGTAATTTAAGGACGGGGACGAGGACCATACGCCTCGTCCTGCAAGGTCCCAATCCTTGAGAACATTACATAAATACCCTTAATATATATATATATATATATATATATATATATATATATATATATATATATATATATATATATAACTTATTGAATTTATAAAAGAAACTTAAATCCCTTCACATATCTTCTGCAAATTCTTGAAAACAAACTCGAATGCCACAACCTGAAACATCATGGTCGCGGCAGCAAAGTTTGCCATACTCACATTGGCACCCACATCTACCACAAACCCACCCCTTCCCTCATTTTTTGCCTTCCTCAGATCCTCCTCAGTGTTGACTAAGATATCAGGTTTGCGAAAGGGTTTCCCGTTGAACATCCTAAGTCCTAACGATGTTCTTGTGGGACTTGTCGGGTAGAGTTCCGAAATCCAAAAGCAAGTGTAGAAAAGGGTATTGAACGCCTTCCACGATGCTGGCAACAACAAGGTGGGGCTGAGGGGATTTAATGCAATCTAAAAGGGGATTGCATTGAAGGAAAGATAAGTGTTTACAACGAGGAATGTAGGGTTTGGGTTTGCACCAAGTGCCCTTTCGGGGTCCCCGCGGGGAGGCGAGGAACGGGGATAGGGGAGAAACACTCCCCATGGAGGAGACCGGGGATAGGGACTTAGAGGGAAATAAGGGACTGGGAGGGGGCTACTCCCCGCTCCGCCCCATTATCATTCCTAGTTTGCAGGATATTTAATGATAGTGCAGACTGCAGAGATTGAATGTAAAAGCAAGCATGCATTTTTAATCTTTAGGAAATATTTTATTGTCCTGTTTAATATACCTATATGATTAAATGGCTTCTGTTGTTTTGTATGTAATCATATTGTGCTTTGACTAGAAACCGTATTTGGAATTTAAATTGGTACACTTGCATTGTTGTTCTAAATCCCTTTAATTATGTGCTAAAATAGAAAAAATCTTACTTGTATTTGCATTGAAAAGTACACTGAATCATATTTTTTTGTGCTAAATTTTAGTATTATTATCTATAATATTCCTGACGGACATAAATTGCTGAATTCTGGTTTCTTTGCAGATCGACAAGGAACGGGCTGGTGTTCTTGTTGGGTCAGGGATGGGTGGTCTGACAGTATTTTCTGATGGTGTTCAGGCTCTAATAGAGAAAGGATATAGAAAAATAACACCTTTTTTCATTCCTTATGCCATAACTAATATGGGTTCAGCATTGCTTGGTATTGATCTTGGCTTAATGGGTCCAAATTATTCTATATCAACTGCATGTGCTACATCCAATTATTGCTTTTATGCCGCTGCAAACCACATCCGTAGGGGAGAGGCTGATCTGATGCTAGCAGGTGGGACTGAAGCTGCTATCATTCCAATTGGGTTAGGGGGTTTTGTTGCATGCAGGGCCCTTTCTCAGAGAAACGATGACCCAAAAACTGCTTCAAGGCCATGGGACAAAGACCGAGATGGCTTTGTAATGGGTGAAGGTTCTGGAGTCTTGGTAAGAAAGCATTTATCTTGTCCTAACTGTGGAAAGAGAACTAAATCTTCCTATCAGTTTGTTTTTCTGTTGTTTATCATTGTCAAGTGATTGCTTTGGATGGTGGTCACTTTAATTGACAATATAAAATTAAATAAGTGAGTTCAAGAACTGAGTACTATGGCTTTCTATTATTGTAATGGACTGCAGAAAAGTAAATACGTTCTTTCTAAATTCAATATTTTTAAGTTGGCAATATCAGCTGAACTTGCAAATTCTACTGCAATTTCTGTGTGTGCAATATAGTTGTAGGACCTGCATGGAACTTAGTATAGGTGGTAAAGTGCTTGGAAAATAACACTACCTTTCTCAATTTACTGTTTCCCTCTTCCCCAAACCTCATCTCCTGTTAGTTTCTGTAAAAATGGCCATTTTATTTAACTTGACAGGTAATGGAGAGTCTGGAACATGCCATGAAGCGAGGTGCTCCTATTATTGCTGAATACTTGGGAGGTGCTGTTAACTGTGATGCTTATCACATGACTGATCCAAGATCTGATGGACTTGGTGTGTCTTCATGCATTCAGAGCAGCCTTGAAGATGCTGGTGTGTCACCCGAGGAGGTAATATTTTATTCCTTATACTAGTCTTCTAATTTTCTCTCTTAAAAGAAGGACTTTTGGGTCTCTCTTCTCCCTTGGATCAATTATTCATATGTCTCATGGATGTCTCTCTAGTTGACTTTTTTTACTTTTCTGTCACCATGCATGCATACTGGATGTGTGTTTTCAATGTTGTTTTAGTATATGATATAATATAGAATGCCATGTATAAATATTAGTAGACATCTTTAAATCTGCTTCTATGTAATATAATTTCAAATTTTGGAGTAGGTCTCTGATATTTGGTAGCTGAGGTTTTGATCTGCAGTGGATAAGTTTGATTGTTATAAATATCTAATTATATAAATATAAATTGGGACGTTAATGATGCATGGTAAGTGTGTATGTTTCTAGTCAACCAAGACTTGGTGCTGGATGATTTGCAGTGGTACCAAGAGGTCATAATAAGCAGAGTAAACTACCGTTTTGTTTCTTGAATGACGGGATTGACATCAATTTGGTTCCTGAATTATAACTTTATAAGCAGTGTTATCGATGGCGGATGGCGGTTCATGGCAGAAAGCCAAAAATCCGCCATACAAATGGCGGATGGCAATGCGGCCATATGGCGGATGCCATGGCGGGCAACTTAAAAATATTATAAATATATATATATACATAACAAAAAAATGCAGAAAAAATATAAAATCTAAAACAAGCCACAACATATGTCAAGAACCATAACTAATTTGATAGAAAATATCATATAAGTCTCATATTCATTTATCATAGGCTACTAACAAGGCTAATTACCATCAAGTTCAAGATCTTAAAATGAAAATGACAATAAAATGATAAAAACACCCGTGAAGCAGCACCTGATGAAGCTTGGGTTTAGAGCTGATTTTGAAATTTAAAATAATAAATATTCAAATGCATTAGCCTAAACCTAAAGTAATAAAAAACAAGACAATGGGCTTAAGCCCAAACCATCAAAAATAAAAATAAAAGTAAAGAAACAAGAAAAATAAAAAAATAAAAATAATAATAAAGGAATAGAAGGGGCTCAGAGCCTCTGATCCCATCAACACATTTGCTGCAATTTGCAGCAAGGAGCAAAAAGCTGCCCAGCAGCAAAAAAGAACGGAGGGAGAAAAGGGGACTCACGGGACGGTGGCTCAAGGCAGACGACGGCACGGAAGAGGGATGGAGCGCGCGGAGGACGGCGATCGGAGAAGAACGGGATCGAGGGATAGGAGAAGAAGAAAGGGATCGAGGGATGAGACCCAAAACTTGCAAATCGGGTCGGGTCGCGCGGCCCAGACCCGCGAAACCCCAAAAATTTTCCAGCCTCTCCCGCCTTTCCGCCATGAACGCTTTTCCACCATGGACCGCCACCGCTATTCGGCCGCCATACCCCGCCATGCGAAAACCGCCACGCCACGCCCTCCCTATGGCGGTTTGTGCGATTTCCGCCACCGATTTCCGCCATGGCGCCGCCATAACCGTTTTTTGACAACACTGTTTATAAGTGACACCTATTAAACCCCTCAATAATGGAAAGTGACATCAAAATCATCTTTTGTGCACAAAACGTGAGATTAAAGGACTAAATTGATTTGATTTCTAATTATTGAGGTCTTAAATTCATGTCAGCATTATATGATTGAGGGACTGAATCGATGCCATTTTCCTATTATCGAGGGATTAAATTGATGTCAATTTCCTTGGCGGACTAAATTGATATCACTCCATCTTTCAAGAACTAAATTGATGTGCCTAGCTTTCAAGGACCAAATTGATGTCTAGAGAACAAAATGAAACTTTACTGTAATAAGTAAGAAATGCCGTGTGATTAGAACATAATAAAAACATCAATGGGAAATCAAGGCCACAAGTTGGTGACTTGGTGTCACTTCTATAATTAATCCTTTGATACCCAGTTACCAATTCTTCATTCCATGTGGGAGTGGCTTAAACCACTTGTGAAAATAAAAGGAAAGGCAATTTTGATGCCATTGCCGCATGCTTTTTTGTCAGCTGTAGAAGTTAGTCTTAATGTGTGATTAATATTATATTATTGATTCATGCATACATTAAATTAATATAGTGAAAATGTATCAATTGCTACTTTTCAGGTCAACTACATAAATGCACATGCAACTTCCACTCTTGCCGGTGACTTGGCAGAGATTAATGCCATAAAAAAGATTTTCAAGGACACTTCTGGCATCAAAATTAATGCCACCAAGGTATTATCCCATTCTTGGCTTTTATTTGTTGGTGAAAGTTTTGCCTGTCTTCTTCTAGGTTATGTTTGATTAATTCCCTGGCTTTGAACTGATGGATATGTTCTTCATTTGGTATCAGTCTATGATTGGGCACTGCCTTGGTGCAGCTGGGGGTTTGGAAGCCATTGCCACAGTGAAAGCCATAACAACAGGATGGCTGCATCCAACAATCAATCAATTTGTAAGTTTACTTGTTGCCTTTTTCAGTGTTAGGATTATGTGTCAATGTTAGGATCAACTGACAGCATGAGCTTTTGCTTTCAGCAGATAAATAGTTATATTTTGTATCTTTTTCTTTTTAGTCATTTAATGGCAGTGTTATCGATGGCGGATGATGGTCCATGGCGGAAAGCCAAAAATCCGCCATACAATGGCGGATGGCGATGCAGTCATATGGCAGATGCCATGGCGGACAACATAAAAATATTATAAATATATATATATACATAACAAAAAAATGCAGAAAAAATATAAAACCCAAAACACTAACAACATATGTCAAGAACCATAAACTAATTTGATAGAAAATATCATAGAAGTCTCATATTCACCTATATGCAAATAACAATAAAATGATAAAAACAACAATACAAACACAAAGTAAATGTCTAATCCCTCCCTTCACCTCTTTTGAACAAAAAGAGCACACAACTGAATTTGATCTCCTTCATTCATTGGAAAGCAGTATTTCCATCCGGGATCAGTTGTGGAAGGCACTCGTGAGGCACCCGATGAAGCATGGTCAAAAGCCATTGTGGGAAAAATGAAAATGAAGGTTGCTGAGGTGGTCGCCAGACAGAAAAGGGTCGTCGGACGGAGAAGAGATGCTGGTCGGAGAAGAAAGAGAGAAAGAGATGCTGGTCGGACAGAAAAGGGTCGCTGGCCGGAGAAGAAGGAGAGAAAGAGATGCTGAACGGAGTTGCTGGTCGGAGTTCGCGCGACAGAGAAAAGAAGGGTTTGAGAGATGAGAGAAGAAAGGGTTTGAGAGATAGAGAAGAAAGGGGAAACCAACCCTGTTAATCGGCCACTTTTAGGGTTTTCCACCCATTTGGGCCGCGAATCGGGTCGGGTTGCACGACCCAGCCCTCTTGAAACCTTTTTTCCCGAACTTGGGCGCCTTTCCGCCATGGAACGGCACCGCTTTTCGACCGCCATGCCATCCATGTAGTGGTTGTCTAAAATCCGCCATTTTAAACGACACTGTTTAATGGATGTGCTCTATTTGTGGATCTGGCAAAAAAATTATTCCTGAAATCATTTGAAATTGTACCTAGGAATTTGCATGTTATCAATACCTATGAGAACTCATTGCAAGGATATGTAAGACTCATTTCACATGCATCCTATTTAGAGTTGTAATTAACAGATGACCAGTGTGTGTGTGTGTGTGGGGAGGGGGGGGGACTATGGGCTTTGTTTGGGCAGACCACAACAAAGATCGAGCTAGTGTTGCTACTATGATTATCATTATATTATTAAGATGTCAAGTTCTGTTCTTTTTTGTTGCCGGGTAATTGGAGAGGAGTGGAGTTGGGCTTAATTATTCTAACTATTACATTATGTCCTTTGCCTTGAGTGCAGAATCCAGAACCTGCAGTTGATTTTGATACAGTCGCAAATGTCAAGCAGCAGCATGAAGTTAATGTTGGTAAGATTCTAGTTAATTGAACAACCAAAGTATTTTTCATTTGTCACATGGCAAAGATATAATTTGGAGAGCTAATAGTTTCTTCTTTTCTATTTCAGCAATCTCAAATTCATTTGGATTTGGTGGACACAACTCTGTCGTGGCATTTTCTGCTTTCAAGCCCTGATTGTCCAGCTAGTGAACATTAATAATCTAAATTAATTGAAATTTTGTTCTTTCAACATCATTGAGGCTAGTTCCTTTATTTTGAGTCCATGATTTATAAACCCTGTAGGCCTGTAGTTAATTTTGTGCTGATTGTGACTTGACAACCAGTTAGCTTTGAAGACCATTTTGCTGTAGAACTTTTTGAATGTTACTCCAAAATTTAATTGTGGAGGTATACAGCGGATAGAAGTGTCAAGCTATACAGTTATCTTAAGCATTCTTCTTTGTTGTTAAGTAAAGATATTTATCATCAGGCATGGCTCTATGATCCTTGCTGATTGCTGTGAATCTTTGTAGCAACGGGTTTTGTAAGTTTCAATCTCACATAGTGTTGTATTTAAAGACAAACTCGAGTTGTTTGAGGCATAGTTTTTAGAATTAGAACAAACTGGTCTGATGGACTAGGGAAACCAGGATTCAATTACTGATTGAGGGTGTGTCTGGAATTAAGTTTGAAAGAACATTCAAAATAAAAACATACTTTTCGAGATGCAAAGCGTGATTCACTTAAATGGACGTTTGAGTTCATTCCAACATGAATTCAAACATGCATTGAATCAATTAATCATATTCACTGACTGGTCTGACCAGTAAAACTGAGAACTGGTCGCTCAACAGGTCCAACTGGATTTCAATAATCGGTAAGTGCATGGAAACTGCTCAAAGCAGCTTTAACAAAATGTTTCACCAGAGTTTCAGTTTGACCATAAAACGTTTTCTTTTTGTCTTGTTCATGTCTCATGTTTTACGAAAGTTTTGATTTAACATTTAAGCAAGTCCCATGTGGCATTCATTTCATATGCCAAGTGAGATCCAATATCAAATGCCGAATGAACAATATGAAATCTATGTCAAGCTTCGTTGTCAACAATAAAGCCGCATTAGATGAATAGACGGAATTGCATCAGATAAATTAAACAAGAAAACAACATTTGGGATGAAATTAACATGAAAGACTTTTAGAATTAAACTAGAAATTCTTAAAAACTTTAGAAAATAAAATACGACTTTTGCCAAATTCTCACTAATTTTCGTAAGTGCGATATGGATGTAACTTCCACATGTTTTCACAGCCAAACCGATCTCTTTCCTTGTCTTGTGTACTTCTGCCACTTATTTTATATATTTTGTTACAATAGTAGGTAAGTTTACAGGTGATTCTATGATACACATTGTTCCTACCATAATGGGTAAGAGGCCCAATCTGGGAGTCGCGGCCCAACAGTCAGGGCCCAATCCCATGGACTGGCAGGAAGCTCGAGTATCCTTGACCGAAATATATGCCCAGCATATCTAGGAGAAACGTCCGGGTTCCCCTCCCGATCGAGCTAGGAGGCACCCGAGAGGGGGATGCCGAGAAGAACAACTCAACCTAGGACCAGTAGGCAGAATCTTCTAGAAGGTCACGTAAGCTGCATCTAGGGGGCATGACTATAGTACGCAATGCACCCCTTCACATAATGCGCTAACGTCTTGTAGTGGGGCCCATCTGCGTAACAGAATTACACCCCCACGCCCTTGGGAGGGCTATAAATGGAAGGCAAAGGCTGAAGAAGAAGACCGATTGATTTCTAGACTTAAAGAGTAGAGAGAGAGCAGCAGCTTCTTTATAACTTGAACGCTTTGTATTTCTATTGTTCTAATAAGAACACACATCATGCTCCTTGTGTTTTAATTAACTAGTAAAAAATAATAATTAAAAATAATAGATTTCCTAAAATTATAATTAAACCCCTAAAGAATATACAATCTTTAAAAAATGTCACATTATTTAAGAATCAGTCAAAACGATATTTGGAGGTGATGATCTGCATTTTCATCCATTATCAACCTGCAACAATATAGAACCAAAACATTTATGAATGAGACGCTTGTTGTTGTCACTTGTCTGAACAGTACTTCACCTAAAAACCACATCAATTCTTCCACCTAACATCAGAAAGATTCAATACTTGATTCCACATTCACCTACTTGATTTAATTTCTTTCTTCATTAATGATCTATATGTGCATCCCTGCACCTTTCTTCCTACTAGCTTCAGATAAGCTGGAGGCGACTAGGATTGTACAGGAGCTATATGCCTATATCTTCATCCCTGAAAACAATTACAGAGTAATCCTTATTTCCAAATGAAAATTGTGACAAACCCTTGTTTAAATTATCAATTTTCTCATCATTTGCCATTTGTAGGCAATACCAACTTTAGCAGCAGCATATTCTATGGGTGCCTTTGAAAGAATTTATAAAGGAACTTATTTGAGCTTATAAAAATAGCTTATAAATATAACTTATACAAATTAACCGATGAAATTAGTTTATGATATTTCTATTAGCTCTTTTTAACTTATTTTAATAAACTTATCAGATATGGTTATGACTTATGAAAATAAGTTGTTTTTAACTCATTTGAAAAAAGTTCGTTACATAAACGCTTAATTAAGTTGTTTATTCAAATACACCCTATATCATCAGCTACTAAGATCCTTGTCACCTGCTCATCTTGGATAAGTGCTGTCACGGCACCTATGGCTATTACTGCTGGGGCTGCTGGTGTGGTATGAATTCCTATTAAATTTCTTCCCAAATTAATTGTTATAGCAATCATTAACTTACTATATTTATTTAATATTCTACTTTTCTTGGTGGTAAGTTATTGATGGGTGTATTTCGTGATCACAGGGTCTGGGCTCTGCAGTTAATAGGCTAAATGATGTAGTTGCCATGATTGCTGAGGTCAGAAGCATTGCTAGTTCATTAGACACCATTTCAGATATGCCCTACACATGAAGCGGAAACTACAGTAATTCCATCTTTGCGATAATGTTGCAAGAGAACATAAGATAAGGTAGCAATGCTAGGATCCTTCCATAAATGTGATAATATTGCGTAGATCTGATAAGGTAGTGAATAAAACATGTAAAGACAAGTTGGATCCTTAAGAATAAGAACTTCTAGGATCCATCTGTCTTCTTCCTTTATATTCCAGACCCGTTTTGATTCCAAGTTGTGTCCTGTGTCGATGTGATCCCACGTTGTCATTGGAACAGCTTTTTCCCTTGCAACAACAATTGGACATACACAACAAAGCTTGTAAAGAGATTATATCCCTAACAAGACTTTAGATTCCACATTAGAATTAGAATTAAATTATAATCAAATTTTAAATGTGAAAAATATGACATAACGATCAGTAATTTCAGTCCTAAATCATCGGGGGATTATATACGCCCAAATTCAGACTTTCTGAAGAGCCCAATACGAGTCAAAGATTGGAACATTTCAAGACTAAATAGGAGGGGTGCGCCAGGCCCATGCAGTAGTGCAACGCATGAGCGACGCTTGAAGGACCCAGTAGCAAGCTACTGTGGTGGCCCTTCCCCCTATAAAAATTAATTTAATATCATGTGAGTCATTGACTCACGTATCAGATATTAAACTGATAAGAACAGATACTACACTTGATCTTAGCCAAAAGGCCGAGAAAGGTATGAGTTTGATTCGATAGAAACGCTGCTTTTATAATCAAGTCTTGGGTGCTTGTTTTCCTCCCTCAGCAATGTGGGACTTCATAACCTCCGGATAGCCCCTTCTTATATTTTATACTTCTATAGAGCCCCAAAATGCAGTATTTATTAAAGGTTCGGCGAGCTTAAAGTGTAGAACTAATTTCATCCTCGGAGAATAGTAAACTATTATAGGAGATGTCAATGGAAAATAATATGAATGATATTTTCTTTCCTTTGATTCTGTTTTTTGTCATTGTACCAAAAAAAATGTATTTTCACAAACACACAACAAATAATGAAGATGTGAACTTCATGGAATTAAGGAAGAAGGAGAAGAAAGCACTGCAAACTAACCGGCATTAACTAATGAGCGAATAAGTAGAAACAGGAAGGTAACCCCCAGTGAACAGAAATAACATTCTAAAAAATCTTTATGCCAGTGCCACAAATAGGCCAAGTCAAACATAGATAATTGCTACCATTGAAGCAGATGGCTGCTCTGAATGAATGCTATTTCTAGATTCTAGTGGTATTTTTGGGTGCTGAGATGCAACAACAAAGCAGCAGAATATGGAAACCGGGAGTTGACTAGTGTTCCCATCCATTTGCTATTTCCACCTTTTTCATAGTACGACCTTACCAGGAGTGTTGCAGCTGACTGGCCCAACAAGACAAATACAGCATACAGGGCTACTAGGATTCTAGGAACCAATGGTAATTTCTTCTTTGGTTATGGATCATTGGTTGATCTACCTGATTAGGGAAACTAATATCCTCCATTGGATTTGTTTCTTTAACTCTTTAGCTGCTACAAAAACATGCCAAAAGATTAATACATCAGCTTACATAACATGTCAAAGCTGTTATATATACTTATGATTTTCTTTTCTTTTTTTCAATGTTCTTACAGGAAAATCCGTGTTGTTTAGTCCTTTTCCAATTCTTATAAGCAACAAGAACTGTGCATGATTTCCTTATAAAAGTGAACTAAAGATAAAATGATAAAGCAACATTTACAGGAAATGCAAGCCTTAAAACTTTATATAGAAATCCTGATTTAAATAGATATTCAAGACTAAAACTCTTGGCAAAAATTAGATGCTGTTTTTTCTTATTTCTTTTCTATTTTGGGAAATACAAGAATCTAAGACCTTCATTGAAATCTCCATCACCCAGGCTACCGCAGCTTAGCCACATTAAAACTATACTACTACTGTAGTGACATAATTTAAGAAGGGATTATTACATTTCAGGACTTTGTTTTCTTACTTTGTTGGAAGGAAATGGTTAGATGGTGGAATATACCTAATCAGCTATAAAGTAACAGTTTCAGAACCAGGATTCTGGCAAAGCAATGCCACTTCTGTCCTGTCTAGACTCTGGTGCACGTTGGTTTTATCTCATTAAGCAATTGTTGAACCTTAGGTAACCATCCACTATGGAAAAAAAAAAAAAATTAGATGTAAATATGTTTTACATACAAGATAGAAGGACTTTAGCCTATAATCACAGCTAAGACATAAATAGTAAGGTGCATATAAGAGCAAAAGAATGAACATGACCATAACTCCAGGAAACCAAACATATAGACATTATTAACATTTTGCACTTATTGATTTCCAATCTCAGAGCAGAAAGTGATTTATCTCTTAGTAAATATTGAAGATGAATATTTAACATACCCTTCACGCAGAGTTGCATTTCCTGTGGTTTTGCCATTACAAAGGTAGACTCCAAGAAGCGACCCACTGCACTCTGATATAGGTAGACTTTGTCAAGAGCACCACTTTGATAGGCACTCTAGCAAATATATACCTATAGATCTATTAAGAGCTAAAGCTCAACCTCCCCCGGTAAACTCATGGTAACCAAGTACTTTTCAACCTTGGAATGTTTTAGATATCAAGTATGTGCCATCACTCTAATAGTTTATTTTCACCATTGAACTCAAGACTTGATGTTAATCAAGTGTGAGTTGGATTTCTACCATTGGTGATCATGATTTTATGGGCTTCAGTCCCACCGCCTTTGTTGTTTTCAATATCATATCCTTTGTTAGTCCTTTCGTCAAAGGATAGGTAAAATTTAATTTGGACCTTATTATATAATTAATGAAAATTACCTAATTCATAATTAAATCTTTTACATAATAGGTATGTATTATTCCAATATGGCGGGACTTCCCATTATAAACTTGGCTATAAGCCTTTGAATGAAAGTATAGACTCACTATCACAATGGATAGCTATTGGTGCCATTGGTTTGGACCTTACAGAATTTCAAGTATGAAGTTTCTAAACCAATCTGTTTGACTGTTTCCTTACTACTTGCATATTGTCGTTACTCTTGCATGTACCTTCCCTCTAGTTGTGGAGCGTTTAGCAGAGGGTGAAGAAGAAGAAGAAGAGGAGAGAGACTCGTTGTTCTTCTCATACCCTTTAGCTTTCTTCGCCATGCCCTGTTTGGAGGAGCAGTTTTTAGATTGTGTTGGATTTAGAGCAAATTAAACTAGTCTCTCTGCTCCATTAATTTCATGGAAAATATCCCAATGCATATTTTTCAAATACATTAGCATTAGCAACAATTTTTTTAGTCAAGGTTATTTTTTCTAGTCTGTGATTCCCAAGACAAAATGGCATTGTTATTATCGCTTACCTTGATATAAACACAATAACGTTATTAGCTTAAACTGTAAATAAGGTTATTATTATTTTCTCCTCTATTTGCTACAACTTGTTCTTCTTTCTTTCTTTCTTTGATCATTTTTCCACCACCACCATGCAAGCTCTTCAGTCACCGACCCTTCGTGCTTCTCCGTTACACCCACTTCGCAAATCTCACAATGACACCAAAAAACCCACCACAACAACCAAAAGGGTCACTTTTGTAACCGCCACAACCACCGTTACCCCTAAAGTCTCCGCCCCACAGAGACAGAAGGACCCGAAGAAACGGGTTGTGATAACGGGTATGGGACTTGCTTCGGTTTTCGGCAACGACGTGGACACTTACTACGACAAGCTTCTAGCGGGAGAAAGCGGGATAAGTTTCATTGACCGGTTCGATGCGTCGAAGTTTCCGACCCGGTTCGGTGGCCAGATCCGCGGGTTCAGCTCTGAAGGTTACATTGACGGGAAGAACGACCGGAGGCTGGATGATTGTATACGGTACAGCATGGTGGCTGGCAAGAAGGCACTCGAAAGTGCTGACCTTGGTGGCGAAAGGCTTTCCAAGGTTTGTGAATTGTGATTTTATAGAAATCGATGTGATTTTTTATAATTCACTGTGCTTTAAAGCCAAGAAAAATGATTAATGATATGTATGATTGATTATAACATGCATTATAGAAATCGAATTACTTTTATAATAATTTAATAATATTTATTTGATAATTAATTTTATGGCATAAAATATAAAAATTATTATTGATTTCAAAATGTGTAATATGTTTTTTAAATAAGTTCAAAATAAAAATTGTTTTTGAGGGAAATAATATTTCCAGAACATGCTCATAGGGTTGGTTTGATTGTTGATGTGGTTGTGGTTTGATGACTTGTCTGTATGAGTGTTTCTATGCTGCACTTAGATTTTAATTGTTTATTTTTATTTTTTTAAGTTAAATGAAGAATGTTGTGTTGATTAATATATGGTTTGTTTTGGTTGAAACAATTTTTGGATTAAAAGCTTCGGATTCAGTCACTGATAGATTGAAGTGATGTGATAGTTTGGCTGGGGGAATATATTGGAGGTCTGCTAAAACCTATGCCGTTACTTTTGTAGTCTGCATTTTCCCAACTAAGTACAGTATATGATGAATCTCAATTATTTACAGTTTTGAGCTGGTTGAGTTCGTAGGACATTTAATGATGAGTATAGATTTTTGAACATGAGAAAAGGGACATTATCTTTTATTTTTGGATGTATTTTTGATATATGTATATATCTAAAAAGATAAAAAATAAATAAGAGATAGAGATAAACACATATGATATCACATACGGTGTCCAGATTTTGATGTTCAAATAACACAACTCTTTAATGATAATGTAGACTGCAGAGGTTAAATGTAAAAGCAAGCATGCATTTTTAATTCATAGGAAATATTTTATTTTCCTGTTTCATATTTCTATAATGATTAGTATGGCTTCTGTTATTTTGTATGTAATTATATTGCGCACTGACTAGAAACAATAATTGGATTTTGAATTGGTACACTTGCAGTGTTATTCTAAATCCCTTTAATTATGTGCTGTAACAGAAAGAAAAAAAACTTAATTGTATTGGCATTGAAAAAGTACGTTGAACCAATTTTTTTTGCTAAATTTGAGTGTTATTATCTATAATATCCCTAACTAACTTAAATTGCTGAATACTGTTTTCTTTGCAGATAGACAAGGAACGGGCTGGTGTTCTTGTTGGGTCGGGAATGGGTGGTCTGACAGTGTTTTCTGATGGTGTTAAGGCTCTAATAGAGAAAGGACATAGAAAAATAACACCTTTTTTCATTCCTTATGTCATAACTAATATGAGTTCGGCATTGCTTGGGATTGATCTTGGCTTTATGGGTCCAAACTATTCTATAGCAACTGCATGTGCTACCTCCAATTATTGCTTTTATGCTGCTGCAAACCACATCCGTAGTGGAGAGGCTGATCTGATGCTAGCAGGTGGGACTGAAGCTGCCCTCATTCCAGTTGGGTTAGGGGGTTTTGTTGCATGCAGGGCCCTTTCTCAGAGAAACAGTAACCCAAAAACTGCTTCAAGGCCATGGGACAAAGACCGAGATGGCTTTGTAATGGGTGAAGGTGCTGGAGTTTTGGTAAGAAAGCATTTAACTTGTCCTAAGTGTGCAAAGAGAACTAACTAAGTAAATATTCTTAGGTTTAATGAACTTTTTAGTCCCTACAAAGTTGACGAGTTTTGGTTTTGGTCCCTACAATTTTTTTTCGTTGGTTTCGGTCCCTATAAGTTCCAAAATTTTGATTTTAGTCCCTGTCATTAATGTCCATCTATTAAGTGTTGACATGGCTAACGGTATGCCACGTCAGCACTGCCACACAGGCTAATTTAATAATTTTTAGTGTCACGTAGGATTAGTTTTAATGAAGTTTTTAGTCCGTACAAAGTGTACGACTTTTGGTTTTAGTCCCTAAACATTTTTTCATTGGTTTTGATCCCTGAAAGTTCTAGAAATTTGGTTTTAGTTGCCGAAAGTTTCAGAACTTTGGTTTTAGTCCCTGTCGTTAGTGTTCATCCGTTAAGTGCTATCGTTGCTATTGGCACGTCACGTCAGTGCTACCACGTTTGGGGATGAATTTCGGAAAACTAATTTCACTTACCTTCCAATTAGGACAAGTCTAAAATTGTTCGATCGGATTCTTCTTGCTCTTGTATGTCATCAACTTCAATCAATCTTCACAATCACAAACACTATCACGGTATTGGAGATTGAAGTAAATGACTTGGGGTCTTCTAATCAAGTTGGCTTATCGGGACAGTCTTGGTGATGGGAAGGGGAAGAACGAGAAAACATAGAAGAAGCTGGATGAACGAAACGTGAGAAATGGGCTTCTTCCGAAGCACGCGAAGGAGGTTGACGGAGTTGGAAACCCGAAGAAAAACACGAGTGAGATCCTATTTAATAGTTTATAAACTAAAAGAGAATAATAAGATTAAAATAATAAAAATAAATTATTTTTATAACTGTAATAAATAATAATCATAATTATAAATTAGAAAAAATAAATGATTTTCCCACATGACATCCCACGTTACTAATATAACTAACAACAAAGACTAAAATCAAAGTTCTGGAATTTAATCGATGAGCACTAATAACAAGGACTAAAACAAAAATTCTGGAACTTTCAGGGACCAAAACCAATGAAAAAAATTTAGGGACCAAAACCAAAATTCGTACACTTTGCAGGGACTAAAAACTCCATTATATCTAATCCTACGTGGCATTAAAAATTATTAAATTAGCTTACGTGGCATTGCTGATGTGGTGCATTGTTAGCTACATCAGCACTTAACAGATGGACACTAACAGCAGGGACTAAAACCAAAATTCTAAAACTTATAAGGACCGAAACCAACGAAAAAAAAATGTAGGAACCAAAACCAAAACTCGTCCACTTTGTAAGGACTAAAAAGTTATTAAACCATATTCATATCATATTTGTTTTTGTGTTGTTTATCATTTTCAAGTGATTGCTTTGTATGTTGGTCACTTTAGTTGACAATATAAAATTAAAAAAGTGAGTTAGATAACTAAGTACTTGTGTACGGAGAAAATCTAGTTGGGAGAGGTTAGTCCTTCAATGCCGTCCAATATCTCGTGGGATTAGTTTTCGCAGTTGTGTGCGAGAGATCCGGGGAAACCAAAAAAAAGAACTGCGTACTGTGGCTTTCTATTATTATAATGGACTTCACAAAAGTAAATACTTGAATGTTTTTAATCTGGCACTATCAGCTGAAGTAGCAAATTCTACTGCAATTTCTATGTGTGCAATAAAATTGTAGGTGATGCATGGAACTTAGTATAAGTGGTAAACTGCTTGGAAAATAACACCACCTTTCTCAATATACTGTTTCCCTCTTCCCCATCTAAACTTCATCTCCTGTTAGTGTCTGAAAAATGGCAATTTTGTTTTAACTTGACAGGTAATGGAGAGTCTGGAACATGCCATGAAGCGAGGTGCACCTATTATTGCTGAATACTTGGGAGGTGCTGTTAACTGTGATGCTTATCACATGACTGATCCAAGAGCTGATGGACTCGGTGTGTCTTCATGCATTCAGAGCACCCTTGAAAATGCGGGTGCGTCACCAGAGGAGGTACTATTTTATTCCTTATACTGGTCTTCTATTTTTTTTTTTTTTTTTTTTTTTTTTGCTAATTTTCTCTGTTAATAAGCACTTTTTTGTCAGCTGTAGAAGTTAGTCTTAATGTTTGATTAATTTTTTGTTAATATTATATTATTAATTCATGCATACAGTAAATTAATATTAGTATAGTGAAAACATTTCAATTGCTACTTTTCAGGTCAACTACATAAATGCACATGCAACTTCCACTCTTGCCGGTGACTTGGCAGAGATTAATGCCATAAAAAAGGTTTTCAAGGACACTTCTGGCATCAAAATTAATGCAACCAAGGTATTATCCCACTCTTGGCTTTTATTTGTTGGTGAAAGCTTTGCCTGTCTTCTTCTAGGTTATAAGCGGATTATGTTTGATTAATTCCCTGGCTTTGAACTGATGGATATGTTCTTCATTTGGTATCAGTCTATGATTGGGCACTGCCTTGGTGCTGCTGGGGGTTTGGAAGCCATTGCCACAGTGAAAGCCATTACAACAGGATGGCTGCATCCAACAATCAATCAATTCGTAAGTTTACTTAATGATTTCTTCAGTGTTAGGATTATTTTGTGTCAATGTTAGGATCAACTGACAGCATGAGCTTTTGCTATCAGCAGATAAATAGTTATATTTTGTCCACTTCAGTATTTTATTATTCTCTTTAGTCATTCTTAATGGATATGCTCTATTTGCCGATCTGGCAAAAAAATTGTTCCTCAAATCATTTGAAATTGTACCTAGAAATTTGCATATGTTTTCAATACCTATGAGAGCTCATTGCAAGGATATGTGAGATTCATTTCACATGCATCCTATTAGAGTTGTAATTAACAGATGACCAATGTGGGGGACTATGGGCTTTGTTTGTGCTGACCACAACAAAGATCCAGCTAGTGTTGCTACTATGATTATCATTATATTATTAAGATGTCTAGTTATGTTCTTTTTGGTTGCTAGGTAATTGGAGAGGACAGAAGTAATGTCCGGGGTTTTAATCATATTGTTACCCATACAAACAGTTGTGAAATTATCACAGCCTTTTAATTTCCTCATTATGCCTTTGACAATCATACAGAATAATTAAATTTGATATTCATGCTGCAATGTTTTTAATCTAAATGTCTTGTTATAGTTACATTATGTCCTTGGACTTGATGCAGAATCCAGAACCTGCAGTTGATTTTGACACAGTCCCAAATGTCAAGCAGCAGCATGAAGTTAATGTTGGTAAGATTTTAATAATTAAAAAAACCAGGGCACTTTTCCTTTGTCACATGATAAAGGTATAATTTGGAGAGCTAATAGTTTGTTGTTTTTTATTTCAGCAATCTCAAATTCATTTGGATTTGGTGGACACAACTCTGTCGCTGCATTTTCTGCTTTCAGGCCCTGATTATCCAGCTTGTGAACATGAACATAAATTAATTGATATTTTGTTTTTTCAACATTCTTGAGGCTACTTCCTTTATTTTGAGTCCATGATTTGTAAAGCCTATCAGTTAGCTTTGAAGACCATTTTCCTGTAGAACTTTTTGAATATAGCTCGAAAATTTAATCTGTTTGGAGGTATACAGTTATCTTAAGCATTCTTCTTAGTTGTTAAGTAAAGATATTTATCATCAGGCATGGCTTTATGATCCTTGTTGTCGTTGTTGATTGCCGTGAATCTTTGTAGCAACAGGGGTTTTGAATCTTGGTTCCATTTTCGCTTTCTTTAATTATTATTTTTGGATGAAACCTTTCGTAATTAGGATCTTTGACTTTTTAGTGAATCCACGGACTATCCCCACGATCATTTGGACCCGTTATGACATTAATCTCAGCCACAGTTAAGGTTCTCCATCTCAATGAGGTATTTTTACAGGATTCGAAACGAGATCCATCCTCATAAGGTTTGCTCAACCAACTCAGCCACACTAGTCGGGTCGCTTTCTTTAATCTTTATTCATCCCTAAGTTATATCAGCTTCTTGAGTACACTTTGATACCCTAGCCTTATTCGGGATGGTTTTGTAATTCCTGAAAACCAGTAATGCATGACATTTACATCTCTGTAGCACACATCTGGGTTAATCCCTTTTTCAAGGAGTAAATATTCAATTTGGTCCCTGAAATTATAGGATGATATCAACTTAGTCCCTCACATTATCAATATTCCAAAATAATCCTTGAAATTTAAAATGTAGCAAATGTATCCCTGACATTATTCACTTAATTTCAAATGCATCCCTGACATTACCAACTTAATGTCATTATAGTCCATGCAAATATCAACGGAGGGACGAATCTGATTAATTTTTTGCAATTTCAGGGATTATTTTGGAATATTGATAATGTGGGGGACTAAGTTGATACGACCCTACAATTTCAGGGACCAAATTGAGTATTTATTCCTTTTTCAAGTCTGTTAATCCCCTTTTCAAGTCTTTATAGTCTAACAGTTTAAACTTCTAAAACATTTCAAACAATTCTTATTCGGTAATAATTTTGTTAGCCTTTGCTAGGTTCTATAGGCCTATTGAAAAACACCGCTAAAATATGAGGATTTATTTGATAATTAGCACATATGAATAGGTCCTTATAGCTTATTTAATTTAATATTTGAAATAGGTTCTTATAATTTAACAAAAGCTAGCGGTTGTTAAGGATTGTCGAGAAAGCATTTATTTATACGAGGATGGCTAGTAACATACTCCCTTCCTAATAAAATATAAATGAAAATTGATTCATTTAAATTGTTATAAAATATAAGCAAAAATTAATTTTTTGTATCCTATTTAATTATAGTATATAAAAAATGTCATTCATTTTATTATATTTAATTGAAATAATTTTTCATACAATACAATTAATGTGAATAAACAAAGAGGGATAATTTAGACAATCAACTTACACTTTTAAATGAGATTAACAGCATTACATGTGAATAACTAATTATCTTAATAAGTGTGAAGGTGGTTAAATTTGCTTATATTTTGTTACGGAGGGAGTACTCTCTAACATCCTCTTTTCAACACACTCTCTCCAATTTATTGAAACTCATGTGGATCCCACTAATTCAAGTGAGACCCCACTTGAATTTTGTAGGACTCACATGAATTTCAACTAATGAAAATGTGTGTTGGAAAGAGAGTGCCAAAAAATATGTTGCCAGCCTTTCTCTATTTATAATTTAAGCTAGAATTATTAATTACTACCATTACATGTCAATTTTTTTAAAAAAAAAAACATAATTAGCTAGTCAAGAATTGATAACAGAGTCTAGTTATTATATTGAAGCACAGGGCATTGAACAACATTAATTAATGACAGGGGAAAGAGCATACACCCTTCCTAAACTATAGCCTTTTTGCAAATAGGCACCATCAATTATTAATTTTTTTCAATTAATCCTCAAACTTCAAATATTAGTGAAATTGATCCTTTTATTAACCTACCATCAAATCACTAATGGTGTTCGAATCCGGCCGTTCATTTTTTTAATCTCAACCGTTGATTATTTTCTATTTTATAATTTTATAATTATTTTTTAAAGGAAAAAAGTAGAGAAAAAAACTTCAAATCTCCTTCTCTTTCCATCGTCGACCTCGCAACCCCAACAGTAGAAACCCCATTTCTTCAAAGTTTGATTTTTTTCCCCATTTACCTGGTTAAAATCTGAGCATTCAATAACCTGGTTAGAAAGAAAGAAACTTGGTGATCTCAATTTTGTCCCTTAGCTCTCTTCTTTACCTTCACCATTTGGGTATGTATGTGATATAGTTAATTTTTTTAATCTTGTGTACTTTGATGGGTATATATATATATCCGGAGACGAAGTTTGTTTGCAAGTATTGCAGTAAGAGGTTCCTTGTGGGAAGAGTCTAGGTGGTCACATCAGGACCCATATGACTGAAAAAAGAATTAATAATGTTGAATGTGATGATCTCAACTTGGATGCTCTGAGAATGAAGAAGAAAGAATTATGGTATGAAGCTGGTGGTGGTGGCAACTCCATTTACGGCCTCAGAAATAACCCCAAGGAAACAACGAGGTTTGTGGATTTTGATGCCTCATTGGAATAAGAAGAGAAGTTCTACAAAGAATGTGGAAAGCCGGAAGAACAGGGGAAAGAATTGCACAGAGTTGGAGATTTTTCTCTATTTTTTTGTCTTTTTTTAAAAAATAATAATAAATTATAAAATAAAAAAGAATCAACGGTTGAGATTTTATAAAATGAATGGTTGAATTTGATCACCGTTAGTTATTTAATGATGAGTTAACAAAAAGATCAATTGTACTAAAGTTTGAAGTTTGAGAATTAATTAGGAAAAATCAATAGTTGAATGTGCCTATTTGTAAAAAGATTATTATTTAAGGGATGTGTGTGCTCTTTTCCCTTAATAGTAAGAAATTTATACTTGATTAAATTGCCCTGGTTGGAAATTGATGTTTCACAAATACCGTATATATTTGGAAATCGATGTTTCATAAATATAATAAATGTTGATATTTTAAAACCAGTCAAGATGGCAGGGGACTAAGTTAGCAAAAAGACTTTCCTTTTGGAATAGAGTAACAATGGTTGGTCGAGTGGTAACGAGCTCGAACCAGTTAAGTAAGTGATCAGGGGTTTGATTTCTGACTTTTGTGTACGGATAAAAACTGATTGAGAGAGGTCAGTCCTCAAATGTTGTCCAATATCTCGAGGGATTAGACTTCACAGTTGCACGCGAAGGATACTCTAAGAAATCAAAAAAAACTTATTGGGCATAAAAAAAATGAGTAACAAACATATTACTCTTGTGTACTATTTTATTTTTCTTCTAAAAGATTTTGTAGGAAAATTAATAATACTATTAAATAACTTCTATTATAGAGAAACATCTAGCTTGTTTAGTAAAACTAGCTGTTAGCGGATAAGTTAATTGATAGTCGATGAAGTAGCTAATAGCGGATAGCAGATAAGCTAGCTTATTTTGTGTGTAAGTGTTTGGTAAAATAAGCGGTTGAACAAGCTGAAAATTATAAAATGACATAGAAGGACATCTTTATTAATGATTTTATATAAAACAGGAAGAAGAGGATAAAAGTAGAATTAAATTAAGATAATAAGGATAAAAGTGGAATAAAAAATGGCACGCTATAAGCTATAAGCTCAAACGCGAAAAAAACGCTATAAACTCGTGACAGAGGCGCTTGCCAAATGGGGTTACTTTCTCATCCGTTATAAGTTCGCAGAAAGGACGTGCCAAACAGGCTCATCATATAACTAAGGCCGAACTCAGTGTATCTCGAAACAATCGAAATAATAAGTGAGAGAAATTCAAAATTCACATATCTAAAGAAAACTAAGAGCCTGTTTGACACGTCCTTTCTGCGAGCTTATAGCGGATGAGAAAGTAGCCTCGTTTGGTAAGCACCTATGTCACGAGCTTATAACGTTTTGTCACGAGCTTATAGCGTTTTTTCCAGACGCTACTTGAAGTAACGTTTAAGCTTATAGATTATAGCGTTTCATTTTTCTTTTCACTTTTATCCTTATTATCTTCATTTAATTCTACCTTTATCTTCTTCTCTCTCTTTTATGTAAAATCATTAATGAAGATGTCTTTTTATATCATTTTATATTTTTCAGCTAGTTCAACCGCTAGTTTTACCAAACACTTCCACAAAAAATAAGTTCGCTTATCCGCTATCCGCTATCAGCTAGCTTATCCTCTAACATCTAGTTTATCCGCTAACAACTAGTTCTACCAAACAGGCTCTGAGAGGTTGTAAGCCATGAGCATGCAAACTTTCGTGTTTAAGAGCAAAATCCTATAACTATTTGTTTTTATGTAATTGTAAAAAAAGTCATTTAGTTATGAATTATGTATGTTTAATTGTTTATTGATTTAGTTAGGCTAAAATACTTTTTTGGTCCCTCATTTGTTTTAATTTATTCAACTTGGTCCCTCTATTTTAAAAATGTTCAAGTTAGTCCCGTACTTGCCAAACGTTAAACAATTTGGTCCTTTCCGTTAAATTTCATAGTTAAGTTTTTCTCTCACCGGAAAACTTCGCCGGATTCTGGAAATACAGCCGAAAAACATCACTAGAATCTTTCCCTCTCACCTTCTCTCTCTTTTCCCTTCTCTCTCTTCCGTTTTCTTCCCTTCCTTTCTCTCTCTCCCTTCATCTCCCCCCTTTCTACAGTTGGACCTGCGTTTTTGCTTGTCCAAAATCTCCCACGATCTACACTTGAAAGCATCATATATAGATTAAGGGAATTGAGTGCAAAATTGGCGGATTGCACTACGAAATCATTGTGAACCAAGGGATGACAGACGCAAAAAAGGATCAAGAATCTTGACTTGATGAGGTTGTTATCACGAAATTTTCGTGATTGAGAAGGATGGTGGGGTGCGGCTGAGTAGAGGGGAGAAGGTAGGGGTGGCTAGGGTTTGATGGGGAGGATGAGTAGGAGAATAGAAAAAAAAAGTGAATCGGGGCTGGGTCAGGATCTGATTTGCTCCAGAGAAATCTAGGGGAAAAGGGGGGGAGAGAGAGAGAGAGGTTTCGATAAAGTTTTCCAAATTCCGACAGGAGGAAAACTTAACGGTGAAACTTAACAGAAAGGATCGTATTGCATAGCTTTTGGCAAGTAAGAGGACCAACTTAAACATTTTAAAAATGAGGAACCAAGTTGAATAAATTAAAAAATTGAGGGACTAAAAGAATAATTTAGCCATTTAGTTAAGTTGATAAATGGTAGGAGTATTGTTGAATAAAGTTAATACTTTATTGATATTTTCAATTTATAGATAACCTAATATAAAACAAATTTCTAAAAAGTCAGGTGTAATAGGACAAAGGGTGCAGTAAAGGGTGGAGGATATATAGGTGACGGACATGATTTCATGAAAGTAAGTTTGAGTGTAAAGTAAGTAAACAATATATATCTATCATTGATTAATTAAAATGTGTTGAGACCTCAGAACATTTTGAGTGATCAAGATGGATTACACCCATGCTCAACTTATATTAAAACTTTAGATGAGCATTTTTCGTAGGCAATTGTCTGATTGACAAAAATCATGATTCAAGATGATTTATATTTAAAGATAAACTTGGGTTGTTGAGGCTAAGTTTTTATAACTAGCCAAAGAGGGGCGGCTAATTGACCAAACTAGCCCAATTTTAAAAACTATTTACCAATACAACCTTGTTTTGAAACTATTTATCAAACGAACCCACTTTTCGCCAACGTGGCATTTTTTATTATTTTTTTCTCTGACACCAAAGACGCTACTTTGACTAGCGTTTTTGGAAAACGCTAGTTGCAGTAGCATCTTCCCCCTGAACCAGACAGCCACTGCCCAGGCCGCCACGTGGCGCGCTCTGGGCAAAGGCGCTACTGCAAGTAGCGCCTTTAGTGGCTGATCAGACGGGTGAAGAAATGTTCACCCGTCTGATGACTATTAGTGAAGAAATGTCTTCACTGATAGTCATCAGACGGGTGATCATTTCTTCACTCATCTGATCACTCGTCTGATGACTATCATCTTCACTGTAATAGTCATCAGACGGGTGAAGAAATGATCACCCGTCTGATGACTATCACAGTGAAGAAATGTAGGCCCCATTGCTGGAAAGGCTCGGCTTCAAAACCATACGTGGAGCTTTCGCCTCATACGGCTCCTCTAGGGATGGAGGTAGGCGTTCATGCTAGAACTCTAGTTACCGTTTCAGGACTGGGCTAAGAGAGACTGGAGTAGTTAAGAAGCAAGGAAAGGAAGAAGGAATGAAGACCCAACGTCAACTTTAAAGCGAGTGAATGCCCGGTTTAGACCATCGGGGAGGAGTTCTTCACTGTGATAGTCATCAGACGGGTGAAGAAATGTTCACCCGTCTGATGACTATCAGTGAAGACTATCAGTGAAGAAACTTCACTGATAGTCATCAGACGGGTGAACATTTCCTCACCCATCTGATGACTATTACAGTGAAGATGATAGTGATCAGACGAGTGAAGAAATGATCACCCGTCTGATGACTATCAGTGAAGATCTTCACTGATAGTCATCAGACGGGTGATCATTTCTTCACTCGTCTGATCACTCGTCTGATGACTATCATCTTCACTGTAATAGTCATCAGACGGGTGATCATTTCTTCACTCGTCTGATCACTCGTCTGATGACTATCATCTTCACTGTAATAGTCATCAGACGGGTGATCATTTCTTCACTCGTCTGATCACTCGTCTGATGATTATCATCTTCACTGTAATAGTCATCAGACAGGTGAAGAAATGTTCACCCGTCTGATGACTATCACAGTGAAGAAATGTTCTTCACTGATAGTCATCAGACGGGTGAACATTTCTTCACCCGTCTGATGACTATCACAGTGAAGATGATAGTCATCAGACGAGTGAAGAAAAGATCACCCGTCTGATGACTATCAGTGAAGAAATGTCTTCACTGATAGTCATCAGACGGGTGATCATTTCTTCACTCGTCTGATCACTCGTCTGATGACTATCATCTTCACTCGTCTGATCAGCCACTAAAGGCGCTACTGCAAGTAGCGCCTTTGCCCAGAGCTCGCCACGTGGCGGCCTGGGCAGTGGCTGTCTGGTGCAGGGGGAAGACGCTACTGCAACTAGCGTTTTCCAAAAACGCTAGTCAAAGTAGCGTCTTTGGTGTCAGAAAAAAAATAATAAAAAATGTCAGGTTGGCAAAAAGTGAGTTAGTTTGGTAAATAGTTTCAAAACAAGGTTATATTGGTAAATAGTTTCTAAAAATGGGTTAGTTTGGTCAATTAGCCCCAAAGAGGCTTGTCAGACTAGGAGAACTGGGAATCAGTCTTTTGATTGATCAAATCAATTAACCATAATCTTTTAGTCTCAAACTCAATTGTCTGGTCGAATGAGGAAAATTGAGAATCGGTCCCTCAACAGATCCAACTGAATCTCAATAACCGGTATTTTAACCATCAGTCTTAAACATTGAAACAACCGGACCATGTAAAATGATCGTGGTTTGGCCCGTTGAACTCGCTCAATTATATATAAGTTGCCCTTCATTTCAAACTCATCTCCATATCCACGTTTTAAAAAAAAAATACTCATATTCGGACTCATACTCGCATGGATAGTAACAATTTTAATACTCATATTCTTATCCGCTGAGTACCTAAGTACTCATATACCTACCCATTACTCACACTTTAATTAATTATAAAAAATCACTATATAAAAAAATAACATTGATTAAAAATACAACTATAACTCAATTGAACAACTCTTCAAAGATCATCCAAAACTAATCATAAAATAGTACAAATAAACTATTCAGCTAAATTAAACACAACATAATAAGATTATTAAATACAATGCATAATATTTCGTATCTTGGATCGAAAATAATGACAATCCCTGTAATTCCATGAATAACAGACCGATATTTCTCAAATTTAGAATCATTTTTCAAGCCATATTTCTAATAGCCTCACTTGAGCAAGTCCTAAATTGCTGCAAAGAGATATTTATTTCTAAACCAAAGGGAGGAATATATTTGTTGTGGGATATTGCGTACTTGAAAACATCATAGTTATACAATTAAAAACTTCCAACCGACAACAAATTTCTTTCGCAATTTCCCACTCACCCGTTGTAGGCAAACATGTAAACAAATGCTTTTGGAAACTTTTGTAAGCCAATACAACAACAAGCATTTGGTAAGTACAATTCCATCTAGTATTGCAATCAAGAATGAGTGTCTTTGTGATGGAAACTTTTATTTGACATGTTGCTTCCCTAAACCTTTGTTCTCTTTGGAAGCCGCGCATAAGGTGGAGGGCCAGAGGTGTGGAGCCTTTTGTACCATTTTCATGATATGAGTGACTTTTAAAATGATTAGGATAAGACTGAAACATTTTTACTGATGTGACAATTTATACTTGGTTGACAGTGTAAAAAATCTTTACACTAATGATGTATACCAATTAAATCCTAATTTTTTTTTATTATAATACAAACAAATTTCAATGTTATTTTTAAAACTTTACTATATAATTAGTGTGTGTAACAGTTGAATTTCAACACTGACCTTTTCTGTTTGGATCGGAATCCTCTAAAGTGAGCTTCAGTGTAACGTGAACAAGTAATGGTGTATCCATCCTTGATTAATTAAAGTGCATTGAGATCTCAACCCATTTTGGCTAATCAAAGGTGGATACACTCTTCCTTTCTCACTTTACACCTAAGTTCACTTTAGAAAAGTTTTATCCTTTCTCTTTACGATGCCGTCTAAGATGCACATCCAAAGATGGGTGCATGCATACTCATCCAATCATGTTCGTTGATTAGTGAGAAAATAGGTTAACGAGCAACCTGTTATCAATTGACCCAGTTTTTGATGAAACTTGTAGGTATTTGAAAAAAAAGTCCTTTCCCACCTCACCCTTATCCCTTCTCAATCGCAACTCCATATCCGGTTGAAAGCTCACCACCATCACCATTGCGTCGCCGCTGCCGCAGTGACCACCACCACCCCCTCATCCTTATCCATCTTCGGTTGAAGGGCTGAGAAATTGGACCGTCGCCCACCCTTATCCGACTGTAGATATGTCGTTGGACAAAATACAGTGGATCCCTATTGGATGAAATATGGGCTTGCATTTTGTTTGCATCGACCGTAACCCAGTTCACAACTATCGTTCGTCGCCATCACATAACCCAATGTATCCAAGCCAAACTATTGCATCGAAGAGGTGACAATGGACGCAGATCCCCTTCGCCTAGGTCGAGTTCATATCAAGTGACCCGCCGCCATGAGCTTGTAGTTGTTCCAGCTCGTAGCTCTTCCGACAATCACTGACATCGTTCCAGCCCAGTTGCGCGACCAGTCCATCGCCGTTTCGGTCACCATCGCTAGCTGCACAAGTCGTGGCCTTTCCTCACCTTGGACCATTACCCCCCATCGCACAAGCACCATCCAATTGTCCTCACGTCGCCGCCATCCAGATTCGCACCAGAACTCGAGTGAACGTCGTACCAGAAATGCGTCTCCACTGTGTTCGCCGCCCAACTTCTCCACTCTGTAGTGTCCAGCCGAGCCTCTATCGCGCCACCACTGAACGGGAAGTCCTTGCTTCCAGATTGAAATTCTTGAGCTTCTTTTAAGTGTCTAATACTATGGTGGAGTTGGGGTGGTGCAATGGGGTGGTTGTGGACTTGGGCTCTGGATTCGTCGGAGGTTATGCCAGCGACAATGATAGTGGGTCGCCAGTGAAGGGATTGACGGTGGAGAGACGAACATGGAAGAGTGATGTCGGTGGAATTCAAAACAAAATTTCAATAACTATACAATCAAAAAATAAATAAATAATATAAAACTTGTGAAACTCCCTATTCCCAATCAATTTTGGATGGTTCAGTCTGCCCAAAAGTGTGAATGGTAGCACACACCTTCCATTTACTATTGATTCTAGAAACATTAAGGGCTCGTTTGGTGGTCAGGATATGATAATGACGGATAGGATATGAGAGCTGGATAAGGATAGGATAAGATATGAGCATGATAAGCTCTTATCCTGTCCAATGTTTGATGTGCATCAGATAATGACAGGATATGATATAAAATATTCACAAATGATAAAATTACCCTTATATCAAAATTACATTTTTTTTCAAAAATAAAATTTAATATTATGTGGTTGTTTTGTACATTTAAATTAAAAAATATTTAATAATATATATTTTCGGCTTTTTAATTATAAATTAGTCCATTTTTTTAAATTATAAAAAATTAACTTTTTTTTCACTTTTTATAAAAATTGCTAATTAAACCACATATTTTAATTAGGAATAAGGTTGACTAATTAGGTTTGACACCATAATTAAATAATAACAATATTAAGGGTAAGAGATAAAAGAGAAAACATTTTCTTATCCTATCATGTTGGTTCTAACCCAGCTCCACCCTCAAGATAAAATTATAACTAAGTAACAAGATAAGAGATCCTATCCTGCTGGTTCACCAAACTACAGATTAAAACAGGACAGGATAACTTATTCTATCCTGCCTCCCTTATCCTGACCACCAAACAGGCCCTAAACAGATCATCACTGTCTCTCGTGATTGGTTACCCGTCTTTAAATACATTTCTAATATTCATTCACACCTTACTTTTTTTTTTCCCCTAGTTTTTAAAAGGTCATTCATGCAATGCCACCAGATTTATAGTTGAGGCACACTTCAAAACAGAATAATGCTAGATTGTTAGTTCATTTTAATAGATTTGAGTAATGTTGTTAACATACTTTTTTTAGACATTTTGTTCAATACCATTTTATTATTGAGTCCATTAAATAAAAAATGGAGCAATGTAATTTAATGAGTTCTATCTGAATTCTACCCAAATAATAAAGAATGTGTTTAACAAAAAGAATGTAAAAGAATGGAGTGTATTGTAATTTTAGCTTGAAAGTTTTGCACATCTAAACTCTTATAGTGGAGTGTAATAATGTAATGTAGCCAGGTGTAAAAAGCGTTATCCTTCGAAGAATTAAGGTAGCACTTTTAGATGAAAAATAAAAAGTTGACAATTTAGAGCGTGAACCACGACTCGGACCGGACCGGAGTAGACCCGGGCCAGCCATTTTCCCGCCTTGACGCGGGCACAGGCCTCCATTTTCCCGCCAAAACTAAGCCCTAACATTGAAAAAAAGAAAAGGGAACCACCAAGTTCTTCTACTCTTCTTCTTCTTCCATCGCCATTCTCTGCTCTCTCTCACACACACACACACACTCTCTCTCTCATACGAAAATGGACGTGAGCGAAGAACTTAGGGCAGCTCACAAGCGAGAATTCGCAGATTTCTTGGACCAAGATGTATGCACTTTTCTCCATTCTCTCTTCTTTGTTTCGTTCGGTTGTTGAGTTTAAACTACGATTCATTTTTTTTAATTTTTGAATGAATTAACGAATGAATCTCAGGTGGGACAAGGCATATACATGGAGGAGATCAAAGCTCTCATCAACCACAAGCGCCGCCGCCTCATCGTCAACATCTCCGATCTCCACGGCTTCCGCCACTTGGGTAACAGGTTAATTCAATTCACCCTAATTTTGCACCAGTGTTTCAGTTCTAATTATTATTACTTTCATTTTTTCTTTTTGCGTTATTGTAGAATTTCATTGTTTATGCGTAGGTAATCTGTGTGCTTAGCGTTTACCTAATGTTTTTAATTTAAACTCTTTATTCTTTTTTTTTTTTTTTTTTGTGTGCATTTTTTTAGGATTCTGAGGAATCCAAGTGAGTACATGCAATCGTTCTGTGACGCGGTCACTGATGCCGCTCGTACTATTGATGCAAAGTATTTGAAAGAAGGGGAACAAGTACTTGTTGGATTTGAAGGTCCTTTCGTTTCTCGCCGTGTCACGCCGCGTGACCTTCTATCTGAATTCATTGGTTCTATGGTTTGTGTTGAGGGCATTATCACCAAATGTAAAAACTACTCTTCCTCCTTTTTTTAAATTTTTTTTTTAATTTTTATTTGAGTATATAGTTTAAGTGATTGAATACTGGTAGTTTTTCATGCGATGACAGTGGTAAAATGAATGTGAATTTTCATTCCTAAGATGACTCTGGAACTTGTAAACAAGAACAAACAAAATCTTTCTATTTTTTTCTTTTCTGAATTTTGTAAGTTTTATCCAATTGCTTGTTGATAAAGGTTACAGGGTTTAATTAGTGGCTTTGGGAATGATGTTTTGTTTTTCGGGTCAATTGCTCTTACTATTTAGTTGTGAGGCAATGTTGGCTATTTTGTTCAAGGATTTAAGCTTTACATTTTGTCATGGCAGTTGGTTAATGACCTGTAACTGTTTTTTGTGTTCAACAAGTAGTTTTTCAGCTTCATAATTTTGTTTCAGTTGAACAACTTATTTGGTTGCTAAGTTCATGTTCAATATATTGTTAATGGGTCCTTGAGTGGCATGTTATGTAGTATGCTAAACGACTATGGCAATGTGAAAATCATTTCCTCACAAAAGTCTGTAATGTAATTTCTTGGCATTGCAAGTAGCAACTTGGTTTTTGTCTTTAGGTTGTCCTGTTTTCTTATTTATTCTTTCCTTTCTATTTGATATTAAATAAATTCGTTATCTAACAATTATAATTTTCAGAACAAAAGCTATGGTTCAATCCTGCAGAAATCTAACCTGTTAGTTCATTCATAGGTTCCCTTGTAAGGCCAAAGGTTGTCAAAAGTGTTCATTTCTGCCCAACCACGGGAAACTTCACCTCTCGGGAATATCGAGATATAACATCCAATTTGGGTTTGCCCACAGGGTCTGTTTATCCTACAAGGGTAATCTCCAGATCCTTGATGTCTAACATTATATATATAATTACCAGAGGAAGGAATTTACTGTTTAAGTGTCTGTCGTAGGATGAAAATGGCAACTTACTGGTGACCGAGTATGGATTGTGCAAATATAAAGATCATCAAACCTTGTCCATGCAAGAAGTTCCTGAGAATTCTGCTCCTGGTCAGCTCCCAAGAACAGTGGATGTCATAGTAGAAGATGACCTTGTTGATGCTTGCAAGCCCGGAGATCGTGTGGCTATTGTGGGGATATACAAGGCTCTTCCAGGGAGAAGCAAAGGCAGTGTAAATGGCGTATTCAGGTAGCTCCAGAAAATATACTTATATAATAATGCCTTTGCTTTTTTTTTTTTTTTTTTGCTTTCTTGAACAGGAACTTGATTGATTGATTGATATGCATGCAGAACTGTGCTCATAGCCAACAATGTTTCTCTCCTCAACAAAGAGGCTAATGCACCAATCTACAGTCCTGAAGACCTGAAAAACATAAAAAAGATAGCTGAAAGAGATGATGCATTTGACCTACTTGGTAATTCACTTGCACCTTCTATATATGGGCATTCATGGATAAAGAAAGCAGTCATTTTATTGATGCTTAGTGGAGTGGAAAAGAACTTAAAGAACGGCACTCACTTGCGAGGGTTAGTTATTTCTCTTTTATCTTCTTTTCTGTTGCTGGCAGATGGTATTGTCTAAGTCCAAGTTCAACACCTTTACCTACGGAATTTTTTATGCTGGTCGCTCTTGCTTCTTGTAGTGACATTAACATGATGATGGTTGGTGATCCCTCTGTTGCCAAGTCTCAACTCTTAAGAGCAATTATGAATATAGCTCCCTTGGCCATATCAACTACAGGTCGTGGGTCTTCTGGAGTTGGTTTGACTGCAGCAGTTACATCAGATCAGGAAACAGGTAAAATATTCTTCATGAGCTATACAGAATTCTATTATTACTTTTGTCCTTGTTTCAGGAGAAATTGTAATTGCTTCCTACCAGGGGAAAGAAGACTAGAAGCTGGGGCAATGGTCTTGGTGTTGTCGCCATTGATGATGTTTGACAAGATGAATGATCAAGATCGCGTTGCTATACATGAAGTTATGGAACAGCAGACCGTAACTATTGCCAAAGCTGGTATCCATGCATCACTTAATGCTAGATGCAGTGTGGTGGCTGCTGCAAATCCCATATATGGAACTGTATGTAGAATTCTGTCAGTAATTTGCTGTGCAGTTTAGACTACAAAAAGTTTACTTTAATTCATTTCTTTTTAACATGACCTTTTGGCTTTTTGTGTGATTCTACAGTATGACCGCTCACTGACTCCGACCAAAAATATTGGCCTCCAGACTCCTTGCTTTCTCGGTTTGATCTATTGTTTATTGTGTTAGATCAAATGGATCCTGATATTGATCGTCAAATATCCGAGCATGTCCTGCGTATGCATCGATTTCGTTCTACCACTGATGGAGGTAGTTAAGCAGTTTTCAGATGCTAGAGTCATGATTACACTGGGGAGTTTTTTATTCAAATTAACTTACCAATGCAGGCGAGGCAACACTTGATGATGGGAGCTCGAGGTATGGAAGAGAAGATGAAGCTGATACTGAATCATCTGTCTTTGTCAAATATAACAGAATGCTACATGGGAAGAAAACTGGAAGAGGTCATAAACGTGATACGCTTACAATCAAGTTTCTTAAAAAGTATATTCATTATGCTAGGCATAGGATTCAACCTGAACACTGACTGAGATGAGGTGATGTGCCTTTCCTGTTACTAATAGCAATACCTTTTTTTCTTGATTTATAATGACTTCCTTTTAATATTCTACAATTATCTATTCTATGAATTTTCGGTCTGCTATATCTATGTTGCAGTTGCCACAGCTGAATGGTACTTCTGAAGTCCTATTCTTTCAGTGGTTATTATGCTTCTGTTCCATTCCATCATATCAAAATGTATCTAGCTCTAACACCAATTTATTTTGTCCACAGGCATCTGACAGCATTGCCACAGCATACGCTGAGCTTAGAAATGCCGGCTCAAATGCAAAGGTTAGCATTAGCAGTTAATAACTGAAAGTATATTAGTCACTGTACAAAATGGTTCAAGATTTTATTCGTATCTTTCTGGCTTTATGCAGACTGGAGGAACACTTCCTTTAACTGCCAGAACTTTAGAAACTATAATACGTCTCTCAACTGCTCATGCCAAATTGAAGTTGAGCAGAAAGGTAACTTAGCCTATATAATGCCCTCCTTTAGATATTTATAATATCATGAGATACATTTTCACTTTGATGACATGTCCAGAGACCAAGTCAAATTAACCTCTCGGACTTTCTTTTAGTCTATGTTTGGGTGATCCCTTCAAGATTAATTCTAGAGCTCAAAATTAATTTTGCAACCCCACAGTAATTTTGTCACTTTTTTGTGTTGTTCAGCTGTTAGAATTAGGAGTAAGATGTTACTTTCAACCAAAAGCAATGTTGGCATTTTTACACCAAATACCCAAAATTACTTTTAAGTAAACATTCAAAAAACATTAAACTCATTCTTCCAAAGTAATTCTTCTAAAAATACAATTCACCTAAAAGAAATTTTACACCAAGTACCCAAACATGCACTTAGCATCCTCATTAACTACACTTCTTTCTTGTTATTATTGCTATTCTGCTTCTAAGTTTCAACTGGTGGTACTTATCAGCTTCTGTGTTTTCGCTGTTGATTATTGTGTTCACTGCACTTCCTGATTGAGTCTCCACCTGTCGTGGCAGGTTTCAAAGTCTGATGTTGAAGCTGCTTGAAGTGTTCTTAAATTTTGCAATATATCACAAGGGAACTGGCAGAAAGGAGGAGCGAGCAAGAGAGGGAGAGAGAAATGGAGAGGAAGCGTAGGGCTGAGCATCATCCTGGTCAAAATGATGGTCCTGCCCGGGGTCCTAAAAATAGAAGAGGGTGAGTGATAGTCTATACTCTCTTTGGGGAAGCTAAATATACTCATTACAAGGATTTTGTAAACTTAATTAATATATTTTGCTTATGGGAAAATTCATTTATTTCCATATTTTGTACCAGAAGCTAAATTAGCATCCTTTCACAATATTAAGCATGAAGGCTTTCATGATACCACGTATTATTGAGGGTGTTGACGTCTAGTTTTCTGTAAACTTATTTGGCCATTAATGAACTCTTAGTCTTTTACCCCCACTTTCTTTTTTCTAGGTCAACATCAGATGACATGGAAGTAGATGATACCGCAGCAGCCCAAACTGCTGCCAGTCTTACTCCTGAAAGGTCTCAACTGCCAATCACTAGCCTCCTCCAATATTGTTTTCTTATATTCAATCACTGCTCTACTTGTTTCTGATATGAAATGTTTTCCATCAACCTGCAGAATCGAAGCATTTAATTCTCTGTTTGGTCAGCATATGCGTGCCAACCGATTGGATCTCATATCCATTGCAGACATAGAGGATGTTATCAACAAAGGGGCAGATTCCAGTTACAGCTCGGCAGATATATTACTCCTATTAGAGGTACAATCTTCTGAAGAACTTATGGTGCAATGTTTCCAGCATGAACTCCAATAATAGCGTCTTTTGTCTTATCTGAAATTTCAGAGGTTGCAAGATGACAATAGACTGATGGTAGTTGATGGGATGGTGCATATGATATCATAAAATGTAAGGTGGGTGCACGATCGTTTGAGCAAAGATTCAGGCAGGTATGCA